>CM062804.1:615692866-616892866 GCA_031772625.1 Pinus tabuliformis
TATATTCAACTATAATAAACTTAAAGTAATTTGCAACTTAAATACAAATATAAATAACATATAAATATATAATGGCTTATAGGTTTCAAGAGTTGGATTGAACAAAAAATATAAATAATAGATATCAAATCATTTTTTTCTACATTAAAATGCCCATAGGCCCTAAACATTGAGCCTAAGCTCTGATACCATATGTAACAACGTCGAAATAAAAACATGTAATTAATTAGATTAATCATGTGATTTATAGTCAACACACAATTTATCAACTAATTAACATCAAATTTAAAGAATATGAGTAGAGACAACTTATCCATGGCGATGATGTTTCTCACTTGTGATTTCAGGTTTGAACGCTAGTTAAATTTTGCTAATTGCAACAAAGTCTTGGGGATGACTCTCCACCCAACCATAGGCTCAATTGCGCAAAATCTTGCTACAACTAGCCACCCCCGAGGCCTCAATCAACGTACTACTGTCAGGGAATCCTTTGTCTCCCAACACTATTCTCCCAAGAGAATGGATGATGGAATTGCCTCTCATATTCATCACCATCTATTAAATAGAGCAAACATTGGAAGGGGAACCACATACACACACTCCATGTGTCAACATGCAACTTTACTGCTTTCTTGTTTTATTCTTTTTTTTTTTTACTTTTAGATAGCTTTACTGATTTTTACTGCTTTTTCTATTTATTTTTATTTTTATTTATTTAGAGCTTTAGTATTGTTATTTATTATTTATTTACTATTACTATTATTTATTTATTGTTTATTATTTATTTTCTTGTATTTTAATATTATATTATATTATTTTTATTTTTATTTTTATTATTATTTATTATTAAGGGGCATTACAGTCCATCTAACCTTTCTTAGGTACTTTAAGGCTATATTAAACATCCCCTTCTACACTTAATAATGTGTTTTTAGCTTTAATATGTTCTTAGGAAGGTTTAGAGAAGATTGCATATTATATGCCTAATATTATTTATTTTTAAAGAATATTGTGAGAATATTGGGCAGATTATGAAGATTTGAAGGAGGAGATAATCTAGGGACTTGCTCCCTGCTACAGGGGGATCAAGATTGGATAATAAATTAACAAAATATCATGAAATTATTAACAAATTCTCGAACTCCAGCGATTGAGAAAATCTAGGAATGTGTTCCATGTCAATTAATGCAGAGTCCTAGTGTTGGGAACCAAATCCACTATTTGAGGGATTTTGGAGGGGGAAGATTCCTCCTTTCAAGGAGAATGCTTCCTCATCATTTTGTATAAGTACCAATTCGTATTTCTTCTAGTGGTAGGTATTTCTTAGTCTTCTTGTGGAGAAAACTTGTATTTTTGCATCTCCACTTTCATTTCTAGCGGGAATGTACTTGTATTGATTCAAATAATGAAGTTTGGTACCATTTTTAGCTTCTAAAGCTCGGTATCCTTCATAGGACCCTTAATATCCTTGGGCCTGGCCATCCCAAGAGCCTCAGAGTCCTATGTAGGAGTCCAAGCTTTAGAAGCTAAAAATGGCACCAAACTTCATTATTTGAATCAATGCAAGTACATCCTTGCTAGAAATGAAAGTGGAGTTGCAAAAATACAAGTTTTATCCACAAGAAGACTAAGAAATACCTGTCTCTAGAGGAAAATTCGAATTGGTACTTACACAAAATGACGAGGAAGCATTTCATTTGAAAGGAGGAAGCTTTCCCCTCCAAAATACCTCAAATAGTGGATCTATTTCCCAACACTAAGAATATGCATTAAATGACAAGGAACACATTTCTAGATTTTGTTAATTGCTGGAGCTCTAGAATTTGTCAATAATTTCATCATATTTTGTTCATCTATTATCAAATATTGATCCTCCTGTAGTACGAAGCAAGTACCTAGATTATATCCTCCTCCAAATCTTCATAATCTTCCCAATATTCTTCAAAAAGTGATGAGCCCCAATATTGCAACAAAAATGTTGCAACTCCTTGGGCTACTAACTTAAATTATCAACCTAGGGTTCATACAAACTTAAGAGGTGTCGACACTATATGTTCAACGCACAATGTGTCATTTCTCTGATATGATGCAAGGAAGTGAATATCATGAAATCTAAACTAATTGTAGAAATGGAAATGCTACTTTCTCAAATGTAAACACTAATGCTAATTGCAGAAATGGAAATCAAACACTAGCCTACAAGATGTGAAAGTTGCATTGAAAAAGGGAACCTAGTCTCAACTTAAAAATAAAGAAAGTAAACTAATTGAACATGCATTAAGTAAAGAGAATGTAATCAATCACTACATTCCAAAGAGGTTATATCCATTGACATAGTTCATTATATACTTCATTTGGCAATCAAGAAAATCGTTATTGTGCTATCCAATTCATAAATCTGTCCTTTAACCCAAATGGTTGAGATGTGTTGCAGGGGTAAAAAGGAAAATTGTAAGTGGTCTTTGGTTTCCCCAATCATAGATTTAGATCCTATGGGTAATTATTCATCTAGATTATGTCAAAGTTGCAGCGGGGATCAAAACTGGTGAAGGAAAGTGATGTTAAAGGTTTTCTACAAGTGATTTCTACAGGAGACCAGTAATGCTACAAGAGCAGGAATATTGTTAAACGCCAAAGTAAATCAAATTCAAATTAGATGGGAAATTTTTCATTAAGTAGGATGTCTTAGGTCTTCATTCCAAGTGGAATCCCTCCAAAATACCCGTGTTAACACATGCTACAAAATAGTAGAAAATTACTACTCTAAAAACTGGAAATTCAAGAACTAGTGAGCTAGTTAACCTATCAAATGCCTAACTTAATCAAGTGAAAATGAATTTGGTTAAAACTTGTTATTAAATTGCATGTTTTTATGACCTAATAAAAGTGGAATCAACGCAAATGAAGCTCATTAACACGTTCTAAAAAATAGTAGAAAATTACTACTATTTTGCTACAAATGACTTCCATAAATTCTAGATTTATGAACTAGTAAACCAATCCAAGTAGCTCAATGATGAAGATGATTTTTCAAAGTTTTTATAAGGATGCATCATGATTGTTACTCTGTAAATAACCTATAAAATAACTTGCTTCAATAATTTAATCCAATCCTACAACAAAAGAAACATCAATACTAAATGCAGAAATAAGCAAAACAAGAATAAGAGATGCATGTGAATAAAGAGTGAAAAGAAGAAAATAAAATCATACAAATGGGCTCTAAGGCTCCTAGGATAGCCAAGCCTAGGTATACTCAAATTCCTATGAAGGAGACCAAGCTTTAGAAGCTAAAAATGACACCAAACTTCACAGGACTCTAAGTATCTGCATTAAATGATAGGAAACACATTCCTAGATTTTCTCAATCACTGGAGATCCAGAATTTGTCAATAATTTCATGATATTTTGTTCATTTATTATCCAATATTGATCCTCCTGTAGTAGGGAGCAATTCTCTAGATTATCTCCTCCTTCAAATATTCATAATCTGCCCAATATTCTCACAACATTATTCAAAAATAAATGATATTAGGGACATAATATGCAATTATCTCTAAAATTTCCTAAGAACATATTAAAGCTAAAAAAACATATAGCCTTCAAGTGTCTAAGAATGGTTAGATGGGCCTTAATTTGTGTCTAATTTAGAGGCCCATCATACCCAATAATTGTTTCTTGTAGTGGAGGCTGTTGTAGCAGACAAAGTTTTTGACAGTCTTGTTTCAAGGTTGTGGAAAGAAAAATTACAACATGCACCCTTAACCTATTCAGCATACCATATTCTTAAGCAAATGCTTAACCAATCCAACAATTTTCTCTTACTAGAATCCAAACTGTAAATTTGCAAAGTACTTTTTGTTGATGAATGAGGTGTTTTTGGAAACCTTATACCAAATGTTGGAGAGAATGAATTTTTACTTACTTTTCCTTGGAATATTTCCTTACTTTCAAAGGCTCTAGTGGTTGTTCTAGGAGAAATTTTCCTTCCAGTGGCACTTTGTTAGCTTCCTATAGAAAATTTATTCTTCCTGTAGCAATGATGTTCCTTCTTGTAGCAATGTTTTTGTTCTTGTAGCAAATTTGTTCTTCTTGTAACAGTTTTTGTTGGACATTGGATAAACCAACGCTTCCAATTTGTTTCGTGACATGGACTAACTGCCTCTCATGGATCCTTATCTCTGGCGATGCGATCATTGACTAACACCTATGTGTTTTGGTCTAACGATAATCGTGATTCCCAACAAGTGGTATCAGAGCGTAGGTGATGAGTTCGATACACACCCGACTCACGTTTGGGGGGAGATTGTTGGACATTGGATAAACCAATGCTCCCCGTGTGTTTCGAAACATGGACTAACCGCCTCTCGAGGATCCTTATCTCTGGTGATCTGATCATTGACTAACACCTATGGGTTTTGTTCTAATGACAATCGTGATTCCCAACAATTTCATTCCTATTGTAGCAACTTTGTTTTCTCCTATAGCAACCAACTCAAATCTTGTAGTAGCTATTCCTTACATGCCAAGAGGTGGTGGGTCCACCCTTTTATTCTTTTATTTTTAATTTTCATTGATTTTTTCTTTTTCTTTTTTTCACATTTTTTTCATTGCATGCAAAATAAACTCAAAGTTTTTTGAGTTAACTGAGTTGGCCCTTTTGTTGCTTTTTCTAGCACCCATAGCACAAGCACTTCAAGAGATATGTAATCTTCCTAGAGACAACCTTCGGTTTAAGGGAGAGACCAATGCCTAGGACACCTTAAAGAGTGCTTGACATATTTATATTAAAGACTTACAACACTTCGATTTGTCACACATAATGAAAATGGGCTTGATTCAGAACCGTTCATAAAGGTACCAAACATGAAGCAAATTGTGTACATGAGTATCTAGGAAATAATCCTCAACTTCAAGTGGCCAAATCAGATTAGGAATGTGCCAAATCAGAGAGTGTTGTGAAATGCTAAGATGCATGGAATGCTTTTTTAAAGACTCGATTTCCACCATGAAATAAGCATTATCCATCAATGTTTTGATTTAAATGAATCTACATCTGAAGGGAAATACAACTAGCTGCTACTTGACATGTAATCTGTTAAGAATTTTAAACATAAATGTAGATATAAAAAGAGAATAATGTACTGCAAATCTAATAAGTTGGAATCACCTGGAACTTTGTATTAATCTCTTGAAGAAACCAACATACAACAAGATTTAGACATGCCTTTAGCAAAACAAGACAAGGTCCCGTAAGAGAGAAATATTTCCGAAAATTTTTGAACCTTTGTTAAGTGTTTCTTCATTCCTTTTATATGGAGAGGGAGAGCTTGGAAATCAGTTACAAAAATATCTCAAGCCTGAGCTTACAACTCTCTACATGACTAGCTGTCTTGGTGTCTAGGCTCTGTCGCCCAAATTATTACAATAGAAAGATGTGTTGGACACAGATTGTCATTGATGTCAATATGGTAATATTCAAGGAAGGAGACAGAGCCAAAGAAGAGGAGCACACGGAGCCATCGAAGCCAAGAGGAGCCAAGAGGAGCAGAGGTGGTTAAGCGTTGTATGAAGTTGTTGGTGAATGCTGGTGAAGGCTGCTGCAGCTGTTGAACACTGTTGAAACACTTGGAGAAAAGTTGCTGAAACACCAACCTTTTCCGCAGCACCAATTTCGACGTTGCTGAAACACCAATTGCGGCGTTGCTGAAACACCAATTTCTCTGCGATGACATTATATTTTCAGCACATCAATCGAAGGTAAACATGAGGAAGCTAAAATGAATGGAGGAGGGAAGCCAAAAGGTCGAGCGAGTATTGAGGAAGCCGAAGCTCAAGCGAGCGAGGAGGAAGCCAAAGAGCCATTGAGTAAGCGGAAACGAATGGACAAAGGCATGAGAATGTATAAAACAATAAAAACATAGAACTGTTATTGGTGTTGGTGTGGTGAAGAACCAGAGTGTGAGGTAGTAGAAGCAGCAGAGGTTGTAGAGGCAGTAGAAGCAGCAGAGGCAGGAGAGTAGGAGTGAGACAATCTCAACTGAATAGTGTGCAGCAGCATACCTATTTATACCAAGGTTGGGTTGGAGCCTCAGAACTGAACAGGACTGAAGTCATTGGGGGTAGGTGCTCCTAAGTGCAGAACCACTGCAAAACAGAGTTGGTGCTCTGGAGGTTGGAGCCTCATTGAAGTCCAAGTTGGAGCTTGGCAACTATTCACAATCAGATTTATACTTATATTGTATTTATTTTATTGCAATGTCTTGAGCTTTAATAAAAGCATTAATTTCAGCTGTTGATTTCTGTGTTCTGTGTACACATACACATATCTATATATGTTGTTGGCAATCACTAGAACAATTAAATAAATAAATAAACAAATAATAATAAATACTGATTCACCCCCCTCTCAGTATTTCCAACAATTGGTATTAGAGCAGGCTTCTTCGTACTAGCCTAACAACTTGAAGAAGGATCCACAACCATGATGAGAAATCACGAAGCATCAGGAAGACCTCCTTTGTTCGATGGCACTAACTTTGGTTTCTAGAAGAAAAGAATGACCTACTACTTAATGTCCCTTGGACCCGAAGTTTGGCATTTTGTTCAAAATGAATACAAAATGACTACCACTCTTCCAACGAACCAAGACGAGAGGAAAGCCTACATCACAAATGCAAAGGCCATGAACTCAATCACTAGTGGAATCACTAATTCTGAGTTTACAAAAATCATTCACTATACATCTACCAAAGAAATGTGGGAGAAGCTAGTTAGCTTGTACAATGGAGACTCAAAAGTAAAAAAGGAAAAGCTTCAAGCTCACCGAAGACAATTTGAAAGTTTGAGGATGGAAGAAGAAGAAGACATTGCAGCATACCTCCTCCGAGTAGATGAAGTGGTAAATTCCCTAAAAGGATTGGACAAAAAAGTTGAAGAAAGTACCATTGTTCAAAAGGTATTAAGGTCTCTTCCAGACATATTTGACTCCAAAATAAGCGCTATAGAAGAAGAAAAGGATCTAGATACCCTCAAAATGGATGAACTCCATGGAATTCTCACTGCCTACAAAATGAGGAAAGGTGGCCCAAGCTCCAAAGATGTAGCATTCAAGGCCTCAAAGTCAAAGAAGGGGAAAGAAAGGAATGACTATAGTGATGAGTTTGATGTGGAATCCGAATTGGCTCAATTTGTACGAAAGCTGAAGAGAGGATCTAAGTTTAAAGGCAAGTATCCTCTTATCTGTTTTAAATGTGGTAAAATAGGTCATTATGCAGCAAAATGTCCTCATAAACATGACAATGATGATGAAGGAAATTCTAAAAGAATGGCACATAAAAAGAAAGGGTTCAATAAGAAAAACTTCTTCTCCAAGCAAGATGAGTCTGATGAGGATGAGTTTATGGTCATCAAAAAGAAATCAGATGAGGAAAGTGATCATGATGAAAGCCAAGAAGCATTATTCATGGCACTCGCAGATGATGATGACTTAGGGCTGGAAGGAAATGTAGATGAACTGTTAATAAGCGCCATTGAAGAAAATGAGAAACTACAGAACAAAATCATTTCTCTCAAAGTGGAAAACGAGGAAATAAGAAGGAGAGAAGATCTCTTGGAAGCAAAGCTTAAAGAAAAAGAAGAGACTTGTGAAGAACGTGAGGCCGAAATAGTGTCTCTGAGAAAGGAGTTGGAGCAAATTAAAAAGGGCTGTAAAAGCTCTCAAATACTTGAGACTATTCTGAAAAATCAAAAACCTCAACATGACAAGTCTGGAATAGGTTTCAAAGGAGAATCCTCAAACACTAAAAATAGTGTGGAAAGCTATGCCGATGCACTTTCCTGCAATCCAAAAGATGAAAAAATATGTTATCAAAAGTGCATCCCAGACCCGAAGAATGAAGAGAGAATTACTCCAAAGAAGAATGTGGATTCAAATCATGGACACTACAGCAAATACAAAACTGTACTCCACCAAGGGCCCATCGCAAATTCGAAGAATACGGGAGGAGTAATTCCCAGGATGGAAATCGAATCAAATCGTGGTTGCTTCAACAAGTACAAAACCATCTTTCTTGGACACTACTTTCACTGTAAAAACTTCGGTCATCAAGCCAGACATTGTATGGCTCGCAGAAGTGAAAAGACAAATATAAAGGATCGAATAATCAACTCATATGCCCCCAAAAGGCAAGGACAAATCAAAACGTTCAATCCATTTGATCCCTTAACCAAATTTGATCTGACTTGCTCTTTCTGGTACAATAATGGACACTATGAGCAAGACTTCCCACTCAAAGGAAGAAAGACGAGTAGCAAGAACCCCAGCATGGACAAATGCAGCCTGGCTCTATATGCTCAAAATAATGAAAACCAGTGGTTTGTAGATAGTGGGTGCTCCAGACACATGACAGGAGACAGAAGGAAGTTTGTCTCACTGAGCAAAAAGGAAGGGAATGTGTCCTTTGGAAGCGGATCAAGCAGAATTGCAAGAAAAGGAACAGTTACTCTGATCAATGGGAAAGGAAAAGCTCAAAATGCTCTGCTAGTTGACGGACTCAAACACAACCTCCTGAGTGTCAGTGAAATCTGTGATCAAGGACATAAGGTTGTTTTCAGCACCAAAGACTATGAAATAAGGAACTCTGCCTCATGGAAACTTGTGGAAAAAGAGGTGAGAACACCAGACAACATTTACATACTGAACAAGATTCAAGAAAATAAATGCTAGGTGAGTCAGACAGATGAGAGTTGGCTATGGCACAAGCGGCTTCGGCATACAAACTTCGAAAATCTGATCAATATCAACAAGATCAAAGCTGTACGAGACATCCCAAAGCTATTCAAACCAAATCAGGGAGTATGTGGTCCTTGTCGACATGGAAAGCAGACCAGAACCAGCCACAAGACAAAGGAACACTATACATCGAAGCCCTTGGAGATCATCCATGCTGATGTGTGTGGGCCAACTAGAAATCAAGCACTCCAAGGAGAAAGGTACTTTGTGTTATTTGTTGATGTTTATACTAGAATGATGTGGATATATTTCATAAAGTATAAATCTGAAACTTTTGAGTGCTTTAAGAATCTAAAAGCCCTTGTAGAAAATGAAAAAGATTCAAAAATTAAGTGCCTCAGAACAAACAGAGGAGGAGAATTCACATCAAATGAGTTTAGTGAGTTCTATAACATTCATGGAATTAAAAGAGAATTCTCAGCTGCCAGAACACCTCAGCAAAATGGGGTAGTTGAAAGAAGAAACCGAACAGTCCAAGAAATGGCAAGAATTATGCTATTAGCAGCAGACTTACAGCCTAGATTCTAGAGAGAAGCAGTAGGAACAACTGTCTATACACTGAATCAAACTCAATTAAGACCAAATTGTGAAAAAACTCCTTATGAGCTATGGAACGGAAGACCTGCTTCGGTGAAGTATTTCAAGATTTTTGGAAGCAAGTGCTTCATAAAAATAAATTATGGTTCACCAAGAAAGTCTGATTCTCGGGTTGATGAAGGGATATTTCTTGGATACTCTACACAGAGCAAGGCTTACAAGTGCTACAATTATCGACTGAAGAAAATAGTGGAAAGCTTTGATGTAAAGGTTGATGAAGAACTTCCAGTAAAGGAAATTGAAGAACATGAAGATGACTTTCTCCTTGAAGAAGAAGAACCTAAAGAAGAAGAGACAGATGAGAAAGAAGAAGAAGAGAAAAGAGAACCACTTCATACCCCTTCAAAGATGAATTATGTCGAAAGATATCATCCAGAAGAATAGATCATTGGCGATAGAGATGAAGGTGTGCAGACCCGAAGAAGGATAACAACCTCACCCAAGAGAAAAGTCATTGCCCTCCTATCTATGATAGAACCAGAAACATTTGCAGAAGCAAGTAAGGATCCTCATTGAGTAAAAGCCATGTGTTAGCGCTTGAAATTTCACCCTAGGCTGAGAAAGGCAAACCTCAAGGCAACATCAAACCATTCAGCCTCGTAGCTAGCCCTACGGGGCAGGAGAAGGCTCTCTCCGGTCAATCTCGGTAGATATTCAATGGGATGAGATGACCAACAAGGTAACACTGATATTAGGCTAGTAAACTGATTAAAAAGGTTGATTTGGGGTTTTTTGGGTTTTTGGTGGCAAATTGAGGAATTGCAATTTTGGGTGCGGGGATTTGACACAGTTTCTGCAGGGGGTTCTTTGGGGCGAGTTAGGAGACCGTATTGATGCCTTTGATTGAGGTGAGTGGATGGAAAAGACCGGTGAGGAGCTAAGGAGAGCAAATAATACTTTGAATTCTCCTTAAACAGTAGAAAACATAGAAATTAAACAAATTTAAAAGCAGAGCATGGCAAGCATGAATTCTTACTTTAACACTTCATTTGTTTAATATGCAGAAGGAAAGAAAGGAGATGAATCACATAACACACTTACAAGAACATTAAGAAGCACTCCATCAATACATGAAACCACAAGAATCCCAAAAAGGACTGCAAAACCCTGGTCTTCCTTAGCCAATAATTGCAGAGATACAGTGAAATAATACAATGATAGCTTCTCCCTCAAGAGTCCAACCATGAAAATGAGCAAGAAAGTACATAATATAGATGATCTAACCTCTTTCCCTGCCTCCATGGGTCGAGCTCACTATCCTAGGAGCTGTTTCAACCACTTCTAAACTAAGCACTACAAACTAGGCAGTCAAAACAACTTGCCTCTATAAACTTGGAAACCAATTCATACATTTAATTTTTACCCTTTTCATAAATGAATCTTCTAGAAGAGTTACAAAAGGGTAAAAGTGTCTAAAAAGTGTCACAATTACATCAAAGAGGACCATCATTAACCTCAAAAAGTCAAACTGAGTCAAATCTGCGTTTTCTGGGCTGTACAGTGCATTTCTGGACAAATCTGCCTGATGGGTCGCACCCCTTTGGAGCTCTGTTTGGGGTACTTTCAGGTGGCCAAATTGAGAAAAAGTGGGCTTGTTGGAAAGGTCCGTGAGTCTACTTTCCAACCCAACTAGAATTTTTGAATTTGGAGTTCATTTGCCCTGTCAAAACCCAATTCTCCCAAGACAGCTTTCTGCAGTTCAAAAAAGTGGCAGAAAGTCAAATTTTGCATGTATTTTGACCTTTTGGAGGCCCAAAACTCCATAAAAACTCAAGTCCATCCATGGGCATATGTAACTTTGCATGACAAATCAGGAAATGCTGAGTTTTTGTGAAAAGGAGTTGCCCTGATGAAGGGTCGCGCGGGGGGTGAGACCCGTTAAAGAGCCAAAACCTGTAAATTACCAAAAAATGCCAAAATTACCCAAAATTTTCAAATTTTTTTGGGATTTGAGCTGTGGCTAGGCTATTGAGTGCCATGATCTTTGAGTGAAGCCTCAGCCAAGATACGGAGGGGATTTGGCCTCTTTCTCCATTTTAGAGCCTCGGTCAACCGCCTTTGAAACATCTTCATTTTGGCCTTGCACACATGCATTCTTGCCCAGTAATGGTTTTTCATGTTCCTCAGCAATATCTTCTCTTGGTTGGCCTTAGCCAACAGCCTCTCCAAGTGTGCGTTCTC
Source organism: Pinus tabuliformis (assembly GCA_031772625.1). NCBI lineage: Eukaryota > Viridiplantae > Streptophyta > Pinopsida > Pinales > Pinaceae > Pinus > Pinus tabuliformis. The sequence continues at coordinate 615,704,439 of CM062804.1, forward strand.
CTGGATGAGCATAGACTCTCGGTCAGCAGGCAATGGGTCACCGGGTCTTCTACGGTTCAAGGTTCGGTCACTACGAATCCTCCATAGCTCATCAAGTGCTTTCTCCTCCTCCAACTATTTGTTGCGCTGCTCAAGGTAGGTGATGGTCCAGTGTGCCCCCTCTAATCTCCTCTGCAAGGCATCATTTTCAGCTCTGAGATGCTGAATGATCTCCTTTGCCTCTTGGCTAGGAGAACTGGCCTCAAGGTCAACAAACTCAATATCGGGAACTCCTGATGGACCCTCATCAATCATGGGTTGTTTGCCCCTCTCTGGTACCTGTGCTGGTGACGAAAGCGAGGCCCCTTCCACCTGATGTGGATATAACACTCGCTGAGCCGATGATGAAGGCGAGACCCCTTCCACCTGCTGTGGAGATAGTACTCGCCGAGCTTCTGCAAACAAGGCCCTCTGGCCTCTCTGATAAGTGAGCTGAGGTGAGGAACTAACATGTCGAGTGACCGGAATATCAGGCTGCTGAGATGGTCCTCCCTCCTCCTGAATGACCTCAGGATGTGACTGGGGTGGTGCTGTGAAAAACTCACGGGAAATGAACTCCTCCCATGAGATGCCCTGTTGAGTCAACTGATGCAATACTACTAGCTGAATCAAACCATAATGGTGAAGGCTCCTGTACTGCTGTGCCGGGGTCTTCCTCTGCAACATGGGCACCATCCTCTGAATGTTCTGAAAGAAGAAAACAGGATGTTCATCATCCTCACTCAGGTGAAGTGCATCAAAAGGCGAATGTGATATGAGTACACCTGTGAAAATCTGCCCTCACAGGTAAAATAGTGCATAATAAGCCTCATGATGGGAGCATACTCGCTCCGGAGAAACTTGAATGGAAAAACACCCGCCAAATGTCTCATGAATGGTGGCCGGACATAAGGCTCAAAGTGAACAGTATCTAGCATCTTGCGCTTATTCCACACCTCACCAACATTAGGTATCCCTGTAGCATGTGAGATCACCTCGGGTGTCAATGTAAAGTTCACCCCTGCAAGATTGACATGTCCATCATGGAGGTGTAAAACAAAAAGGCGGGCCAACTCTCTGTGGTGCTGAATCCGAGAAATCCTCTCACAGAACTCATAACAAGACATGTACTGAAAACAAGTGACTGCCATAGGACAGGCCTGTAACTCTGCTAAAGAAGTGGGCTCCTCTCGCTTATGATGTCCACCCTTACCACCATTACGAGGCCTCCTCTGTACCTCAACCTCTGCAGATGATGAATGGTCATCACTTTGCTCGTAAGTTTCGGTTTCTGACATAGTTTAGGAGAAAAGTGGACAAACTGTACTGTTGTCTTTGCCTGTAAAAAGTGCTGAATTCTATGTTGTTTCAAGGGGAAAAAGACATGAGGGAAATGTTAGGGGAGGGACCTTTTTACAAGGAATTGGGAATATATAAATATAACAGGGAATTTTTAAGGAAAATGTTGCAAACCATTATGCATATAGGAGTACATATTTAAAATCAGGGATATTGGGAAATCATTTACAAAAATCACTGCATATGGGAAAAACATGTATGAAAGTGAACATATTGGGATATGAAAACATGCAGCATTAATAGGGGAAAATAGGGAAACATATGCACAAAACTGCTGACATATTCACCAACATTTTCTATTGTTTACACATGCATATGGTAGAGGGAGATTAGGGTTTTGAATGCTTTGGGAGAGAGGTAGGGTTTACACTTTTAGTTATTAGGGAGAAGGGAGGGTTTGCATTTGATTTATAAAATAGCATGGGAGAAAAATAGGCATACATACAAGTGTGAGTGGAAAGGGGAAGGAGGGAAACAATTACAAATGGGAAAACACCTTGAAACAACACAAGCCTTAGCACATTTTACCCATTAACATTGCAGTCATATGAAGAGGTTTCACTTGCACAATTTCGATCATTAAAACATGTTTCATGATATCCACCAATCATAACCAGCGACCATTTCAAGTTTAGAACACCTACCTCAAACGAATTTATGGCTTGGAGAGCGTTTGAGCAAGTTTAAAATCGATTTGCAGGGAGACAGCTCGATGGGTCACGCACCACGCCCAACGGGTCGCGCACCTCTGACGGGTCGCGCCCGTTGTTTTTTCACACTGTGGAAGACCCTCTGACGGGTCGCGCGCACCTGACGCGTCGCGCACCTGGCCTGACGGGTCGCGCACCAGTCCAATGCCCGAACTCGCTCTGTATTCGCTCCTTTCTCTCAATCACTCTCTCAAACCTCTCTTGCAAGCGTCTAGGATACACAATGAGAGTGATAGGAGGGAATTTGGGGTTTTTATAAGTTTCATTTGAAAAAATTTCATTCACAAACCCACTTTCTAATGTTTTCTCTTTGACACTTTATAACACTGACTTTTTGGTTTCTTTTGTCTTGAATTTGACTCATTGAGTGCTTTGACTTGATTCTTTTTGCAGGTAGATCATCTGAGGGATCTTGGCAAGGGGACCAGGGTTGCATTTTGTTCGCTGAAGACTTTTGAAATTTCATCACTTATTTACAAAAACTTGGAAAATAACCTTGGCTTTAAAAATAGAGTTTTTAAATCCAAGGTGATGATTAGCTGTACCAGATAAGAAATCTTGAAGAAACACTTTTACAATCATCCCTCTGGCTTGCTGAATACTCATTGACTTTTCAGACACATGACCCTGTAAACATATTTGACCAAAACCTTAGACCTAGGAAATTGATCTCAAGACAAGATAAGACAAGCTTGAAAGAGCTTAATGACTGAAATGACCTGAACCAGCAATGCCAAGAGGGGTACAACACACCAGCTCCTCCATCAGGGTTATGGCATGCCTAAGGGATGCAAAAATTGACACTGATGAGACACCTACATATGCAAATGCAAAGAGTTTTGATCGCTGATGGAGGGCTTAAGACCGACTCTAACATTGGCTCCAATGGGGATGGTAGCTCCTTGGAGGTACCAAGAACCTTAGACCTCTGGGAGAGCAGACCAGTGTTTTATTCATTGGGCAATGGAGTCAACTTATACACATGTGACCAAATTTGAAACAACTTTGTTTGACTTGGACAAGTGACTGAAATCCTAGACTAAATTTGACACTAACTAACTCACTTTATGCAGAAAATAAACTGACTGAAATAACTCTAAAAACTCACACCAACTAATCACCATTTTCAGAATTATAGCCTTCACCGCGGGCCCCAAACTGAAGATGGGAGATCAGTTTCACACTTGCTGCAGAATGAAAATAAAATGGTAATTACAATGAGAATGATTAGAGCAGAAAATGCTCAAGCATGATACCTTTTGAGCAGCCGGCCATTCACCGACCCACCAAGACATTCATCACCGTTCATTTCTTTGAGAAGAAAAGCATTTGGACCACGGTATGCTGCAATTTTGTAGGGACCTTTCCACAAGTTGTCAAATTTTCCATGCTTCCCTTTGTCTTCATTGCGGGCATCCCATCTCAACACAACATCATCAATCTGAAAATCATCTGCTTTGGCCTTTTTGTCATAGATTTTCTTTATGCGCTCCTGCAACTTAAGGGAATTCTGGTGAACCTCTTCTCGTGTCTGCTGTAAATGAATCATTTGACTGATCCGTCGTTGCATAGGATCCTCCTCACCACCAGCTTCTTGAAACAATTTAGCTACTGGAACACTAAGTGAAGTCGGAAACACTGCATCTACTCCATAAACCAGTTCAAAAGGTGACATACCAATTGACTTCTTTTGACTTACCCGATCAGCCCATAATGCATTTATTAGCTTCTTGTGCCAGCTCTTCTTATTTATTTCCAACAATTTCTTTATGATGTTCACTAGAGATTTGTTCGAAGATTCAGCCAGCCCATTACCTTGCGGATGGTAGGCGGTTGAATGCCCCAAGCTGATGTTATATTTATAGCAAAAATCAACCAACTTCTTCGATTTGAATGCTGCTGCATTATCTGTAATCAACTTATGTGGACAGTCGAAACGTGACAAGATATTACTTTCAAGAAAAGAAATAATTACCGAATCCGTGGCTTGCCGGGTGGGAGTGGCTTCAATCCATTTCGTGAAGTAATCTGTGGCGGTCAAGATCCATCGATGCTGCCCGGAAAATGCTGGGTGGATTTCACCAATAAAATCCAAGCCCCATTGCTGAAATGGTGCACTGATTTCAACCGGCTTGAGAGGCAATGGCTGTAACTTCTGCTTTCCTTGAAAAATTTGACATTCATGACAACTCTTTACCGCTTTATACACATCAGAAAATAAAGAAGGCCAATAGAAACCAGCTCTCAAAATCTTATTAGCCGTGGTTTTCCAAAATAAGTGACCCCCACAGTCACCTTTATGGAAATCATCTACTGTTGTCTTAGCTTCCTCTTCGACCAAACAGTTCAGCAAGATGCCACCGGGATCTTTCCAATAAAGTGCAGATTTGATAATGCAAAATTTGGCAGCCTTTAGTTTCAATGTTCTAGCTTTGTTTCTAGGCATTCCGGGGGGTGAAGACAAATTTTGAAGCACATAAACTATATCAGCATACCAAGGAGAAGACACAAAGATATCGGATACCTGTAGAACTGAATTTTCTTCATCTTCATCGGACAAGGCAACGATCAAATTGATATCAAGGACGTGAAGGTTTGTTTCAGCCATCAACTTAGCAAGACCTTGACCTTTAATCAACTTGGTAGGCTTAATTTCTACATCATGTTCTAATAGTGCAACGATCCATTTACCCCTTCTTCCTTCCGGTTCCGTTTGTACTAAAACATCCTTCACAGCTGCATTAGGAACATATGCCAAAATATGAGAATTCAATATGTATACCCGGAAATCTTTCAAAGCCTTAATCAGCGCCAGTGCTTACTTCTCAATGATATTATAATTCAGCGCTCCGTCTCTTATGATGCGGCTGAAAAAAGCTATGGGCCTCTCAACTCCATCCCTTTCTTGCATCAACACGGCTGCCAACGTATGCTCGGAAGCAAATGAAAACAAAATAAAATCCTGCGTATAATCTGGGCTGATCAAAGTTGGGGCTGAAGATAAAATTACCTTTATCAAATTAAAAGACTTCACCGCTTCTTCGGTCCATTTGAGCTCGCTGTCCTTCTTGAGCATATTGGTTATCTCTCTAAGATGTTCGGCAAGATTGGGGATGAAACGACGCAGAAAATTCAATTTACCATTGAAGGACTGAATTTCTTTCTTGCTACGGGGCTGCTCCAATTGCTGAATTGCTTCCACTCGTGCGGGATCTATACGAATGCCATCTTTAGAAATAATATGGCCCAGCAGCTTGCCTTCGCTCATAGCAAAAAGACTTTTCTTCGGATTCAATGAGATGCCATATTTTCTGCACTTTTGAAACACCTTAGTCAAATGAAACAAATGCTCTTCATCTGATTTAGAAAACACGGTCAGATCATCAAGATAAACAACTAAAAAGACATCTTTCTCATTTGCAAAAGCCATGTCCATTGCCCGCTGAAATGTGGCACCCGCGTTCTTCAATCCAAATGGCATCTTGGCATAATGAAATGTACCCCATGGAGTAGTAAATGTTGTCTTGTCACGGTCATCTTCGTGCACCAGAATCTGATTATACCCGGAGTAACCATCAAGCAATGACATCCTTGATGCCCCCACTACCCGCTGCAATATGTGGTCCATTTTGGGCAGCGGATAATTATCCTTTAATGACACCTTGTTCAGATTTCTAAAGTCTATGCATAAGCGAATTTCACCGGTCTTCTTTCTCACGGGCACTAAATTGGAAATCCAATCAGAAAACCGGATTGGCACTATGATTCCAGACTTATACAACCTGTTGACTTCCTTCTCAATCAAGGGAAGCAATTTAGGATTAATTCTTCTCAACTTTTGTCGGAAAGGCTTTTGATTTGGCTTTATGGGAATGGTATGCTGAATGATACTTGTGTCATAAGTTTTCAAATCTGAATAGTCCCATGCAAAAACATTAGAATACATAGACAATAAGCTGATATACTCTTTCTTGACCTTGGGCGGCAATGCTTTTGAGAGCTTCACCATCTTTGGATTTTCAGCTGTCCCAAGATTCACATCTTCAACTCCTTCATCCGTTGGCCTCAAAGTTGGCTTGCGGGCCACATCATCTTGATCGAACAATTCTTCCAAAGGAATCAATCCTTTAGGAATGTAATTGTCCTTGAGCTGCAACACATCCATCTGATTTACTCCTTCAGCTTCCGTGTCTATTGAAATGTCTTCGAATTTACCCTCAACTTGCAGAAAATCTTTGATTTCTTCGTCATCTTGGAAAACTTGCCAACACCTTTGATTATCGGGAACTGTAGGACGATGCTTCACATATATCTCAAACTTATTGCTGGAATTCATAGGTATTTTCAGATTACTCGCTGCCTTTGCCAATGCATCTGCAACACCATTTTGAATCCGGGGCACACATGTCAAAGTATGTTCTGAAAACCGCTTTAGGATATCTAGGACAGCATTCCGATATGCTCGCATACGAGGATGTTTGGCCTGAAATTCCCCCTTCACTTGCTTGATAACCAACTCGGAGTCGCCATATACCGCTATCTTCTTTGCCTTCAACTTTCGAAGGATTTTCAAACCAGCAATAAGAGCTTCGTATTCCGCCTCATTATTCGAACAATCAAAAGCCAATTTATAAGAACATACCCGTACCTTGCTTGGAACTTGGTTTTGGGCTGAGAATGGGCTTCGGATCCACACACCTATACCAGCACCATCGCTGCCCACTGCGCCATCAAAATCCATGGTCCAAAGACCATCTTCATCCTCTTCTAAGTGCTGTAAATGTGATGTTGTTGCATGCTCTGTTTGCTGTCCATTTGTTTCAGCAATTGGCTTTATGACAGCAGCCCTTTCTTCTCTTTCCTTTCTCAAAACTTCTCTGAAATTTTCTGAAATATCCGGTATATCTTCTACTTGAACTAACTGACTATCTACCTCATTGAAATTATCAGCAAACAAAACAAAGGATTCTAAATCTGTTTGTACATAATTTACAGGATGATTAACGGGCTTTTCCTTACTAGTGATCATGTATTTCATCTTTTGTTCCCGATATAACTTCCTCATTTGACCGAAAACTGGAATTGTGGCATATGAAAAATCAAGCTGAAGTGTACCTTTGAGCTTGGCTCCCCAAGATCTCGAAAGCAACATGCCGAACCGCGGAGGAATGTCCGCCACCACCACATCCATCAGAACATTCTTCGCTGGAATTTGATCTAAGCTCACCACCAAGTCTTTGATCAAACCAATACACCTTACTCGGCTGGAATCAAATGAATACAAATCATGATACTTCCTTGTGATGTCAAGCCCCAGCTTCTCCATAATCGTTTTCGGCATCAAATTATGTGAAGCTCCCGAGTCGAACATGGCATTGTGCAGCACAAACTCATGCAATCGCAAACTGATATAAAATGGAGGAACATCACTCTTAGGAGACTCACCATTTAAAGCTGGCCCAAAAATCAATTCCGGCTGATCATCTTGTACATTCACCGTGTCTAGCATTGGATCAAAATTCAACATCTTGGAGAGCTGGCCTCGGTAAGTGCTATTCTTCATGATTTCCGTCAAAGGAATAGGCACTTTCAACTTAGCAATTTCATTCTCCAAACTGAAAGCTGAAACTTTCTCACCTTCTTTACCCGGATTATCTCTTTTTTCTGTTTTATCTTTTGGTGCATTTGATGGCTGATCTGTCTTAGTTGCTGGCGATGATTGACTTGTTGAAGGACCGACTATGTCTTTTCCTTTTGCATTTTGGGAAACCGAATCATTCTTTGCTGCAGCATCTTTCCTTTTTTGAATAGGATTTATGGGAATAGATCGATTTCTCAATTGTCTTTGCTGGCCTTGCTGAGCTGATAAAGCGTGCAAATATCCTCTTTGATATTCTTCAGATTCTTCTTCAAGGATTGCATCATGTGACAAGATATAATTTTCATCTTCCGGGATGATGGAGTGACTTACCAATTCATCTTCTTCTGTAACATAAGTGGGCAGATCATCAGGAGTAAAGAAGTGATTCTCTTCTCCTACTGTATCACCCTCATCCTCTGATTCTTGGCTAACAAAATTCTGCTGAAAAGGAGGTTTTATTTGCTGCTGAGTTGCTCCCTCTTGTGCCTTTGTTTCACGCTGCTTAATCCTATTCTCCAGCTCTTCAAAAGGCAGCAGCAACTTCAAGCTCCTCTCCCTGCACAAGCACAATTCAAAACATCATCAGCAATCAGAGGCAAAAAGCTATTTGGAGAAAGTCTCACTGGAAATCCCGAACAAATTTCATTGTCACAGCTATTGAATTAAATGATTGTGTTAGCGCTGGGAATGCCCTGCTGTTCGTTGGAGATCAGGAACTAAGCCAACGTGTCTTCATGGTCCTGTATCGCATGTCATCACATCAAGATCTTGCAGCTTGTGCAAGTGAAATCTTTAGCTCAAAGGAGCACACTGATCTCTTGCTGGGGAAAAGGTTGTTGGACATGCCAAAATTGATGGATGTTTGTGCTATATATGGGCATGATAATGCAAAAGCTAGGCCGATCATTGGTTATTAATGCCCTAAAATCACAGCCAGATTTAATTGATGAGTTAAAGGAGGTAGTTCCTCAGTTTCTACACATAGTTGAGACAATGCACCATCGATGCTGTTCTGCATTCGAGGCCCTTCCTTTCTCAGGAAGAAACTTGACTTCAATGGTGGGACAACTTCATGAAGATTTACTGGAGGTTATGGACTTCATAAATGATGCTGTTGCTACTCTGGATGCTTTTGTGGAAGCATATCCTACTGCTGCTTCATGTTTCATCTCACGAGGGGTTTCCAATGAAGATAATCGAGAATTGCTTTCTGCCTTGGCAAATATATATGATTTTCTGCTGCCATTATTAAAGAATGGTTTTACTTTGATAACGGATAATGCCCTCAAGTCTGCTTCTAATAATATGGAGTTTCTTGTGCAACCACGCTTGAAAACTATGGTGTGCATTTCGAACAATTGCGCTTGCATTCCTTTTGATTTCCGGAGTTGGATCCCTTATTGAGGATCGGGGAATTAATAAAGATCTCAGTCTAAATGAAGAGGTGCAGCCAAGCATGGAGTCAAACACTAAATTCAGCGATGTGAAGGGCCAAGGCAGAATTAGAGGAAATTGTTCATTATTTACTATATCCAAAGCTATTTACGAGGCTTGGTGGCAACTCGCCAAAAGGAGTTTTGCTTGTTGGGCAACCTGGAACAGGGAAAACTATGTTGGCTAGGGCCATTGCCGGTGAAGCTGGAGTTCCTTTCTTTTCTTGCAGTGGAAGTGAATTTAAAGAAATCTTTGTGGGTGTTGGAGCACGAAGGGTACAGGATCATTTTGCAGCTGAAAAGAAGCGGTCACCTTGTATCATATTTATTGACAAAATTGGTGGAAGCTGCAATCCTAAAGATCAGCAATATATGAAAATAACTCTAAATCAACTACTGGTGGGGCTGGATGCTTTTAAGCAAAATGAAGGAATAATAGTTATTGCTGCTACTAATTTCCCTGGGTCGTTGGACCTGGTCGCTTTGATTGTCATATTGTAGTACCCAACCTTGACGTTGAAGGTCGCAGGCAGATCCTAGAATGTCACATGTCAAAGGTCTTAAAGGCAGATGATGTAGATTTGATGATTATTGGGAGAGGAACTCCAGGATTTTCAAGTGCTGTTCTTGCAAATTTGGTGAATGTTTCCGCTCTTAAAGCAGCAATGGTTGGTGCTAAAGCTGTCAGCATGCCTGACCATGAGTATGCTAAAGACAAGATTATGATGGTAAGTGAACGCAAATCCGCTGTAATTTAAGATGAATCCAGACACTTGACAACAAAGATATGGAGTGTGAAAGCAACATACGTGTCTACATGATCTCAAAGAGCACACGAAGGAAATCTATGAGCCCCACTGGTCCGTGTACAAATAATGAAATCATTTGACTCAGCAATCAAATTATGGGATGTCGAGCAAGGAAGACAATTGTTCAAATTGAAGACGGTGAACCTATATATTCAATTGCTTTCAAATGGGTTGTGCGACGGGTGTCTGCATATATGGTCTGCGAAGGAAGGAGTCTGTGTTTATGCTGGTAAAGGCCATGGTTTTGCTCACCGTCCCGATTCTCTTAAGGAAACCTTCCAAACAAAAAACATTTTGAAGGGGCGCATCACGTGCTTTGGCAGAGAACCCTTCTAAGCCTGTGAACGAGCCTCTTGTTTGTGATATATGCTGCTATCATTTCCAGGTTCTGTTTCTACAGATGAAGATAGGCAACGCATATTTGTTTCTGACACTAAATCATCATCGAATCATCGTGGCAATGCAGATGGAAGCGTTTTAGACAGCGCAGGCAGATAAAGAGCATTCAATGAATACAACTGGCACAATATGCACAAATGTGAAATTGTTAAAGATTTCAAACAGAAAACGAAGGTGAAAAGTAAAGACCCGAAACAGACACAGAGACATCTGTCATAAGCAGCGATTTAGGAACGAATTTTGCCTATTTTAATCCTCAGCCCTGATTCTATGGGATCTGAGCCAGTTTTGCCTCGTAATTAGCCAAATCATCAGCAGATTTAGAGGAACGCTGTATTATTTTAGGATAGATGTAACGCTCCTTTCTAATTTTTGTAATTGTAGTTGAAACAGCGCAGAGGTTTTTGGGGTCGATTTGTTTTCCCCTTAGCAGTATTATATTTATTGTATTAAAAAAAAAATTCAGGAGAGAGAGAAAGGAGTGGGGGGAGAGTTCTGAGTGCTGAGAGCTGGTGGAGAACAGAGCTTACCATGTACAGTTTTTGGCAGAGAGTTTAATGAAATTACACAGCTCTGACTTCTGAGATTCCTGTGGTATGAAAGTTAGCATGATTTTTTCTTCTGTTTCATATGTAAATTGTTATGTTTCATTTCACTTCATGATCATTTCTAATTGAACAAATGAAGTGTTAAGGATAGAATTCATAGTATTATATGCTCTACCTTTAAGTTTGTTCAATATTTAATGTTTTCTACTGTTTAAGGAGGATTCAAAGTTATTGTTTGCCCTCCTTAGCTCCTCACCAGTCTTGCCATCCCATTTAAATCTAGATTTGGTGTTAAATTTCTTGCCTACCTTGCCTCAGTCGATAATCTGTGTTGTTCATTATATTTCTCTGTCCAAGCTGTGATTTTGCCCATGCAGCCCAGAAAAACCCGGTCATTTAATTAAAAACCCCAAATCAACCTTTCTAATCAGTTTACTAGCCTAAAATCAGTGTTACCCTGTTGGTCATCTCCTATTGAAGATCTACCGAGATTGACCGGAGAGAGCCTTCTCCTGCCCCGTAGGGCTAGCTACGAGGCTGAATGGTTTGATGTTGCCTTGAGGTTTGCCTTTCTCAGCCTAGGGTGAAATTTCAAGCGCTAACACCATGGAAGAAGAAATGTTCCAAATTGAGAAGAACAAGGCATGGGAGCTGGTACCTAGTTCAAAGGGCAAAAACATAATAGGAACCAAATGGGTGTTCAAAAATAGAATGAATGAGGAAGGACAAGTTATCAGAAACAAGGCAAGACTTGTCTGCAAAGGCTATTCACAAATTGAAGGAATTGACTTTGAAGAGACATTTGCACCAATGGCCCGTATGGAAGCTATCAGGATGTTCTTAGCATTTGCTTGCTCAAAATTATTCAAAATATATCAAATGGACGTGAAATCAACATTTCTAAATGGGGAACTCAAAGAGGAAGTCTACATGGAGCAGCCTGAAGGTTTTGATCTGACAACAGGAAAGGACCTAGTCTGTAAGTTGAAAAAGGCTTTATATGGATTGAAACAAGCTCCTAGAGCTTGGTATGCAAGATTGGATCACTACCTACAACAACAAGGCTTCAAAAAGGGAGTGGCTGGAAGTAATCTATACATAAAGACAGATCAAGGTAAGTTACTAGCTGCTCTTGTTTGTGTCGATGATTTGATTTTTTCTAGTAATAATGATGAAATGAGCCATGAATTTTCTCAAAACATGTCAAAAGAGTTTGAGATGTCAATGATAGGAGAGTTGTACCACTTCCTTGGACTTCAAATATCTCAAACCAGAGCAGTATTGTGTATATCTCACACCAAATATCTAAAAGAAATGCTCAAAAAATATGGAATGGAGGAATGTGCACCCATGAGCACACATATGACCACAAATTGCAAACTGAGCAAAGATGATGACTCCCCTCTAGTGGATGCAACTCAGTACAGGTCAATGATTGGAGCCCTTCTATACTTAACAGCTACACGACCAGACATAATGCAAGCAGTAGGAATGGTGGGAAGATTTCAATCTGCTCCCAAACAATCCCATTTATTAGCTGTAAAAAGAATTCTCAGATATCTGAAGGGAGCCTCTAATTTCGGTCTTTGGTACCCAAAGAACTCAACACTGACTGTAACTGCATACACTGAAGCTGATTGGGCTGGAAGTGTAGATGATTAGAAAAGTACTAGTGGAAATGCATTGTTCCTAGGAGACTGTTTGGTATCCTGGCACAGCAAAAAACAGTCATCCATATCATTATCCACAGCCGAAGCTGAGTATATTGCAGCAGCAGACTATTGTACTCAGATACTATGGATGAAGGAAGCTCTAAAATATCTCGACATATGTACAGATCAACCAATTACCGTCTATTGTGACAACACAAGTGCTATCAGTCTCAGCAAAAATCCAGTGATGCACTCAAGAACCAAACACATACCAATCAAGTATCATTTCCTACGTGAGCAAGTAGCTGAATAAAGCATTGTCCTAGAATATATCAGTACGAAGAAGCAGATAGCTGATATTTTCACAAAACCTCTTCCTCGAGAAGCATTCAAACATCTGCGTCAAAAGATGGGGGTTATTTCTCTATCATCACTCAATTTCATTCATAAAGATGTAGTAGGACAGGGGGAGGAGGTTGATAGGGGGGGTCTGTATGCATTCCTTTGCCATTGATGTCAAAGGGGGAGAGAGTAGAATAATATTGCCATCAATAACAAAGGGGGAGATTGTTGGACACAGATTGTCATTGATGTCAATATGGAAATATTCAAGGAAGGAGAAAGAGCCAAAGAAGAGGAGCACACAGAGCCATCGGAGCCAAGAGGAGCCAAGAGGAGCAGAGGTCGTTAAGCGTTGTATGAAGTTGCTAGTGAACGCTGGTGAAGGTTGCTGCAGCTGTTGAACACTGTTGAAACACTTGGAGAAAAGTTGCTGAAACACCAATTTCTCCATTGCTGAAACACCAACCTTTTCCGTAGTTGTTGAACACTTGTGAAAAATTTGTCATTACACCAATTTCGGCATTGTTGAAACACCAATTTCTCCACGACGACATTATATTTTCAGCACATCAATTTAAGGTAAACATGAGGAAGCTAAAGCGAATGGAGGAGGGAAGCCAAAAGGTCGATCGAGTATTGAGGAAGCCGAAGCTCAAGCGAGTGAGGAGGAAGCCAAAGAGCCATTGAGTAAGCGGAAACAAATGGACAAAGGCATGAGAATGTATAAAACAATGAAAACATAGAATTGTTGTTGCTGTTGGTGTGGTGAAGAACCAGAGTGTGAGGTAGTAGAAGCAGCAGGGGTTGTAGAGGCAGTAGAAGCAGCAGAGGCAGGAGAGTAGGAGTGAGACAATCTCAGTTGAATAGTGTGCAACAGCATATCTATTTATACCAAGGTTGGGTTGGAGCCTCAGAACTGAACATGACTGAAGTCATTGGGGGTAGGTGCTCCTAAGTGCAGAACCACTGCAAAACAGAATTGGTGCTTTGGAGGTTGGAGCCTCATTGAAGTCCAAGTTGGAGCTTGGCAACTATTCACAATCAGATTTATACTTATATTGTATTTATTTTATTGCACTGTCTTGAGTTTTAATAAAAGCATTGATTTCAGCTGTTGATTTCTGTGTTCTGTGTACACATACACATATCTATATATGTCGTTGGCAATCACTAGAACAATTAAATAAATAAATAAACAAATAAAAAATACTGATTCACCCCCCTCTCAGTATTTCCAACAAGATGATTTTCTTTAAAATAAAACAGAATGACAGACTAACAAAACAACTGAATAACAAAACATGTGAAAACTTACTGATGGTTGTAAAAATATCTCCACGCTACTTCCTTGGATGGCCTCTGATCCAACCACGTTTCTGCCACATTATGCCTCATACACTCTTGGTCGGTTCCGTACTGCTTTTAGTCTCAATAACATTAATCCTTCCTTTTAGAGAAGTTGGGAGCGATCACCCATGATGACTATTTTTTAGCGCAGCATCCAGCTCATCCGTCTCTTCTTGCATGCTTTATCAAGCCACCGGAAACAACCATGACATGTGAAACAGTTATACAGTTATATCAGAGCTCAGAGATCAGAAGTTTCAAACTGAACAGACTTGATAAAACTTCAAACGTTGTTGGGAAAAATGCTGAGAGGGGGTGGGGTGAATCAGTGTTTCAACTTTCACAATAATGATTTTCATTTTCAAATAGTATATGTTATTTTACTGAAACCAACCAGTGTATGTCCGTGACTATAGAGAATGAAACCAACGTATATATAATATACAACTAATTAATTGTCTTCAATCAGAGTGTGATGCATTAAGCAGTAAACAAATGTAGTAAGAACAAAATAAATCAACAGACATAAGAAACACACATGAGCACTGGGATTTTTCATGTGGAAACCCTATGTGGGAAAAAACCACCTTGTTGTCATCTCAGTCTTCAATCTTCTTATAGTAAAAGGTGTTTACAAGTTTTTTACTGGTGCAAACTTTTCCAGTACGTAAACATCTACCTACTGAAGACTATAACCTTCATTAGTTTTCCAGCTTCTACTGGAAGGGAGCTCCAATGCCCTAGCTTTTGTACTGGCTGGTATATTTACCAATACATAAGCGCCAACCTACAGAAGGCTACTACCTTCACTCTTCCTCCAGGAACCACGTTTCATAAATTTTCAGACTGGATACTCCTGGTATACAACAATAAAATATGAAGGCCACATTTCATAAAATTTTCATACGGGGCCCATCAGTAACATTGAAGCTTAAAATCAATCACCATTGCAATACAACCATCAAATACAACTGCATCTATTAACAATCAGTCAATCTGAACAATCAGATCACTATCACCAGAACATAGAGCTGAAGCCATAACACTGCATCAACAACCAAAATCAGCCGCAACTTCAAAATTCATATGTCAAAATGTATACGCTACTTCAGTGAAGCCAACATGCATGTATACACTACTTCATTTAACCCAACCTGCACATACCTCTAAAGATACTTAATCATAAAACCTCTAAACCAAAAACTGTACCAATTAGTGGCATTCTAAAGATCTATTGTCATATTACAGAGTTATAAACAGATAGCAGCAAATATCACCCTTCTCACTCAATCAATCAATCAACCAGACTCAATCTCCTTATACAATTAGTTTTACTTTTAGATCTAATGAAGACATCATTAACAAACAATAGTAAAAAAACATCACTAATCAGATTGATCAGTCATATCTGAACAACAATATTTTCTTCTACATATGCTACTTGGAAGTGTTGAACCAACGTGTATACACACCTTCACCAAGGTGCACCAGCGCATAGATATGCAAATAATAACTTATAACTTCGTAGCTATTCCAGACTTCAGACATACCTAGATCATAACATTTACAGGGTAAAACATAACATTTAGATCTAGCCCATCCATTATCATATCATACAATGATAATTCATTCTAAGTTTCATGATCCTGACCCAACATTGTATCCAAATTTGCACAAGATATTTCAGATGATATCATAACCATAGCCTTTACAACATAAAATATACTTCAGATAGATGTATTCATGAAAAACCCTTTCACTTGCACACTTAGCCCTTTGATGTTTTCCTCCTTATATAGTTTTATCCTTTCTCAATACCTTATACCAAAACAACACTTAGAACCTGTGGTATTCTTGGACGGTATCATGTAACCATTATTTCTACCCAATATTGTGGGATATTACCATGGTATAGACCCTTGGTATTCATTAATCTTAATTTTCCATCCCATATGCCCTTTTACTCTTGTGAAAGTGAGTGCATACGTATACACACCTTTTGTTCTATGAACCCACTTGTATATGCTATTTGGACTAGGTGAACTAGCATATACAACTTAAAACATTCTTTTTCTTCAATTACTTGATTTTGATCTATAATCCTTTGTCCCATCATCCAGTTTTTGTACCATTATCTTGTTACCTCTGAATTGTCCTGTTACAATGTGAGTTTCCCTTTATCAAATTTGAAATAACCTATGAGTGGGTTGCCATCAAGGACAACACTTGTACCATAATGCAAACAATCTCCCCCATTAGACTTGATGGCAACCATATTGGTGTTTCTTACTTCAAGATGTAGAACCTGTTAGATATATCAAGCAACACCAAGGTATTCTCCCCCTTTGGCATCAAGGGCAAAGGGAATACTAAGATATTCTCCTTAGTACACGCTAAGATGCACTATACTATCCATGCTCCCCCTAAGCACATGTAGAGTTTGCGGAAATATTTTTCAAAAGAATAACATGACTCTATAACTCAACTATGTGAGTATGACCTTCATGTCACCAATGACTCATACATACGTCAATCACCCAACTAAGTGGGGATATGCCAAATATTCATACATGACTTGAATAATTCCAATTATTACATCATCCTTCCCATGCATAATGGGGGTACAAATTACATCATATGTCCAAAACGAACTCATTCATAATAGACTATGACAGAAAGAGACATGTTATTGCACCATAGGTATTTACATAACCTTTACAACAAATGATATGAATATCTGAAACCATAGTTGAATTCAGCAACCATGATGCCAACAATGCATAATGTTTTTGAAGGCTAATGCTCCCCCTGAACATTTGCTACCGATGCATTATCAACAATTCATTCATCAAGACATCTTCATCAATCAAATAAACAACAATGAACAAGGCATATCAACATACTGTAACCATCAATATCAGACTAAAAACCCATGTCAGAAACTTATTTTGAGTTTGACCCACTGTTTTTCTATAAGAAAAACACATACGCTACTGCAGCCATAGAAACTTGCATATATACATGACTCTACCCGCGTATAGGAAACATTCCTCTGAAACTTGTTTGACAACAGAATGAGGCATAAACAACTCCCATCTTTTGTCTAAGATATTCAAATGCTTTTCTGGGAAGAGGTTTGGTAAATATATCAGCAACCTGTTCTTTGGAGGGAACATACTCCAACTTAACTCTTTGTTCAAGAACTTGTTCTCGTAAAAAGTGGTACTTAATGGGTATGTGCTTGGTCTTGGAGTGCATGACTGGATTTTTCAAAATACTAATAGCACTTATATTATCACATAGAATGGAGATGGGTGGAGAACATGTGATTTTAATATCTTGTAATGTTTTCATCATCCAAAGTAGTTGTGTGCAACAAGATGAAACAACCACATATTCTGCTTCAGCTGTAGATAAGGCAATCAAAAATTATTTCTTGTTGAACCAAGATACTAATCGTGATCCCCTATAGAATGCACCTCCACTAGTGGTTTTTCGATCATCAACATTTCCATCCCAATCTGCATTTCTATATGCATGAAGAGTGAGATCTGTATCTTTAGGATACCATAGACCAAAGCCTTGAGTTCCTTGGAGATATTTGAATATTTTTTTTACAACTTGAATATGTGATTCCTTTGGATTGGATTGGAATCTTCCAACAATTCATATTGCGATGATATCTAGTCTGGTACCTATTAGATAAAGTAGACTTCCAATCACAGATTTATACGCAGATTGATTCAATGTAGGAGATTCATCATTAGAACTGAGACTACATCTTGTTACCATTGGAGTACATACTAGTTTTGAATCTTCCATTCCGTACTTCTTCAAAATATGCTTGAGATATTTAGTTTGTGAAATAAAGATGCCATCTTTTGTTTGTTGTACTTGTAGCCCAAGAAAAAGGTTAGTTCTCCAAGTAAAGACATTTCAAGTTCTTGCTGCATAACAAAAGCAAAGTTTTGACTTATAGATTCTTCATTACTGCCAAAGATGATATCATCAACATAAACAACAATAATTAATGGTTTATCATTTTCAATTCTTCTATATAAGTTGCTAGCTGCAAATGCTTTTGTGAAACCTTGTCGTTGAAGATATTTGTCAAGCCGATAATACCATGCCCTTGAAGCTTGTTTCAGTTCATATAAAGCCTTTTTGAGTTTGCATACAAGCTTTGCATCATTTCACAAATGAATCCTTCTGGTTGTTCAACATATACTTCTTCTTCTATATCTCCATTAAGAAATGCAGATTTTACATCCATTTGATACACTTTGAATTTTCAAAAACTTGAAAGAGCAAGAAACATTCTTATGGCTTCAAGTCTAGCAACAGGTACACACGTTTCTATAAAGTCTATACCTTCTTGTTGAGCATACCCTTTACAGACAAGCCTTGCTTTATTTCTAATAATCTCTCCATTTTCATTCAACTTATTCTTGAATATCCATTTGTTCCTATAAGATTTTTATCATGAGGTCTAGGAACTAATTCCCAAGTATCATTCTTTTCAATTTGGTTAAGTTATTCATCCATGGCCTTAACCCAACATTCATATTTGCTAGCTTCATTAGCATTTTTTGGTTCGATGGGGGATAATAATGCTAGATAACTAGAAGCTCCTACAAGAGTTCTTCTTGTCTGTACTCCGAACCCTTTTTCTCCTAGAATTTGAGATTCTAGATGATTATTTTGAACATACCTAGATGGAGCCTTTTCCTTGTCAGATGTACCTTCTTCTGATGCTTTATTGGTTTCTTCCTCTATATCATTTCGATTTGATACGGGAAAGCAATCTCCATCTTCATCATTATCATCTTCGTTTGTTGATGTCACCTGTTCCAGATTTCTGCATACTTTATCGATTACAACATCAATGCATTCAAACAAAATTCAAAGTCTCTTATTATAACATTTGTACCATTTACTTCTAGATGAATAACCAAGAAATAATCCTTTTTCTGTTCTGGGTTCAAACTTACCAAGTTTTTTATCAGTCTTTTTGATGAAAGATTTGCTTCCAAAACTCTGAAGTTTTACAGTAGAAGGCTTACCATACCAAAGTTCATATGGATTTTGATCACCATTTACATGTACATGAGCTTTGTTGATAATATTTACTGCGGTATGTGCAACTTCAACCTAGAAGGTGTCAGGAGTTCTAGTTTCATCAAGCATAGCTCGAGCCATTTGTTTAAATGTTCTATTCATTCTTTCCACCACGCCATTTTGTTGAGGGGTTCTAGCAACAGAGAACTGTCTCTTTATTCCATGTTGTTCAGAAAATTCAAAATATTCATCTGATATGAATTCTCCGCCCCGATCAGATTTGAGACATTTGATTTTTAGATCTAATTCATTTTCAACTAAAGATTTGAAGACTTTAAACCTTTCAAATGCTTCATCTTTTATGCTTTAGTAAACCAATCCAACACATTCTAGGAAAATCATCAATGAATCAACTGTAGTATTCTTCTCCACGAGATGACTTTTTCCTTATTGGCCCACACAAATCAGTATGAATGAGTTCAAGAGGCTTACTTGCTGATCCTTCTTTGACATTGAATTAAACTCTAGTTTTCTTACTGAATTTCCATGGTTTGTAGATGGTATTTTCTGGGATGATGATATCTGGAAGATCATGAACCACCTTGAGCCTGCATGCTTTTCTTATTTGAGAAAAGCTTAGATGCCCCAATATTTTGTGCCATAACCAGTTCTCTTCTGTTTTGCTTAAATAACATTGTTCTTGACCTCCTTTTAGTATATATAGATTTCTTGGAGTTCTTGTACCTTTTATTATGGTCTTTCTTGTGTCAAGCTCATGAACCACACATTCTTTTGATCGGAACACAACTTCATTTCCTTTATCACACATTTGACTAACACTCGACAAGTTATGCTTTAAACCATCAAACTACATAACATTTCCAACTTTAACCTTTTCTCTCATATAAACAAAACCTTTACCCTTAATAATAGTTGGTGTGTCATTTCTAAAAGGGACATTATTTTTGTTTTCTAAAGCGTTGTATGAAAGAAGTTTATCTTTATCACCTGTCATGTGTCTAGAGCATCGCTATCAATGTACCACTGATTTTCTTGTCCTTCTACAAACAGAGCTATGCCACATCTTTCTGACTGAAATTCCTTGTTTTTCCATACCTTGGAATTTGACGATGTTTTCTCCTTTTGAATTGTTGGACGAAATTTGCTCCGGCATTCAGATTCTTCATGACCAAATTTATTGCAAAATGAACATTAAATTTCATCTTCAAAAGGAGAAAATTTATTATAAGAGCTTTTCTTGATTCCTGTCACACTCCTTTGTTTTCTTGCTTCTCTAGTCATGATAGTTTTGTAAGCAACACATTGAGCAGCTTTATGACCAAAGTTATGGCATGAAAAACATTTTCCATTAAAGAAGAAGTTTCTGTGATCATAAAATATTTTGGTATTGTTCACCTTTTGGTTGGTGCTTCTATTGATGTTCACCCTTGGAGTAAAATGAGCATGATTTACCTGGGGAGTACCTTTAGCCTTTTGCTAAGGATTGAAGCATTGTTCACTGGTTTTTGTTGCATCAAGATAGCTTCTAGTGATGGCTGAAGGATTTTCTAGTTGGGATGTTTCTCCAGTGTATCCAAGACTAGTATTTATAAGAGGATAATGCTGAACCTTAATGATTTCATCTAAGGTTTCTGATCCTTTAACAAATCTAAGATTCAAAGATTTTGTCTTCTCAAGTTATTTTCTTAGACCCACTACTTCACATTCTAATTTTTCATTGTGCTTTTCCCTTTCAGTGAGTTGATGTGTCAAAGTGTCTATGACCATATTCTTTTCTTCCAAATAGATTTTAAGTTGAGTGATTTCTTCAAGAAAATCTTCTTCTTCTAAGGCATCCATAAAATCATCATTTTCATAAGCCATGAGTAGTTTAATATCTTGTTCAAATTCACCTTCATCACTATTAGACAAGCCATCACTATCTTCATGCATATAATAACTTCTTCTATTAACAAACTATTTCCTATTACCTTTTGTAGAATCCTTTCCTTTGTCATGATTATCTTTATGAGGACATTTAGTAGCATAATGACCAACTCTACCACAAGAAAAACATTTGAAGGGAAGCTTGTCTTTGAATCTTCCGAAACCCCGTTGAATTTTTTTTACAAAGTTTACCTCATCTTCTTCTGAAATATATCCTGATTCCTTGAGATCTTCCTTTTCTTTTCCCTTTGCTGAGGCATTGAAAGTGGCTTCTCTGATTTCTAATTGACCTCTATTTCTCATTTCAAAGGCAGCTAAAATTCCATGAAGTTAAACAACAATAATAGATTGTAGATCATGTTTCTCTTCAATGGAAGATACTTTTGACTCAAATTTAGAAGATAGAGATCTCAAAATTTTCTCTACTAAAGTAACCTCCTTTATTTCTTCACCCAGATTCTTCATACAATTTACAATCTCATCTACTCATAAAAAGTAACTAGTAATACTTTCATCACTATGCATCTTGAGAGTTTCATATTGAATTCTGAGAGTTTGGAGCTTAACACGTTTTACCTGGGAGTCTCCTTCATAGCTCTGAATGATTTTGTTCCACATTTCTTTGGCTGTGTTTCCCTGCACGACTTTGAAAAATTCTGATTTTGATAGACTTCCCAATAATGCATTGACTATTTTGGCATAGTTTTCATATGCATTCTTTTCTGCTTGATCTGTGGGGACTGCTGTTGGAAATTGGTATCCTTCATCCACAATTTCCCAAACAACAGCTCCAAGTGACTGAAGATAGGTTCTGGTTCTTATATTCCAATATGCTAAGTTATTTATGTCAAAAATTGGTGGTCTGATAGATCCCATACCTTCGTGATTGTTCATCTTGAGAGATCTTCCTTCAAGCGATCAAGCTTCTTCTGAAGGACCTCCTCTGATACCAATTGTTGGGAAAAATGCTGGGGGGGGGGGGGTGAATCCATATTTTAACTTTCACAATAATGATTTTCTTTTTCAAACAGTATATGCTATTTGACTAAAACCAACCAGCGTACGTCCACGACTATAGAGAATGAAACCAACGTATATATAGTAAACAATTAATTCATTGTATTCAATCAGAGTGTGATGCATTAAGCAGTAAACAAATGCAGTAAGAACATAATAAATCAACACACATAAGCAACACACATGAACACCGGGATTTTTCAGGTGGAAACCCAATGTTGGAAAAAATCACTATTGTTGTCGTCTTAATCTTCAATCTTCTTATAACAAAAGGTGTTTACAAGTTTTGTACTAGTGCAAACTTTTCTAGTATGCATGAATCTACCTGTTGAAGGCTACAACCTTCATTCATTTTCCAGCTTCCACTAGAAGGGAGCTCCAACCCCCTAGCTTTTGTATTGGCTTATATGTTTACCAGTATGTAGGCGTCGGCCTACAAAAGGCTACTACCTTTACTCTTCCTCCAGGGACCACGTTTCATAAATTTTCAAACTGAATACTCCTAGTATACAACAATAAAATATGAAGGCCACATTTCATAAAATTTTCATACTGGACCCATTAGTAACATTGAAGCTCAAAATCAATCACCATTGCAATACAACCATTAAATACAACTGCATCTATTAACAATCAGTCAATCTGAACAATCAGATTACTGTCACCAGAACACAAAGTTGAACCCATAACGCTGCATCAACAACCAGAACCAACTGCAACTTCAAAATTCATATGTTAGAATGTATACGCCACTTCAGTGATTCCAACCTGCATGTATATGCTACTTCATGTAACCCAACCTACGTATACCTCTAAAGATACTGAATCATAAAACCTCTGAACCAAAAACTATACCAATCAGTGACATTCTGAAGATCTATTATCATATTACAGAGTTCTAAACAGATAGCAACAAATATCACCCTTCTCACTCAATCAACCAGACTCAATCTCCTTATACAATTAGTTTTACTTTTAGATCTAATGAAGACATCATTGACAAACAATAGTAAAAACAACAACACTGATCAGATTGATCAGTCATCTCTGAACAACAAGATTTTCTTCTACATACGCTACTTGGAAGTGTCGAACCAGCGTGTATACGTGCCTTCACCAAGGCGAACTAGTGTATAGATCTACAAATAATAAGTTATAACTTCGCAGTTATTCCATACTTCAGACATACCCAGATCATAACATTTACAGGATAAAACATACGTCAAAATTAAGATCTAGCCCATCCATTATCAAATCATACAATGATAAGTCATTTCAAGTCTCATGATCTTGATTCAACATTGTATCCAAAGGTGCACAAGATATTTCAGATGATATCATAACCATAGCCTTTACAACATAAAATATACTTCAAATAGATGTATTCATGAAAAACCCTTTCACTTGCACACTTAGCCCTTTGATATTCTCATCTTTATATATTTTTAGCCTTTCCCAATACTTCAGACCAAAACAACACTTAGAACCTGTTGTATTCTTGGACAGGATCAAGTAACTGTTATTCCACTCAATATTGTGGGCTATTACCATGGTATGGACCCTTGGTATTCATTAATCTTAATTTTTCATCCCATATGCGCATTTCCTCTTGTGAAAGTGTGTGCATACATATACACGCCTTTTGTTGTGTGAACCCACTTGTATATGCTATTTAGACTAGGTGAACTAGCGTATACAACTTAAAACATTCTTTTTCTTCAATTGCTTGATTCTGATCTGTAGTCCTTTGTCCCATCATCCTGTTATCTCTGAATTGTCCTGTTACAATGTGAGTTTCCTTTTATCAAACCTGAACTGACTTGTGAGTGGGTTTCCATCAAGGACAACACCTGTACCATAACGCCAACAAATGTTGATCTCTGATTGGCCCCCTCAGCATTACCCCCCGGGGCATAGGTGGAAACTATATGATAGGAGCCTGAGACAGGGGTCGATTCTTTGGAATACTACATCACTAATGGTCGCCACGTGTAACACATTGGACCACACACTTAAGCACGTGGGCCCATTTGAAATATCGCAACTTGACGATCGACAATTGCGTGATGCTGTATTTGGTGCACCCTCCCAAAACTTGCAATGTGCGACATGGTTTGGCCCATGTGGAAAGAGGATAAGGGAGGGCCCATGCCAAAGCTTGAGCACATAAAAAATCTTTGATAAACTCTCTTCGCTTTATAAAATATTTGACTAACTTTTCCACCCAACCATTGGTTTTGATACATAAGGCAGATATATTCATGTAACCCGCCTTATGCCACATATCCACCTTGCTTTGGGCCCAAGATATCAGAGGCTTCCTTGATGTGTTCCTTTGTAAAATGTTGATTACATGTTGCTCCATCGTTGTGATCGTCCATGTGCAATCAACCCTTAACACTCAGCCCCACCTTTGGAAATTTCTCTGTTTCTTTGCCCTACCATGTAAACTTCTTCATTATACTTGGGCATGAGCTTGAGATAGTCCTGTGGCATAGAATTTAAAGGTTGAGGTAGGTTTAAGGGAGCTTGTTTGTTTAAAAATAAGCCTGGGACAACTAATTGGATCAGAGGTGGTGGTGCTTGAATTACTGGAGGAACCAATTGTAAGACAACTGACTAACAGTGGAATGAGAAACTGTTCACACTGTGGATAAGGTTGCTTTGGAGTTTATCTTTTAACTCCTCAACTTCTTCTTTGACCTCTAGGGACATGGTACTAAGCAGATGACCACTTTATAGAGGATATACCAAGACTCTAAGAGGGAACTCTGTTACAATTGGCAACTAGGGCCAAACTCCATGTGGGTCATCTTATTCATGGTTGATAATATTTTTATTAGATTCCTCTCGTCGAGAGGTGTAGGATTGATCTAAAGATCATCCGATTTCGATAAGTATTTATGGAGATATGAATTTATTTTGATTATGGAATAATTATCAAGCCAACCAACAACTCATGTAGGCTCAGAAGCCCAACAAATGCATCTATTCATCATCAACATTTTTATATAAATACAGGAGGTCTTTTCCTCATTTGGACACACACACTCATCACATCTCTCTCTCTCCTGCGTAGAAAAGAGGCTCTTCTCCTACTGCGCAAAAAGAGACTCTTCTCTCACACGCGTGGAAGGAAGATGCAGACTTTAGGGCTGCAACTGCAGATCGGAAGTTTGACCAGCATTGACCATCAGACTCTCTCTCAGAACTGCGCTATAGGTGGAATTGACTCTCCTTAGAAGGCTGCATTTTTTGGTGAAGGAATCAAGCTAATCCAACGATCGGTTTGCAAGATATTGTCTGCCCTAGTTTAGGGCTAATCTAGGGTTTGCCGTGTTGATGTAAATCAGAGTTATGTACTAATTTTCTCTGCTGAATTATTGAAGATAAAGGAAGATTTGATCAAAGGGTTTCCCCATATTGGGGTTTGCCCTTGGCTAGCCACCACATCTTGTGTCTCTTGTCTTGGCTTGTTTTTCTGTCGATCGTTTAATATTATATCTACACTTTACTTAATGTACATGTGATTGCTAATCTACAGATAATAATAAGAAAAAGAAGTAAACTGCTCTAAGCATAGAACATACCATAAATTAACATGGTATCGGAGTTGAGGTTAAGACAAACCTCGAGCAAGAGCACGAGCAATCACCGAAGAGAAGATTGGCAAGGCTATCCTAAAAGAACTATGGGGTCCTCAACACTCTTCCCTGTCGAAGACAAGCTCCGTGAGAAGTCTAACTATCACGGATCGAAGATGTCTCTTGATCTAACCTTAGAATATCAAGGAGTGTTGGACCATGTGAGAGGCAATATTGTTGAGCCTCCATCAAATGCACCCGCTGCTACAAGGAACAAATGGAAAATCGGTGAAGTCAAAATAAAGAAGATCATTCGGGACTCTATCGACAAGCGCTTGGTGGCCTACATTTTTGACCTGAACAACTCCAAGGAAATCTACGATAGACTGGTGAGTTTATTTAAAGTTAGTTATACAAATCAAGTTTTGTTTCTTAGAAATAAGCTAAAGGAAATTAAGAAGGGCAAAGATGAGAGTATGCAAGCATATTTCTTAAGAATCACCGAGATCAAGAACGATCTCCTATCTATTGGAGAAATTATTACTGATAGGGAAATGGCACTCTCAACCCTTGGAGGATTACCATCTGAATGGTACGTGTTTAGGACTCCTCTTCTAAACAATAACGTAATTCCTGGTTTTGAGGAATTAATGGCAAGATGCATTCAAGAAGAAACAAAGATATAAGAGTAAGAAATGCCCATGCCTCAAGGTCCTCCTGCTGCCTTTTCTTCTCATGCTAAGAAAAGAAATAATTCTGGGACTAAATAAAAAAGAAAGGCTGGACCTAAGGATGGTAGAAAAGGACAATGTTACATTTGTGATAAAGCAAGTCATTATGCAAGGGAGTGCCCTGATAGAAGGGACTCACACCAGGATGATGATCAAAATCCATCTCATGGAAATCAAAGGAATGGTAAATCTAATAGCAGAGGTAAAAGGAGTGCTAGAAATCAAGAGGACAACCATTCAAGAAGTCTAGAAATTCCAGGTTTGAATCTAACACTGTTGACAATAAGGAGGATGAATATTATCTACCAAATGCTCTATCTACCTCTGCTCCTTCGGACTTGCTGGGAATTTTGCTTATTGATAGTGATGCCTCAAGGCACTTCACTGGTTACAAAGAAGTTCTCCATAATTTGATAGAGAAAGAAACTAACCTAGAAATTGTCCTTGGAGATAATATGAAATATCCCGTGAAAGGTGTAGGCAATGTCTCTCTTAAATTGAATCAAGGTAATACAATCCACTTACAAGATGTATTATATGTACCTGACCTAAAAAAGAACCTGGTGTCCATCTCAGCAATGGAAGACAAAGGCTACAAGGTGACCTTCAGTGATGGCAAGGTACGTGCATGGAAAAACAATGTTAAAGATGCCTTCACTCTTGGGTTTCGAGTTGATTTATTATATCAGGTCGGTGGAAGTCCACTAGGTGTCATGTCTTGTGACACATCTCTTCAGTCCAAACTTTGGCATCGAAGGTTTGCCCACCTTCATTATAAAGCTCTACCCGATGTAAGACAAATGGTGACAGGGATTCCCGAATTCCGAGTAGAGAAAGGTGTATTTCTGGGATGTACCGAAGGAGAGCTCAAAAGGGGACCATTCCCCTCAAGCCAAAGCAAGAACTCCGATATATTACAGTTGGTTCACTCAGACATATCTGGTATGATGCCTGTGAACTCCTTGGGAGAATATTCATATTACCTCACTTTTATAGATAACTATTCTCGAAATACTTGGATATACTTCTTGAAAAAAAAGGATGAAGTGTTCTCTTGGTTTCAACACTTCAAAGCCTTGATCGAGAATCAAACCAAAAATAAGATCAAGATCTTAAGGACTGATAATGGGACTGAATATGAATCCAATGAGTTTCATGACTTTTGCAAAGACGCTGGCATTAAGAGGGAGACTACTACACCATATACTCCTGAACATAATGGTGTGGCAGAAAGGAAGAACCGTACGATTGTGGAAGTTGTCCGTGCCATGCTCCATGATCAAAGAATTCCGAAGTTTCTATGGGCCGAAGCTGCAAACACCATCGTATATGTACAAAACCGATGCCCTCATCAAGCATTGGGTTCTAAGACTCCTGAAGAAATGTTCACCAATAAGAAACCTGACATATCTCATTTTAGAATTTTTGGAAGCCCTGTATATTTTCATGTGCCGAAAGAGAAAAGGAATAAATTGGGTGCATCTTGAAAGAAAGGAATCTTCGTGGGCTATGGTGAAAGTACTAAGGGCTATAGAATCTATGTAGCCGATCAAAGGGAAGTTGTGATTAGTCATGATGTCACCTTTGACGAAGATATGGCTCTCAGCAAGGTGAACAATCTTCCTACTTTAAGGAGCTCTCAAGAAGCTGACACCAGGGAACCAAAAGAAAAAGATGATGTAACAATGCCCGATGTGGATGAACCCATGGATCCTATTGATCCACTTGAGCCTTCCTCTTCTAGGAAGAGGCCCTCTCGGCTTAGGGGGCTACTCGATGATGCTGAAGGACACATTGCACCCTGAGGAACCTTCTGTGAAAGTAAGAAACCTATCAAGTATCAGGGATACCTGACCATCATGAGTACGATCATACAAAATGAGCCTTCATCATTCTCAGATTTCGTCAAGCATCAAGTATGGAAGGATGCTATGACTAAAGAATATGAGTCTATTATGAAGAATGATGTTTGGGAAGTAGTTCCTAGACCCCAGGACAAGACAATTGTCACTTCTAAATGGATTTACAAGATAAAGCATGCACCTGATGGAAGTATGGAAAAGTATAAGGCTCGTTCTGTCGCTCATGGTTTCTCCCAGAAGGAAGGTATAGACTATGACAAGATATTTGCACCTGTTGCCAGATATACCACCAACCATTTGATAATAGCCCCTGCAACTTCACAAGGATGGAATCTACATCAGATGGATGTCAAGGCCGCGTTCTTGCAT
This sequence comes from Pinus tabuliformis, assembly GCA_031772625.1. Lineage (NCBI taxonomy): Eukaryota > Viridiplantae > Streptophyta > Pinopsida > Pinales > Pinaceae > Pinus > Pinus tabuliformis. The sequence goes on from CM062804.1 coordinate 615,733,265, forward strand.
GGTTCGATCAAAGAAGAGGTCTACGTGGAGCAACCCAAAGGATTTGAGATTTATGATTGAAAATCTCGTGTGTGCAGGTTGAGGAAGGCCCTCTATGGGTTGAAGCAAGCACCCCGAGCATGGTATGAGAGGATCGATAGCTACTTGATGGAGCTAGGATTCACTAGGAGTGAAGTCGATCCTAACCTTTACATTAAGGTTGAAGATGACAAACATCTCATACTGGTGCTGTATGTTGACAACCTCTTCCTAACAGGTGCAGACCTTCTCATTCACAAATGTAAGAGGGAGTTGGCTTCTGAATTTGAAATGAAGGACCTAGGACTGATGCACTATTTCCTAGGACATGAAGTCTAGCAGAAACCAAGGGAAATTTTCCTATCTCAAGGAAAATATGTGGTGAAGATATTGGAAAGATTCGGTATGGTGGATTGCAAGCCCGTAAATACCCTGATTTCGGTATGGTGAGTTTATTTAAAGTTAGTTATACAAATCAAGTTTTGTTTCTTAGAAATAAGCTAAAGGAAATTAAGAAGGGTAGAGATGAGAGCATGCAAGCATATTTCTTAAGAATCACCGAGATCGAGAACGATCTCCTATCTATTGGAGAAATTATTACTGATAGGGAAATGGCACTTTCAACCCTTGGAGGATTACCATCTGAATGGTACGTGTTTAGGACTACTCTTCTAAACAATAACGTAATTCTTGGTTTTGAGGAATTAATGGCAAGATGCATTCAAGAAGAAACAAAGATATAAGAGTAAGAAATGCCCATGCCTAAAGGTCCTCCTGCTGCCTTTTCTTCTCATGCTAAGAAAAGAAATAATTCTGGGACTAAATAACAAAGAAAGGCTGGACCTAAGGGTGGTAGAAAAGGACAATGTTACATTTGCGATAAAGCAAGTCATTATGCAAGGGAGTGCCCTGATAGAAGGGACTCACACCGGGATGATGATCAAAATCCCTCTCATGGCAATCAAAGGAATGGTAAATCTAATAGCAGAGGTAAAAGGAGTGCTGGAAATAAAGGAAGAGGACAACCATTCAAGAAGTCTAGAAATTCCAGGTTTGAATCTAACACTGTTGACAATAAGGAGGATGAATATTATCTACCAAATGCTCTATCTACCTCTGCTCCTTCAGACTTGCTGGGAATTTTGCTTATTGATAGTGGTGCCTCAAGGCACTTCACTGGTTACAAAGAAGTTCTCCATAATTTGATAGAGAAAGAAACTAACCTGGAAATTTTCCTTGGAGATAATATGAAATATCCCATGAAAGGTGTAGGCAATGTCTCTCTTAAATTGAATCAAGGTAATATAATCCACTTACAAGATGTATTATATGTACCTGACCTAAAAAAGAACCTGGTGTCCATCTCAACAATGGAAGACAAAGGCTACAAGGTGACCTTCAGTGATGGCAAGGTACGTGCATGGAAAAACAATGTTAAAGATGCCTTCACTCTTGGGTTTCGAGTTGATCCATTATATCAGGTCGGTGGAAGTCCACTAGGTGTCATGTCTTGTGACACATCTCTTCAGTTCGAACTTTGGCATTGAAGGTTTGCCCACCTTCATTATAAAGCTCTACCTGATGTAAGACAAATGGTGACAGGGATTCCCGAATTCCGAGTAGAGAAAGGTGTATTTCTGGGATGTACCGAAGGAGAGCTCAAAAGAGGACCATTCCCCTCAAGCCAAAGCAAGACCTCCGATATATTACAGTTGGTTCACTCAGACATATCTGGTATGATGCCTGTGAACTCCTTGGGAGAATATTCATATTACCTCACTTTTATAGATGACTATTCTCGAAAGACTTGGATATACTTCTTGAAAAAGAAGGATGAAGTGTTCTCTTGGTTTCAACACTTCAAAGCCTTGATCGAGAATCAAACCAAAAATAAGATCAAGATCTTAAGGACTGATAATGGGACTGAATATGAATCCAATGAGTTTCATGACTTTTGCAAAGACGCTGGCATTAAGAGGGAGACTACTACACCATATACTCCTGAACATAATGGTGTGGCAGAAAGGAAGAACCGTACGATTGTGGAAGCTATCCGTGCCATGCTCCATGATCAAAGACTTCCGAAGTTTCTATGGGCCGAAGCTGCAAACACCATCGTATATGTACAAAACCGATGCCCTCATCAAGCATTGGGTTCTAAGACTCCTGAAGAAATGTTCACCAGTAAGAAACCTGACGTATCTCATTTTAGAATTTTTGGAAGCCCTGTATATTTTCATGTGCCGAAAGAGAAAAGGAATAAATTGGGTGCATCTTGAAAGAAAGGAATCTTCGTGGGCTATGGTGAAAGTACTAAGGGCTATAGAATCTATGTAGCCGGTCAAAGGGAAGTTGTGATTAGTCATGATGTCACCTTTGACGAAGATATGGCTCTCAACAAGGTGAACAATCTTCCTACTTTAAGGAGCTCTCAAGAAGCTGACACTAGGGAACCAAAATAAAAAGATGATGTAACAATGCCCGATGTGGATGAACCCATGGATCCTATTGATCCACCTGAGCCTTCCTCTTCTAGGAAGAGGCCCTCTCGGCTTAGGGGGCTACTCGATGATGCTGAAGGACACATTGCACCCTGAGGAACCTTCTGTGAAAGTAAGAAACCTAACAAGTATCAGGGATACCTGACCATCATGAGCACGATCATACAAAATGAGCCTTCATCATTCTCAGATTTCGTCAAGCATCAAGTATGGAAGGATGCTATGACTAAAGAATATGAGTCTATTATGAAGAATGATGTTTGGGAAGTAGTTCCCAGACCCCAGGACAAGACAATTGTCACTTCTAAATGGATTTACAAGATAAAGCATGCACCTGATGGAAGTATGGAAAAGTATAAGGCTCGTTTTGTCGCTCATGGTTTCTCCCAGAAGGAAGGTATAGACTATGACAAGATATTTGCACTTGTTGCCAGATATACCACCAACCACTTGATAATAGCCCCTGCGGCTTCACAAGGATGGAACCTACATCAGATGGATGTCAAGGCCGCGTTCTTGCATGGTTCGATCAAAGAAGAGGTCTACGTGGAGCAACCCAAAGGATTTGAGATTTATGATTGAAAATCTCATGTGTGCAGGTTGAGGAAGGCCCTCTATGGGTTGAAGCAAGCACCCCGAGCATGGTATGAGAGGATAGATAGCTACTTGATGAAGCTAGGATTCACTAGGAGTGAAGTCGATCCTAACCTTTACTTTAAGGTTGAAGATGACAAACATCTCATACTGGTGTTTTATGTTGACAACCTCTTCCTAACAGGTGCAGACCCTCTCATTCACAAATGTAAGAGGGAGTTGGCTTCTGAATTTGAAATGAAGGACCTAGGACTGATGCACTATTTCCTAGGACATGAAGTCTAGCAAAAACCAAGGGAAATTTTCCTATCTCATTTGAAATATGTGGTGAAGATATTGGAAAGATTCGGTATGGTGGACTGCAAGCCCGTAACTACCCTGATGGAGCTTGACTTCAAGAAGTTAAGTGGTAGTGTTGCTGGACCTGTTTTACAAAATGCCACCAAGTATCATCAACTCGTCGAAGCATTAATGTTCTTAGTGAACTCTTGTCCGGACACACGTTGGTTCAACATATGGTTGAACCTCACCACATACATTAGATTGGTGCCAAGAATCTGTTGAGATATCTTCGTGGCACAATTAAATATGGGTTAAGATACACTGTCGGGGATGTGAGACTACTTGGATACACTGATGCTGATTGGTCAAGCAGTGTGGTGGACCGTAAGAGCACTTTCGGGTGCTGTTTCTCCTTGGGATCTGCTTTGATATCCTGGATGAGCAAGAAGCAGAAGTCAGTGGCTTTGAGCACCGCTGAGGCAGAGTATATTGTTGCTAGCATGGCCACCTGTGAGGCAGTCTGGTTGCGAAAGCTCTTTAGTGAGCTGTTTGGATTTACATTGGATACCACCGTGATCCTATGTGACAACCAAAGTGGGATTCGTTTATTAGACAATCCCGTATTTCATGATCGCTCCAAGCATATCGATATCAGGTACCACTATATTCGAGATATGGTGCAGCGGGGACCTATAAGGCTCTAGCATATCGGTATAGATGAACAGATTGCCGACATTTTGACAAATCCCCTAAGGAAGGTCAAATTCCTGACTTTCCGAGAACAACTTGGTGTTGTTCAAAGACCCTCTGATCAGGGTCCCGTATGATGGATTGAGCTCTGGGAGTTCCAAGGGGGCATGGAGTACTTCTTGGAGCGACATATGACCAGAGGGTGACTCACCATCCCTTGGCAGTGCACGTGTACATGGTAAAAGAATCAAAACTTTCCCTGTGACACCCCGTGGCAACAGTGTAGCAGGATGATTAGTTCTCCTGTGAGGTTTGGATGATGCGTTCTCCATGACGATTGTGTAGTAGGATGATTAGTTCTCCTGTGAGGTCTGGATTATGTGTTCTCCATGACGATTGTGTAGCAGGTTGATTAGTTCTCCTATGAGGCCCAGATGATGTGTTCTCCATGGTGATTATGGACAAGATGATTCACTCTCTTGTGGGATAGGATGATTCGCCCTCCTGTGGACAAGATTGATTAGTTCTCCTATCAAGGCATCCTACCCATGCAGTTTGGGACTCATGGGAAGTACCTCTCATCTAATCAATGAGCTGGGAAATGAGGATAGGGACCATAGTAGTACCGATGGACGCATCGCTGTATCTACCATACTCCCTATGCTAGGATGACCTTCATTGATCTAGGATCAATGATACTGGTATGGGACCAGTGGTAGGAGTTGTACCCACTATGACACTGACTTCAGGTCGGTTGAGGACTTGTCTGGGACCAGTGGTACACACTTTGAGACAGACTTCGAGTCAGTGGAGGATGGTATGATACATCCTCGATCATTTCTTCTTCTTCATAAATCGAACAAAGCAGATTAAAGCAAAACAGAGCACAACAGAGCATATCAGAACAGGGCAGAACAAAACTGAGCATAGCAGAGCAGGGGTCAAGCTATACAGGGTAGTGCATTTGATGGATGAATAGTAGTGACCAACAGACGGATTGCAGATGGAGTTCTCCCTAGTTGAGAGAGAGTGTTAAAATTGGCAACTAGGGCCAAACTCCGAGTGGGTAATCTTATTCATGGTTGATAATATTTTTATTATATTCCTCTCATCGAGAGGTGTAGGATTGATCTAAAGATCATCTGATTCCGATAAGTATTTATGGAGATATGAATTTATTTTGATTAAGGAATAATTATCAAGCCGACGAACAACTCATGTAGGCTCAGAAGCCCACAGACACATCTATTCATCATCAACATTTGTATATAAATACAAGAGGTATTTTTCTCATTTGGACACACACACTCATCACATCTCTCTCTCTCTCTCCTGGTGCAGAAAAGAGGCTCTTCTCCTACTGCGCAGAAAGAGACTCTTCTCTCACACGTGTGGAAGGAAGCCGCAGAATTTAGGGCTGCAATTGCAGATCAGAAGTTTGACCAGCGTTGACCATCAGACTCTCTCAGAACTGCGATGTAGGTGGACCTAACTCTCCTCAGAAGGCCGCATTATTTGGTGAAGGAATCAAGCCGATTTGACGGTCGGTTTGCAAGATATTGTCTACCCTAGTTTACGGCTGATCTACAGTTTGCTGTGGCTGACATAAATCAAATTTATGTACTATTTCTCTCTGCTAAATTATTGAAGATAAAGGAAGATTTGATCAAAGGGTTTCCCCATATTGGGGTTTGTCCCTGGCTAGCCGCCACATCCTGTGTCTCTTGTCTTGGCTTGTTTTTCTGTCGATCATTTAATGTTCTATCTGCACTTTACTTAATGTACATGTGGTTTCTAATCTATGGATAATAAGAAGAAAAAGAAGTAAACTGCTCTAAGCATAGAACATACCATAAATTAACAAATTCAGAACAATGAATTACGACCTTCTGTGAAATGGATGAGGAGGTTTCAGGAAATGAAGAGACAATAGCATCAATATTTGGAGTCTTTTCTTTCCAAATCCTTCTGAATATTATTATCTCCCGATTAGATACAAATGGTATTTTTTGCTGAAAGGTATCTGAGAAGGTATGGGGCTTATTATAGGCCAGAATGATCAAATAAAAATACAGACAGTGGATTCGTCAAGGTGAGGGGTATTCTACCCACACTTCCCTTGCTCACTTAACAGAGGGAATGCCAAGACTTGTTGTACCCAGGGAAAATTATTTCACATTAGTCCCCAACAACGAAGCCAAAAGTATGTTGTCACTTTTTCTAGCACCTATAGCACAAGTGCTTCAAGAGATATGAAAGTTTCCTAGAGACAACCTCGGGTTGAAGAAGAGACCAGTGCCTAGGACATCTTAAAGAGTGTTTGACAGATTTATATTAAATACTTGCAGCACTTTAGTTTGTCACAAATAATGCAAATGGGTTTGATTTAGAATCGTTCATAAAGGTACCAAACATGAAGCAACTTGTGTACATGAGTATCCAGGAAATAAGCTTCAACTTTAGGTGACCAAATCAGGTTAGGATTGTGCAACAATTTAACTGTTGAAACATAGGTAATGGGAGAAGACAGTAGAAGAGAATACCATCATATAGAGCTTAAGGTCTAACAATTCTATATGTTAAGACTCAAAGAGAGACGAGTGAGAGAGAGTGTTGTGAAATGATAAGATGCATGGAGCACCTTTTTAAAGACTCGATTTCCACCATGAAACAAACATTATCCATCAATGTTTTGATTTAAATGAATCTGCATTTGAAGGGAAATATAACTAGCTGCTACTTCACATGCAATCTATGAAGAATTTAAAAAATTAATGCAGATAGAAAGAGAGAAGAACATATTGCAAATCTAATAAGTTGGAATAATCTAGAACGTTGCATTAATCTCTTGACGAAAACTAGAATAGAACAAGCTTCATGCAGGCCTTTAGGAAAATAAGAAAAGGTCCTATAAGAGAATTCTTTCCCAAAAAATTTGAACCTTTGTTAAGTATTTCTTCATTCCTTTTATAAGGAGAGGGAGAACTTGGAAATTAGTTACAAAAATATCTCAACCTGAGCTTCAAGCTATTTGCATGATTAGCTGTCTTAGCATTTAGGCTTCGTCGCCTCAAATTATTACAATAGAAAGATGATTTTATTTAAAATAAAACAGAATGACATGCTAACAAAACAAATGAATAAAAAAACATGTGAAAGCTTAATGATGGTTGTAAAAATATCTCCACGCCACTTCCTTGGATGGCTTTTGATCTAGCCACTTTTCTGACACATTATGCCTCATACACTCTTGGCAGGTTCCCTGCCACTTCCGGTCTCAACAACATTAATCCTTCCTTTTATAGAATTCAGGAGCAATCACCCATGATGACCATTTCTGAGAACAACTGCCAAATCATCCGTCTCTTCTTACATTCTTTATCAAGCCACTAGAACCAACCATTCCCTGTGAAATAGTTATACAGTTGTAGTGGAGCTTAGAGATCAGAGGTTTCAAACTAAACAGACTTGATAAAACTACGAACACCTATCTTCGATTGGCCCCCTCGACATTAGCCCCGGGCCTTAGGTGGAAACTATATGATAGGATCTTGGGACAGGGGTCGATTCTTTGGAATACTGCATCACTAATGGTCGCCATGTGTAACACATGGGACCACACACTTAAACGCCCAAGCCCATTCGAAATATCGCAACTCGACAATCAATGATTTCATGACGTTGTATTTGGTGCACCCTCCCAAAACTTGCGACATGCGACGTGGGTTGGCCCACATGGAAAGAGCATAAGGGAGGGTTGAGACCAAAGCTTGAACACATAAAAAAAATCTTTGATAAAATCTCTCCACTTTATAAAATCTTTGACTAACTTTTATGCCCAACCATTGGTTTTGATACATAAGGCACATATATTCATGCGATCCGCCTTATTCCACTTATCCACCTTGCTTTGGGCCCACGATATTGGAGGTTTCCCCGATGTGTTCCTTTGTAAAATGCTGATTACATGTTGCTCCATTGTTGCCATCACTGATGTTCGATCACCCCTTCATGCTCAGCCCCATCTTTCGTTCTTCAAACTGTCTGTGACTGTGGGCCAGTCCCCACATTGGATCCCCCTAATTAGAAGTCTTCAATCAAAGGTTTTTCTTTTACCAGTGTTACAAAATGTTGATTAGCGACCTCTGACTATGACATCATCAATGCCACGTGGTGCCTTATAAATGACGACACATGTCACCCAGTTTTGGCCCCATATGACCCCTCAAAATGCTGAATCTGCCTGCCATGTGTCCTCCATACTGCCACATCATGGTGACGTCAGACGCCACATTTATCGGGACCAATAGTATTCCACCACATGACCCTCTAGATGAGAGAGAAAAGACTCGCCTTCCCTTGGCTTTGTGTTGAAATCCTTTGTAAATCATTTCTAGGCATCCCTCGGCAGTTCACACTATCGACGTATTTTTCCTGCAATTTCTTAATAGAGGTCACTTAAGGATTCTAGATTTCCAACTCGCAACATGCCCAATGTTGTTTCGATTCGCGATTGGCGATTTCACTCCGTCAATATGCCTGATTGCACTGTTCACCGATATGCTTGACCACTAATTGCTAATCGACGAAATGCTTCATGTTGTTGTGTTGTACTTCGGAATGTCTGATCGTCGATAAGTGATATCAGCGATCACTAATCGTAGACCTGCTTTGACCTCTATTGTGGCTCCTTCCAAATCTCCAATGTACCATATGCCCGATCCTCCGATTGTCGATATGCATGATCGCATTGTTCGCTGATATGCCTGATCACTAATCGCTAATTGGAAAAATGCTTCATGTTGTTGTGTTGTACATTGGAACATCTAACCGCCGATATGCAATATCAGCAACCGCTAATCGCGGACCTACTCTGACCTCTGCTACGACTCCTTTCCAAATCTCCAATGTACCATATGCCTGATCCTCCGATTAGCGACCACTAATCGCGGACCTACTCTGACCTCTACTACGACTCCTTTCCAAATCTCCAATGCACCATATGCTGATCCTCCGATTGTCATGGAGACATGGCAGATGGATACAAACTCAAACTTAGAGATTTTCAAGTTTTCACTTTGTCCTCTGGTTTTGAGAGGCAAAACTTCATCTTGCTCTAACTTTTGATTCAGAAGTCCATTATGGGACTTCCACATACTGTTGGAAAGATTGTTCAGAGAACTATCCTTTGGAGAGGGTCTAATTTGGGCTATGTGTGCTTATATGGGTTGGAAGAAGGTTGAAAACCTCTCTACTCCTTTGCATTTATTTTTTTCTACAACTAGAACACTTTTTTGTAGAAGGTGACAACAGGCCCCAAACTACTTTTTGAACTCCATGATAACATCCCACTTTCTTAAGTATTCTTTCTCTTTTGTCTCATTTATCTCCCACATGTGTGGCTGTCCTTTGGAGAAAACATAAGTGACTCGCTAGATAAGACTGAGGCTTCATGCTATTAATTTTTGGCTATAAAATACCTTTCATTCTCACACTTTCAATGTTTTCTTAAGTTAGAATAGGTTCAAAGGGTGAGATTAGAGTGTTGCATACCCGGGTCTTACCATGAGTGTCTTTTTTCTGTGCAGGATGTTGATGTAGTTGTGGAGGTTGTCTTTGATGATCCTAAAGCTGCATGCGATAATCTACTTGAGGTCCTCTAGTTTCTCTTCTTCTTGTTTTTTCTCTGCTCCTGAGATGCTCTTGATGTGAGTGTTCTCGTTGATCATATGTTATTTCTAAATCGAGGTAAGGATGTTGTGCATCTTTTCTGAACTAGATAGCACCTTGACTGATGATGCTCTTGTGTGTGTACATGTGTTTCTCTCATGACTAGGCTGCATCCGCTAGTGGAGTGATTTTTGGGGGTGATGAGTCCCATCCTGGGTGCAAACATTGCTCCATCATGCTCCCTGTTGGCGGGGGAGACAAAATATTAGAGATTTCTTTTGTCTAAACAATTTTCTACAAGAGGAGTTTCTTCCTGTAGCAACATTCTGATCCTTTCTTCTAGTCTTCAGTTGGCATGGCAATGTTGAAGGGAGTGATGACAAGCCATCATTTGAGGGATTTTGGAGGGGAAAGCTCCTTCTTTCAAGGAGAATTCTTCCTCATCATTTTGTATGAGTTCCAATTTGAATTTTCCTCTAGAGGCAGGTATTTCCTAGTATTCTTGTGGAGAAAACTTGTATTTTTGCATCTCACTTTCATTTCTAGCATGGATGTACTTAGATTGATTCAACTAATGAAGTTTGGTGTCATTTTTTTCTTCTAAATCTTGGTCTCATTCATAGGACTCTGAGTATCCTTGGGCTTAGCCATCCTAGGAGCCTCAAAGCCCTTTTTTATAATTTGTTTTTCTTCTTTTCATTTCTTATTCACATGCCTCTTTTTTTTGTTTTTCCTATTTCTGTATTTAGTATTAATGCTTCTTTTGTTGTAAGATTGGTTTAAATGATTGAAATAAGTTATTTTGCAAGTTATTTATAGAGTCACAATCATGATGCATCCTTAGAACAACTTTGAAAAGTCACCTTCACCATTGAGCTACTTGGATTGGTTTATTATTTCACAAATTTAGAATTTCTAGAAGTCCCTTGTAGCAAATAGTAGTAAATTTCTACTAGTTTTTAGAACGTGTTAATGAGCTTCATTTGAGTTTATTCCACTTGGATTAGGTCATAACATTCAAGTTAATAACAAAATTTACCCCATTTATTTTTCACTTAATTAGGTTAGGAATTTGATATGTTAACTAGCTCACTATGTTATGAAACCAGCTCACAAAAAGATAGAAAAGATAGTTGAACACCTTAGAATTCAACCTCTTCGAGGGGGAAACCTCCTTTACATTACACAAATAAACAATTCTTGGATGATTCAAATGACAAAACCTCCTTTCTATATATAGGAGCCTAAGGGTTCACAATATAACCAAGCCGACCTAACAATAATAATATAAAGACACAAAAATAACAATAGAGCGATTCTATGGGGCACAGTAATAACAATATGGGGACGATAGGGGCAATATTAATAAGGGATACAACTACAATATTAATGGGGGCATCATTAGTATTATAGGGACCTAACATGCCCCTCCTTCAAAAAAGTGTTATCCTCAATGCTTGAGTAGTTCTGGATGCTTCTGTATAAAATTATCATCCTCCCATGTGGAATCTTCAGCGGATAAGTTCTTCCACTTGATGAGATACTCTAAAATGGATCGATTTCGTAGTTGTCGAGTTCTTGTTTCTATCACTGCTTCCGGTTCCAATATAATTTTTCCTTCCTCGTCAAGTTCTGGCAATATTGTTTGAACTGGGAGCTTGTCGCCTATAACCTTTTTTAAACATGAAACATGGAAAAATGGGTGCACTCAAGAAGCTGCAAGAAGCTCCAATTTGTATGCCATAGTACCAATCTTTTGCAACACCTTGTACGGACCATAATACTTTGGTGACAATTTATTATCCTTCTTAGCTTGCTTGAGGGACATTTGTTTATATGGTTGTAGCCGTAGGAATACCCAGTCACCTACATCAAAACTTCTTTCACTGCGATGTTGATTTGCCTATTGTTTCATTCTATTTTGTGCTAACATGAGGTTATCCTTTAAGAGTTGGAGAACTTGTTGTTGCTTCTCGATGTGATGTTCCACTGCTTGAAACTTAGAATTTTCTCTTAAATATGATGTGATGGATGGTGGCTGATATCCATAAAGTGCCATAAATGGGATCATTTTTGTTGCAGTATGGAAGGAAGTGTTATACCACCATTCAACCAGAGGCAACCATTTGACCCATTGTGTCTATTTATCAGATACAAAGCAACGAAGATTTTCTTCCAAACATTTGTTTACTATCTCCGTTTTCCCATCAGATTGAGGATGATAAGATGAGCTATGAACTAACTCAGAACCAAGATAAGAAAATAATTCAGTCCAAAATTTTCCTGTAAAAATGGGATCTCTGTCACTTACAATAATCTTTGGGTTTCCATGTAGCTTTTGAATTGTTTCCATAAATGTTGTAGAAACTGTACTAGCTTTAAATGGATGTGATAATGCACAAAAGTGTGCATACTTGGTAAGTCTGTCAACTACCACCATGATGACACTCTTTCCCTCAGACTTGGGTAAACCTGTGCTAAAATCCATTGAAACCTCCTCCCAATGTTGGCTTGGAATGGATAAAGGTTGTAATAGACCTGGTGTCTTAATTGTTTCAGCTTTATTTTGTTGGCATACCAAACATTCTGCCACAAACTTTTGAATATCTGATTTAAGGCTATTCGTAAAAAAATTCCTTCTTAACCCTGTGGTAAGTTTTTTAACATCTTGAGTGCCCTCCTAAGGGACAAGCATGCAATTCCATAAGAATCTTTTGTTTGAGTTGGGAATTCCTACAGAGGTATAAGTGATCTTTCTACTATAACGAATCATTTTTCCAGCTAAATGTATCAAATGTACTGGAATCTTGTTGTAACTTTTGAATAAGTTCCCACACTTCTTCATCATTCTTCTATTCCTCCCTTACTTCGTTTATCCAATCTGGTTGGATAATAGAAATGGCGCACAACAATGCTTCCACATCCTCATCATCTCTTGAGAGTGCATCTACCACAACATTTTGCTTCCCTTTTTTGTATATGATTTCAAAGTCATAACCCAACATTTTTGTGACCCATTTTTGTTGTTTTTCAGATGATAATCTTTGTTCTAAAAATTATTTAAGGCTATCATGATTCGTTTTTATCTTGAAGTGTCTTCCCATTAGGTAGGGTCGCCATTTCTTAAGTGCATGTAGTATTGCCAACGTTTCCTTCTCATAAATAGCTTTGTGTAAATACTTTCCTTTTATGGGACAACTTTCGAAAGCAATGGGTCTTTCATCTTGCATTAAAACAACACCAATTCCATTTCCGGAAGCATCACATTCCACAATAAAGGTTTTTGTGAAGTTTGGTGTAGCTAAGACCGATGCTTGGCACATTGCCTCTTTAAGATATTCGAAGGCCTTTGTTGCTTCTAGAGTCCATGAAAATGCATTTTTCTTCAACAATGTCATTAGAGGTGCTGCTATTTTCCCATAATTCTTAACAAACTTGCGATAATACCCTGTCAACCCGAGAAATCCTCGCAAAAGCTTTATGGATGTGGGGATTTCCCATTCCTTAATGGCTTTAATTTTGCTAGGGTCTACCTTAACTCCTTCATGAGATACAATATGACCCAGATATTCCACCTCTTGTACTCCAAAGAAACATTTGGATCTTTTTTCATATAATTGTTTCTCCTTCGATAGTTGTAGCACCCTGTCAACGTCTTCAACATGATCCTTCCAAGACTTGCTGTAGATTAGTATATCATCAAAAAATACTAACACAAATTTTCTAAGGAAGGGTTTGAAAATGGAATTCATCAAACCTTGAAATGTAGAAGGTGCATTAGTAAGGTCAAAAGGAATGACCAAAAACTCATAGTGACCCTCATGAGTTCTAAATGTTGTTTTCGGAATGTTTTGAGTCTTCATTTTGATTTGATGATATCCTGAATGAAGATCTAACTTGGTGAAGCAAATTGATCCATGCAATTCATCCAATAATTCATCAATGAGAGGAATGGGAAACTTATCTTTAATAGTGAGCTTGTTGAGCTCCCTATAATCCGAACACATGCACCATGATCCATCCTTCTTGTGCACCAATACTACTGGAGCAGAGAAAGAACTTTGGCTAGGTTGAATTATACCAGCCTTAAGCATTTCTGCAACCATACGTTCAATTTCACTCTTTTGGGCATAAGGATATATGTATGGCCTGATGTTTGGAGGAACACTTCCTAGAATCAAATGAATAGCATGATCATGATCACGAATAGGTGGGAGACCTTTGGGAGTCTCAAATACCTTGGAATAATTGTCTAAGACTTTTTGGAGATCTGGAGAAATAGATGATTTCGATGTGGAAACATCTAGCGAACATAATTGTGCAATTACACCTCGTTGTTCCTTTTTTAGAAGCTTTGTCATATCGTTAGAGCTTATTATCTTTCCCGGTTTCCCTGCAATACCCCTTAATTCAACTTCCTTTCCTTCTGCATAAAATTTCATGAAAAGTTCTTGAAAGTTAAAAGCTATTGTACCCAAGGATTGTAACCATTGGACTCCTAGTACAACATCAGCGCCTCTCACTGGAATGGAAAGCATGGAGCTATTCAATACATATTCTCCCATGGATAGCTTGATATTATGGCACTTTCTAGAGCAATTTATCATTCCTCCATTTGCAACCATCACTTGACACTTTGGTGCTGGATATAGGAAGCAATTCAATTCTTTTGCTATCCTACAATGAATAAAATTGTGGGTACTTCTTGAATCAATCAACACTATTACATTTTTCTTCTTGATTTGTCCTTCTATCTTGATAGTTTGAGGAGTGGTAATTCCAGCCAATGCATTACAAGATACTCTAGGATTGGATCATTATATTTCTTGTCATCCATTTCGATGCTTTTAGAGTGGAAAAAATGGAGGAATTGGCTCATAGGACCATTTTTACAAACGTGACCCAATTTGGAAAATTAGGGTATGAACCCTTTTTGTAGTTTGAGGAATCCGGTGAAAATGTTTGGGGTAAAAATTTTCCACCTAAGTGTCACACCTTTTTGTGCTATTCTACGCAAAGATGCCTTACCAAAGGCACAAGAATTTCCTTAATCATAGTTTGTACACCAAACTTATGCCACTTAGAATTTGATCTTCCTGTTTTGTTCACCATACCGCAATATTCATGGGAAAATAGGTTAGCCATGTGTTCATGATGAATAATACTCTAGCAGAGTCAATATTGTAACTCTAGTTAAGAGTTGAAGGAGTCAAGCCTAGCCAATGGTAGACTATGAAGTTGTGTTATAACCACTCCACTAGGAGGAAAAGGAGTATCATTCTATTCGAGTGCATTTTGTTCCATAGATGAGAAAAGTAACCAATAATGGATAGGGAGAAAGAAAACATAAAAAATTTGTGCACTGTAGTAGCCCACAACGCACAAGCCTCACTTCTTTTTATTTTGCATCCATGTTTCCATTCAGAGAAAGAGAGTAGCACTGCCTCACCTTCCAACTAGGTTTTAACCCAAAAGGGTTTCCCATGTTATATCTTGTGTTAATTGTGGTTTGTGAGTTTTATTTACTTGTTCTATGTTTTTTGCATAAATATAATCTACATGCATATGCAATAAACAAAAATTTTATAGTTCCATAAATCTAAGGAGAAATAAATTTATTAGATCTATTGCGATGAACTGTCCAATGGAATATCCATCGGATTTTACAAAACATATTGGCATCAAAGCAGGTTTCTTTGAGTATATTATGGGCAGTTGCATGGGATCTAGTTTCGTTAAGCCAATAGTCACAAAACCCCAATTATGGCCAACGAATATGCGAATAAACCTCGTGATCCCTTACATGAGAGGTTTGTGTGGCTGGAAGCACAAGTTGCAAATATAAACCGTAATGTGATCCCACTCATGGAAACACCGACCAATAATCTTGGGCTATTAAGAGAAGATGGGTGTTTTAATGCAGAGTTCTAATTAAAGGGGAGATAAGGAGATCAAGAAGAAACAAAGAAGTAGTCGAAGAAGGAAACCAAAAAAGATCAATTGAATTTGAGTGTCGTGAACCATTCATAGTCCTTGTTCAAAATGGAAGTGAAGGTTGACATCAAACTGTATCAAGGTGAGATTGATGCTTTAAATTTGAATCGTTGGTTGCACACTTAGAAGTTTATTTTAATGCTCACCATATAGAGGAAGAACATAAGATTTCATTTGCTTGGTTGAAATTAGAGGGCCATGCCCTAACTTGGGGGGAAAGCCACACAAAGACCTTGAGGTTGGAGGCAGATCCTCCAGTGACTAAGTGGGAGGATTTAAAAACTTTCATAGAGTCACAATTTTACCTTATCAGGTATGCAGAGGACCATTGGATCTAATGGCATTACTTCAAGTAGAAGTAGGGGTCAAATGTACATTAGTGCACCGTAAAGGTTAGAAGGATGGCCATAATGTTAAGTATCTCTCCAAAGGATCCATACGTACTCCTCAAGTATCAGGGGTGTCTACACATCCATTTGTAGAAGCAAGTGATGTTGTTCAAACCTAGATTGGTGGGTGAGGCTTGTGTACAAACATAGTACCTAGAGAACATAGGCTAGAAGGGAAATCAAGTGGGTTGAAGTAGAAGGAGCACCAAGACACTTACAAGGACGAGAAGAAGTAGTGGAAAGGGTGATAGAAAATAATATGACAACCACAACATACCAGTGTAAAGATCCTAGCAACCACTACAACCATTGTAATATTAACATCCATACAAAGGAGAAGTTTTGGAAGTTGCATATATAGCTTAACTAGAAGAAAAAAAAGAAATATAATAAGAAGTCTCTCATGGCCAATGGTTTGAGAAAATAGGTTGAAAGAAACTCAGATGTGGATGATAAGATCATTTGTACATTAGTATAGAAGGCAGTGTATCTGACTAACATTTAGCAATAGGAAGAGAGCAAAAGTACCAAACCCTTCCATATAAAGATACAGGTCAAGAATACAAATATTGATGCTATATTCATCTCAAGATCACAAGAAAATCTCATTGCAGTAGAGCTAGTCACAAAATTGGGATTGGAAGACATGATCATCCAAACCCATATCCATTGGGATGGTAAATAAGGATATAGAAATAAAGGTAACCAAACAGTGCAAAACTAGATTTTCTATTAGTGTTAATTTTATTGATGAAGTAGAACTAGATGTAGTTACCCTTGATGTATGTAGAGTGTTGTTTGTAAGTCCCTATATGTACATATGAGACTCAGTATTCATGCATAAAGAAAACCAATATCGCCTCATCAAGGATGGAAAATCCTTCACCATCAATGCACACAAGGGAAAGCTCAAAATTATGCTTGTAAATGCTAACCAAGCCTATAAACTAATTAGTTCTAGCAAGAATCACGTGTTACTATTTTGAAGAGGAAATCAATGTGTAGAAGAGTTATTGAGAGCACAATGATCATTGTAGGGGTGTACTAAGAAACATAAAGCACTGAAAGAGTTGCTAAAAGCATATAGGGATGTGTTCCAGGAGCCTATAGGGCTACTTCCCAAGAGGGAAGTGGAGCACGAGATTCAACTATTGTCAGACTCCCCATTTCCAAACATTGGGTTGTACTGGTAGTCTATTATAGACGCAAGTGAGGTAAAGAATTGGTTGCAACAACTACTAGAACAAGGTGTCATTCGACCAAGTACCTTACCATGTGGATCACCTATCATGATTGTGCCCAAGAAGGATGGGACTTGGCAGATGTGTATTGATTATCAATGGGGAGGCCTTCATTCATTAAGTGGCATGAGAAAGAAGAGTACAAGCATTGCAAAACTCTGATCGAGAAACGGACAACGCCATTGCATTCGTGGCGTCGAGAAGTGCTGAAACCATATAAATTTTGTCAAATTCTGACAAAGTGAAAATTTGGCCCTCCTGCAAAATTCTACCTTGAACTGCGTGCACTCCCTCCTCTGCCTCCTTTGCCTGGGGACACTGTCAAACTGTGTTTAAATAAAAAATGGATGGAAAATTCTTCAAGGAAACCATTATAGTGCAGTTGGTGGAAGGTCCGGTTAATATGGAGGAGGTTGGGCAGTGAAATCTCACCTCCTCCTTTTTATATATAACAGATTCTTTTTTTACATTTTACAAACGAATTTTATTTTTAATTAGAATGTTTGGTTGGGTCGAGCTCACCTTGGGCAGCTCACCCACCGTACCTTCCTCCCGCTGGCTCCACGCATTAAGTGGCTGGTGGCTTGTTTTGGGTTGGGTTCGTGCCCTAAGGGCTGGCCCACCCATTTCCCCATGTCGTTTGTTTTATGTACCCTCGTGCTCCGTGGGATGGTTGTGGTTCCATGGGAGGGGCCGGGGGTAGTTGACCGCCCCTCCACCAATATAAATTTATTGTTATGGTACGGGTTAGGGTGCAAGGTTGGTGGCCGCCACATCCGCCCCAACACCCCCCCCCCTTCCCTTTTTTATATATTTTTTTGTTTTTCTAAAACAAACTGTGCAATTTTGAAAATTCGTTTTTTGACCGAATGAGTCATTTTAATGAGGCAACAATTTTTCCCGGAATCTAGCTGGAGTTGGCCAGATTCCGTTTGTCGGAAAAAGTCCAAATTTTTCCTTCATTAATCCTGCCCAATCATCAAAAACTTCAACCCAACTTTGACTACCTCTATCTCCTTCATCTGGACTCGGATTGGAGTGTCATTCGCACAATTGGAATCAAAGCGACGAGCACTTCAATCTGATGTCAAGTTCATCGTATTTCCGCCATTTTGAATTTTGAGCCTTTTCCATGCCACTGGTGTCTGGAGATCCACTTGGATCACTCACCCATATTGAGAATGTGTTGATTGACTTTAGCCATCAATCAATATTGATAATCAAGCACAAATTTTAGCCCTCCACCTACTAACAACAGTAACTTTCTAATCCTTCATCCTCATCCACCATAGGAACCATGTGCTTGTTGTAAAACTACTACCTTGTCCCTGAATGGAATCTTTGCATTGTAAGGGTCATATGGAAGCCATTACAAGGTTTAACATAGAGAATATGTTTTTGGGGGGTTTAAGGGTTAAGGAATTTAGTTGTTAGGGGGTTAGGGTGGTTTATAGGTTAATAGGGTTATATATAATGCATCTTATATACAAATACAAATATAAAATATATAACAAATAAATAAATAAAAAGACAACAAATAAAAAATAAACAAAATTCAAATATCAAAACACTCTCACACCAAAACTCCAACCAAATAAACCCAACCCAAACCTGTTGACCACAGTATGATTGATGCACTAACTAGTAAGGAGAGTGCATATAGGAGCAACCCACTAAAATTTGCATTAGATCAATCCCATATTTTAGTATGGAGCGAGCAAAGAGGAGGAACGCACTAGAAATTGCATTCATTAGGGAAATTTTGAGGTAAAAAATGGGCCTCAAAACAAAAAATTTACTAGCAAAACTGACTTTAAAATAACCAATAGGATTCAAGATGATGATGCTACCCCCAAGGGAAAATATTTTAGAAGAAAAAGAATAAAGTTACTTTTTATTTATTGTATTTTCATTTTATCTCCTTATAGGTTTACTCAAATGTCAAGTATAGAAATCCATTGGATGCAAAATTCAATTTCACATCCAACAAGTACCCACTTTGCATTTCTCAATAGACCCACATCAAAAAATATTGAACATACACGAAAAGACGTGATGAATCACATATTTTTCATGTATTTTCAATTTTTTTTGTGGGTCTACTCAGAAGTATGCATAGTGGGTACTCATTGGATGTGGAGTTCAATTCCACATCCATAGGTGTCTACACTTGACATTTGAGTAAACTTATAAACAGATAAATCAAAAATACTAAAAAAAAATTGTTTGCTTTCTTTTTCTTTAAAAATTCATAAATCTTATTTTATTATTTTAACTATCATTTTATTATTTTCCTTAGGAGACCCATTTTAGACCTCAAAATTCCACTAATGGGATTGACCCCACTTATTAGTAAGGAGAGTATATAGAAGAGTAGATTTGTCCAAGAAGAGAATGATGCTACCTACTAATCCAAGGAGAAATCAACCCCACAATTGTTGGATTCACAATTATATTGAAAGAGGAGGGTGAAGGGAGGGGGAAAGTGTGAATCAATATAACGATAATTTTTACTTATTTAAACATTTTAACATCATAAAACATCAATCTCATAAATTGAAAAAGTAACATTAGATATATGTGGAAACATTTACAGGAGGAAATCACAAAACTTCCTTATATGAAATATCTTATACGAACCAACATATAGGAGACACCTACTTGCAGTAGACACCAATCCTCTCTATTGCTTTGTAGATACCAACCTATAGAAGACACCAATCCTCTTTGTTTCTTTGTAGGCACCAACCCACAAGAGACACCAATCCCCTCCACTACTTTATACACACCAACCTACAGGAGACACCAATCTCATTTGTTGTTTTCTAAGAACCAATCCACAGGAGACACCAATCCCCTCTACTGCAAAATTTTAGGCACCAATCTACTTCACTAAATCTATTTGCTTCTTCACAACATTTGTTGGTTTTTTCTACTTTCACTGAGTTTGCTTGCTACTTTTTCCTTCACCAGGACTATTAGTTGCTTCTTCACTAAGTCTACTTGTTGCTTCTTCCCTCACTAGGTCCACTCCCAAAACTTGTTACTTTTGGCTTCTTCCCGAGAACATTTTTCACAATATGCCATGTATCAAATTTCACAAATTTGGTTATAAACTATCTACCACAAGTAAATAGAGATATCTTCTATGTTTCCTCTATATTTCATAGCCAAAAACATCTCAAAAGGAAGTTTATAGCAAAAATTTCAAGTTAAAATGTTTGGAGCATGTTTTAAGAGCATTTAAGAACACTAACTTCCTCAAATCATATCTTTGAAATTATAGCTAAACAAAGTCCAAAATTTCTACTATAGGTATCTTGAAATCTCTTTATCTCTAGATTTCACAATATGAAACATCTCAAAAGAAAGTTATAGCAAAAATTCCAAGCTGACTTGTTTGAAGTATGTTTTAGGAGTATTCAAGAACACTAACTTCCTCAAATCATATTTCAAAGTTATAGAGAAATAAGGTCTGAAATTTCTACTACAAATATCTTGATATTTGTTCTTTGACTCCTCTAGGTTTCATAGTTTGAAAGATTTCAGAAATAAAGTTGTAACACAAATTCCAACTTGACCTGTATGAAGCATGTTTCAGGAGCATTCAGGAACACTAAATTCCTCAACACATATCCCTGACATTATAGTGAAACAAGGTTTGAAATTCCAACCGCAAGTACCTTAACATCTCTTCTTTGTCTCATCCATATTTCACAATTTGAAACATCTAAGAAATAAATTTATAGAAAAATGTTAAGTTACCTTATTTAAAGCAAATTTCAAGGGCATTCTGGAAGCTTAACTTCTTTAGAGCATATCTCCAAAATTATAGCGAACCAAGTTATAAAATTTGAAACACAAGTACATGATTCTCTTTTATCTGTATCCTTAGAGTTTCATGGTTTAAAAAATCTCAAAGAAAATTTATATCAAAAATGCTAAGCTAACCTATTTGAAGTAGATTTCAGGAGCATTAAGAAATCTTAACTTCCTCAAAGCATATCTCTGAAATTATATTGAACCAAGATAAGAAATTTGAGTCAAAGGTACATAACGATTTTCTATTTGTATCCTCCTAAAACATCCTAGAAGAAAAGTTATATCGAAAATGCCAAGAGGATTCGTTCACCCCTGAAATCACATTTTTGCTTCCACCTTTAATATCTAAGAATCACTCCAAAAATATTTCTCTGGTCCTTTGCGAATCTCAAGTATCTTCTTTCCTTGGATACACATCAAATGAAGTCATATATTGTTTATTTATAATGTTTCTATGTTCACTTATGGGGCCAACTTGTAAAAATGGTTGGGTCAGCCTACTTGTACTTTGGTTGGGTTATCTTAACAAAACACTTCATATATCCTCATTCCTATGGAGTTAAGAGTGCCATATACCGTTGGAAAGATATTGGAATAAAGTAGACAAACTTGCCCTCCCCAAGGCCTTTGTGAGTATATCAACGACCTGCTTGTCTATGGGAACATGTTGTAGCTAAACGGATCTACGTTGTTGGTATTTATCATATGTGATACCTCCTTCATTCACATCTTTTAGATGATTTGACATCCTGTCATCGAAAATCACTATGAAGAAAATACTTAGACAATCACTATCCACCATGCTACTGCGCTACTATGATATACTTGCTACATGTTGTAGTTGAACCAATCTACGCTACCTATGCACTACTTTGATCTCACACTGCTAATGCCTTTGCGTTGTTGCTATCATTGCAATGATGAGTCTCGATCTCCCATTGAAAATAACTATGAAATCTCTTTTCCTTCTAGCAAATCAACTCATCCAACTTCTTACTACTCATGCTCCTACCTGCAACTGCACTGGAAAATTGGATTGTGTATCACTACTCTGGGAAACTAATTCTGCCTCCGAAAATCCTTTCCGCCAGTCACTCTGCCTCCTGCTGCTCATTGAAGCTACTTGCTCTACCTCCATATCACCTTCCGGTAATGGCACAAGATCTGTAACCTCTAGAACATGATTTGACAGATTGTCTAACATGCACTAACAACTACCTGCTTTGGCCTTCTCTGTTGGAAACCTTGGCCTCCCTTCCTGACACAGGAATGTTGGAAACCTCTTGGGAACTTCTCTGGAAATTATCACTATTGAAAATCTCACCTGAAGTATCTCTGGTTGGAACTTCACCTTTCTCTCTGCAACTAGCTAATTCACATTGCCGCCCTACTACTTTGTGTATTGATCTCATTGATCTATTGTGTCATTGTAACTAGCTTTGCAACTGTCTTTCGAGACCCTGATTGTGCCTTGCTGACACTGAACTCATGTACTTCTTGTATCACAACTATTTCTCCTATTACCAAATGCTTGGGCTCCCGCAACAAAGGTAATGGTCGAACTGAGGAGTCCCATACACAACAACAAGATTTGATCTACTGATCAAGCCTTCCTTGGCTAGATCTAGAACTCCTTACTATTCCTTCCATGAACCCGGCCCAATATGACATACTGGAGTATCATACTCCTCCTCCTGAGGATACTTCCACTATAAGTGTGAATTCATCCTCCAACATGACAAACAAATTCTTTATTTCACTCTAATTGGAAAATCGATCTGGAAACAGTAAGTTTCCTCTTCAAAAACAAACTCAACCTTCTTCAAAAAACTCACACCCCTCTACTTACAAATAGCACTGGATCGTGCACCACACACTAGATCTTGCAACTTGCACTAGAAACGGAGAAATAGTTCCAGAAATTTGTTCTGGCAAATACACCGCCTCCCTCTTTCCTTAGAAGCTACTCGCACCTCCTCCGACAAATAGATGTGGCCACTGGAAAAGAAATTACTACTTCAGATTTGTTATTGGGTAGTCTGGCTATTCTTTCTACTTGCTTCAACCTTCTCTTATTCTGAGAATACTGAAGAAATGAAACCCTTGCGTGATTTCTCTTCCTTGCGCTATGCAAATCTGCCACTACAAAACCCTTGTTGTAAATCTCTGATCTAGATTTACGCTGTGAATCTCTGATCTACTCATCAGAAACCCTTTCCAACAATCCTCACTGCTTGTTGCTGCTACTCTGAGACAATTCACACTTTTCCTCCAAACTAGACTGGAAATCAAATTGTTACCTCTCTGCAATTCACACTGCCTGGCTGGCCTATGTAGATCTAGTTCTTTGTGCTTCATACCTCCCTTTGAACTGCACAAGCCTCGCTACCTTTGCTCTAGAGCCTTTGATACGATTTTTATCATTCTGATACCTTGTGAAATTTCCACAAATGCAATAAATTAGACTTTAATCTTCTGTCTAATACAAATTTTTTGTCTTATGAATTATCATTCGAAAAACGATTAAATCACTATTGCATTCTTCACAATTAAAGCACTACAAAATATAAAAATTGGAACTGAAAAAATGTGCACAGACAAAACTTGACACGGTTATTTTTGAACAATTGTCCCTAGAAAAATCCCAAAGGGAAAACCAATGTAACATTTGAGGGTTTTATTATTATTCAACAATTTAGGAGAAATTACAATTGGATGTCTTTCATTGGAAATCCTCTGACAAATATTGATCTCCACAAGCAAATAATATTGGAGATTAACTATCTCCCTCTGCAACTAGATCCTACCTCTCTCCCAAGCCACTCACACTTCTCCTTGGCACTTGTACAACCTACCAAAAATATGCACTGCAACTCCAGATAAATTCACACAACCTGCTAAAAATGCACACTACAACTCCAGATAAATTCGCATAGCCTTTGGGAATGCCTCCTTGCAAATTGTTCTACCTCCAGCGCTGCTCTTGGCCCACTTGCTCAACCCCTGAGTGATAGATCCAACTCTGGCTTACTGACACGAGCTCCACTACCACTCACACTAGTTGAGTACGACCTCTTCTACAGATAATTCAACCTCCTCATCTTATCACTAAGACACTGGAAAATATGAGGAAACCTTCTTTGAAATCCTTCTCCCAAATCTCTGTTGAAACCCCTCTACCAGTGTCTCCCTCTGCTTCAACTGCGCCTTTGTTGAATCACTGCAACTAGGTAAGTCGAACTACTCAACTCTATTGTGTCTATTCTCCGAACCCCATCGAATTGCTCTTATAAACTCTTGTTGTAGTCTTAATGGCCACGATCACATCTCAATTGATGGCTAAAGATCATCTTGACCTCATCAATAGAAGTCTCTAAAGCAAATCAAACTCTAATTAATTCACTTTAATTGACCAATTTTCTTAAGTTAGACTTAGGAAATATTTAATTATTGGCTAATTAATTAATTAGGATGTCTCCAAATCTATTATCACAAAACTTTTTCTAGGTTTTAGATATCTCATTTTCTTTAGCCTCTTAGACATCATAGAAACCAGAACCTGTTTGGTACTATCATAATCTAA
Source organism: Pinus tabuliformis (assembly GCA_031772625.1). Lineage (NCBI taxonomy): Eukaryota > Viridiplantae > Streptophyta > Pinopsida > Pinales > Pinaceae > Pinus > Pinus tabuliformis. Next base: position 615,758,049 of record CM062804.1, read on the forward strand.
CACGCCCCACCCCATGATCTCGAATACATATATATATATATATATGTAATCAGTAAAAATGGTTGAAAACTTTATTAACCCCTTTGACATCAGTAAAAATATTGTTGAGAACTTCGTTATCCCCTAGACATCCATAAAAATTGGGCATTCACTGACAGCCCTAAAACTTAGAAGAGAATCCCCTGATACGCATGTCGATCTCCTTATAACTTGGTGAGACATTGGTTTTCATTTCATCACTGATTTCTAACCTTTTTTGAGTTCTTAAATTATTTAAAAAATGTTTATAAGTGGAAATAAACTAAAAAATCATTCTTAATGAATGTTAAATATACGAATTTAAACTTTAAATATTAAATCTATCTCTAACTGGAATTGTGATGATTATATTATATTAAATTTTAATTTAAGAATTATTATTTAGTTTTCATTTCAAAGCTGTTTTGTTTCTTGATATTAATTTTAACCCAACCTACTTGGAAACCACCGTTGGAAAGAGTATCAACAAAGTTTCTGTTAAAATATTCATACCCAAAATACCGTATGTTGGCAACCACTCTCCATCGTAAAAAATACTGACAAATCAAAGTTTATTTGTGTCAAGGCCTTATTAAAATTGAGGGAAATGCTTTGAATACTAGTTCCACTACAGCCGTGGAGTAATTAAGCCAATGGAGTTTGGCAGCTAATCAGGATGTTGCCACATCAAAGAAAGTGATCCAAAATGAAAACGTGCCTGTGTCAAGAGGCCATCACCAATAAGAAAGCCACGGCCATGATTCTACCAGTTGTCGTTTGTTGTCGTCATATTATAATAGCTATTATATCATAATGAGCGCTCTTCTTGTTTACGCCTGATAATGAGACGGTAAGTTGAACTTTACAGACTTATTTGTTCCAGTGGTTTTGTAGTTTTATTATTTGAGACAAGCAAAAAATTTACGGAAATTAAAAAAATAGAAATGCTGATTAGTAGGAAGAGGGTAAAGTCGAATGGAATCAAGAATGTAGAAAGACTATTCAACGAGATGAATCTAATAAATTCTCATACGAAATTCTCATATGAAGTCTTCGATGGGAGGATTTAATACGCTCCCCGTGTTTGGGAAATTGCTGAAAGCTTGAAGACAGGGCAAAATATACTCGTAAAGTTCCTAGCCATACAAATGCAAAGAATCAGATATCCTGGGCTTTGACATTTTAATTACGAGTCTAGACATGCAATGCCATGCTGATGTCGAAGCGAACGCCATGGGAGTAAAGAGAGGTACAAGAATCAGCTTCTAAATAAACACTGGACTGAAATGGCACCCTTTGTTATGGTTCTTTTGCAGGAACACCTTTTGCAGTCAGACCCTTCTTTCTCATTGTCCAGAATGCAGCAAAATATCGATTCTGCAATCAAATGCCACATGATGGAAAAAAATATCAGCAGTCATCAATATCTCTGACAATGACTTTTCCTATAGTTTTCTTGCTTCTGCGGATAAATAGTAGGAAAAATTGAGCTTAACCAAAAATGTGGCTTCCAGATAAATAGTCCCCAGTCACTAGTGCAAAGAAATTTACAGCAAAGTTCTGTAGATGGATATGGAAAAGCAAATGCCTGAAGAATAATGTCAAGACTGATCTTACTTGCATCATGGAAGTCGGGTTTGCAGTGTAAGTTGTTTCAATAGTTCTCTCTGTCTGTAACAAAAATGATGCAGGATTACACACCTTAGTACAATTTTACAAGTATTGATATATATCTTGAACCTGATAGCCTCACATTTAAAGAACGAAATCGGTTAATACCTCCAGCTCAAATCCATAATGAAATGCTATTCTTTTCACATCTTCCAAACTGAGTTCAACCGACATTTCCTGAAGAAGCCAGGTACAAATTAATTTTAGAATGATTTCACAGATATCCAAAGAGTTTACATCCAGATATAATCATCTGAAAACAAACTACATTACACTAATGGAAAATACTTACATCTTCAGGTGCATACGTGTCTGCGAAATGGTACAGAAGCGGTCCATAATTTATCCATACCTGAAAAACTAAAGCTATTTTAATACATTATATATAATAAGATAGACTTCTACAACAGAGTTTCCATTAGGTGGAAGACAACGAAGCTAACCAGTAAGTCACCAGAAATCAAACCTTCAAACTCTACAAGAAGAGTATGCACATATTGGAAAAACCTCGGTTATCACAATTAAATCTAAGAAAATCATTTAATATCCAATTTAATATGGCCATAACACCTTAATGAGGTTCAAACTTATAATACCTAGGGCATTTCAATTTCATTTTAAACTAAAATAGCAATGTTGAGAAAAGAATCATGTTGGTTGGCAAGCTTATCATAGCCTTGGAGATGTAAAAATGTTGAATAGTGGGGCTAAGATGAGGAAAAAATCATTTTCAACTAGCTTATCATAGCCTTGGAGATGTAAAAATGTTGAATAGTGGAGCTAAGATGAGGAAAAAATCATTTTCAACTCATAGTCATCTCATGGTTCTACATGGCTGTGAAGTTTGGACCTTCAGCATCTCCCATGAGACATGGATTAAAAATTACCAGATCCAAAAGCGTTTTATGACATATAATTTCAAAATTAAAAATCATGCCCCTTACCCCCATTGTCTTAATTGCTATTGGTGGTACATCCATGGAGTCTAAAGCCATGGTGAGATATCTCAAATATATACACAAATTCCAAAAGTGTTTTATGACCTATAATTTTAAAATTAAATGCCATGCGCTTTACCACATTATCTTGATTGCTGCTGGTGGTAAATTCATGGAGCCTACAGCCTTGGTCAGATATCTCAAATATAAACACAAATTGCACAAGTTCAGCAAGGATAGACTCTTACTATTGCTTTCTAGTATAATCTAAGCCACCTTGGGTTCAAACAAGGTTGGACTAGAAATTTGATGGTTTGGCTTAAGGATTGGAACATAAAAGATCATCAAATTAATAATATCAAATATATTTAATCTTACATCCCTATGAAGTTTAAAACAAAACATGGTATGAATCAGACATTAATAAGAGGAAGATGATATAATACATTATCAACCCTAATTTGACTAATCAGAACATTTTTTCCAACATAAACATTAAAAACAAAATGAATATTTGAATATTGAGGGGCTTTCATAGTCCAACATATGAGATATCATTTCGGGGATTATTTAAATAGAGTAAGTGATTAACCTGAGACTTGTATCTCATGAAATATTAATCACAAATAGTCCACTTAGCATTCATTGTATCAAGTGATGCTCAAAAGGGTGAAGAAGTGGGATTGATACTAACAAAATGAATCACATTATATCAACCATCACCTCTTGGGCTTACACAAATAATGACGCAAGCCCACACATTGGGAGTATAGAGGAATGAGGGAGCAATCGTGGTACATGAGTTAACCCGGACTTGGTTTTCCCACCCTTCATTATATGCCTTTTTCCTTTTATTGATTTTTCTTTCTTTTAGTTGTTCGGGCGCTCCAGGGAATGAGAGCATGATGTGTATGATAAAGTAGTGATTGACCCCTTAAGGTTGGGTAGTTCATCGCCCACCAGGTGTTGGGACAATCATGGGCTCCTTAATGATACAGAGGGCACACATAGGGTCCATAAGAAACGGGGTGATGGCCATAATGATAAGGGGTATGTTACGAATATAATTTATATAAAAATAAAATAAATATAAGTGAATAAATAATAATCATAATTATAGTTAAGTAATGATTAGTTAATGAAGATGCATGTCTCCAAAGGACATGCCCAATCATGAAAAGGCACGTCCCTAAGTATATAAGTGGGCCCTCATTGTAACATCCAATAACCTTGTACATATCTTATTAATAAAAATATTACTTACAATACATTGTGTATTTTACATTAAAAGCAGAAACAAGCTATAGGTCTTGTTGCTTCAGTGGTATTAGAGCATTCGTCTGAGTATATGAACTTTGTTCATTACAGTGGTGGTATCAAAGCCATTCGAGCTCTTGGACGTTATCTGCTGCACAATCTGCCATTAAGTTTAGGTCCTAAAATCATGGAATTAAGTGAATCTCATAAATCTACAATTGAGATCTAGCAAATAAAAAGATCATTTACAAAATCCCTAAAGGTTTTTAAAACACTAGATTCAACACCTACAATGGAAGAAGACATTGACATGAAGGAGACTAACAATAAAGAACGCTCTAATCGAGAAAATGATGTTGAACATGCTGAATTAGGAACTCCTTAGGGTGACATAAATGAAACTGAAAATCAAAATGAGTGTAAGATAGCTAAAGATGAAGTGGCTAAAGATGATATTGCTAGCGGAACAGTTGTTGGAGAAGATGATAAAGATGAGTCTACTAGTTGGGAAACTATTGAAGATGATAAAAGTGACACTGCAAACCAGGAAATGGAGTTAGATACTTCTCCAAACACAAGGCATCAAATAGAAGACAAGTGCCTCAACAGGTATATATATATATATATATATATATATATATATATATATATATGATCACCTTCAAGATCTAGGGAGACAAACTGAAGAGGCTTCAATATCGCCACGTCATTTTTGGCGTAAAACATAGAGCGTTGATGAACTTTTGCAACAATATTCATCTGGAATAGAGTAAGTGAGGGGAATTAGGGTGTGTGGTATGCAAAGACACAAACATTGGGTATATGAGCTCATTCTTGAATTGAAGAATGATCGTCTTGATATGAGGGACTTGCAACTTCTCGATACAGAGGATGTTCTCTTGGAGCTCTTTATGATGAGGGCGCATTCACCAAATCTCATGTGGCTTCGCTGGTCGAATTATCCACACTCTTCTCTGCCTTCCTGGATTCTAAAGTAGAATTTAAGGGTTTTACTCTTGTTCGGGAGTGTTTTGCAAACATTGTGGGAAGACAAATCTCAAGCACCCTTGGAGTTGCAAGAGTTAGTTATTGTTGGTCCTCTCATAGAGTTACCAGAGTCCATAGGGCTGCTACAAAACCTAGAACTATTTGTCCTAGATTCTCATCTAAGTAAACTAGAAAGTTTGCCAAACACTTTTTGTCAATTGCGATCATTGAAACTCTTTGAGTTAACAAATTGCTCAATAATAAAATCTGTTCCACATTCCTTCGGAGATTTAACAAATCTCCAACACATCAATCTGTCTCACTCCTACTATTTGCAGAGGCTTTAAATATCTTGATTTAAGTTATTGTTATAAGTTAACTATGTCAAGAGAAACACTTGCGAATATCCAGACGCTTGAATACATAGATATTTCTTATTGTACATGTTGACCATTGAAGTGGCACTTGATGATTATATGAAGACTCCATGCCCAAGGATGATCCAAAGGACACTTGCACCATCAGATATCATCAGTCAACAGAGTTTTTTAACTCTACTTCTATCTTTTCATCATCTTTCTTATACCCAGATTCCACACCCTACGGGGAATTGTAATAAGTGATACTAGTAATGATGAATTTTGAGACTGTAATAGGCCTAAGAGGTTGGGACTCAATCACAAACGAGTACACGTTGGAGTGTTTTTTTAATTTGGTTAATTATCCCTTCTTTTTCAGAGGCAGATAATTTCCTGGGTTTTTTCACTCAATTTTTACCCCAAAGTCGGAGTGACATTTGAATGTTGAGCCCCTAACACATTTAATGTTTAGAGTCAATGTATATTACCATACTAGATCACATAAAAAAACTCATGGAAGTTGGTTAAGTTTAGGTAGCCATTTTTTAATTTTTTATATTTTCCGCAATACTGAATTGCAATACAAATTGTACTTGTAATGTAATAAGTGATGCCTCGAGAAATGTATGGGGTATGAGTAATGAAATTTACACCTATCGCCCTCAACTTTCTACTATGACACACTTTTTTTCCCAGTGGAAAATGTTGTAATCTAATTCATAAGAAAAAAATTACATTTTGTAGATACTAAAAAGCATATGCAGATGCTCTGTTCCAACTTTCACCGAAACCAAAAAGATGTGAAAAAAAAAATAAAAAAAAATGAAATAGCTATTGTTTTCTCCCTTTCTTCTTCTCCACCTTTCGCCATCCTCCAGTGTTGAGGGTCACAGATACAATGGATAACTGATTTTCTATTGTAGTTATGGGAGAATCCTTATCTGATTCTGATCCTTCTGATCCATGTGCTCTCTTATGGTCAGGTGTTTCCTTCCCAGTTAGCTAGAAATCTTGTTGCTGCATGGGGATTTTGGGGGCTTCCTCTTCTTTTTGTGTGTTGTCCTAAACTATCTGTTCATCTTCTTCTACATTGTTTTCTACATTTTCTGCAATGTCTTCTTCCTTCACCAATGGCTCTATATGTTGCCATCCTTTCGGTTTCTGTTGGTGCTGCTTATTTCTATTGGGAATGTTCCTTGTTTGGGGGCATGCACTAAGCAGGTGGCCTGTTTGGAGGCATCCTCGGCAATGGAACGTTGTGTTCTCATAATCTAAGGGTTGTGTCCACTGTGTATTGTTGAAGTTCAGTATAATACTTTCTGGCAATCCTTGACTGAGATCTACTTCGATGCATATTCTAGAGAAAGTAAATATCCCCTTTATGAGTCTATCCTTGTCCGTCTTTATAAATTTACCCAAGGTATTCCCGATAGCTATTAATACCTAGTGGTGCCAGAAATGTATTGGGAGATTGTGCAACCTAACCCATATTGGCATCTTTGATACCACCATTGTGTTGGCATCAAATTCTGGGAACCAAGGGGTGATGAAGAGTCTAGCACTACCCCAGAACCATGGTCCCTCGTTGAGGATAACGTCCATTTCCTCTTTTATATTGAATCTTACTATAAAAAACCCCTTGGGGCATAAATAGATTTCGCATTTTGTTGTCCAGTATATATGTATCCATTGATGCAATACATCAGATCTAGGCCAAAAACCATTAAATCAGCAAATGACTGCATTGGTATGTAGGTCTGAGTATATGGTATTTACCTCAGGTATATTGATGGTAAGAGTTGGGTTCTCAGGTTTTTGTTCTACTATGTAAGGCCCCAGAAGTTCAAAGGCCATTGTGGGATTGATCTGTGCTTTCCCTTTTCCCTTGACTGCATCCTTGAATGTGCCCGTGTTCTTTGTGTTTTGTGACCCAGTTCCAGGACATCCACCCCGCAGACGGAGATTGACGATGATGGTTGAATCTGAAGTAATGTTGTAGGCCTATAGAGTGTGATGGTCCTGCAGACTATGTCCCATACAGATCAGGTTTTGCTCGTGTGCAGGTATGCCAAGAAGACTCTGTATTCTAAATCTCAGATCCCAGATCCGCATCCTCTTGCTGAGCTGCATGTAGTGATTTCTGCCTCCTATTGATTTGACAAAGATTTGTACTCGATCTTCCTCTTCTTCTCCATTAATAGTGGAATGTTGGTAGACTACGTTTTTGTAGTTGGTGGTCACGTCAGTGGCTTCTGTGCTGCCCTTAAAACCCTCAACAGCCTTCATGGTAAAGGTGGTTCTTTCAGATCTCTGCTTTCCAAGTGCCTCGAGTATTCCTTTCCAGAGCTCCATCTGCATTAGTGAGACTGTAGGGGGTTCTCTTGGGTACCTCGGCATCAGGGGATAGTGGGGAGGGGGTATGAGATATGCAGAGGAGTCCTGAACCCTTCCATACTCCAGGCTTGGTAAAGCTAGTAACTTGCGGCCTATTCCCATTCGTTCCCACCGGTCTCATCCTTCTTGCTGAGATCTTGCTTCCCCTACCTTGATTTCCATCGTCCCTTTGATGGGACAGGCCCTCTCCCATTCAAAATAAACCGAGGACGCAGCTAGCCGCACTACCCATAACCAGTCTTGCATATCCCGGTCCTACCAACCGACCTCTCCCTTCTGTTTTTGCTTGTGCGCGCCAGGCCAGACGGACTCAGGGCATGATTGGTTTTTGTTTGGCTGATCTAGTCTATGCTGGGGTCTGTCCCTCCTTCCATGTCCCGCTACTGTAGATCTGTGCCCCACGTTGTAAGAATCACCCCGATTCAGGGTGAGAGAGCACACCCCTGGTCTAAGGAAGAAACGGTCTACAGCAGAGAAGACGTTTCTTGTTCCGAGCCCGAGCCAGTACGTTGTCAGAAGGTCAAGATCAGTGCACCCTTCTACCGAAATCCTATGTGGGCTTCGATCTGGTCCTGTATGGCTCCCATCCTTGGGTTGCACAGCGGCGGTGGCGCTGTTTACTGGTCCGGAAGCCCTAGCCATGTCAAGAGCTAGCTTCAGATCAACAAGATAACAATTTTCATTAAAAAAAAAAACTACTATGACACACTTCGAAGTGTTAAAAATGTGTTTTTAACCCTCAAAACCCATTTTCCCTGAGTTTAGTGGGAAATCTGGCAATTAATTAAGCCAAAAATTAAACAAATGGATAAAAATAAATATCCACACATGCTAAATGTTGTGGAAATGAGGTGGAAAATTATGAGGCAGTTAAAATGAAGTCCCAAGGTGATGTGAACTCTTAAAATCAAGGAAAGGACATGTGCTCAAATAAAATCGAATTTCTGGAATTAAATGAGAAAGTTGCTTATTTGGAAATTCGAATTTGTGAAGTTAATGCACATCTGGGAGGATTTGGGAGAATATTTGGTGGAGGTTTTTTGTTAGATGATCCAAAAATACAATTTTATCATAGGTTATAAAATTAGAATAAAATAATTATTAATTTAAGATATTAAATTAATAATTATTATTCTAGAATGTTTAATTATTTAATGGAGACTTTTAGAATTAGCATATTGTTGTAACTATATATGACTCTCCAAATGTGTCGTATCTTAGGCTCTATTTTAGGAGATTAGTTAGCTAGTTGGTTTGAATAGCATTTATTGTAAATGGACACTTGTTATTTAATAAGTGATCCATAATTAGAGGTAGTTAGGACATGGAGCTTATAAATAGCTCATTGCAAGAGTGTTTGTGTTGTTAGGGTGTAAGCTCTTGCAAAATCAATTATGTAATTGTTTTTTTCTGATTAATAAAATTACGTGTCTGAGGACACTTCTGCCATTATTGTGGTATCAGAGCTCCAGTAATGCTGCAGTGGATGTGAAGAGGAGATTCCAACTCTACAAGTTCTTGGAAAACTCCATTGAATTGATCAACAGATTATTGGTATGGAAATTGTCTGGCTTTTTGTTTAAAAGGAAAGGGAATTTTATTATTGATTTTAGATTTTTTTAAATCTAAAAATCATTTTTTATTATTGTCAAAAATTTGCACTCTGTTTTCATGAGATAAGAGGGAAGTGTTTTGAACAAATTTGCTGCAACCATTTTTTTGTGATTTCTCGTGTTGGCAAGGCATGCCAGAGTGTTGGAATTGATTTTAAAAGTGGGAGTCTGACGGGGAACACATTGGACAGCCATAGATTGATAACATTTGCAGGTCAGCAGGGCTTGGAAAAGCAGAATGCCCTTGCGGAAGAGTTGTTTCTGAATTTTTTTTCACACATAGGTGATCGGAAAGTACTTCGGGACGCTGCTGAGAAAGTGGGTATAACAGGCGCAAAAGAATGGCTTGATGATCCAAATAATGGATTGAAAGAGATTAACGAAGAGCTTCAGAAATATGCACGTAATGTGACAGGAGTCCCACATTTTCTGATTAATGGGCAGTATAAGTTACATGGTGCTCAGCCATCAGAAACATTCTTAAAAGCTCAGACATGGAATTTGAAAATGGTACGTTCTGGACTATAATATTTGAGACCCATAAAGATTTTGTAGATTATGATTTCGTATTTTAAGCGTATTTATTCTTTTAGTGGATTGCTCGTATTTTAATGGCATCTCTCCCATTTAAATTTGAGCCAACTGGGCCTAGCGAACGCATTCCTTAACCGACATTCAAGTTCATGTATTGCGTGGATTTATCTCCACAAGCCCTCAGTTTCGAACCTGGCCCATCAACATCCAATGATGGCCCAATTTTTTTTGCTGGCCCAATAATAATTTCAAGAACGCTGAAAAATATGGTCCGTCTGTTAGTTGAAGAATCAATTTAATATAATTCCCACGAAAAGACGGTCATGGTAACAAATCATGAGCAGTAGCTGTCCTATCACAAGAAAAACTCGGCATAAATCGCAGAAAAATGCCAAAAACTGAATGTTTAGCAGACAATGTTGTTAAGAGAGCAGAGCCGATCATTCCTCCGCGCAGTAAGATGTACTCGTATGTTTTTTGAAGCTGTTGTCTTCTCATCCACAGTGACAAACGGATACGGAGTGCCAGAGAATGTTGGGGTTGCCTGAGAAGAGCATAACAGTTGCTTGCCATCGTTGTTAGCCTCAGCAGAAGCAGAAATCTGCATGCAATTTCAGCGTTTTCCCTGCTGTAGAAGCCTACATTGAAAGCAGTGGCGCTTCCTAGAACTTTTTTTTTTCGATGTAATCATTTATGGTTGATGGAGTAATAAGGGTGATGTTTTGAAATTTTTTGGAGTAATAAGGAGTTTTATTTGTAATTTGTAAATTGGGGAGATAAGGTGTGTTGGGTAATTTGTTTTTAAGAAGTTTTTTGGGATCATCACATTGTAACTCAAAGTAATTTTACTTTGAGGGGGGGTAATTTTTTTTTACCATATTGTGCAAAAGCACCATTGTAAAAAGTCAAATTTTGAAAGTTGCCTTGTAAAAATTTGAGATCTTGACTAGAGCCAAGTGCAAAGCTCAGTCAATTTTCTCCTGTTTTGATGACTATTCGAGGGTCAAGGCCAAGCCCCGATAGATCGTGTTGTTTTTTGCGTGGTGTGTTGTGTTGACTATCTTGTCATTTCTGTTCTGATTCTTGGTGCGATGCTTCAACGCTAAAATGTCTAAGTTGATTAATTTGTTTTCTGATTCCGACAAAACTAGAAGGCACCAAATCTTATAAAACATGGCATCGTCTCATCGAAAGCACACTCATTTACAATGAATTATGGCAGGGAATATGTGATGGAGATGTTAAGCCGAATAAACCCACAGATGCAACTGCACTAGCAAAATGGGAAGTCAAGAATGCTAAAGCCTAAGCTCTTATTAAATCTTCTGTAAATGATGAAATGTATGTTCATATAGAGAATGCCACAGATGCATGGACTGCCTTGAAAACTTTTAAAGACCTCTTTGATACTCAGCCTGAATCAAAAAAAGTCTATCTACAATTAAAATTGTTGCAACAAAAATTAACTGAAGGCGGTGATGTTCTTGAATATCTCTCAAGACTTAAGAAAATCAGGCAAGAAATTATTAATGCTGGTTTTCCCGCAATTGATCATAGCTTTATGGTCACAATTGTAATCGCTGGACTTCCTTCTTCCTATACGCATTTTTTAGAGACTCTACAAGTAACTAGGAAATTAGAGAAACTAAAGTTTGATGAGCTTTGTGAAATGTTGAGTCAACATGATAAAACTTTTGGGAAGAAGAAGAAAGTTGGTGAAGATGTTTTTCTCACAGAGGCCAGCACTAGTAAGTCATCAGCCGATAGTTCTCGAGGCAGAGGCAGATGGAATCAGAATCAAGCAGCACATAATCGAGGTCGAAGCCAAAGCAGAGGAAACAATTTTAACAGAGGAGGAAGAAATAATTTTCAAGGTAGAGGAAACAACCAAGGAAGAGGCAATTTACAAGGACAAGGATATAATAGTCAAGGTAGAGGACAATCTCAAAATAGAGGTCAAAGCAGAGGCAAAGGACAATCTTCAGGAAGAGGAAGAGACTTAAGTCAAATTGTGTGTCGAAGATGTAACAAAGTTGGCCATTATGCTGAAGATTGTCGAACATCACTTAATAAAATTCCCAAGTTTCAGCAACATTCAGCACAATTTGCAAATGATCAAGATGAAGATAACTCAGAATATGTTTTTACTTCCTCACCAGCATCACAACTGCCATCCCATCTTAGAAGTGACTATGAAGATGCTTGGATCTTGGATTCCGGGGCAACTCAGCACATGACTTGTCGACGTGATTTTTTCTGGAATTTTCAAGAATGCCAACTTAATTCCATTTTTCTTGCTGATGATACAAAACATACTCCTTATGGAAAAGGAGTAGTAAAAGTTTTTCTCCCTGGCATTGGAGAAAAAATGATTTTCAATGTATGGTATGTACCCAGTTTCAAGAAAAAATTGCTCTCTTTAGTCACGATTCGACAAGCAGGACATCAGGTGATTATGGAAGATGGTTTAGTGAAGATTAATTCAGTGAAACAGAACTTGAAAACAGTCATGACAGGTTATGAAGATGGAAAACTGTTACGGATGAAAGGGACAGTTATTCCAAGGCATTCTGATTTTGCAGGGGCAGTAACTACAGGTATTTCACCTATAAGACTATGGCATGTAAGATATGGACATTTGAATTTTGAGAGTCTTTCTCAATTGCAGAAACAAGGAATGGTTAAAGGACTTCCCACATTCAAAAAGGAAAATGCAAAATGTGAAGCTTGCATTTATGGCAAACAAAATCGAGAAAGTTTTCCAACAAGTTCATGGCGTGCAAACAGGCGGCTACAACTAGTTCACAGTGATGTTTGTGGTCCACTACAAACTTCATTTGGCGGTTGTAAATATTTCTTACTATTCATTGATGATTTCAGCAGAATGACTTGGGTTTACTTCTTGAAGAACAAGTCAAAAGCATTTGATAAGTTTAAAATTTTTCGCCAACTTGTTGAAAATGAAGTCAGAGAAAAGATAGGTACTCTCTGGACAGATAATGGGGGAGAATTCACTTCGAATGAATTCAAAACTTATTGCAGTGAAAATGGCATAAGACGACATCTTACTAATGTTTACACTCCACAACAAAATGGAGTAATCGAAAGAATGAATCGCACTTTGTTAGGAATGGCGAGATCCATGTTAACCTTCAAGAGGTTAAGTCCAACATATTGGGCGGAGGCAATCCATACAGTTGTCTACTTAAGAAACAGATCTCCAACTGCTTCTTTAGACGGAATCACACCTTATGAAGCTTGGTTTGGTTTCAAACCTCGAGTTAAACATCTTAGAGTTTTTGGGTCAGTGTGTTATGCCTTAGTTCCGAAAGAAAAACGAACTAAGCTTGACTCAAGAAGTTTAAAATGCATAATGATTGGCTATTCTGATGAGAAGAAAGGGTATCGTCTTTTGACCAATGGAAAATTCATTGTGAGCAGGGATGTCATTTTTTATGAAACAGAGAGTAAGAGTGCTGAAGAAATTGAAAATCTTCTTCACAAGTTAGAAACTAAAGGAAGTAAAAGAAATGGAAAAATGCAAAGTCAACCAACTTCACCAAATTGGTATGAACTTGATTTTCCTTCCTCTGAAGATGAGTCATCCTATCCATCTACATCAACAACATCATCTGGATCTTCTAGCAGTTCATCCGCATCTCCAAGCAGCAGCAGTTCTTCTGACAGTGATTCTCCACATTCTTCACCTGAACGACGAACATCAGTTTATATTAATCCTCTTTACAATGATGGGGACTTTACAGAAGCGCAAACAAGTGAGCACCAACTTCCGAAATTGGCAGTTCAACTTTTGAAAGATGTCAAGCCTGATGAACAGAATAAAACTGGCACCAGAAGGGCACATAGAAGTGAAGGCAATTTTGCCTTGATAGCAAATGATTTTACTGAACCTTCCACATACAAAGAGGCAGTAAAACATAAAGAATGGCAACAGGCTATGGTTGAAGAATATCAAGCAGTAATTGATAACAACACTTGGAAACTTGTTGATTGTCCAGCAAATGTTAAACCCATAGGCTGTAAATGGGTTTACAGAATTAAGTATAATCATAAGGGTGAACTTGAAAAGTATAAAGCACGACTTGTCGCAAAGGGTTTTGCGCAGTAGGAAGGCATTGATTATAAAGAAACTTTTGCTCCTACAGCTAAATGGAACACCATCCGATTAACACTTGCATTGGCCGCTCAAAAAGGATGGAAAGTTCATCAAATGGATGTGAAAAGTGCTTTTCTCAACGGGGATTTACAGGAGGAAGTGTATATGACCCAACCACCAGGTTTTGAAGTTGAAGGACAAGAACATAAAGTCTGCAAATTGATCAAGGCTTTATATGGATTAAAACAAGCTCCCCGAGCTTGGTATGCAAAGATGGATGAATACCTTAAGAAAGTTGGTTTTCAACGAAGTGAACCTGATGATACTTTGTATGTGCGACAACAGGGAAAATATCTGGTAATTCTTGTTATGTATGTAGATGATTTGATCATTACAGGCAACCATGATGATCATATTGCACAGGTGAAAAAGGAGTTACATGCAGGTTTTAAGATGACAGATTTGGGATTACTTCACTACTATCTTGGAGTTGAAGTCTTCCAACGTCCACATCATATTTTCATTTCTCAGAGTAAGTATGCCGCAGAGGTTCTTCAGCGATTTGGCATGCAAGATTGCAAGCCCGTTCTCACCCCCATGGAGCAAAACTTGAAACTTTCAAAATTTGAAGGGGGGGAAAAGGTGGACAGTACAACTTACAGACAGTTGATTGGCAGCTTGATTTATTTGACAAATACTCGTCCTGATCTATCTTATGCAGTTAGTATTCTTTCACGTTTTATGCAGGAACCACGAGACAGCCACTGGAATGCAGCCAAAAGAGTTCTTCGATATATCCAAGGAACAAAAGATTTTGGTCTTCTTTACACAAAGACTAAAAATTTTGTACTTGGTGGATATTCTGATGCCGACTTTGCTGGGAGTATTGATGATCAAGCATCAACATCAGGTTATTTAATGAACATGGGATCAGCAGCAGTGTCTTGGAGTTGTAAGAAATAAGCTACAGTGGCCACTTCTTCAGCAGAAGCAGAGTACATTTCAGCATGGGAAGCAGCATGTGAAATTGTTTGGTTGCGCCGAATTTTGTAGGACTTGGGCATTTCTCAGGCAGAAGCTACATCATTGTTCATTAACAGCCAGTCAGCCATCAAACTTGCCAAGAACCCAGTTTTTCATTCAAAGACAAAGCATGTGGACACCAAGTATCATCATATCAGGTCTCTCATTGCCAAAGATGTCCTCAAACTAGTTTATTGTCCTTTCGAAGATCAGATCTCCGACATTTTCACGAAACCGCTTGGCAGAATAAAATTTACCAAGTTCAGGGATGAACTTGGTATCTGTTGTAATGTATCTTTGGATCATAGGGGGGAATGTTAGATGATCCAAAAATACAATTTTATCATAGGTTATAAAATTAGAATAAAATAATTATTAATTTAAGATATTAAATTAATAATTATTATTCTAGAATGTTTAATTATTTAATGGAGACTTTTAGAATTAGCATATTGTTGTAACTAGATATGACTTTCCAAATGTGTCGTATCTTAGGCTCTATTTTAGGAGATTAGTTAGCTAGTTGGTTTGAATAGCATTTATTGTAAATGGACACTTGTTATTTAATAAGTGATCCATAATTAGAGGTAGTTAGGACATGGAGCTTATAAATAGCTCATTGCAAGAGTATTTGTGTTGTTAGGGTGTAAACTCTTGCAAAATCAATTATGTAATTGTTTTTTTCTGATTAATAAAATTACGTGTCTGAGGACACTTCTGCCATTATTTTTGTGGGAAATTGTCCCCACATGGGTTACCACCCATATACACTTATAATTCCATCATAAAATTCGAATTTGGCACATAAGGAAAAAAGAAAATGATGTCCACTTGCCAGAATTCGATTTTACACTTGGCATTGGAACTTCATTCAACAAATTCAAATTTCTCTTTGGGATTGTCACCTCATGCCACTTGTTTAATCACTTCTACATTGGGATTGGCTCCCACAGTTCTATATAATAGAGCCTTGAACTTTCATTTGTATCATGTAAAACGAGCTATTGTGCTTGAGGAGACTCTGCGGGATTGTATTCACTACTTGCAATATAATACAATAGTCTTTGGGGTAAAGCGTGATGGTGTTCTTCTCCTTGCATGTGTAGTAAATTCTTGACTTGTTGTTATGCTTCTATTTATTTCCTCATGTCATTATTTCTTTCATGCTTGTTTCAACTTATGTTAGTATGTAGCTATCTCATTTTAGCATAAGAATTAATTATTTGCTTTAGGAAAAGAAATCTTCTAGTGGATAATAGATGTATCACTATGAATTTTTTCCACTGCACTTATTTAATTTCATGTCGATTTAATGATTTGTGGTGAAGTTTTGTAGATGAATCATTATTTGGTCAATCTTTTCAACCGTGAGGGGAAATTCTCGGAGGCATCAACCCATTCTTGAAAAATATTCAAGGAGAACCCACATGTTTTGAATTCCAAAGTCTCATCTATATCTTATTTGTGTCTTGCAAAGATTATTTCAAGTTTCTTAAAGCTTTTATTTCTTGCATCAAAATATCAAACTTGGAAAAAATTATTTTTTACGTTGCGTAGTGGAGGTTGCAGCAGTGCGAGAGGCACAAAGCATATTGCAGCAATGTAGTAGCAGCAAAGGGTTAGCACAAATCAGCAACAGAGGTAGCTTCAGCATCATGAGGTATCCAGACTGACCAGTATGTCAGTTTTTGGGTGGCTATTCAGTTGCTTACTTCTCAGCAATTGAGTTGCAGTGCAACAGTTAGCAGTGGCAATGCTATGGGCAGCATGATGCAGCGTTTTGAGAGGGAGTTGTAGTATAGATGCAACAGTGGAAGTGGCAGTGACAGTGTCATGGGCAACAATACAGGTTGCAACAGTGCAATGGATGAAGGGCAGTAGGTCGAGCATTAGCAACACAAAGGACCAATGTCATGGATCAGTGTGATGCTTCTATTGGGAAGTATTGCTAGAGCACATTCCTCGCTAAGAGGGAGTGTTGATTTTGGGTAGCATCAGATGTGCTCTAACTTCGAAATTTTGTGGAGGGGCTAGAATACATGAGATCTCCAAGACCCAAAAATCATTTGGAGAAATTCCACCCGAATTGTGAGTTATTAAAATAATTAAGATTTTTAATGGATTCCTAAGTCTAAACTTAAGAAAATAAAAATATTAATGGGTATTAATAAAAATATGGGTAAGAAGCTTCTAAGAGACGAGGATCAAGTCTATTTTAATCTTAGTTATTGATTAGGGACTTAATCTCAGTTGTTGATTCATCAACAGGAAAAGTATAAGAGGAGGCTTGAGGGTCAATTAGAAAAGACACCAAGTTGATTACTCAGTTCGATTTTTCTAGGGCGAGGTTTGCTGAGAAAGTCGAACAAGTGATCTGAGTTGCAGCAGAGGGGCAGGGATAGTTGGGGTGGAGGATCTTCTCTGGAACCCTGAATACTCAGCAGAGAGATGCAGAGATACAACAGAGGAGGCAACGCAAACCAAGGAGGACTGATGCTGGGCCAGGAGGGCCCAAGTAGTGCTTGACGTAGTGCCAACGAAAAGGATCAGTGACCTCCTGCAGAAGTCTGAAATCAGCCGGGGAGCAGCAGGATCAGCCGAGAAGGCTGGCGTCAGAACTCCGGGAGGTAGTAAGGCCAACGCAAAGCTGATGCAGAGTCTCGGAGTGCTCCACGCAGGCCCACGTAGCTACTGCGATGGGGCAACACAATTGTAGTCGGGGATAGTCAATTCAGTTGCCAGATCGAAGGTATTTTTCCGGGTGAAGTGAGGTAATCTCACTTAGGTTTCTGCCAATATATTTTATCTCGGTAACTAGATTGTCGAGAGGGCATCTAGAGTTGTATTCAGAACTACTGCTTAATAATAGAAAACCCTCAGAGCCGCTGCACCAGTTTTCCCACATTGGGTTTTTCTGGGGATGTGTTGTCCAAAAATAACGGTGTCCCTTGTGTGTTTGTCTCATATATTTTCAGTTTATGATCTGTATGTTAGTGTAGTCTGCAGTAAAGTTTTTCATCACATTTATAAATTAAATAACTTGTTGAATGTAATAAAAAGTAGGAGATGATAAACCAGTGATTGCAGTAGGATTTCTGATGTAGAGATTCAGAAATTTTCACATGGTATCGGAGCATTGCAGATCATATGACACTGAAGACATTAGCCATGAGATCCAGTGAATTTGCTATAGAGAAGCAACTTTCTCGAGTGACAGTGATGTTTAAGAGGCAGAGGAGCAGTTGAAGGAGTGATGTAGAGCCAGAGAAGTGACACAGAGGCTCACGCAGTTCCTGCATCAGCATTTCGAGCCTATAGAGGGTGACGTAGTACCCGAGAGGATTTCACGCAATGAGTGCATCAGCTCTCTGGGCCAGTGCAGAGCCTGAGAGGCTCAAATCAGTCAGTTGTTGGGGCTGGAGGAGCAGTGCAAATTCAATTTGAGGAACTGGTGGGACATCATTGTTGTTGGTACAGAATAGTGTCTGTGGAGACAAATCTGAGGTGGAGGGAGTCATTGCCTTGACAGATTTCTAGCCAAAGAAATCTAGATCCGGGTTACTGAACAAAAGCAAACGAGGATTGGAGAGGAGTGATTTGACATTTGGCGAGAGGATTTCCGTGAAGGAAATCAAGACTCAGAGGGAGTCTAGAGAAGCTTGTTCCTTAGAGGATTTCTAGCACCGAAGAAATCCAGATCCGAGTCTTGCTAGAGTAGTAGCAGGAGAGGGAGAAGAGAACCACTCCTACATTTGGTTGAGCAAAGATGGTAGTCAATGGATTGTGGGATCAGGATACATTGGATGGAGCATCCAACTTTGTCATCTGGAAGGCCAAGATCCTTGCAGTCCTAGACAAGAATCGCATCAAGGACTATGCCTTGAAAGTAGTTGTTGTTTTGGTCGACGTTGATCCACTGAAGAAGTACGAGGAGGCCCAGGCGAAAGCTAAATGCATGATTCTAGACGGGGTCAAAGATCATGTGGTCCCACACATTGCTGAGAAGGAAACAACAAGGGAGATGTGGGAGGCGCTGACCACCTTGTACTAGGGGACTTCCGTTTAACGAAAGATGCTATTGGAGAACCAGTTGAGATAGTACCAGATGCAGAAGGGAGAAGAGATCGATCCCTTCCTCCTCAGGTTGGATTCAAGAACAACTGACTTCCGTGGGGTCCACACCAGATCCTGAGTTCATAGTCAGGACTACCCTGAATGCAGTCACCTAAGACAGGAAGACATTTGTCCAGAGTATCTTGGGCATAACTTCGCTCCCCAGCTGAGAGGAGATGTGGGCAACCCTTTGACAGGAAGAGATTAGTTGGTTGACCAAGGCAGGGAGTAGCACCAGAAGAGCCTTGGTCAAGAAGGAGGAGGAGAAGGATGTAACTATTGCATCATCAAGAGAGCACGGGTAACTGAAAAGGAACAAAAAGGCTATATACAAGGTCAAATGCTTCAAGTGTGGGGAACTAGGACATTTCGCCACTAAGTGCCCCCAGAAGAAGGGCAAGGAAGAGGCTTCTAACTCGAAGGCTGCTCCAGCGAAAGATGACAAGGAGGATGATGACGAGGATTGTGCCATGAGTGCTCATGCACCTCTGGAGAAGAGGTGGGGCGACATCGAGTTGTAGTCTGGAGGACTACACAAGGGGCAGGATCCTTAAGGTGCCCAAACTCTTGGATCAAATATGACTACGGGAGCCCTTAATGACAGTAGCAAAATGACGGGAGTCAGTTGGTGTGAGGGATGATGGAGCAACAGTGACAGAGCTAGCGTGTCAAAGTCTGAAGAAGCGCATTGGAGGTTGCAGCAGTGCGAGAGACACAATGCAGATTGCAGCAACGCCGTAGCAGTATAGGGTCAACACAGATTAGCAGCAGAGGTAGCTTCAGTATCACGAGGTATCCAGATTGACCAGTATGTCAACTTTTGGGTGGCAATTCAGTTTCTTACTTCTCAGCAACTGATTTGCAGTGCAGCAGTTAGTAGTGGCAATGTTATGGGTAGCATGATGTAGCATTTTGAGAGGGAGTTGTAGTACAGATGCAACAGTGGTAGTCGCAGTGGCAGTCGCAGTGTCATGGGCAGCAATACAGGTTGCAGCAGTGCAGTGGATGAAGGGCAACAAGTCGAGCATCAGCAGCACAAAGGATTAATGTCGTGGATTACTGTGATGCTTCAATTGGGAAGTATTTCTAGAGCACATTCCTCGCTAAGAGGGAGTGTTGATTTTGGGTAGCATTGGATGTGCTCTAGCTTCGAAATTTAGTGGGGGGGCTAGAATACATGAGATCTCCAAGACCTAGAAATCGTTTCAAGAAATTCCACCCGAATTGTGAGTTATTAAAATAATTAATAGTTTTAATTTGTTCCTAAGTCTAAACTTAGGAAAAAAAATTTATTAATGGGTATTAATACAAATATGGGTGAGAAGCTTCTAAGAGACGAGGATCAAGTCTATTTTAATCTTAGTCGTTGATTAGGGACTTAATCTTGACCATTGATTCATCAACAAGAAAAGTATAAGAGGAGGCTTGAGGGTCAGTTGGAAAAGACACCAAGTTGATCAGTCAGTTCGATTTTTCTGGGGCGAGGTTTGCTGAGAAAGTCGAACAAGTGATTTGAGTTGCAACAGAGGGGCAAGGATAGTTGGGGTGGAGGATCTTCTCCGGAACCCCGAATACTCAGCAGAGAGGCAGAGATACACCAGAGGATGCAGCGCAGACCAAGGAGGATTGACGCTAGGCCAGGAGGTCCCACGTAGTGCTTGATGCGGTGCCAGCGCAGAGGATCAGTGACTTCCTGCAAAAGTCTGAAATCAGCTAGGGAGCAACAGGATTAGCCGAGGAGGTTGATGTCAGAGCTCTAGGAGGCAGTAAGGCCAGCAAAGAGCTGACGCAGAGTCTCAAAGTGCTCCACGCAAGCCCAAGCAGCAACTGCGAAGGAGCAACGCAGTTGTCACCGAGGATAGTCAGTGCAATTGCTAGATCAGAGGGATTTTGCCAGGCAAAGTGAGGTAATCCCACTTAGGTTTCTACCAGTATATTTTATCTTTGTAACTGGATTTTTGAGAGGGCATCCAGAGCTATATTTAGAACTACTGCTTAATAGTAGAAAACCCTCTGAGCTGTTGCACCAGTTTTCCCGCATTGGGTTTTTCCGGGGACGTGTTGTCCAAAAATAACGGTGTCTCTTGTGTGTTTGTCTCATATATTTTCAGTGTATGATCTGTATGTCAGTGTTGTCTGCAATAGTATTTTTCATCACAATTTATAAATTAAATAACTTGTTGAATGTAATAACAAGTAGGAGATGATAAACCAGTGATTGTAGTAGGATTTCTGAGGTTTAGATTCAGAAATTTTCACAACATCTCGTCGTACTACAATCTTCCTGTTGCAAGGAACGTAGATTTTGTATGCCTTTGAGGTCTCGCTATACCCTACGAGATACCCCTTTTCTGCAGTCTGATCCAACTTACTATGCTTTTCATTTGGAATGTGACAATAGGCTACACTCCTGAATATCCTCAAATGACTTACCTCAGGTTTCTTCCCAATGAAGACTCCCTTTGGCGTTTTCTTCCCCAAGGCTCTGTGAGGTGTCCTGTTTTGAATGTACATTGTTGTGTTGCATGCTTCTGCCCACAAAAATCTTTGCAGATCCTAATCATACAACATGGCCTTTGCTACCTCAACTATAGTTCTGTTCTTTCGTTTTGCTACTCCATTATGCTGTGGATTGTAGGGAGTTGTCCACTCTCTTTTGATACCCTCCTTTGCGTAGAAATTTGTGAAGTCTTTATCCATGTATTCTCCATCATTATCTGAACGTAATACATTGATCTTTTTCACTATCATGTTTTCTACAATAGCCTTAAACTCTCGAAACCGATCAAAGACCTCATCTTTGGTCTTTATGAAGTAGATCTAGGTTTTTCTCGAATGGTCATCAAAAAAGGTGCCGAAATACTCGCCACCGCTAAGAGCTTTGTTGGAAATAGGGCCGCAAATATCTGAGTGTATCAATCCCAACATGCCTTTGGCTTTGCTATCACTTCTGGGAAACACTGCTTTTGTGTAATTCCCAAGTACACATCCTCATTGACATAGATCATCATGCTCATTGTTGAGAGTTGGAACTCCTGTTACAGTCCCTCTGAGCATCCTAAGTTCTCCATGGTGCAAGTGCCCCATCCTCCTGTGCCATAGTTCATTCAGCTCATTCCTATTGTTGTTGTCACTGCTTATCAGTGCCATTGGAGAATCGATCTGCAACTTATATAGTATGTTGCTTCGAGCTCCAATCTGTCACACCTTCTTCCAGGTGGGATGCTTGGCATATACTTTCTTTCCCACAAAGTACACATCATATCCCTTGTCTTGTGACTGGGACACTGTAATTAGGTTCATACCTAATCCTGGCACATGCAACACATTTCTGGCGCTAGTGTTGGTCCCTGCTTTCGTCTGAAAACCTATGGTGCCTCTCCTTACTAGAGTACACGTAGTTTTGTTTCCCATAGTGATCTGGAAGTCCATTTGCTCCTCTTGAGAGCTCAAGAAATATTCCCTTACTCCAGTCATGAGCTGAAGCTCCACTATCAATATACCAAACACCAACTGAAGTTGATCCTGATAGACACACAAACTCATCTTCCAATCTGCAGGATTATTCAGAGATCTCTTGATTATCCATAACTTCCTATGTTATTCTCCTTTATTCTGACGTTGTTCTGCGAACAACTGCTGCAAAATAACTATGTCCCAACTGAAGACCTTCTCTGCAAGGAAACTGTGTTGCTCCCTTTTGCCTTTATGCCTTTGGAAAGCTTCAATTTGAAGAATCGAATTTCTCTGTCGACTCACCCAGAGAAATCGATTTCCCTCAAAAATTCAACCTCCTTGGCCCAAGAACTGCACTGTCTCTGGGATTTCGAACTGCTACCAAGGCAGGATTTCAAACCCCCTTCTTCCTTTATGCTCTGAGCTCTCTTGCTCACGATCTATGCTCTGATACCATGTGAAAATTCGGTGATCCTAAATCCTACTGCAATATCTGATAATATTTGTTCTATTGGTAAAATTACTTAAACAAATTATTTGCAGTCTTCTACGGAAAACATCAAAATACATACACTACAATGTTCACAAATAAAACTATGCAGAAAGTAAATACAAGGAAAATACTAGCACACATATAACCATAGTGACACTTATTTTTGGACAATTGTCCTCGGAAAAACTCAATGTGGGAAAACCGGTGCAACAGATGGGGGTTTCTTTAATTAATCTTCGGCAATAATTTATGTACAAGACAAAATAGAGGAAGAATCACTGAGAGAATTTTACAAGTGATTTTCTCACATTCCATAGTGTTTTCTGACTTCGAAGAGGATCTCATGCCTCTTGCGCTGGCCTTTCTACGTCACCCTCTGCGTAGTGACAACGTAGGCTCTACATCAACCCTTCTGCAGCCTAGCTTTGCGTCTCTCCTCTGCGCTACCTCCTTCATATTTGTCCTACACTCTCTGATTATGCTAATGCCCTCTCTCTCGCACTTGCAACTCACTCTCTGAATCAATTTTCTCTTGCCAAACTTCAGCCAGTGAGAAAATCGATCTGCTTGAGCAACTAAGTATCTGCTTTGGTGTGTTCTCCATCTACCCATCGACTTCTTCTTATAGTCTCCTGTTGGAGCACCAACGACCAAGATTAAAACATAGTCAATGGCTAAGATTAACTAGAATTCAATCCATGTCTTCTTCTAGAAGATTCTCACCATGACTTAAATAATACCCTTTAATTAACCAGATTTCCTAAGTTTAGACTTAAGGAATCATTTTAAAAAGTTAATTATTTTAATTAAGTTGTCTCTAGGTGGAATTTCCAGAAATGATTTCTAGGTTTTGGAGAATACATGTATTCTAACCTCTCCACAAAATTTCGTAGCTAAAAAAGTGTGGAAGAAGTCTGGAAAAAATCGAGATTAAATAACCAAAATGCAATTTTTTTGGTTCGCTGACTTTTTCCCAGTTGAAAAAGTTAGGATTAAATCAGGGCTTTTTCCAAAAAATCGTGAATGAGGTAGTTTATTTAACGATTTTTTTATTTTTATTTTTTTAAACCGGGATTTTTTTGAAAAGGTCAGGATTAAATCGGGACATTTTCCAAAAAATCGTGAATGAGGTAGTTTCTTTAACGATTTTTTATTTTTATTTTGAAAAAATCGGGATTTTCTAAAAAATGAAAATTTTTGTATTTTTTAATTTTGTCGACTTTTTAAAAAAACTCCTGACTTTAACGACTTCTTCAATTTCTAGGCCCTTGCCAATTTAATCCCGACTTTGACTTTTTCCACATTGGCTAAAACACATCCGATGCTACAAAAATCAACAAAAGACCCTTGTTGGGCTTCTTGTGTCAAGAAAGAAATTTATTTTGATGTAAATTAGATCTTTTAGGTCTCGTCCACCAAGTCGGCCTCAAGAAGGACAAGTCGGCCTTATCAAGGGAAGTTGACTTCACAGATTCACTATATAAAGGCAACAACTCGACCTCATTTGGAGCACATTCACAAGAAGTACGATCTACAATTGTTGGAGATAGAAAAGGGTGCGAAATTAAAGGATGAGGAAGGAAACCCTAGTGAAGGTGAAGGAATTCTTTGTCAAGCAACAGAAGACAAATTTTCTCTCTCCTTATCTCACATGTGCGAAGTTGTTGGGTTGTTGGAAGGGCCCAAATTGCAGTACCGTAGCTGGGTTGAAATTCTGGAGTAGCTAGGCCGAAATTATGGAGTAGTTGGGCCAAAATTCTAGATTGTTTGTATTGTATACTAATAACCTATGTTGCACAAGTTTCTGGTACGTGGGTACTTTGGGTATGTGGGAACAAGTATCCAGTACAGCTACAAGCTTTGCCCAAATTTACAGAAAACGTTAAGTTGGGAGCAACAAAAATATAATATATTATAATTAAAATTTAATATAATTATTATTTTTTTAAATAGTGTAAAGTTTAAATGTACATAACAAATTGAATTTTTAAATGAGTCATCATTCAAGAGACAACCATAAAAATTTAAAACCAGAACTAAAAGGCACCCAAACCATATTGATGTTCATACTAGAAAAAAGTTAAAAAGGCAAAAGCCTAAAGTAGTACATAATTCAAAATGCTTGATAGCCAAAATGTAATAACAAATATACAAAGCTTATGATCATATAGTACGATCTTCAGCATCAAGGAGATCCATATAAGCTTGAGCCTCACTAGGTACTAGATCAACATCATAGTCATCATCATCATCAGATGCAACAATGTCATCTAAAGGTATGCCAACCAATCCTGCATTTGGTAAAGGATTGTCATCATCATCGTCAATTTGGGCAACATCTTCAGCATTCACATCCCATCGTGCAACAGGTCCTTCTAAATATTCAGGTAGCTTCCTTGAACAAAGTTGAAGACTACTATGCACATAAACAAGTTTCTCTTCTCTCTTAGAGGTAAGTCTATTCCTCTTAACAAAGTGTATGAAACTATAAGTGGACCAATTCCTTTCAGCAGTTGAGGAACTAGCAACCTGAGATAGCAAACGTGAAGCAAGATTTCGGAGCTCTAGGACCTGGCCCCCATACATTCTCCACCATCCAAGGGGTTTCTTCTGAGTATAATCCTTGATGTCGCTCTTTGTATCATGGCTGAATGCAGGAGGGCTTAATGTACCAAAATCAATAAATTGCTCCCGTATCACACTTGCTTCATCAATAGTATACATCTTAGTTATAGCATCAAGAAACCCTTGTTTTACCTCTTCATCATCAATAAGAAGAATTCTATTTGGTCTTTCCATATACCACTTTGGATTAAGGGCATATGCAGCCATGTGAAGGGAGGTATTGAGTTTAATCCATCTATCAGCTTGTGGATTTCAAGGAAAAACTCCAAAGAAGGGTTTCTTTGGAAAATGATGTGCTTTACCTTATCCACGATGGTATCAATACATTCATATATTTCTCCAAGAGCAGGAGAACCTCAATCAGCGTCCCTGATTGTTAAAATTGGCAACTAGGGCCAAACTCCATGTGGGTCATCTTATTTATGGTAGTTGATATTTTTCTTGGATCCCTCTCATCGAGAGGCGTAGGATTGATCGAAAGATCATCCGATTCCGATAAGTATTCATGGAGTTATGAATTTATTTGTGTTATAAGACAATTCATCAAGGTTGGCCAGCAACTAAATAAACCCCACATGTGCTCAATGTTTTAGTATAAAAGGAGATGACTTGAGAGTCATTTCACAAACACACTTCTATCTTGATTTCTCTCCACTTGTTTTCGATTTTAGTGGAAGAGAAATCTAGGAGTGGACGTTGTAGATGTTGGAGGAAAAGAGGTTGCCCTAGCCGCAGTTAAGAAGGCAGCCCTAATGCTATCAAAGAAGGCAGCGCTGACGCTATCAAAGAAGGAGCCCTAACCTATATGTTGGTCAAGAAATAGCACAATACGTTAATCCATACATAGACGCAGTCAAGGAAGATAATAGCATGCCCAAGACGCAACATTAGAAGGTTGCCTTAGACAACATGGAAGGGTTGCATGGACAACGTATCTCTGAGGTAAGTTTAATGGCTAAACGCAGTTGGTTTAAGGCATGTTTCAGGGTGAAGGAGGGTCGAGTTCCCTTGCTAGAAGACCTACAGTCATAGGACTAATTTGAGGGTAGTTTAGTGACATATTGGAGTAGTCTTACCTTGCAAATCAGGCTGCAAACTATAGGTGAATTTCATGATTATTCTGTGCATGATTTTGGGGCGTATATGTTTGTTTATAGGGCCGCAGTGAGGGACTACTATAGAAGCAGTTGGGAGATGAAGTTTAGGTGGCCGAGAGGCCTAGAAATGACCTCCTAACCAGGTTGCAGTCATCTCTAAGGACAGTGAGGCAAAACAGGGGTATTCTCCCTATATGTTAGGCTTGTTGGTGTGCCCTAACCAGACTGTTACATGCACAGAACCCTAGGAAGAAATCAGCAGTAACATGCAGCAGAATTGAGGGTTGTTTGTGGACTGATAGATAGATGCAAGGTCATTAGTACAACAGTGCAAGTAAATAGGACAGCTGGGCTACATGGTGTTGCTTAGATGTTGGGACAGCACAATGATGGGACAACAATGATATTGTGCAGCAATGTTCAATGGGACAACAGTATGAAGAGACAGAACAATGAGATTGTGTAGCAATGGCATAATGGTACAGCGAGCATAGATAGCATGGTGCAGCATGGACAGCATGGACAACATGGATTGTAGTGGCAAGCATGGTGCTGCAAGCACATGAGACATGTTGTATGACAACATGGGACAACAGTGCAACATAAGATGCAACAGTATGATGTGTACAACGTGTTCATGGGGTCCAACATTATGATGATGGGTGTAGCACGGTGCGGTGCAGCATTATGACGAGATGCAACACAATGATAGGTGAAGGAGTCACCTTGGAGAATCAGTTGAAGCAGCGTGTCTTCAACTGATCTGTAATATTCCTAATTAGCCATGGCTAATTGAATATTCGATTTTGCCCAATTTTTGCCTTCTATAGTTATTTATAAATAAAAAAGTGAGGAGGGGGGACATAACTCACTTTAAGAATAAAAAAAGTCACTTCCTAGTAGCACAACGTTGTGACTTAAGGAGGAGCCAAGGGGGCCAAAGGGGGACACAGAAATGGGGCCCACGCAGACACATGGAGGGACTGCGTAGGAGGGAAGAACACATGGCAAGAGGGGAATCATGCAGGAGGAGGTGAGCCTAGGGATTGTGAGAGGCAGAGGCTATAAAATAGAGAGGAGCCCCCTCATTTTGGATCAATCAGTTATGTGCATTTTGAGCTAGTCGTTTTGACTTCTGAGCACGCTCGCTGTTTCACTGGTCTGCAGCACTGTTTAGTGCATTGAGTGTCTCTGTTCGGATATCTCACCCTTAGCCCCGCGGACTTTGAGTGCCTGCTCGGGCAACGTATTTCCATCGGTATTTCAGCAGTAGTTTTATCAGCATTTCAGTAGCAGTTTCATCAGCATTTTGGAGGACTGCGTAGCACTTGGAGAGAGACGCAGTTATTTTTGGTTGTAGTGCTGGATTGGGGTTTTGCAAGTGGAGTTATGCTGGGAGATTGAGCAGGGGTCCATCTCTTATCTCACTGGAGGATTTTTGGCAGGGTTTCAGGCAGTGTTGCAAGCAAAGTTTAGAGGGGTTTTCTTCAGTGGCAACGCAGGGCATTGAGGAACTGCGCAGAAACCCAAGAGGGTGTTTTTTGGGGGTCGACCATTCCAGGAAAGCTTTTTGGGTTTTTCCGAGTTTCTTGAGTAGAGCTCGAATCCAGAGTTTCAGCTTTTTCCAAGGAGGGGAGCAGCCCCAAATCATCATTTGTTTTCTAGCAGCAACAGTAGCACAACAACAACATCCACGCAGAGAGGCCATTCTTGTCATTCTGAGAGTATTTCTTCACTTGCCTTGTGCAAGTCGAGGTGCCATCTGTCTAATCACCTCTTTACTCATTTTATTGCTTAATATAATAAAATGGCTTAGCATTTCTTGCTACATTTCTTGTATAACTGCTTATATTTTCGATTTACATTATTATATGTTGTTCCACTGTTATTTTATCACTTTTGGGTTATTATATCATTTGCGCATATTTGGTTGGAGTTTTTGCTGGGGTTTGTGGAATATTCTGGGTTAGGAATATTACAGTGGTATCAGAACATAGATCTAGCTCAGCCTGTGGAGCTAGCAATCTATGACACCAGGGGAAAAACCCTACATTTGTTACAGAGGTAGGAGGTACAGAGACACTGGACGTAGGTTGGAGAATACCTACGGGGAGCCCTGTTTTAAGAAATGGCCGTTTCGAAACCGAAACGGCCGGCTTGATCCGATTCGCCAACAAGGATAGTGACCCGGCCTCAGAAACGGTCCGGTTGGCCGAGTCATGGGTGACTCGGCCAACCCGGCCGTTTCCGATATGACTCGGCCGAGTCACAAAGGAACGGCCCCGGCAGCGTAAACAACAAACAAATATATTTTTTTAATGGATTTTTTAAATGTTTTTTGTTTGGTTTGGACCCCAAACAGTTATATGAATATGCTGAATGATTTTTGGAGTCCATTTCCCCCTCCCAAACCCTATTTAACACACCCAAGTGCTCTCATTCACTCACAGCAGTCTTATGCATTTGAGTAAGAGTCTTCTTTGAGAGTTAGTGAGCAGTCCTTGAGCTTGTTTTGGAGAAGCAGTGAGGAGTCTTGGAGGAGCATTGTAGCTGGAGTGAGGAGCTTCTTGGGCAGCCATTTGGACCAGCATTGAGGAGCTGATTCTTGGAGCAAGCTTGAGGAGGCAGTTTGTGCCTGGAGGTATTTTTTTCCACCACTATAAATCTGTTTTTGCTTAGTAAATTTTAGGTGCATATCTAGAAAGCTTAGAGAGTGTTTTTTGTCAAATAAATGAACATTGAATCAATGTTTTTTTTTTTGTCATTTTCAGATTGTTTGCTTTCATTTCCTAGTCAAAAAATCGCACCTAGAGCAAGAGATCCTGCTTGGGCATATGTTGAAATGGTTGATAGTCAAATACAATGCAAATTTTGCCATAGGAAAATTAAGGAAGGTCCTGGGGGCATTAATAGGCTGAAACAACACTTGGCAGGGATTAGAGGCCAAATTACCCCATGTACCTCACCAGAAATTGGGGAGATTAGAAAGAATTTGTTGGCCAGCTTTGAGAAATTTAAAGAAGATAAGGCTAGGCAAAAAGACATACAGGCTGAAATTGGGAGGAAGAGGGAGATACAAAAAATGATAGCTACCAACCCCCACTATGATTTTGAGGGTTCTTCCTCTATCCCTCAAACTGAGGCATCCAACCCTTTCCGATATGTTCCTCCCTATTTTGGTTCTGTTCAAGATAAGGGAAAGGGTAGAATGAATTTGAAAAAGGCTGATGTGACTATCAAAAGTTATTTCACTCCCTCCTCTCCATCAGATGCACATGGTCCTGAAGTTAGTAAAACTCAAATGCAGCCCACTTTAGATGACCATTGGAAGAAAGAATTGAGGGAGACTGCTTGTGATTACATAGCTAGATGGTGGTATGATGCTGATATCCCCTTTAATGCTGCTCATTCACCATATTATGAGCCTATGTTTGATGCCATACATGCTGCTGGAAAAGGCTACAAAGGCCCTACTATGCATGAGCTAAGGGGGTTTCGTTTGCAAAAATAAATTCAATCCATTAATGAGTGTTGACCACTACCGGTCAACTGCCCATGCAGTACACTTCCTTTCTGTTGGCAGAGAGGGGTAGCTCCTGAACGACGTGTCCATGCCAGCCTACAGTCATCAACAGCTTGATCATTTTTGTTGTAAACCCAGTCTGCATGTATGAATTGTAAATAATCTAAGCAGATCAGAGTCATGTATGTAAAATTGCCTAGGTGGACCTAACTTTCTAATGATGATCTGCGTCCCGGGAGGTTTTTAGTCTCACCGATCCATGGATCGGCAGAGTTTTCCTTCAAACCCGACCCCAAAGCCGGGATGCATTTTGTTATTAGGACTTTAGGAGAATCCTAGCATGTTAATCTGCTAGATTATAGTTGTGTCGCAGAACTGGGTGTTCTAAGAGGGTCTGTATTAAGTGGATTCATCCCTTTGAGATGTAAATTGTAAAAATCATGATGAAATGTGTCTTGAGGGTTGAAAATGTTGTAAATCCCCTCATGAGTCCTAGGTCCTAGGTGATGTTTCCAACGGCTTAGTTTGATGATCCATCTTAAAATGAATTAAAAATTTTAAAAATGAATAAAAATAATAAAATTAAAAAATAAATAAAAAATTAAAAAATTAAAAAAATAAAAAATAATAAAAAATTAAAAACATAAAGCAAAAACCCTAAGCAATAAAATAATAATATTTTTGTGAATGCATGCAAAAATAGCTTTTTTTTTTTAAATAAAATCGACGGATGAGATTAAGGGATGTCTTAACCCTCATCGACGGTCGAGATCGCTTCAACATGGATCACCCAAAACTAGCCGTTGGGATCATTTCCTTTATATAGGGTCTTAGGGGGTCATTTTACAGTTTTATCTGATCTGTGAGTTTGTACTGAGAAAGCTCTCTTGTAATCTGATTTTCTGATTAATAAAAAGACTTTGGGGTTCAAAACTGGCTGGTGTTACTCTCTGGAATTGCTGTGAGATGTTTGTTTTTCTGCATATTTCAGTTTTCAGCAGTTAAAAATAGCTTGTTTTCAGAGTATTGTGAGTACAGGTATCTTGCTCACGTGCTAGGGTTTGAATGTTGTAGGGTTTCTGGAATAATGGCAAGTATCTCCATTATTTTTGAAATCTAGCAGCATTTCTTGCCCTCTTTACTGATGTTTGCTTGAGGTGTGCAGGAAATCTTTAAGTGAAGGATACTGGTGGGCGTTTGGGGAAGTTCTGGGCTGAACCAGCCGACTCCCACAGGCTCTTCTGTGCAGAGCCCAGCTGATTGTGCCCTGGGTTAATCGTTTAAAGTTTATTTTCTATTTTACATGAGAGATTCTCTTTCTGTTCACAGTAAAGTTCAAATTTCTGATATTTCAAAAATATTGCTGCAATTATTGTTAAATTTGGCTGCTCTAGAGCTGTAAATTTTTGTGATTCTAGGTTAATTTTGAAGGGTTTTACTTTGAAGTTTTGCATATATCTGTCGGGCTCCTGTTTTCTGTTTTCCAGGGTTTCAAAGGCTCATGTTGCTGCTACAACCAAGAAAACTGTTCATCTGATACCAGACGTCTCAATCCCAGTGACAAAGGGAAGATTTTAATTTCAAATTTATGAGGGTCATCATAGTTTTGGGATACGCCTGGGGTTTCACTAGGAAATAAAACCCTGAATTGCATCTGCTTAAGAGATCACACCACACTGCCGCCATCAATTTGATTGTTATGCAAGCCATACAGACAAATTTAATTTGGGATAGCAAGCGATTGTCTCAAGACTAAATTTCAAGCATTCAGTTGATTATCACTTGGTCGCTGAAAGCTGCATCCCTAAATCAATAACGTAAGGCTCTTAAGCAAATGTTCATCCACCATCGAGCGGCTTGAGAAACTTCAGGAGTGGAAACTATTCAAGTGTGAGAACCGGTTTTCAAACGACATCTTTTTATCAGCCGTCCGCTATTTCCATCATCGTACCAGGTCACGGGTGGAGCCAACAGGCTAATTTGATATCTGAAATGCTGGCGTGAACTGCTTTGGAAACCAGGAAGCGTGTTGACAAAGAGGGTTTCTTGCGATTTTCGTGAAACGTTGTTCCTGTCCGCCCACAACAAGAATGCGTTCCTTTCTTACGCGGACGTTCTGAATCGATGCTTCGATCAGGCAAAACGAAATCAGTCTCTGCGGAATTTTCAGGTTTGATCTCAGCACAAAGGCTCAGGTAAGTTACAAATTGATCTGAACCCTTCTCTGTCCGTCGCACTCTATCCCTGTCGAATTTTTTTTTACGCGTTCGTTATTTTTCGATTTGGCTTCTCATTATCTCATATGCAATGCGTGGTTATGTTTCAAGTTTCCTTTTTAGAGTTTTAGCCAGCGTAGTCGTAGTTTAGCATAGGTTTTATTTAGGGTTTAATCTATTTAATAAGTTTTGAATAGTTGCGTTCCGTAGATTTTATGTTAGTTCTTTTTTTTAGATTTAAATACTTAGATTTTAAATTTTTTTTGATAGTTGCATTAAAATTCATAAAAAAAAAAAAATGAAAAGAGTTATTTAGATTCTTAGTTTAGATTTTATAATTTTTAAATTTTAGTTTTATTTTTGTTTTAGATTTAAATTTTAGTTTAGGATTTTAATTTCTGATTTATTTTGTTTTTTTTTTTTGAAAAAAAAATATATATATATATATATATATATATATATATATATTTTGAAATTTTCTCTTTAGCCAAAATCCAGCTATTTCCAGGAAATTATCAGGCTAAGATCCGAATTTAGAAATGCAGAATGAATGTTGGTGTCTGATAAATGATTTGTGATTGCATTAGTATTTTCTTATCTGCTGGATATCAATATTGAGATTCGGTCATTTTTGGACTTTGTGGTTTTACTGGACATTTAAGCAGTCCTAGTTGTCTGATGGTAGATGATTACTTTTCATGGTTTATACTCTTACATCATCTAGCAAGTATTCATTTAAAAAAGTCAATCTCATAAGGCACTGGTCCATCAATTCACCAAAATCATTATCGTGCATCTCGTCTCCCAGCCCAACTGTTTGACAGTTGGCATTCACTATCTCGCAGGGTCTACCCCCCTTAGCCGTGGGAGACAGGCTTAAACGGAGAGACCGGGGATCAGTGTGACAGCCCCCGGTCTGAGCGTTGTCGTGTCAATCTGCGCGACAACATTTTTTGGCGCCGTTGCCGGGGATAGAGTTTTTCTGTCCTTGGTTCTTTCATTTCAAGCTTGTCTGTGCTTAACTTCTTGTTCAAGTGGCGACTCCACTTCCCATATTATCTGCAAGAGTGTACACTAGAAGACATCCAGGCAGTCTGTGCAACCCCACTCCTGATCCTGAAAAGGTTTACAGGGTGCGATCACACAAACTCGCTTCTCGTACACTCCTTACAAATCTTGGACAAGAAGCCCTTTCTGACATTCATTTGCTCTTTAGGGGTCGAGTTAGGCGCAACACCATGAGTCTGTTGGGCCCTTGTGATTTTTCTAACATTCCTGGAGCCCCCAATGATATTCCATCTGTTGGGATAGACAAATTGCCTAGCTTTCATGGAGATAATGCCATTACTGTTAATTCCCATTTGCGAGATTTCAACATATGGATGGCTAAGTATGCTAGATCTCCTGATTTTGATCATGAAGATGTCAGGATGACCCTTTTTATCTTGACTCTAGGAGGTGATGCTCATGACTGGTTTACAGAAAAACCTCCTAATTCTTTTGACTCCTTACAATCAATCATTAATTCATTTAGAGAAAAATATGGAGATAAGAGAGAGGGAAGACATCTTATAAGAGCTCTTACTCTGATGAAAAAGAGAGAAGACGAAACTGTTGAAGAATTTAATAGAAGGTTTAATGGTATTATTAGAGAATTACCTCAAGACTATAAACCTTCAGATAAAACTCTCCAAGATTTTTATATTGATGCCTTTGGTCCTGAACCATCTTATGAGTTAAGGCGTGCTAAACTTACTGATTATCGAGATTGCCAAGCCTTAGCTGTAGAACTTGAAAAGGACAAGGCAGCTTCTGGGAAGTCTGAAATCCCAGGCTTTGATAGGGCTGCTACGAAACTAAAGGAACCTAAGGGAAAAGCAGCCCAGGAGCCAGAAAGTGAGCTTGTTCTTAAATTGCTTCAAAAAATTGAAACTATGGAAATCAATCATAATAAGGAGATAAACACTTTGCAGAATAGGTTAATTCAAATGGAAAGAGCGCAACCGCAAAATTTTCAGCCTCGAAATAATAATAACAGAAATAGTAACTGGCAAAGAAAGGGTCAATCTAGTGAGCAGAGGCCCCCTAATCCGCTTACCAATCTGGTGGATAATGCTCCTCCTTACTGTCGTGCTTGTGATGATTTTCACGAAGAATCCTCTTGTCTCAGTATCAGAAGACTTTTCGATAATGGAATGTTTGGGACAGGTGAGCAAATAAACATAGTAGGGAGCAAGTTTCCTTTGCCCATGAATGATTGGATAGAGGTTAAGGAAAGGAGCTATGATGTTATGAATCCTTCATCTGCTTTTAGTATAAATAACCTTGAGAATGAAGATGACATTTTGGCCAGGTTATATGGTGAGAAACCCTCTCCTGAGAAAATTTTAGAAATTGCTAGAGATAAGGGTTTAACATGCCAGAGAAGGGATAGAGATCAGAGCGGGAATCAAATTCCCTCTCAAACTCTAAACCCTGGCA
Organism: Pinus tabuliformis; assembly: GCA_031772625.1. Classification (NCBI taxonomy): domain Eukaryota; kingdom Viridiplantae; phylum Streptophyta; class Pinopsida; order Pinales; family Pinaceae; genus Pinus; species Pinus tabuliformis. Next base: position 615,792,964 of record CM062804.1, read on the forward strand.
TAAACTCTGGAATAGATGTCGATTTGGGAAGTTGGTTTAATAATGCTAAAATCTGGGTTCCTGTATCTGAGATCGCTAAGATCCCTTCCCAAAAAGACAAGTTACTAAAAGCAATTCAGGGTCCTCAAGTCAACGCTTCTCAACAGAAGATTCGCGAGGTTGACTATCATGATGCTCCTATTTATCTGCAAAGCGTAGATGCTGATAACAAAGACCATCAACCCTTCTTTATCACCTTATTGGTCAATGGGTATAAATTGAATAACTGCATGTTGGATTCAGGCGCATCTGCTTGCGTTATGACTAAAAGGGTCATGGAACAGCTTAATTTAAGAGTTTCCAGACCCTACTATAATATATGTGCCATGGATTCCAAGAAAATCGAAGTACATGGTTTAATCAAGGATTTACAAGTTCATCTTTCAGTTTACCCAGACATCATGGTTGTTATGGATATTGTTGTCGTTGATGTACCTGATGCTTGGGGTATGTTGTTATCTAGAAAGTGGGCCTCTGATCTAGGAGGAAGCATTCAAATGAATTGGTCATATGCTATGATTCCTTCTCCTAGCGGTGATGGTTTTATTAGGCTAAATAGAGAGCCCGAGAGGAAATTTCATGTTGAAGATCCTAAGAAGCCTCATAACGAAATAATTAGAGAACAATCTGACATCGGGAAACACTCTATCATGTCCAATTTCATAATTCCTCCCGATGATAAGATTAGGGCAATCAATGGAGGACTTTATTGTTGGAAGCATTTAAGTTTTTGTACTCCAGATAATGTTCCTAGAGTTAATCAGGTTGGGTCTTCATCAGCAAACATGCATGCAGAACTGAAATTTTCGATATGTCAGGGAATGACCAAATATGGAAGGAGGTGTACCCACCGAACCCGTAATGGAGCATTTTTTTGTTTGAAACATATGCTTCGGGACAGCCATAGTTTGGACAGCTGTGATGGAAACCCAAGTTCCAGTAGTTTAGGAAGTAACCCAAAGAGGGCAAGAGAGTCTGTTGAGAGACAGTCATCTGAGAAGGAAGCAACTTCTGCAAACTTTCATCACAAAGGAAGTCAAAATGAACAAAGTTTTCTGCCCATTTCAGACCTGGAAAGAGTTTCAGGAGGTGTGTCCCAGAAATTGCATGATGAAAATTATCTAGTTGAAAGGAATCGATTGCATGGTTCTTCGCTGCCAGAAAGGGCTGCTTCTAAAGTCTCATATAGGAGTACAAATTGTTTGCGTTGTATTGGAAGTTGCTGCAATCATGGTGGCCAATGCACACGCAGGGCAAAACAAGGTTCATCTTATTATGAAAAGCATTTACCAAACTCACTGGGGTTTCGTCATAGATATACTGCATCAATGTTGAATGGAATTTTCAAAACTACAAGCTCTGAAGCAACGTGCCAGCCTAAGGATCTCTTACATAAATACATGAATATGTGCCAGTCAGGAGGAGGTAACTATGATTCAGATTTTGAGAACAGAGGTTTGGATTGCATTGATGACAAACTGTCAAAAAATATGAAAGATGCAGAAGCATTATTAATGGAAGTAACAGCTGAAAAAGAGAAAATGGCAGCATATTTCAGTTTTCAGCCAATAGAAGGGAATGTTACAGCAAGCATTCCATCAATTGATGATGTTCATGAGACTGATGACACACATAAAACCCTTGGTTCTGTTGCAGCAGTGAACAATGGCACAGCTGAGCAGAGCCCTGTGGATTGGATGGAGGATTGTGATGCTGTTCATTATTCTTCTTCTATTGAAGTTCAACACCAAGGGTGCAAAGGTTGTGGTGAGCAGTTTTCTGATTTACAAACCCTCGGTCCCCATTGTCTCACCATTCATAAGAAGGCAGCTGAACATCATTTTAAAGGATATGCTTGTCTCAATTGTAGCAGTTCATTTACCTACAAAAGAGGTCTTGAGAGGCATGTGAAGGTGCACCACGGTGGAATTCCTCTTGAGAAATGTACAAAGTATTTTTGTATATCCTGTGACAGTCGTTTTATCATTGTGAATTGTGATCAGCTGTTGCAGCATGTGTTACTCACTCACCCTGAGCAACTCAACAATTCCTTTGGTGCTAAAGAGCAGGTTAACAGTGCAGAATCAACAATGCCTTTCAAGACTGAGCAAGACAAGCAAGATGAACCTCTTAAGTTAGGTAATTCCAAGCAAGAATCAGGTTGGAAGTTCGATCCTAAGCATAAAATGGAAAGAAATCACATTAGTATGTCTATTCATGGTGAGGATATAGGCAAAGGTGAAGTGAGGACTTTTATTCGTGACACACTGAAAAAATTTTCATGTAGATTCTGTGGGATGAAGTTTAGTCTTCTCCCAGATCTTGGACGTCATCATCGATCTACCCATCTAGATTCCAGATCTACATTCAAGCCCCATCTCAATCAAAGGAATGAGCTTTTCAAACCAAAGTGGAGGATTAACAAGCCAAACTTTAGAATGTCTCAAACAGCGGTAAGATACAAACATGCAGCTGTAATTGCCAGAAAGAAAAGCGAGGATAATGAAGCATTAAAATCTACACAACAAAATCTTTATATCAGAATGAAGTCAGAGATTGTACAATTGTGCCATGTACTGCATTTACCGGAAGGAGTTACAAAAGTGGTGGAGGAGTCACTTGTCTATGTGATCAACAATTATCAGCTTTTCATTAAACAGAGAAGCTTGGCACAAGCTATTGAGATATGCACGTGTTTGGTGGCGGCCAGTTCCTTGAAATATGAGATGGATATCGAGGCCTCACTTGAACTTGCAAAATCACAGCTAAACTTTGAGTGTAAGAAGGGGGAGGTCAATTTGGTGTATGGTAAACTTTCAGAAAAAATCTTGAATTTATACAGAAGGATACCATCCACAGCTGACAGTGGAAGTAACTCACAAATTAGAAAATCAGCAAACTGGAACAATGCAGATGACAGATATTCAGACAATAATAGAGCATGTAATGATGAGCATGCCAGAAAACTTATGCATTTCAGCTCAAGCCAATCAATAACTGACTTGCACAACTCCACTGGATTAGATGTTCATCCACATGAAAGAATGGAAGGAACTGGCAATTTCAAAGCTCGTAGAAAACCAGGAACTCAGGGAGAAAGCAACACTACATATCACGTGGAAGAGCACATGAACTGTCATCCAGAGAAACCTATTCTGACTGCCAGAGAGCACGAAATTGATCTACCTAATCAATTTGATACTGCTGAGTTTGATTCTGGTTCTCGATCTAAAGAGTTATCTCAGTGCCAGATGAATGGTTTGCCTTCTGAAAATTGCGCAGAAAAGTGTGAAAACATACATGCCATCATGCAGAAAGAGCAGTCGGAAGTCCCGGTATCCTGCGAACAGTTTGACAGGAAGCAACAGAGGCTTAACAATTCTATGAATAATTGCAATTTCCATTCGAGTGATGCTAATCCGGAAACAATTCTAAAGGCTGTGAAGCTTTGTAGTGAGGAAAATATCAGAGTAGAGTGGCACAGGGAAAGTTATATTTGTCCCAAAAGGTGCAAACCCAAGGCTGATCCCAAACCTTCTATTCTGCTGATGCCTCTTCCTAAATTATGCTTTGATTCTCTTACACTACAGGTGAATGATCTTGAGGGGGATGCAAAAAACACTGATATCAAGGAGGCATGGGAAAATATAGAGACCCACTTGGTGCTCAATTCATCTGACAGTAAAAAGGGTCACCAAAGAAAAACTATCATATTACTTAATAACTTGAGCTTTGGCAAAGAAGCAGTGCCAATACCCTGTGTGATGGATAAAGATGCAATGAATCCATGCCAGTGTGATTTGTGCAAAGATGGTAAAGATCAAAATACCAGCTCAATGACACCTTGGGAGAATTTTTCCTATGTCACGGAAAGGCTGCTGGACCCTTCACTGAGTCTTGATACAAAGAGTTCTCAACTAGGATGCACTTACACCCAACCACAGTGCATTGCCGGGGCATGTGATCGTGTGTATCTTTTTGAGAATGATAATGAAAATGCAGAAGATATTTATGGAAAACCAATCCATGTTGGATTTCCTTATGATGAGAAGGGGCGAATTATTTTGGCGATATGGTTTTACTTTGGGATCGCAAGAATGAAAAAACCGGGAAAACATAAGAAGTTTGACAGCTTGTGGCTGGGACCATACATCATTAGAGATATAGCTGGGCCAAACTCATTCTACTTGAGCAGATTGGATGGTGAACCACTTCATCTACCAGCGAACGGCCAAATGCTCAAGATGTTCTTCAGAGATGATATCTGATGCCATGGGGCATCTTTTGTATTGTATTTCTATCCCTACTCCTTGTCTTTTCAGCATTTCATTTCTGTTTTTAGGATTAGATTTACTTTTCATATTATTAGTTCGTCAATAAATGAAGAGCTTTTATCTTTCCTGTGCTTAATGTATATGATGATTTTGGAATGGACGCTACTTATTTTTATTTGTGTGTTGTATGGATGCAGATTCTGGATTCTCACATTCCTACCAATGCAGCAACGTGTCCCCAAGTAGAGCCAGATGTTGACCACTACCGGTCAACTGCCCATGCAGTACACTTCCTTTCTGTTGGCAGAGAGGGGTAGCTCCTGAACGACGTGTCCATGCCAGCCTACAGTCATCAACAGCTTGATCATTTTTGTTGTATACCCAGTCTGCATGTATGAAATGTAAATAATCTAAGCAGATCAGAGTCATGTATGTAAAATTGCCTAGGTGGACCTAACTTTCTAATGATGATCTGCGTCCCGGGAGGTTTTTAGTCTCACCAATCCATGGATCGGCAGAGTTTTCCTTCAAACCCGACCCCAAAGTCGGGATGCATTTTGTTATTAGGACTTTAGGAGAATCCTAGCATGTTAATCTGCTAGATTATAGTTGTGTCGCAGAACTGGGTGTTCTAAGAGGGTCTGTATTAAGTGGATTCATCCCTTTGAGATGTAAATTGTAAAAATCATGATGAAATGTGTCTTGAGGGTTGAAAATGTTGTAAATCCCCTCATGAGTCCTAGGTCCTAGGTCCTAGGTGATGTTTCCAACGGCTTAGTTTGATGATCCATCTTAAAATGAATTAAAAATTTAAAAAATGAATAAAATTAATAAAATTAAAAAATAAATAAAAAATTAAAAAATAAAAAATAATAAAAAATTAAAAACATAAAGCAAAAACCCTAAGCAATAAAATAATAATATTTTTGTGAATGCATGCAAAAATAGCTTTTTTTTTTTAAATAAAATCGATGGATGAGATTAAGGGATGTCTTAACCCTCATCGACGGTCGAGATCGCTTCAACATGGATCACCCAAAACTAGCCGTTGGGATCATTTCCTTTATATAGGGTCTTAGGGGGTCATTTTACAGTTTTATCTGATCTGTGAGTCTGTACTGAGAAAGCTCTCTTGTAATCTGATTTTCTGATTAATAAAAAGACTTTGGGGTTCAAAACTGGCTGGTGTTACTCTCTGGAATTGCTGTGAGATGTTTGTTTTTCTGCATATTTCAGTTTTCAGCAGTTAAAAATAGCTTGTTTTCAGAGTATTGTGAGTACAGGTATCTTGCTCACGTGCTAGGGTTTGAATGTTGTAGGGTTTCTGGAATAATGGCAGGTATCTCCATTATTTTTGAAATCTAGCAGCATTTCTTGCCCTCTTTACTGATGTTTGCTTGAGGTGTGCAGGAAATCTTTAAGTGAAGGATACTGGTGGGCGTTTGGGGAAGTTCTGGGCTGAACCAGCCGACTCCCACAGGCTCTTCTGTGCAGAGCCCAGCTGATTGTGCCCTGGGTTAATCGTTTAAAGTTTATTTTCTGTTTTACATGAGAGATTCTCTTTCTGTTCACAGTAAAGTTCAAATTTCTGATATTTCGAAAATTTCGCTGCAATTATTGTTAAATTTGGCTGCTCTAGAGCTGTAAATTTTTGTGATTCTAGGTTAATTTTGAAGGGTTTTACTTTGAAGTTTTGCATATATCTGCCGGGCTCTTGTTTTCTGTTTTCCAGGGTTTCAAAGGCTCATGCTGCTGCTACAACCAAGAAAACTGTTCATCTGATACCAGACGTCTCAATCCCAGTGACAAAGGGAAGATTTTAATTTCAAATTTATGAGGGTCATCATAGTTTTGGGATACGCCTGGGGTTTCACTGGGAAATAAAACCCTGAATTGCATCTGCTTAAGAGATCACACCATACTGCCGCCATCAATTTGATTGTTATGCAAGCCATACAGACAAATTTAATTTGGGATAGCAAGCGATTGTCTCAAGACTAAATTTCAAGCATTCAATTGATTATCACTTGGTAGCTGAAAGCTGCATCCCTAAATCAATAACGTACGGCTCTTAAGCAAAAGATTCATCCACCATCGAGCGGCTTGAGAAACTTCAGGAAGTGTGAGAACCGGTTTTCAAACGACATCTTTTTATCAGCCGTCCGCTATTTCCATCATCGTACCAGGTCACGGGTGGAGCCAACAGGCTAATTTGATATCCGAAATGTTGGCGTGAACTGCTTTGGAAACCAGGAAGCGTGTTGACAAAGAGGGTTTCTTGCGATTTTCGTGAAACGTTGTTCCTGTCCGCCCACAACAAGAATGCGTTCCTTTCTTACGCGGACGTTCTGAATCGATGCTTCGATCAGGCAAAACGAAATCAGTCTCTGCGGAATTTTCAGGTTTGATCTCAGCACAAAGGCTCAGGTAAGTTACAAATTGATCTGAACCCTTCTCTGTCCGTCGCACTCTATCCCTGTCGAATTTTTTTTTACGCGTTCGTTATTTTTCGATTTGGCTTCTCATTATCTCATATGCAATGCGTGGTTATGTTTCAAGTTTCCTTTTTAGAGTTTTAGCCAGCGTAGTCGTAGTTTAGCATAGGTTTTATTTAGGGTTTAATCTATTTAATAAGTTTTGAATAGTTGCGTTCCGTAGATTTTATGTTAGTTCTTTTTTTTAGATTTAAATACTTAGATTTTAAATTTTTTTTGATAGTTGCATTAAAATTCATAAAAAAAAAAAAAAATGAAAAGAGTTATTTAGATTCTTAGTTTAGATTTTATAATTTTTAAATTTTAGTTTTATTTTAGTTTTAGATTTAAATTTTAGTTTAGGATTTTAATTTCTGATTTATTTTGTTTTTTTTGATAAAAAAAAAAAAAAATATATATATATATATATATATATATATTTTGAAATTTTCTCTTTTGCCAAAATCCAGCTATTTCCAGGAAATTATCAGGCTAAGATCCGAATTTATAAATGCAGAATGAATGTTGGTGTCTGATAAATGATTTGTGATTGCATTAGTATTTTCTTATCTGCTGGATATCAATATTGAGATTCGGTCATTTTTGGACTTTGTGGTTTTACTGGACATTTAAGCAGTCCTAGTTGTCTGATGGTAGATGATTACTTTTCATGGTTTATACTCTTACATCATCTAGCAAGTATTCATTTAAAAAAGTCAATCTCATAAGGCACTGGTCCATCAATTCACCAAAATCATTATCGTGCATCTCGTCTCCCAGCCCAACTGTTTGACAGTTGGCATTCACTATCTCGCAGGGTCTACCCCCCTTAGCCGTGGGAGACAGGCTTAAACGGAGAGACCGGGGATCAGTGTGACAGCCCCCGGTCTGAGCGTTGTCGTGTCAATCTGCGCGACAACAATGAGTATTTGCAAGAGCTCAGGGACTCATGGGCAAGAACAGGGTGTACCATCATGTTAGATGGATGGACTGATCAAAGAAACCGTACCATCATAAACTTTCTTGTCTTCTGCCCACAGGGAACCATGTTTTTAGAATCAGTTGATGCATCTAATAAGATAAAAGATGGCCACTTGTTGTTTCAGCTATTGGATCAAGTTGTTGAGGAGGTGGGGGTGGCTAATGTTGTTCAAATCATCACAGATAATGCCTCTAACTATGTTCTTGCTGGTAAACTGTTAGAGGAAAAACACAAGACCATATTTTGGACCCCATGCGCTGCACATTGCATAGACCTCATGCTTGAGGATATTGGAAAATTAGATTGGGTCAAAAACACTATAGATCATGCCAAAAGCATAACAAAATTTATCTACAATCATACATTGGTTTTGAGCCTCATGAGGAAACACACTGGGGGCAAGGATATTATTAGGCCTGCCATCACTAGATTTGCTACACATTTTTTGACATTGCGATCTATGCTTTCCCAACATAGAAACTTGCAAAAGATGTTTTCCAGTGATGAATGGAATCAAAGCAATTGATCTAACAAACCAAAAGGCAAAGAATTGAAAAGGAAAGTCCACGAAGAAACTTTTTGGAGAAAGGCAGCAGAGATTGTGAAGCTTGCTGAGCCACTAGTTAAGGTGTTGCGGTTGGTGGATGGGGAAAGGTTGGCTATGGGCTTCATTTATGAGGCTATGGATCAAGCAAAGGAGCAAATAAAGACGGTATACAAGGATAGAGTGGCAAACTATGGGCCCATTTGGGCAATCATTGATGAAAGATGGAACAATCAACTCCATCGCCCTATACATGCAGCTGGGTATTTTTTGAACCCACGGTATCATTATAAAGCTAAGGAGTCAGGAGCTTTGAGGGGGGAGGTCAGAGATGGACTGGTTGATTGCATTGAACGCATGATCCCATTGGAGTCTGATCAGCTGGAGATACACCGACAGGCCAATATCTTCAGCAATGCAGCAGGTACCTTTGGGAAGAACCTAGCAAAGATTGCAAGAGAAGCAGATGAGCCAGGTAAACAAAAATTTCAATTTTCAAATTCTTAATAGTTTTACTTTTTTTTTAAAGTTTGTTAAATCGTTTATAATTTGAAAGTTAGATATAATTTGTAATTTTGTTGAGCTAACTCATTACACTCCTATGTTTTTTGCAGCACAATGGTGGGAGGCCTTTGGTGGCCATTGTCCTGAATTGCAAAGGTTTGCAATTCGTATTTTGAGTCAAACTTGCAGTGCATCTGGGTGTGAGCGCAATTGGGCTGTCTTTGAGAGGATTCACACAAAGAAGAGAAACCGTTTGGATCAAAAACGGTTAAATGATCTAGTTTTTGTCCAATAAAACCTTCGGCTCAGACGAAACCATTTGCTGAACAAAAGACCTGATTCAGATCCCATTGTGTTGGAAGACATTGATCCAACATCAGATTGGGTAGTGGAGAGTTGTCCAGCAGAGTTTGAACCTGATGAGGATCTTGATTTAGATTTAGATCTGGAGACATCAGTTGAACTTGAACATGCTGTTCAACTTCAGCCTATTCAGTTGAATGCAGATCCCAATCCACCAGCCTCAGTCTCACAGCAAGCAAGGACTCCAGTTGTAGGTGCTTCCTCTGCTCAGCCACGATAGAAGCGCAGCCACATATCTACTCTATCTCAGCTTGCATCTGCTGCAATTGCACAACCTGCTAGTGGTACCACTTCTACAGTTGCAGTTGGGGATGATGATGATGAGGAGGAGCCATGGGGCCCCCTGTCTGACTCTGATGATGATGATCCAAAGATTGATCGACGTGATCTTGGCTCCTCTGACAGTAGCTACTAGCCAGTGGCCCAGTAGTATTGTAGTACTAGTACTGGAGTCTGGTCACTGTCACTGTTTACTTTTGTTGTAGAGGCCATTTCTAGCCTCCTTGGTTATGTGTTTTTTGTTTTGAGTCTTCGATCATGTATCACAGTTGACTATGTAGTGCCATTGGGTACCATTTTGATATAATGGATTGGTTCATGAGCCTACTTTGATCATATGTTGTCTTCCATCTATATTATAATGCTGTGTGTTTGGAAACATGAATGAAAATCTTTAAAATTATGTTTAAAATCTTTAAAATTATGTTTTTTTATAAAAAAAATAAATATTTAATGTATTTTTTACAACGACCGAGTCATTGAAATCGAGCCGGCCGAGTCATTACCGTTTCGGAGTCGGAGTCGGAGTCAATCCTCGGCTGAGTCGGAGTCGGAGTCGGAGTCAATCCTCGGCTGAGTCGGAGTCGGAGTCGGAGTCTTAAAACATTGACGGGGAGGGAGACTGTGTTCCTGTGGTGGACGCAGAACAGGTGGAGCCTGTGGTAGACGCAGAACAGAGAGAGCTAGTATTGGACGCAGAACAGGTGGAGCCTGTGGTAGACGCAGAACAGAGAGAGCTAGTATTGGACGCAGAACAGATGGCCGACGAGGACGGGAAGAGATTTGCAGATATTCTCCTCAAATCAGTGTAGGATCTGTTGAGGCAGATTGAGGTGATGGGGCAGAGATTCATGGCAGTAGAGGTTAGACAGCATGAGAGCCCACGAGTTTTTCAGATTGGTGAGGGATCAGGTGCATCCCATCACTTGCCAGAGCAACGTGGTATTGCGCAGCAGGTGGCCTCACATGCCCCTACACGCTCTACCATGGCCACTTTCTTAGGAGCAGACACAGGGGCTGTAGCCCAACAGGAGGCAGAGCCCGAACATATGGGCGATTATTTTGTAGAGTACCAAGCCTATGGGCAGGAGTTCAGGGAAGCCCTCTCATTCAGAGATTTTGTTAAGCTCTAGCAGGATAGCAGACCCCGCGACCATCATAAGGGGTACCGGCATTACCATGATGGCGACACCCACCGTGCAGTGAGTAGATTCCACTTGCCTACGTTTGATGGCTCATCAAACAGTTCGGCAAAGTCTTGGGTGGAGAAGTTGGACATATATTTCCAGCTTAACCAGATGTTAGATGCAGAGGCCATCAAGGTGGCAACATTGCATTTGGATGGCGAGGCCCAGGATTGGTGGTTTCATGGGATGGTTACACTCAGGCACTCTACAGTGACAACATATGCTGAGTTTACCAGGAGATTAATGGAGCGATTTGATCGGAGGGATGCAGAGCAGCATTTTGTTGAGCTGACAAGGCTCAAACAGACAGGGAGCCCAAAGACCTACATTGCAGACTTCTTGAGGGTCTTTGTGATGGTGTCAGACCTATCCACGGCGCAAAGGGTCTATATGTATGTTGAGGGGTTAGCAAAGCCACTTCGGGGTTTAGTCCAATCCACTAAACCAGCCACACTCCAGGATGCTATTAGCAGGACCCGGGACTGGCAGGATGTCTTACCCATGACCTAGACACCTTACCCCCAGAGACAGACTTTTCAGTCTAAGGGGAAGGATGTGAGGATTCCTCCTCCAAAGGGGAATCCAAGATGAGTACAGCTTGACGACGATGCCAGGAGGGAGCTGAAGAAGCGGTTGTGCTTCACCTGTCAAGAGCCATGGGCACCAGGACATAGATGTGTTGCTGGCAAAGCACATTTTATTAAGGTCTTCTTCGAGAGTAGTGGAGAAGAGGATGACGAGGAGGATGTGGAGGCAGGAGGTAGCCATGCCATACAGGGGCCTTTGCCACCTCCACCAACAATAGGTGGTGCATCTTTTGCACCCACCAGAGGGGCCCTTGCAGCGTTGCGAGGAGTTCCCAAGTATCTGACGCTACGCGTACGAGTGACAGTACGTGGCCAGCGCGTATCAGTTTTGGTTGACATTGGGGCAACCCACAACTTCATCGATGCATAGATGGTTGAGCGAGAGGTATTCAGACAGAGAGCTTCGATGGGTTTTCAGTATTGGTCCCAGGAGATCAGACCATTACGTGTGCTCGTTATGTCCCAAAGCTTTCAGTGACGATGGTCACCTACACATTCACTGACCACTTTTTCGTGGTCAATATTCCAGACACCAACATGATACTGGGTGTTCAGTGGCTTATTACTCTAGGGAAGGTCACGATGGATTGGAAGACCCTAGAAATGGAGTGGGATGATGAGAAGACAGGGAGGCATGAGAAGATACGGGGACAGCACACATATCCGCCTCAGACTGTGTCGGCTCATCGAATGGAGGCAGTCTTCTGGAAGGGAGACATAGAGTGGGCAGTGGAGCTGCGTGCATCAGAGGCAAGGACTACAGGACAGATGGTACATCCAGAGATCCAGTCCATCCTTGATCGGTATGCCATAGTGTTTGGACTTTGGAGAGATTCCACCAAGACAGCCACTGGATCGGGGGTTTGAGCACACTATTGAGCTTGAGCAGGGCATCCAGGCAGTGATCACCACCCCCTATAGCCACCCCAAGGCCTATCGGGATGAGATTGAGCGGGTTATCCGGGAGTTGCTCGCTCTTGGGCACATTTGACCGAGCACGAGTCCTTTTGCTTCTTCTATGGTGTTGGTGAAGAAGAAGGACGGTACGCTCAGGATGTGCATTGACTACAGGGCCCTGAACAAGAAGACCCTGAGGAACAGATACCCCATACCCAGGATCGATGAGTTGATGGACGAGTTGAGAGGGGCACGTTTCTTCTCAAATATTGATTTGAGATCGGGGTATCATCAGATTCGTGTGAGGGAGCAGGACATTCCCAAGACCGCCTTCAGGTGTCACTATGGGCACTTTGAGTTTTTGGTTATGCCTTTTGGGCTAACCAACACCCCAGCTACATTTCAGTCCTGCATGAATCACATCTTTCGTAGTCACTTGAGGAAGTTTGCGTTGGTATTCTTCGATGATATTCTCATTTACAGTAGGACTTGGGAGGAGTATCTCCAGCACATTGAGACAGTATTGCGTATCTTACAGGAGCAACAGTTCTATGCCAAACTCTCCAAGTGTGAGTTTGGGTTGACGGAGATGTTGTATCTGGGACACATCATAGGAGTGGACGGAGTGAGAGTCCACGGGGAGAAGATTAGGGCCATCAGAGAATGGCCGGAGCCGAGAAATGTGACGGAACTTCGAGGATTCATTGGCATTTGTACTTACTACCGAAAGTTCGTCAAAGGTTTCTCATAGCTTGCTGCACCCCTGATAGATTTGACGAGGAAGGGGGCTTTCAGTTGGTCAGATACAGTGCAGCGAGCCTTTGACAGGCTCAAGGAGGTTATGAGCAGCTGCCCAGTGCTTGCGTTGCCAGATTTTACGCAGCCTTTTGTTTTGGAGTGTGATGCGTCGGGAGAGGGGATCGCGCAGTGTCGATGCAAGGAGGTCACCCTATAGCCTTTGAGAGCCGGAAGCTCCTTCCGCATGAGAGGTTGTACTCTATATACGACAAGGAGATGTTGGCCATCATGCATGCATTGGCTAAAGTACCGGTAGTATCTGGTGGGTAACAGGTTGAGGGTGAGGACTGATCACAACAGCCTCAAGTTATTTTTGGAGTAGAAGCAGCTATCGGAGAGGCAGTAGAAGTGGATCAGCAAGATCCAAGCATATGACTTTGACATTGAGTATGTCAAGGGTAAGAACAACGTGCTAGCAGATGCCCTTTCATGTAGACCAGCCACGTTGTCACTTATGAGCTTAGATATAGACTGGAGGGCTCGACTCTTAGTAGAGTACTCCAAGGACAGGTTTGTTGTGAGGTTCTGGATGGGCAGGTGTGATCCAGGTGGATGTTGGTGGGAAATCCACCACCAGCGATTTTTCTAACTAAAAATCGTCTTTTCCGTCGTAGTCCTCGGAGAGATCTTTCCAACGGGCTATCATGCGCATCAAACGGAGATAGTACGACCAATTCGCGACCCTGGGAAGTTGATGTACCAACTTACCCAAAAACGGGGCCCACAATTTGGCGTTTCATCTTCTAGGGTTAGCTTTTGGAATGTGAAGGGTTTTCCATTGTTTCTCAACAATAAATAGGCCCTCGAGCCTCATTGTAACACAGTTCGAAACAGTTCAGAGGCATGTAGCCGACACATCTCTTCTCAGAGATAAGCTACCATCGCCCTAGCTGGGTTATTTCTATTTGTAAGCATATTTCAGTATTTTACAGTAATGAAATGAAGTATTATTTCCGCTGCATCTATGTTTTTATGGTTATCGCATCTCTGTATTTATGGTTATCTCTGTAATCTATTGCGTTCCTGCTTAAATCCGGATCAAGGTGGTAAATGATAGGTACAGGGTGGTCGATGAGATCATCTATTACAAGGACCAGATCTTCTTGACTGAGGGGTCTCAGCTCAAGAAGAAGATACTCCAGGCATCACATGATTCACCGTTGGCAGGACATCAGGGGTTTACCAAAACCTACAGGGCCATTAGGGAGAGGTTCTCATAGAAGGGCCTCAAGGACGACGTACTCCGGTACATCTGGGAGTGCGATGTTTGCCAAAGGAACAAGGGAGAGATGAGCCATCCCGCAGAATTATTGTAGCCTCTTCCCATTTTGGAGGGGAAATGGGAGAGTATTTCGATGGACTTCATCATAGGGTTGCCCATGTTACAGCGCAAGGATTGCATCTTTGTCGTCATTGACCGACTGACAAAGTACGCACACTTTTTTGCCATATCCGCACACTATATAGCAGCACAGGTGGCCGAGCTGTTCTTTAGAGAGATCTTCAAGCTAGATGGTCTTCCTAAGACCATCGTCAGTGATAGGGACAGTCGTTTCATGGGCGGGTTTTAGCAAGAGCTTTCTGGTTGGTGGGGACGGAGTTGACATCGACTACTAGTTATCACCCACAGACGGATGGGCAGACAGAGATAGTTAACAAGTGGCTGGAGGGCTACTTGCGTAACTATGTTAGTGGGCAGCAGCGAGCATGGTTGAGGTGGCTACATCTAGGGGAGTACTGCTACAATACTTCACATCACATGTCCATTGGTATGTCACCATTCTATGCTTTATGGGTGATAGCAAGGCTCCTAGAGCCAAGATATGGATCCAAGAGAGTCAGGGTATTCTCCGAGCTCTCAAGGATAGCATGGCTACAGCACAGAACCAGCAGAAGCTGTATGCCGACAAGGGTCGGGTGGAGAGACAGTTCGAGGTAGGGGACATGGTCTACCTACAGTTACAGCCATATCGACACTCGTCACTAAAACAAAAGCAGGTTGAGAAGCTTAAGCCCCGCTTTTATGGGCCGTACAGGGTGATATGCAGGGTTCCCCTCATGTGGCAGGTCCACAGATTTGGAACAACCCAAGGGGTTTGAGATTCATGATTGGGAATCTCATATATGCAAGTAGAAGAAAGCCCTCTATGGCTTGAAGCAAAACACCCCGGGCATAGTATGAGAGGATTGATAGTTGTCTGATGAAGTTGAGACTCACAAGGAGTGAAGTCGATCCAAACCATTGCTCGAAGGTTGTGGATGATAGACCTCTCATACTGGCACCTTCTAAGGATGACCTATTTCGCAAAGGTGCAGACCCTCTCATTTGTAGAAGTAAGAGGGAGTTGGATTCCAAATGTGAAGTGGTAAATTGCAAACCCGTGACTACCTCGAGGATCTTAACTTTCAAAAGTTATATGGTAGTGATGCCGAACCAGATTTGGGAAATGCCTCTGAGTCTCATAAACTCATTCACATTGATGTTCTTGGTGAACTTCCATCCGGATATATGTTTTGCAGTTAGCATGTCGGGCTCATATTTTGGTTGAGCCTCACTAGATTGGTGCCAAGAAATCTTTTGAGATATCTTCCGGGCACAATCTCTCATGGATTGAGATACACTGTCGAAAATGTGAAGCTGCATGATTATTTGAATGCTGACTAGGCAAGCAGTGTGGAGGATCGCAAGAACACTTCTAAGTGTTGGTTCTCTTTGGGTTCTGCTTCGATATCCTGGGTGAGCAGGAAGAATAAATCGATTGCTATAAGCACCGCTGAGACCGAATACATCGCTACGAGTATAACCTCGTGTGAAGTTGCCTGGTTATGAAGCTCTTCAGCGAGCTGTTTGTACACATGATGGCTACCATCGTGATCTTCTATGTCAACCAAGGGGGGGGATTCGATTGTTGAGGAATCCTGTATTCTATGATTGCACCAACATATAGACATCAGATACTACCTTATCTGGGATATGGTACGTCGATGAGCGAGGAGGCTCCATCACATTGAGACTGATGCATAGGTCGCAGACATTCTGTCAAAGCCCCGAGGAAAGGTCAAATTTGTGACTTTTCCGAAGGACTTGGAGTTGTTGAGAGACCCTCTTATGAGGGTCCTGCATGATGCATGCATTGAGCTCTAGGAGCTTCGGGGGGCTTGGGTTACTTCTTGGAGCAACAAGCAACCATAGGGCGACTCACCCTCCACTAATGGTGCGTTGTGTATAGGGTGAATGGCTCAGCCTTCCCCTGTGATACCCCGTGGCGACTTGGGGACGGGATGAGTGGTTCTCCTATCGAGGCATCCTACCCATGTAGTCTGGGACTCATTGGAAGTACCTCTCATCAGGCCAATGAGCAGGGAAATGGGGTTAAGGACCACAGTAGTACTATCAATGGACGCATCGTTGTATCTACCGTACTCCCTATGCTAGGATGACCTCCATTGATCTGGTATTAGTATGAATGGTTTGAGACACTTTCTTGTGATATTGATCTGGGATCAATGAAATTGACTTTGGGTCAATAAGAGTGGTATGACACACTCTTCATATGGAACTAACTTCGGGTCAGTAGAGAATGGTATGAGACATTCTCGATCAATTCTTCTTCTTCATGCTTCAACAGAGCATAACAGAGCTCAGCAAAGCAGGGTAGAGAAAAACAGTGCAGGGCACTAATGGTAGAGATAGTTCAGTCAAACAAATGGATCAGCGGATGGAGTTCTCCCTAGTTGAGAGGGAGTGTTAAAATTGGCAACTAGGGCCAAACTCCATGTTGGTCATCTTATTTATGGCAGCTGATGTTTTTCTAGGATTGATCTAAATATCATCCAATTCCGATAAGTATTCATGGAGTTATGAATTTATTTGTGTTTTAAGACAATTCGTTAAGGTCGGCGAGCAACCAAATAAACCCCACATGTGCTCAACGTTTTAGTATAAAAGGAGATGACTTGAGAGTCATTTCACACACACACTTCTATCTTGATTTCTCTCCACTTGTCTTGGGTTTTAGTGGAAGAGAAATCTAGGAGTGGAAGCCCTAGATGTTGGAGGAAAATAGGTTGCCCTAGTCGTAGCTAAGAAGGCAGCCCTAACACTATCAAAGAAGGAGCCTTAACCTATACGCTGGTCAAGAAATAGCCCTATATGCTGATCCATACATAGACGCAGTCAAGGAAGATAATAGCATGCCTTAGCCGCAGCATTAGAAGGCTGCCCTAGACAATGTGGAAGGGTTGTATGGACAGCGTATCTCTGAGGTAAGTTTAAGGGCTAAACACAATTGATTTAAGGCCTATTTCAGGGCGAAGGAGGGTCGAGTTCCCTTGCTAGAAGAGTTGCAGTCATAAGGCTGATTTGAGGGCAGTTTAGTGACACGTTGGAGCGGTCTTACATTGTAAATCATGCCGCAGAATATAGGTGAGTTTCATGATTGTTTTGTGCATGATTTGGGGCGTATATCTCTGTTTATAGGGCCGCAGTGAGCGACTGCTATAGTAGCAGTTGGGAGATGAAGTTTAGGTGGCTGAGAGGCCTAGAAAGGACCTCCTAACTAGGTTGTAGTCATCTCTAAGGACAGCAAGGCAAAACAGGGGTATTCTCCCTATACGTTAGGCTTATTGGTGTGCCCTAACCAGATTATTACATGCACAGAACCCTAGGAAGAAATCAGCAATAGCATGCAGCAGAATTGAGGGTTGTTTGTGGACTGATATATAGATGCAAGGCGACTAGTACAACAGTGCAAGTAAATAGGACAACTGGGCTACATGGTGTTGCTAAGATGTTGCGACAACAATGATATTGTGCAGCAATGTTCAATGGGACATCAGTATCATGCGACAGAACAATGATGGGACAACAATGATATTGTGTAGCAATGGCACAATGGGACAACAATGACATTGTGCAGTAGTGGCACAATGGGACAGCAAGCATGGACAGCATGGTGCAACATGGACAGCATGGTGCAACATGGACAGCATGGTACAGCATGGCAAGCATGGTGTCGCATGACAAGCATGGACAGCATGGATAGTAGTGGCAGGCATGGTGCTGCAAGCACATGAGACATGTTGTATGACAACATGGTTCAACAACGACACATGGGATAGTAGTGCAGCTTAAGGTGCAATAGTATGATGTGTACAGCATGGTCATGAGGTCCATCATTATGATGATGGGTGCAGCATGGTGCAGCACGGTGGGGTGCAGCACAATGATAAGTGAAGGAGTCACCTTGGAAAATCAGTTGAAGCAGCATGTCTTCAACTAATTTCATGTATCATCTTCTTAGAGATGATCTATGCTCTTATCTAGATAACTCAAAGTGTTGACTTCTGTTGTAAATGTACCCTCTCTCTCTCTCTGTTGTACTATTGAAGAACATATAAGAAGAATTGATCAAGGGTTTCCCCACATTGGGGTTTGTCCTTGGCTAGCGCCACATCTTGTGTCCTCTTGTCTTCTACGATTTATGTTTATTTTCTATCTGCAGCAGTGTTTTAAAAACCGTTTTCAAAAACCGGTTACCGATCAAACCGGCCGATTAGCAAGCTGGCCGGTCCGAACCGGCCAAAAAACCCGGTTCTACATGGCATTTCGCCTTTTTTGGGCCCTAACCGGTGAAAACCGGCCGGTTTAGGATGGAACCGGCCGGTTTGTATCAAACCGGCCGGTTCCGTCCTAAACCGGCCGGTTTTTGGCATGCCCACCGAACCATGCAAAAAGGCGGATTTGGTTTGTGGTTTAGGGGTTTTGGGGGGGAGGTAAAGGTGTTTTCCCTCCAAAAACATCCTCTCCAAGCTATAAGAAACCCCTCTCACTCTCATTTGTCTCACACAACTGATTTGGAGTGTTTGTGAGTGTTTGTGAGTTTGTTTGTGAGCTTGGAGAGTGTGGAGTTTTTGCTGAAGTAGTCATCTTGGAGTTGGAGTTGGAGCTATTTTGGAGATAGTGTGTAGCTGTCAGTGGAGTTGCCATCTTCAAGAGGAGAGGCTAAGGGAGCTAGTTTGCATTTCCAGGTAAGGATTTGCACTTGATAATTCCTCATTTGAGTCTGTTGTCCATGAATTTTTTTTTTATGTGTTATAAACTTCTCACTTCTATGATCTATCATGTATGCTATAAACTCTCTAGCTCTATGCTATCAAAATTTTGTAGCTTGAGCCTTGCATGTGCATTTGTTTTCCTACATTTATCTTTGGTTTTCCATTTTGCTTAGCTGCAATTTTTTTTTTTAAATGGCAGATTTCTTTGCAAATTGTTATTATTTCAAGCAAAAATGGCTCCAAAAGGAAAGGACAGTGCATGGGCTCATTGTGATGTAATTTATGGAAAAATGATATGCAAATTATGCCATAAATCTATTGGAGGTGGGGGTATTCTTAGGTTGAAACAACACTTGGCTGGGATAAGAGGCCAAGTAAAGCCATGTGATGCACCAAATGCACTGTTAGGTCCTATTAGGGCAGAATACATTTCCAAGCTTGAAAAATTTTATGAGGATAAGGCTAGGGAGAAGGCCATCCAAGATGACATCGCAAGGAAGAGGGAATTATTTGAAGCCATGGAAGAGAGTGGGTATGATGATTATGAGATTCAAGACTCCACTTCTATCCCTTCCACCAATGACCCCTTTCACTATGTTCATCCTTCTATTGGCCAACCATCAAAAGGAACAAAGAGAACAAACATCCAAAGTTATTTCTCATCTTCTGCCAACATTGCCTCTTCTAATCCGACTTCCTCCCAGCCAAGTTCTCAACCCACTTTGGATCAACATTGGAAAAGACAATGCAAAGAAACTTCTCACCAATACATTGCTAGATTGTGGTATGATTCAGATATCCCATTTAATGCTGCTCGTTCACCTTATTACCAAGCTATGTGGGACTCTGTTATAGCTGCAGGAAAGGGCTTCAAAGGCCCTAGTATGCATGACTTGAGGGGAGCTCTTTTGCAAAAAGAGATATCTTCCATTGATGAGTATTTGGTTGATTTTAAAGATTCATGGCTCAAAACAGGTTGTTCCATTATGTCAGATGGATGGTCCGATGGAAAGAACCGCACTATCATTAATTTCCTTGTTTCTTGCCCTCAAGGAACCATGTTTTTGAAATTAGTTGATGCATCTGATAAGGTAAAGCATGCAATCCTTCTATTTGAGCTTTTGGATAACGTTATTCAGGAAGTTGGGGAGCAGCATGTTGTGCAGGTCATCACTGATAATGCCTCAAACTATGTTCTTGCTGGAAAGATGGTTGAGGCTAAATATAAGACCATATTTTGGACTCCATGTGCTGCACATTGCATAGACCTCATGCTTGAAAAAACACTGTAGAGCATGCCAAGTGCATTACAAAATACATTTACAACCACTCATGGGTATTGAACCTAATGAAGAAACACACTGGAGTCAAAGAGCTTGTTAGGCCTGCAATTACGAGATTTGCAACTCACTTCCTCATGTTGCAATGTCTCAATGGTCAACATAAAAACTTGCAGAAAATGTTTTCCTCTGAAGAATGGTCTGAATCTCGGTGGGCTCGTAGACCAGATGGAAAAGACACCAAAAAGAAAGTGTTAGACACTTATTTTTGGAAAAGGTCTGTAGAGCTTGTGAAAATTACCGAGCCCCTTGTTAAGGTGCTAAGGTTGGTGGATGGGGAAAGATTGGCCATGGGCTACATTTATGAAGCTATGGATCAGGCAAAGGAGCAGATACGGGCAACTTACAAGGACAGGTTAGCTAAATATGGCCGTATATGGGAGATCATTGATAACAGATGGAACAATCAACTCCATCGTCCTATACATGCAGCCGGGTATTTTTTGAACCCAAGGTATCACTATAAAAATCGGCTAGGAGATCAGCATGATGGGGAGGTCAGAGCTGGATTGATTGATTGCTTGGAGCGCATGGTCCCTAGCCATGTAGACCAGTTGGAAATACATAGACAACTTACTATTTTCAATATGGCAAGTGGTACTTTTGGCAAAAACTTGGCAAAGATGGCAAGAGATGAGGACCAACCAGGTAAGCAATTCCAATTTCCATTTTGTTTTTCATTTCAAGTTAAAATTGTTTACGTTCTTTACAATTCAAATTATAAACTAAGTTACTAATTAATGTCTTTTTCTTTGCAGCACATTGGTGGGAGTCATTTGGTGGCCAATGTCCTCAATTGCAAAGGTTTGCAATTAGAGTCCTCAGTCAAACTTGCAGTGCTTCAGGTTGTGAGCGCAATTGGTCTGTTTTTGAGCGCATACACACGAAGAAGAGAAACCGTTTGGAACAAAAACGGCTAAATGATCTTGTTTTTGTGCAATACAACCTTCGACTGAGGAGGAACCAAATGATGAGCAAATCACCTGATCTAGATCCCATTGTGTTGGACGATATTGATCCAACATCAGAATGGGTGGAGGAGACTGAAGATCCTGTGTTTGAGCCTGATTTTGATATCGACATGGCTTTAGCGGGGAATGAGGCAGATTATGTGGCGGCATTAGAACCAGGATCAGTAGCGGCATCAAGGAAAGGCAAGGAACCAATGGAAGGCACTAGTCGTGCAGGTCGACAAACTCGTGCTTCCATTAGGTCCACTTCTATTGTCATTGGTGGCATTGATACTGAGGTTGCAGATCAGGCTGAGGCATCCTCAAACTCTGAACCAGATGATGTCTATGTAGCTCCTGATGATGATCCTGTGTCTAGTAGTGGTGATGGACTTGATGATTGATCATGTGTACACTGTAGACTTGTAGTAGGCCAATGGCCTCATAGCTTGCAGCATTGTTTTTGGACTTTATAGGCCATTTAGAGCCTCATTTCTTATGTATTTTGCTATTTTGTCGATGATATGTATTGTACTCGGTGCCATTTTGATATATTCACCTTTACATGGTATATAAATGAGCAAACTTTGCATATTTTGTCTCTATTGGCTTGGAATCATGGTTTTACATCTTAAAAATAGTTTTGTTTCATTAAAAAATAATTATTTAATGTATTTTTTTAAAACCGGTTCGTTTAGACCAAACCAGTCCCAGTTAGACCGGTTCCGGTCGGTAAACCAGTTCATTAGGTGGACCGGTCCAGTCACCAGTTCCGGTTTTAAAAACATTGATCTGCAGTTTACTTTAATGCTGATGTGATTGCTAATCTAAAAAAGAATTGAGCTAACTGTGAAAATTGAAATAAATTGCTCTAAGCATAGAACATACCTAAACTTAGCACTAATCAACTCCACAATTGGAGCTGTGAAAGGAACAACATATCTACAATAAGCCCACCAATCCTCATTAAGAAGCATTTCTCTTATCTTCTTTTCTTGATGTGGCTTAGACTCGGTCCATGCATTCCACTCTAAAGAAACAACAGTGGATTGTAAAGATGCATAAACCTCAACCATGCGCTCAAGAAAAACAAAGTATGTGGCATATCTTGTTTCTGCAGGTTTTAAAAAATGCTTCTTTGAATACATGTTGTAAATTTCCAAGAAAGCATGGTGGTTGCAGATAAACATTTGTGCTCCCCTCGCATCTGAAATGATTTTTGCAATCCACTATATTTTACCAATGTCTTTTAAGATATTGTTAAGGACATGTACATAACAAGGAGTCCAAAAGATATGCCTATATCGACTTTGGATCATCAATCCTGCTGCTCTACAAACAGGTGTTGCATCTATGATGACATGTACCACATTTGAAGGACCAACCTCATCAATTGCATCCTTCAACATTTCAAACATGAAAGTAGCATCCTTAGTTTTTCCACTACAATCAATTGCTTTTAAAAAATAAGGCCCTTTTAAAAAATAAGGCCCTTCTTTGTTGAATATCTATCCAACCATCCATGACAATTGAACAACCTGAATGAGCCCAAGATTGTATGAGGTCCTCTATAAGTCCATGCATTCTTGTTACCCCTCTATCTCATAATGAAGTCCTCATTTTGTTGTACCATAGGGGTGCATATCCTGTCCCTGCAGCTATGATTTTTCTCATCGTTTCTTTATAGTATGGTGACGGAATGGGCATTAAATGAAATTTCATTCGCCATAAAAAATCTGTTGTGGCATCATTTGCTTCATCCCTATGCAAGACATTGTACATCTTTTGAATGGATTCACTTACACTAGTCCTCTTAGTGCTAGAACTCCCTTGATTAGTCTCAATTTGGATGTGACTTTTTTTATTCATACATTGGGATGAATCTTCATGTTTGTTGAAATTTGGTACCGGAGGACAAGTGGTTCTTTAAGGCTTTGATCTTTGGCCTAGGGAAAAGTGTCCAAAATAATTTAATTTTTCTCCGAAAGTGACTTTGTAATTTTTTTTATAAAGTTAAATCTAATTTAAAAGTGATTTTAAGTGATAAAGTTACTAAGTCTAATTTTAAAGTGACTTTTATAAAGTCAATGAAAAATTAGAAAGGAAAAGTGACTTTGGGAATAAATGACTAAGTGGGTCATTATTAAAGTGGGGTGAATTAAAAAATAAAAAGTGAGATTTAAATGAACATTTAATCTCAGCCTTAGATCTCAATCTATTTCAGCCATTTGATTTTATTAGAATATATCTCTATATCTCTATTTAGTAATGCTCAGTCTTTTAGATGTTTCTATTCTTATTCTTTTAGCAGTTTCTTAGATGAAACTGTTTGTTCGGTATTCTACATAGAAACCTGATGTTTCTATTCTTGTAAATATCTTTGTATTATCATTGAGCTGTTTGCTCCATGTGAATCAAATTCAAATTCATTGAACATTCTTTTATGGTATCAGAGCAAGGTTAAGAGATTCTTCTTGAACAGTAATTCTCTTTGCATAGTAATCTCTTGAGTCCTTTCTAAGGTCGAGCCCTCTGTAAGCCAGGCAGCCTTCACTGAGTCTTAGCCTCGGCTTTGCTCACTGTGATAAAAGCTTACAGTCGTCCATCTCGATACAGAAATGGATTCTTCTCTTGCATGATCATTTTATTAAAGAAATAACTTTGTGGCGGTGACTGTTTTCGTGGAAGCGAGATTTTTTTGCTGGTCAGTTCTGCTTGGAATAACGGATCCGGCTATCTTCTTCTTCACCTGGCGGCTACTCGACCACACCGTGGAATTTCTCAGCGTTTGTGATCCAGGTGTTCTACTTTCAAAACTCATTTGTTTGTTTGAAAATCGGAGTTGTGTTTTGAAAATCGATCTGCGAGCATCAGTCAAATTTTTTTTTTGATTAAACGCTGTCAAAACTTGTGGCTTATATACCCGTGGCTCTATTCATTATATATCACGCATTCTGTGTATTTTGCAAGCGTCCGTGGAATTATAAAGTCAAAACCCGTGGTTGATTAACCTATTTTTTTTGCAATCGCTGTATCTTGCAAACTCTGTTACGCCCGTGGTTCTATAGCTCTGTCTATAGCTCTGTCATACGTAACCCGTGGTTTATTATATATACGCCACATAAAGCCACATAACTCTGTTACGTAATCCGTGGGATTATATATACGCCACATAAAGTAACTCTGGGACATAAAGCCACCGTGGTTTATTTGTATACGCCCGTGTTTTATTTGTATACGCCCGTGTTTTATTTGTAATCACCCGTGGCAGTTGTTTGTTGAAATCCCGTGGTTCATATATCTATTTTGATAACCCGTGGCAGTTGAAACACGTTAAGTCATTTCCTGTTGAGACGTGAAGGCTTGATAGCTCACGTGGGCCATCCGTGGTCTTTGCCGGAATTTGTTTTCCGTGGTTTTGGTTGCCGGCATTTTTATCAACAGTTCTGGTTGTCAGAATTTTTTTATCAGCAGATTTTCGTTGGTATCCTGTCAGCCTTCTTTTAGGTTTGAGATTGTAGCAGAGTCTCCTTCTGCCTGTTATGTAAGCTGAATAGTTGTTTTTCCTTGCTGGCACGAATTGAGGAAGAGGCCAAGATCACCGTTTATCGCTGTATGTGTGACTCTAGTGGGAAACTTTCTGTGCTGAGATTTCCTATTCTTTCAAAGGTCACAAACTCCAACTTTCTGGGTTATTAAAAGGCTGTTATAAAGTTCTGGACCCGTGCCTTGTCTCCTGGGCAGCGTGTTTCTCAAACAAGTGCTGGAATATTGCTCCAAGTGGACTGAACTTTGTGTATGAGCCTATTTCTGTTGGCTAAAATATCAGGTGCTACACTTCTGTTATATTCAGAATTTTAAATGTGAGAAGACTGTTATGCTAGCAGGATTATCATTGATTTAGACTGGAGAGTTGGTCTTTGCTGGGTAACATTGTTTTTAGCAGGACAAAGTCTGTTCTCTAATTAACATCAAGATAAACAGTCAGCTACATTGTTCTTGTGTGTCATACTTTTGTATTCTCTTTGTGAAAATGGCCACTCTTACCAATCTGATGTTAGAAGGAAATCAACGGTTTAATGGCAGCAACTATAACATTTGGAAACAAAGACTGCTGACCATTTTTGAGTACAGGCGTCTTGATCAACTCATTTTGGGCAAAGAGCTTCGTCCAGGTACAGCCGGGACCGATCAAGAGAAATTTGATGATCGAAATCGAGAGGCTGTTATGCTTCTCAAGCTCTCTGTCGCTGATGATCAGTTACCACAGATCCCTTCTGGCAAGACAGCTGCTGAAATCTGGGAACAGTTGAAAGAATTGCATGAGACATCTGATAAAAGCAGAGCTTTTTTTCTTAAAAATCAGTTGTTCTCCATCATGATGGATGAACATATGTCTTTACAGGAACATCTCAACAAAATTAAAGACATTCGAGATCAGCTCGATGCCATTGGTCGGACCATGGAGGAAGAAGATATGGTAGTCATTACCCTGAAGAGTCTACCAAAATCTTATGAACACTTCATTGAAACACTCAACATTACAACCACAAATGTTGATCTGAAGTTTTCAGATTTATGTACCAAACTTCTGCAGCAAGATAGGTGGAAACAACAGTTTGGTAGTGGGACTTCATCAGTGCCCTTGGAAAATGCATTTGCTGCAAAATATCAGTCCTCTCAGTCTTTTCAGCAGAGAGGATCATCTCAGTCTTTTGATCCTAACAGGAAGAAAAGTGTACAGTGTAATTACTGTCACAAGTTCGGTCACATGAAGAAAGACTGCAGGCAGAGGATTGCTGCTGAACAAAAGAAACAGGGAGGGTCTCATCAGACAGCGAATGTTGCAGAACATTCTGAGCAGACAGATTCTGCCTTTTACGCCTTTATGGCTAAAAGGTCTTCAGAACATGTTCCTTCCTCTGCATGGTACATTGATTCTGGTGCATCACGCCACTTCTCTCACAGGCGTGACTGGTTTATTGACTTTTCACCTTTCAGTGATTCAGTTGTATTTGGTGGAGGTGAAAAGTACACTGTTGCTGGCAGGGGTACAGTTCAAATTCAGTCTGGTGGACGCACGCTCATATTTCTAAATGTATACTATGTTCCTGGTATGGAGATTAATCTCCTCTCTGTCAGTCAGATTATGAGGAATTCTCCTCAGCTTGATGTTGTGTTCAGTGCACACAAGTGTTCCATCATTGACAGGGAAACCAATCTGACAGTTGCTACTGGCCTCGAGGACCATGGTCTATACAGGCTACTTGACACCGGTGACTTTCCAGAAGTAGCACTAGCAGCTCGTGTCTCTCCCATCAGTACTCTATGGCATCAGCGATATGGGCATCTCAATATGCAGTATCTCTCTCAGCTCTCTCGGGAGGGACTTGTGTCAGGATTACCTGATATTCAGACTCAGCAGTTGGGGGTATGCAGCGCCTGTCAAGCGGGAAAGCAACATCGGTCGTCATTCAAAACTGGAGAATCTTGGCGCGCATCTCAGGTACTTCAGTTACTTCATGCTGATATTTGTGGTCCTATGAATACAGCTTCTATAACTGCTTGCAAATACTTTTTACTTATTGTAGATGACCTCAGTCGAAAGATGTGGGTGTATTTTTTTAAAAATAAATCTGATGCTCTTAGTACCTTTCAGAAGTTTAAAACTTTAGTTGAAAACGAATCTGGTTGTCATATCATGACCCTTAGGACCGACAATGGGGGGGAATTTTGTTCCTCAGCTTTTGCCAACTTCTGTGATATTCATGGCATCAAACGTCAATTCACCACACCTTACACTCCCCAGCAGAACAGTGTTGTCGAGCGTCGCAATCGAACGGTTGTTGAAATGGCTCGTTCCATGTTACAACACCGGAGTGTTCCAAACAAATTCTGGGCTGAAGCAGTATTTACTGCTGTTTACCTTCTTAACCGATCCCCTACTCAGGCTGTTAAAGGGAAGACTCCTGAAGAAGTATGGTCTGGTCGTAAGCCCAAGATCAGTCATCTCAAAGTTTTTGGCTCAGTTGCATATGTTTGGATTCCATCTGCTAAGAGATCTAAGTTGGATTCCAAAAGTCAGAAACTCATGATGACAGGTTACAGTGATCATCACAAGGCTTATAGGCTGATAGATATAGCCACTGGTCGACTTAGCTTCAGTCGAGATGTAGTATTTGATGAAGACAGAGGATTCTTTCAGTCTTCTTTTTCTGAGCAGCGTTCTGAGGATCCGCCTCACAGTGTTCTTCTTCCAGTCAGTCCATCTGATGGGAGGGATGATGTAGCATCAAGATTTGATACTACTCTATCTGAGCTTCCTCCAGAAGCTAATCCCCCTCTTGCTGTCCCTATTGCTCTTGAGTC
Source organism: Pinus tabuliformis (assembly GCA_031772625.1). Classification (NCBI taxonomy): domain Eukaryota; kingdom Viridiplantae; phylum Streptophyta; class Pinopsida; order Pinales; family Pinaceae; genus Pinus; species Pinus tabuliformis. Next base: position 615,820,608 of record CM062804.1, read on the forward strand.
TGCTTCTCTTTCTCCTGATATTGGTCCCTCTAATCCTGAAATTGGTTCTTCTTCTCTTCGGCCAAAATGGTGGGCTAAAACCATAGGTGATCTCCGGGATGATGAGCTCCTTGAAGGTAGAACTTCTAGGCATAAGAACAGACAACAGTCCACAGTCAATTTTGCTCTTATGGCTAACCTTCACAGTACTTTTGAGCCTCAAACATATTCAGAAGCTAAGGGTATATCTGAGTGGGAACAGGCTATGGAAGCAGAATTTCAGAGTCTTCAGAAGAATCACACATGGACTCTTTCTGATCTTCCTGCAAACAAAAAACCCATAGGCTGCAAATGGGTGTATAAAGTAAAATACAAAGCTGATGGAACCTTAGACAAGTATAAAGCTCGGCTTGTGGCTTGAGGATTTTCACAGCAGGAAGGCATCGACTATGAGGAGACTTTTGCTCCTACAGCCAAGATGAGTACTATCAGGCTGGTCCTTGCCCTAGCAGCTCAGTTCAAGTGGAAAGTTCATCAGATGGATGTAAAAAGTGCTTTCCTAAATGGTGATCTCCAACAAGAAGTCTACATGACGCAGCCTCCAGGATTCAAGGTTGCTGGTCAAGAACAGAAAGTGTGTCGGTTAGTTAAAGCAATCTATGGATTAAAACAAGCTCCTCGGGCTTGGTACATAAAAATTGATCAGTATCTGACAGATCAGGGTTTTCAGCGGAGTCCATCTGATGCAAACCTGTATATCAAGCATACTGATGATGATATCTTGTTTGTAGTTGTCTATGTGGATGATCTTATCATTACTGGCAGCTCTGCACATTTGATCCATGAGATCAAACAAGATCTCTGCAGAACTTTTGAGATGACAGACTTGGGACTTCTTCATTACTGTCTGGGGATTGAAGTGTGGCAGACTGAAAATCAGATCTTTCTTTCTCAGTCCAAGTATGCCAAAAATCTTGTGGAAAGGTTCAGAATGCAGGATTGCAAACTGGCCACGACTCCTATGGAACCCGGGCTCAAACTTTCAGCACAGTCATCCTCTCCTCTTGTGGATGAAACTTTATTCAGGCAATTAGTGGGCAGTCTCATCTATCTTACTGCTACCAGACCTGACATAAGTTTTGCAGTAAGCTACATTTCTCGCTTTATGTCAGCTCCTAAAGCTGATCATTGGATAGCAGCAAAGCGGGTGCTACGATATGTGCGTGGTACTTCTGATTATGGCCTCTTATATACTCACAGCTCCACTTCTACTCTCAGTGGCTACACTGACTCTGACTGGGCCGGTTCGGTTGATGACCGTAAATCTACAGCTGGGTATGTGTTTAGTCTAGGATCTGGAGCTGTTACTTGGACTAGTAAGAAGCAACAGGTTGTGGCTCTCTCCTCAACAGAAGCAGAGTATCGGGGAGCAGTTAAGGCAGCCTGTGAGGCAGTTTGACTTCGTCGTATGCTTGCAGATATGCATGTTTTTCAGACAGGGCCTACTTCTTTGTTTTGTGATAATCAGGGAGTGCTCAAACTTGCCAAGAATCCTGTCTTTCATGAACGAACAAAGCATGTGGAAACTCACTGCCACTACATTTGACAGTTGGTTGAAGACGGCTCAGTTCAGTTGCACTATGTTCCCACCACAGAGCAGCCCGCCGATATCTTTACCAAGCCTCTTGGTCCTGATAAATTTGTAAAATTTCGTGGGTCTATTGGTGTTGTAAATAGATTGAGCATTAAGGGAGGGTATTAGAATATATCTCTATATCTCTATTTAGTAATGCTCAGTCTTTTAGATGTTTCTATTCTTATTCTTTTAGCAGTTTCTTAGATGAAACTGTTTGTTCGGTATTCTACATAGAAACCTGATGTTTCTATTCTTGTAAATATCTTTGTATTATCATTGAGCTGTTTGCTCCATGTGAATCAAATTCAAATTCATTGAACATTCTTTTAGATTTAGGGATCACCCAAAAGTCACTTGGGATTAGATTAAAAGAGGAAAAGGAGGAAAAGGTCATTCATTCTTTCATGAGCAGATTGGGAGGAGAGCAAGAGAGCAAGAGAGATTTCTGAGCAAGGAGGAGAAGGAGACAGCAGCTTGGCACACATTCCAAGGCAGCAGTTGAGCAGATTTGTACAGCTGATTCAGCACACAGTGAAAGGCAGATTTTGGCACAATTTTCGAGGAGTGGTTTGCACAAAAATCGAGGAGCAGTTTGCTTGTTTTTCTGCACGCAAAACGAGGGCCATACAGTAGCATTTAATGCTGAAAGTGGGCACGAAAATCGAGAAGGTCGTACAGAATTTATTGCTGTCCTGTTTGCTATAATTTCCAGTTTGCTGTGAGGTATGGGAAATGAGATAAGTTGTAAATTTGCTTGCTGATTTTTTGCTGAATATTTCTCACTGTGAAAAAGGCAATTTTCATAAATAAAGAAGAGCTCTCAAACTGGTTTTCCCCAAGAGTTGTAGGGGGTTTTGCCAGGGTCACATTGACAAAAAATCTCAATGTTTAAATGTGTTTTAATGGCTGTTTATTACTGCTGATTTTTATTTCTGTAAAATTTCCAGAATTTGTGTTTTCAGCAATATTTATTTTTTTCAGCTTGTTAAATGTATGGTTATGGGAAAGGGCATTTAACTACATGGGAGAAATAAGGTGAAACTGAAAACCGGGGTGGGAAAACAGAAATTTCTACATGGTATCAGAGCTTGAGTGCTGAAAGACAGTTTGGGACAGCAAAAGGAAAAATTACAGCTGCTGATTTTTCACTCAGAAAATTCCAGCAAGGTGATTTTTTTTCATAAACAGCAGTTTTATCCATACTACAGCAGTGCTATTTTTCAGTTTTAGGACAGCAGGATGTAATGGGATTGAGGGTGGAGGATAGGCTGGATGGGCATACAAATTACAGCGTTTGGAAGGAGAGAATGCAGAGTATCTTTGAGGAGGCAGAAGTTTGGGATATCATGGTGCATACCACACAGAACCATGTTGTTGTGCCTACTGATGCTACTCAGTTGACAGCTTATAATAAAAAAGAACAACAAGGGTAAGAGGCTGATTCTAGATGGAATCAAAGACCATTGCATTCCTCATGTGAGAGGAAAGAGCAATGCCCATGAGATGTGGACAACATTGTCCAATCTCTACCAGAGTACCAATGAGAACCGGAAGATGGTCCTAAAGGAGAAGCTGAAGAACATTAAGATGGGTAATGATAGTGCAGCTAGATATCTCACAAAGATTACTAATGTGAGAGATGAGTTGGAAGCGATTGGAAAGGCCATTCCACCCACTGAGTTGGTGCGGATTGCAATGAATGGCCTCCCCCGCTCATGGTTGAACTTTGCTGATGGGGTTTGTGCACGTGAGACCCTTCCCACATGGGAGAGGTTTTGGGATGATTTCATTCAAACAGAGATCAGGAAAGGTCAGCTTGGAGCAGCCAAGCCAGTTGAGCAGGATGAGGATGTAGCACTGGTGGCAAGAGGCAAGAAACGCAAAGGGAAGAAGCAGGCTTCCACAAGCAGTGGTGGGGGCAAAGGCAAAGGTAAACAGGGGAACACACAGAAGGATTATTCCAAGGTGAAGTGTTGGAATTGTCAAAGGATGGGATACTATGCAGTTGTGTGTCTGGAGAAGAAGAAGAAGAAGGGGAAGAACCAAGACGTGGTAGCTTCAGCAGAGATTGAGGACTTTGCAGGTCGTTTTGACCGGTAGTTTGCATTCACTATGTGTGAGTCCTCTAGTGCAGGATCACCTGCCACACAGGTTCAGAGGGAGAATGCTTTTCCCTCGATTAGCGGAGCATCTTCAGGTATCTGGTATGTGGACAGTGGGGCTTCACGTCACATGACAGGAGTCTGTGAGTACTTCTCAGAGCTTTCAGAGAGTGGCACTGATATAGAGGTAGCACTCGGTGATAACAGAGTTGTTAGAGCAGTCGGGGTGGGGACACTGACATTTCAGAGGGAGTCCAAACCTCCCTTGAAAGTGTCAGATGTTCTTTATGTGCCAGGGATGAGGAAGAACCTCATATCCGTCTCAGCTTTGGAGGACAGAGGATATGAGGTACTGTTTAGGGGAGGACAGGTGTTGATGTATCCCAGGGGCACTCCAGCTGATTCAGCTAGAGTGATAGGTGTACGCCATGCAAAAGTGTACAAGTTTGCATTCCAGCCCCTTTTGGCATTGAGCAGTAGTACCGACAGTAGAGCTAGTAGTTCTGAGCTGTGTGAGATTTGGCACCGCAGGATGGGACATATGTATCATGGAGCCTTGAGGACATTGCAGGAGATCACTACAGGTGTGCCAGATTTCAGTACTGATCACTTTGATACTTGCAGAGGTTGTGCGATGGGCAAGTTTGCCAAATCCCCTTTTCTCAGCTGTGACAGCAGAGCGACTGGGATACTTGATTTGATTCATTCTGATGTGAGCGGTCGGATGTCTCATGTTTCCTTGAGTGGATATGAGTACTATGTTTTATTCATTGATGATCACTCCAGGAGGACCTGGATTTATTTCTTGAAGACCAAGAGTGAGGTCTTCAAGCGGTTTCAGGAGTTCAGAGCTCTTGTGGAGACACAGACAGGTCGGAAGATCAAGTCCCTGAGGTCGGACAATGGAGGAGAGTACACCCTTGGAGAGTTTGTTGACTATTGTGCGGAGGTAAGCATTAGGAGGGAGTTCACTGTTCCTTACAACCCCCAGCAGAACGGGGTTGCAGAGAGGAAGAATAGATCCATCATAGGGGCTACCAAAGCCATGTTACATGATCAAGGGTTGCCATTGTTCTTGTGGGCAAAGACCTGCAACACAGCTGTTTACTTGCAAAACAGGAGTCCGCATCGTGCCTTGGGGCACATGACTCCGGAGGAGGCTTTCTCTGGGAAGAAGCCTAATATTGGTCATCTTCATATCTTTGGATGCATTACATACTCCTATATACCCAAGGAGAAGAGGACCAAACTAGAGCCCACTGCAGAGAAGGGTATCTTTGTGGGCTACAGTGAGACCTCAAAGGCCTTTCGGATTTACATTCCTGCACAGCGAAGAGTTGTTGTCAGATGGGATGTGAAGTTCGAGGAGGACAGAGCCTTTAGGAGGTCACGGGAGTTAGAGTATCTGGATCAACCAGACCCTCAGCAGCAGTTGAGTCAGTCGCAGGGATCCAGTGGGCAGGGATCAGGAGGATCCGGAGGTACATCTATGAGGATGTCAGGTTCATCAGTGAGTAGTGGCTCGCCGAGCCAGAGGGGTGGTGCTTTGGGCAGCATGCAGAGCAGTTCACTAGGGAGTCCACTGATGGACAGTTCACACGGTACCTCAGCTTCTACAGGTTCAGGTGCAGGCAGGAGGACAGCAGACAGACAGTCAGGAGTTCAGGCTACTGATGGTGATGAGGAGGAGGAGTTTCATTCTCATATGGGAGAAGCATGCTCAGGGAAGAGAAAGCCCAAGTGGCTTCAAGACACCTTGAGAGATGCCACATTTGTTGCTGAGCCAAAGAGGCCGGTCAGAGAGAGTAGACCACCTGAGAGGTTTTGTAGCTATATGGCGATGGTTACCAGCATCCTTGACTCTGAGCCTTCTAGCTATGAGGAGGCAGCTAGCCAGCAGGTCTGGAGAGAGGCCATGCAGGAGGAGTATTCTTCTATCATGAAGAATGATGTTTGGGAGGTGGTGCCGAGGCCTGAGGGCAAATCCGTGGTTACTTCCAGATGGCTTTACAAGGTAAAGCATGCTGCAGATGGTAGCATTGAGAAATTCAAAGCGAGGTTTGTAGCTAGAGGGTTCTCCCAGGTAGAGGGAGTTGATTATGAGGAGACCTTCGCTCCCGTGGCTCGATATACTTCGATCCGCTCCATTATATCGATAGCAGCAGAGATGGGTTGGAAGATCCACCAGATGGATGTGAAGACCGCATTTCTCAATGGCTTCATACATGAGGAGGTGTACATTGAGCAGCCACAGGGCTTTGAGGTGCATGGGAAGGAGTCCCATGTGTGCAGACTGAAGAAGGCCCTTTATGGCCTGAAGCAAGCTCCCAGAGCTTGGTACTCCAGGATAGATACATATTTGCAGGGGATGGGTTTCACAAAGAGTGAAGCAGATCCGAACCTTTACTTTATTGTGATTGGTGAGGAGCCTCTCATTCTGGTGCTGTATGTGGATGACTTGGTCATTACAGGTGCGGAGAGAGATCTTGCGACGGAGTTTGAGATGAAAGACATCGGCTTGATGCATTACTTTTTGGGCTTGGAGGTGTGGCAAGAGGAGGGGCATTTCTTCCTAGGGCAGGGGAAGTATATTGTGGACATCCTTAGTAGATTCCACATGGAGGATTGTAGACCCATGTCGACACCGATGATCACCAACTGGAAGAAGCTTCATGCTTCAGATTCCGAGTTGGTGGATCCCACATTGTACAGGTAGCTGATTGGTTCCCTGATGTATTTGGTCAACACTAGACCAAATATTTGTTTTGCAGTCAACACGATGAGTCAGTTTATGTGTGAGCCTAGGAAGGTTCACTGGGTGGCTGCAAAACACATTTTGCGGTATTTGCAGGGGACAGTGGATTATGGTCTGGACTACAGGCAGGGAGATGGAGTGAGATTGGCAAGATACGCTGATTCTGATTGGGCAGGTTGTGCTTCTGATAGGAAGAGCACTTCAGGGTGTTGTTTTGGGTTGGGTTCAGCAGTAGTGTCATGGTTTAGCCGGAAGCAGCGGTCAGTAGCACTGAGTTCAGCGGAACCAGAGTATATGGCAGCCAGTCTAGCTAGTTGTGAGGCCATCTGACTTCGCAAGATGTTGTTTGGCTTATTTGGTCAGCCGTTGAGACCTTCAGTGATTTACTGTGATAATCAGAGTTGCATTAAACTCACGGAGAATCCAGTATTTCATTACAGGTCAAAGCATATTGGGATCAGATATCATTTCATCAGAGACTATGTTCAGAAGGGAGCTGTGAAGCTTGAGTATATTTCCACTAATGAGCAGGTTGCAGATATTCTTACCAAAGCCTTACCACGGGGCAAGCATGTCTACTTCAGAAACAAGATGGGTGTGGTGAGGAACACCTTCCTCGGTAAGAGGGAGTGTTGAAATTTGGTACCGAAGGATAGGTGGTTCCTTAAGGCTTTGATCTTTGGCCTAGGGAAAAGTGTCCAAAAGAATTTAATTTTTCTCCTAAAGTGACTTTGTAATTTTTTTTATAAAGTTAAATCTAATTTAAAAGTGACTTTAAGTGATAAAGTTACTAAGTCTAATTTTAAAGTAAATTTTATAAAGTCAATGAAAAATTAGAAAGGAAAGGTCACTTTGGAAATAAATGATTAAGTGGGTCTTTATTAAAGTGGGGTGAATTAAAAAATAAAAAGTGAGATTTAAATGAGCATTTAATCTAAGCCTTAGATCTCAATCTATTTCAGCCATTGGATTTAGGGATCACCCAAAAGTCACTTGTGGTTAGATTAAAGGAGGAAAATGAGGAAAAGGTCATTCATTCTTTCATGAGCAGATTGGGAGAAGGAGAGCAAGAGAGATTTCTGAGCAGGGAGGAGAAGGAGATAGCAGCTTGGCACACATTCCAAGGCAGCAGTTGAGCAGATTTGTACAGCTGATTCAGCACACAGTGAAAGACAGATTTTGGCACGATTTTCGAGGAGTGGTTTGCACAAAAATTGAGGAGTAGTTTGTTGGTGTTTTTGCACGCAAAACGAGGGCTGGACAGTAGCATTTAATGCTGAAAGTGGGCACGAAAATCGAGGAGGCCGTACAGCATTTATTGCTGTCCTGTTTGCTGTAATTTCCAGTTTGCTATGAGGCATAGGAAAAGAGATAAGTTGTAAATTTGCTTGCTGATTTTTTGCTGAATATTTCTCACTGTGAAAAAGGCAATTTTCAGAAATAAAGAAGAGTTCTCAAACTGGTTTTCCCCAAGAGTTGTAGGGGGTTTTTCCAGGGTCACATTGACCAAAAATCTCAGTGTTTAAATGTGTTTTAATAGCTGTTTATTACTGCTGATTTTTATTTCTGCAATTTCCAGCATTCTATAAAATTTCCAGAATTTGTGTTTTCATCAATATTTATTTTTTTCAGCATGTTAAATGTATGGTTATGGGAAAGGGCATTTAACTACATGGAAGAAATAAGGTAAAACTAAAAACCGGGGTGGGAAAACAGAAATTTCTACAATGTTTACTTCTCTTATTATTAAGAGATACAATGCTACTATCACATTCATTGTTTCTATTTGCTTTCTTGTGAAGCTTAGTCATCTTCATTCTTTGTTCAAGGTTACATGTGCAACCCTTCACTCCTAACCCAAGTCTGCCCAAAAGATGATGACATACTCTTGTATAGCTACCCTTAAAAACATGGTCACACAAAGTGCATTGCCATTCCTCATAGCCCCCACTATTTTTTGCCTTGTTTTGTGTTATTTTTTTCATGAACTTCATTAAGGGATTCTTGGAAATGTTGTTTGATTGCTTATGGGTACCTATCGTTGCCTCTGCATTTTGTGTTGAACTTGTGGAGATAGTGGGGGTCTCATCCTGCTGTTGTTGTTACCACATTCATTTCCCAACCCTCTATCCATGGTATCAATACTGAAAATTTACATTAAAATACAAAACAAATTAGAAGTGGAACAAATAAATAGATTTTACAATGTACATAAATGACAAAAAAATAAAACTCAGAATACTAGTATTTAATTTGCATATTCTCATAAACTAATAAACTAGTCAATGACCAGTGCAGCGAGATTATGTGTCCCAGCCCCCAACATAAAGCATCATTAAATTTCAATTGGAAAACTAAGAAACTTTAACGAGTTGATATAATTATAATTTAAAAGCAATGTACATTGAATTATGCTTTGCCTATGCAATTCATAAAACTACGATAAAAAAATTTCAAATATCTAAAGTGTAAGATTGAATATTCAAACTAGTTATTGATTTTTTTGTTTTATTATGAAGATTTCTACAATTATACATACTGTTGAGTATTTCTTGAACAAACCATGTCAAGATTTGAAATGTTAATGGACATCCACTCATCATAAAAAACAAAAAAAAGTTAGTAGTCAACCTAAATGAGTCTTATCTTATCTGTATACCTCCCTTATCAAGTTATCTGTGATGCCAAAAAGCAGCACTCTGCAACTCACTGCTACTTGCAAGCACAAAAGAGTATATCATAATTGTTTTGAAAGATGTAATTGCCTCCATTTTTTTAACAACCACTTTTATTCTTGGTGAAATAAGATGAACTAGCAAGAGTTTTATAGTTTCCTAGATGCATGGGATTCACCGACAAAGAGGACATCTATATCTGGCAAAGTGACCGAGGCTGAGAAAAGTTACCAAAACCTCAATTGCTTGTCACAGTATTGTATTTGTAATACACTCCTATCATGACTCACTGAATTCAATTGTAATTTTATAGTAACTTTCCAAAAAAATTTGTCAATTAATTTTATAGTAATGTTATTGTTAAGCAATATTCCATTCATATAAAAAACTGGAAGCATTCATATCAACTCATATAGGAGAAACTCAAAATTCCATTCATGTAAAAACATATATTAAAAATTTTACAGAAAAGGGACAATTTTATCTTCACAAACTATGAAAGTTATCAAACCAAAAGGAAAAATAAATATTCACACTACTTCTTTAAAAGATCTTCCAAGTAATTTAACAATTAATTGAAGTCATAAAAACACATTGTGATTTTATTTAGCCATAAAACAAGAGATTTCACTCATGTTTGTTTTAATTCAATTTTAATTATTCATTGAGAGTCTAGACTTTTCAGAATTAAATTTTAATCCCAATGTCATATATAAGAATTGTGATGAATTTTGGTGGTTCATGTTTCTTTTCTCTCTTGCATTCGGTTTTGGGTCTCGACAGCCGACTCTGTTTTTATTTGGATGGGTTTTCATAATTTAATCCATTTCTCCCCGGGGTTTTTTACCCTTGGATTTTATCACAGTCACGGGGTTTGGGAATGGACATAGGTTTTACTCCCGGGGCCTCCGTTGGTTACTTCACAGTGGCTAGGGCTTGCTTTGGATTGATTGTCTTCAGGGTCTTTAAAGAATACATTAGGGGTCAGTGCCTATCGGGGGTTTTGAGCCGGTTTCCTCGGAACTGCACCCGGAATGCTAAACGAAGTTCTTTATGCATGGATGAGGAATTGATAGATTACTCTTCCAACACGTTGGCTCCATCTAATATCTGGGTTGAAGGAAAACACTTGTCGTGTGGTAGGAAGTAACCAGAAACAACCTTACCACCAAATGTTCAGGTAGCCGATTTTTCCTCAGTCATGGAAGACATGGAGGTAACCCTACAGGGGTTAGGGCTCTCACAACCGGTTGTCGGAAGGCCTGCTTAATTTGGGGAGGGAACTGACTCGCCATTTTTAACCATCCCATCACCTTTGGAGCTGCAGACATGGGCACATGAACAACAGCGTACCGAGGCACTTCTAGGCTGCATGGGGATGGTAGAGGCGAGGGTGAGGGGAACGACATTGGAAACACTAGTTTCTTGAATCATCCTTACAGCACACTTGGGGTAACTGCCGAAGGGTTCACAACCCCGCTATCCGCTTCAAACACTCATACTTTGGGGTACTTTGATGGCATCACCCGACAGGGTATAGGGCCGGAAGAAAACAGAGCCTCAGACTCTGATGAAGGCCCCCACGCAAAGGGAGTTCAACACCTTATAATCCCGCTTAACAGAGCAGGGGGGAGGAAAAGATCAAAGTCTTCAAAGATTCGGGAACGTGGTTGGCTTTTAGTTTTCGGGGCTGGTATAAGCATGGCCCAAACAGCGCTGACGAAGAGCATGGTACTGGTGGGAAGGGTCCTTGGCCAAAATTATACCTGGCACGCTTAAAACAGTGGACAACGAAGGTCTAAGGTATTATGATGGAGCAACTCCCTGTCATCCTCACCATGTCAAGGGGTTGGTTTTCTCTCATTTTTCCTCAACCAGAACCGATGGATTGGGTTTTGACTCATTACTGGCACATAGAGATGACACCAGTCCTGCTCAAATGATGGTCGCCTCTCTTCGATCCAGAGAAGGAAAACATGGGGGTGGGACCGATTTGGGTGCATCTCCTAGCACGCCCTCTGCAATTCTTGGTAGAGGATATTTTTAGGTGCATTGGGGACGACCTGGGAGTATACCTGGATCACGACAGATCATACCAGGAATCAGGCTGCCTGGCAATTGCTAGAATTCTGGTGCACTTAGACACCCGGGAAGGATTGGTGGAGAGCTACCAGCTACATATGGGTGAGATCATCAGGTGGAAGATATTAGATTATGAGGGCACCCCGTTTCACTGCAGGCAATGTCACGATGTTGGTCACTTGTACAAAGACTGTCCTCTGATTATAGGGAAAGAGTCGGAACCCCCAAGATGTTGTGTTTCTGCGAGCACCCAAACGAATGAGGTAGAGGTTTCTTCTTAGGTGGTCCTTCCAGGTGTACCTTTGCTGAGCTGGGGAGATTCAGAGGTGGTGCCTTTACAGATGGACTCCGGGACCTCTGCGGCACCAATCACCAAATCACGTTCCAGAGACTCTGCACCTTTTTCGGGGAAAGGAATGAGATTGCTAATCGTCTTTCCAAAGAGGTCGCGTAGCTGAACAGGGGGCAGTGGACGATACATGTATTCAGAGATGGTGCTTTTTTGCAGTTTTTTCATCGTCCATTCATCGAACTAGATGGAAATCTTTCGAAATGATCCACATGATCATTCCATGCTTTTTTGCTTTTTGTTTATTCACAGTTTATGGACTCATTATGGACTTATGTTAATACCATTATTTCATTTTTATGTAAATATTATGCTGATAGCTGTAAATATTGAACGATGACTATTCTAACCACTAGTGATTACATCTCATAGATGCTGGAGATACATGTAATTTTCTAAATCTATTAATGAAAATTGAACTTTTTTCCTAGGAAAATAAGAATTGTGATAAAGGCTAATGGTTTAACAATTAATTTTGATGTTTCATTTTAAAGTGTGAAAAATTGTTAAGGTACAAGAACATTGAGGACTTCATGTGACTATTGATGAGCTAGAGAAGTTGTGAAGAGAAAATTCAATGATTTAACAAATGAAAAATACAATCGGGTGACATTGAGCTACAAGGACGTTTGAATTAAATTTACAAATCCTTAAAAAAGGAAAAATTCCTTATCTACGAATATTGTTCATAAAGAGAATGAAAGTCATTGAGTTGAGAACCCTGCTAAGCCCCCATATCAATGATTTTGCCTTATCGAACTTTGAGTTCAGTAATTTTCATGAAAAGTAGAGCACGTATTTCATTTAACTACCATTCATTAAAATATTAATGAAAACATTTAATACTATTTACAATGAAAACAATAAGGTAGGAAGCCAGTTGAGTGAAATAATGAAGATATAAAGTACAGGGAGCGTCTACTCAAAACACTCTCAACCATTCTTACTAAAAAATTGACAGATGCATTGTAACAATTGAAAAGGCAGCAGGCTCCAGAAAAGAGAAGTGCACAACAACAACTAATGTATCCAAAGAACACTTTGAAGCAGAAACACCTAAAATCATAAATGTAAGATGGGTACCAACATCAAATAATTTGAAGTTTGAACACACGACTTTTATAATATTTACCTTTGAACACACGGTCCTGAACAACAATGCGTGAGCCAGAGCCTTGAACAACACAACGTCAATGCGTCAATGCACACAACACAGCGCAACCTCAATGCTTGAGCCTTGAACAACGTCCCTCACTGCTCAGTGCTCACCCACGATAGCAACAACGTCCATCAGTGCTCAATGGCTCACCCACGATAGTGACAGCGTCCACAACACAGAGAAACTCAGAAATAGCTGGCTTGACTCACTCAAGACATTGATTATATAGGAAAGGGAAGGCAAAGAATTGGCACCAAATGGCAAAAACATAGAATTTTCCCGCCAAAGATTCGCGCATTTTTTCCCAACGATAGGTACTCGTGGCTCTGGAATGTGTGGGAGCTCCCATCCATCGAGGAGCAACTAGATGCTCCTTGATGGATGGGAGCTTCCACAAGTTCCCAATCAACGTTCCCAAGTGAAATCAGTACCGAAAACTCCTCATTGTGGACCGCAAAGCTCTTGTAAAGCTCCAACGTTCTTGTAGAAGCTCTCGATTGATTTGGAACGTTTCATACCAGCTCCCAAGTTCCTAGGAGCGTCGGAGCGTGGGGTACTTTCTCTCCAAGGGCTTGGAGCAGTACCCATGCAACTTAGCTAATAATCGTTTCCTTATATTTTCCTTGGTTAGGAAAGCTTGCAGAATGAATAGAGGTCATGGAGGAGACTTCAAAGGAAAGACTTGAATCATGAAAGAAGTCTTGTTGCAAAGGAAGTCATTCAAGAAATGAAGTCCTGCAAGGGTATGTCAATGTTAAATAATGAAACCCTAGTCTACTTAAGGGTTGTTAATAAAGTCTATAAATCCTATTCTTTTGAAGTTTAGGGTAAAAACCCTAATCATTTAGGATTTGTTGTTAATGTCTAAAGTTATATAAAACCCTAGAATTTTAAGTTTTGGTGAATAAAGGTTTATAAACAAAAACCTTGTAATAGTTATAATAAGATCCTAGGAATAAAACCCTAGGTGTATATTCGTCTATTTGTTCGAAACCCTAGCTTGGTCAAAATTGTTCAATGTATTGATCTTGGGTTTACTTCGTAGATATTGAAATGAGATGCTAGTGCATGATAATAAAATCCTAGATATGTATATTCGAGTATGCTAACTTAATTGTTGATACTCATGTTTTAGTTTGTGAAATCTAGGGTTTGTAACAAAACCCTAGTAAAGATTGATATTCCAGGGCATCATGATATTGTTTTCGATTATTTATATGATTTAGCTTTGATGATAAAATCTAGGGTTTGCAACAAATCCTAGTAAAGTCTGACATGTAATTCTAAAAGCATATTGTTGAAACCTTGGATGTATAGTACTATGAATGGATTGTCATTTCATAAGAAAATATTTCTACCTTTCTAATTTTCTAACAAGATATGTGGAGTCAGGAAGCAAGACCACAGAACTGGAATCAAGGTTTTCCATGTAGTTCCACTCCTAAAGCTAGTAGGCAATAGAGGAGATCCCACGGATCTACAATACTAGATTAACCACCACGTTGGGACAAGGGAACAAGGATACAATGCAAACCCATTCTTTCCGCCAAATCCCCCCACAAATCCATGTCCAAATGTGTCCAAGAAAAGCAAGCATAAACACCCAATTACAGAATGAAAAGCCATACATTCGAGGGTGGAAGGCCCACCTTCAAACATATGATCATAATAGATGGGTGAGGGCACATAATGGTTGGCTCAGGTGGTAGAGAATTGTGGCACATCGAGCTATCTGGTGGCTGCAAAGGGGCTACTGGCTGTCAGCTGAAGAGAAATCTAGGAGAAAAATTCTCCTATAGGAATCACCCACTAGTTGAGGGTAACATGCCTCCCACTGAGAAATAAATCAGCAAATCAACCCCCGCAAAATATCTTAGAAATTTGGGCTCCTACAGGGATCATGTCATAAGCAACTCGACAATGCTAATTTCGACTTCCTCCACTTGTATAATCTGGCCCTTCCTCGCCAAAATTTTCTTATGGAATAACTTAGCCCAACCAATGAGGTGAATTTGACCCTTGTCAGACAATCAACTCAACCTCCTTGTTTTTCTATGGAAACTCGTCCCCAAATTGTTAACGGTGTGATCCCCTTTGTTCTGCTCCAAAATAGCCATTTTGGACTTAGCATTTTGGCCCAACAAATTTACAGTTCTCGACCCTGACAAAAATTCAATAAATGCGGCCCGTATTATGCATGAACTCAGTGCCTAGTCCTTCAATGATTTTGGCGTCAGCAAAATTAGAGAATTTGACCTCAATAAACCAAGGCATTCGGCCTCAGGGAAAATGGTGATCCCCACTCCTGTAACCCCACGAATTCGACATTACAAATTTGAATCCTTCTTTACTAATCTGGCCCAGCCAGTGTAATAAATCATGCTTAATAAACTTGGCCCATGCAAAATGGCTAACTTGGCCCTTGATAATGTGACAATTCGATTCCAAGTGAGATACTGATTCGGCCCCTATAATTCAATGGAATTCAGCCCAACAAAACAAGAAGCTCGATTGTTGCTAATCTGTAATAACTCCGTCCTTTTAATCCATGAGCTTGGATTGTCTATTGGAATGGGAAAACCGAAAATCATCCTCCTAAATTAGGCTCCTTGACCATGTGATCAATCTGGAAAAACAATAATTGGCTAGTGTGGTTTTGCAACCACCAAAACTAATGCCACCAGCTAGGGTGTATATTTCAACAATGTTCCACCAAGACTCCGGCACGGGGAGACATGGGTGCAGCGAGACGCACAGGGGGGACGTGTTGGAGTACCCTCAAATTTTAGGAAAATTTCGGGGGTACGTCCGGGTATATAATTTTTTTTTTTATATATATATATATATATATAATTCAAGTTCATATTCATTGTTCAATAATGAAAGCATAAATATTAAATAGACTAATAGTAATATGGATACAAATACATTGAAAATTGAAATTTGATCCACATAAAATTTAAATTCATAATTGAATTAAATAATGACATACATTGATCCATCATGATCATTCATTTTGATAAATACGTCATTCATGTCATTTTCATTTTTATTTTTAAATTGGGTGTTATTAGACAAATTTAAGGGGGGATGTGTCCCCCTTCAAAAGGGACGCCCAGAAGCACCCCTTTTAGGGAGTCTTGTCCCCCACACTCAGGAAACGCACCCCCTTGCGGCTCCCCAAGACTCCCCAAAAGGGGTGCATGGGGAAACGCACCCACAGTAGACTCCCTGTCCTGGGTGTGAGGGGTGCGTGCACCCGACCCTAGGGGACGCGGCCCCGTGGAACACTGTATTTCAACACTGAAACTGGGAACCAAACGAGAGTTTCACTTCTCAACAAGCTACTTGAGCTCTTCGACAAATTCTCCAACAATTCTTCGCATCCTTCTCAATCTCCTTCTCCTTAAAATATTTTCCTCTTCCGAAAACCGTGTAATACCATGAGTCACTTTATCTTCCAAAAGTGACTTTTAACCCTTTTATTATTATTTATTATGGTGACCATTTTGTTTTTTCCTATCAATAGCTTATGGGATCTAGATCAGCTATGATTCAACCCCCTTTTGCTTCTAAGGATCAAAAAGGGACATCATAGTGTATGTCCATCACAATACGACCAAGGGTAATCAACCAAAGTAGCAAATATATTGCTAAGGATTTGGAAAACAACTTATCAGAAATATTGGGGAAAATATCAGAAAAATTGGAAAACTTTAAAAGTTAAAATATATATATATATAACAATCCCAGTGTGGAAAAAGTCGGCAAAAAGTCAGGATTAAATCCCAAAAATCCGATTTTTCATCGAAACAATTAAATCGACTGACTTTTTCACTAATGAAAAAATCAAGAATAAATCGAATTAATCTCAATTTTATCGATAGTCAACCAAAAAGATCATCCCTCTTTCCTAGCCCGCGGGTAAGAGGCCATAAAAGGGGGAAAAACACATTTGTTTGTTGTTTTTGCTCCCATTCGTCCCTATGGAGAGAGTAGTGTTTTGCCATTGCCCAAGAGGAGGAGATTTGCTAGTTTTGTGGTGGAGATTTGGAGATTTGTCCACTGCTCAACATGAGAGATTCAAAGCGTCAAATTGTTGCTGCTAGGTATGTATTTTAATTTCTCTCTTAGTCTTTGTTACACAAATGGCTTCTTAAATCTTTCTATAATTCTATTAGTTTGCCTTTATCTTATGTTTGCCTAGAATTTTGAATCAAAACATTGCTTAGAATCTAGATTGAAGAAAAACTTCAACTTTCATGAATCAAATGACAAAAATTCAACCCTTTTTTACTGAATCTAAGTGTGTTCAAGTGAGTGAGAAGAGGCATTTAAAATCTAAAATCAACAATTGCATTTGTGTTTGCTTCTTATGTGATGGGAAATTTTTTATTTTTTTCAAAAAAATAATGTGCCCAAGTTCAAATTCAAGTTCAAAGTTTAAAGCAAAATGCCAAGGCTTTTGGACGCTATGTGGGAATATGATGAACCTGATACTATACCCGAATCTGGGAGGATCAACAGAATGTATTTGACTTGCAAGTTGTGTGGCAAGCATATGTCAAGAGGTATGAACAGATTAAAATTCCATTTGGGGCAAATTCCGGGGCAAGATGTAGACCTTTGCCCAAATCCATCTCCAGAAAGCATCTGACAGGCCATTCAATCATTGATGGATAAAGAGGAGGGAAAAGACACTAGGGCGGCACTAAAAATACAACTTGTATGGGCCTCAGGAAGTGAGTGTGCTTCTTTAGCATCACCTTCCACACCCATATGTCTCAACCCCTCAGCTTTCTCATCTTTTTTTCTTCCTAGAGCCACACCTGGTGCAGAACCTAGTATCAAATCGACAATTAAAGGAAAAGGAAAAGGCAGAAGCTTAACAGGTTGGTCAGTAAGTGTCTTCTATGGAGTGATGTTCCTTTCAACATTGCCAAGACAAACCCATTCTACCAACCTATGTTGATGTTTTTGTTGTCGTTGGCCCGAGGTACAAAGGCCCCACCTTTGCAAAATTGAGAGGGCTTCTTCTTCAAGATGAAAAGGCTAATTGCATTTCTAGATTGGAGTTCAGTGCATCATGGGAACACACTGGATGCATAGTCATGTCAGATGGTTGGACTGGCCAGAAGGGTAGGACCCTTCTTAACTTCTTGGTTAGTTGTCCCAAGGGGGCAATGTTTATGAAATATGTACAATGTTTATGAAATCTGTTGATGCATCTACACACATTAAAGATGCACGTTTATTATGTGAGTTGTTGAACATCTACATTCAGGAAGTAGGCCAAAGCAATGTTGTCCATGTCATAACAAACAACGCTGCAAATTATGTTGCAGCTGGCAAGTTGCTTATGGAGAGGTATCCTAACTTGTTTTGTACACCTTGGGCTGCTCATTGCATTGACTTGATGTTGGAGGATATAGGTAAGATTCCTATTGTGAGGGATATTGTTGAATCATCCAGGAGCATAACAAAATTTATATATAATCATGCATCTGTGCTAAGCTTGATGAGAGTATTCACCAACAACAAAGAGTTGGTGCATCTTGCCATTACACGATTTGCCACTACTTTCATATCTCTTTAGTCTCTGTTGAATTCTATGTGGGATGTGAAGAGAATGTATCTTTCACCGGATTAGTGTGCTTTATCTATTAGCCGCAAACCAGAGGGAGAGGGTATATGCCGACTAGTTTCATATGATCAGAGCTTTTGGGCAGGAGTAGAGGAGGTGTGTGCCATTTCAGAACCTTTAGTAAGGGTTCTTCGGTTGGTTGATGGAGAGAAGCCTGCAATGGGCTACTTGTATGAGGCCATGGATAGGGCCAAAGAAGACATTCATGCTTATTATGAAGATAAGGGAGACGAGGGGTTAGAGAAACAACAGGTCATATGGAGAGTGATTGATGAGCGATGGAACAATACTCTCCATCACCCCATTCATGTTGCAGGTATCTACATCAGCCCCACATTTGCTTACGCCTGTGGTTTTAGATTTGATGCCAAGGTGATGGATCGATTCTTCACTTGTGTTGAGAGGATGGTGGCATTTGAGCAAAAACGTGAAGATATTTCTAAAGAAATGGAGGTATATAGGATGGGAGGGGGCACATTTGGTTTTACCATGGCTATTAAGAATAGGACAACCAAAATTCCAGGTAAGCTTCGGTTTGTTCAAACTTTCAAGTTTAGAAATTCAATGTTTTTTTTATGTTTCTCATTTTTCTTTTAACTTGTAGATTCTTGGTCGACAAGTTATGGTGGCAAAGTACCCCATCTCCAAAAGCTTGCCATTCGAGTGCTCAACGAAATATGCAGTTCCTCTGGGTGTGAGTGCAATTGGAGTGTATTTGACAAAATACACAGCAAAAAGCGCAACAGATAAAAAAATTTCAAATTAAATTTTTTGAATTCATTTGATTATTTTTAATATTAAATTTTCTAAATACTAATTTACAATCTATGACCCTAACACAGATTGGAGTCCCAACACCTCAATGAAATGGTTTACGTCTACTACAATCTTCGATTATGGATGAGACAACTTCAGTAACCTCCTAATGTGGAAGCCATCGCATTGGACAATATTGATACCACTGCTCCATGGAGGGTCGAGACTGAGAGGTTGACCATGGAATCGATCCCGGATTGGTTAGATGTGCATCCAGAGGAGGTAGCAGTTGCAGAGGAGGGAGAGCTAGAGGTAGAGGAGAAGGAGCAACATTAGGGTCAAGAGGCAAAGTTGGATGAGGATGATGAGGAGGAGGTGACACCATCTAGGATCGATAGCAATAGCATAGGATAGAGGCCACCTCTTTCATCGGCTTCTAGAGGACCACTGACTCCATTTGTATTTCCAGGGGTTGGGCCTTCTTCCTCTAGTGTAAAAAGCAAAGCCATTCACTATTCCCATAAAAGGGGCAGAGGATCTCAGTGACTGATTACTTTATGACAAGTAGATGACTCATGATATACATTTATTATATTTTTTGTTGATATTTTGACTCTTGAGAGCTGAGACTTAGACAGGACTCAAGATTCAGGAGTTGATTCACTATTTTGATATGTGATGTAGCACTAGACTTCATATACATATTATATATTAGCTTTCTTTACATGTTTATGTGGAAATGCATTTATTTGATGTTGTGGATACTCTAGATGCTAAAAAAAATAAAAAATAAATGAATATTTTTTTGTTTTTCTAATTTTGTCGACTTTTTCAAAAAACTCCAGACTTTAACGAGTTTTTCAGCTTTTGGACCCTTGTCGATTTAAACCCGACTTCGACCTTTTCGCCCCCCCCCCCACACACACACACATATAGTCTTCTAAATATCTAAAGAAACCTCCTCCCTATAGCCCTATTAGAGGGAAAATGTAAAAGTGAGTAACTCCTTTGTTCTCAATCCCATACTTTCCCTATTCAAAATAAGCAAAAAAAATTCAAAAAATCCAAAGTTTTTGTGAGTCAGCTGATATTTCCATTTTCAGGTGATATATTGCCAATATACCATGATATTTTTAAAATACTGCAACATATTCAAAATTTGAATAAAAAATATCAAATTTTCCAGTGAAATTATTGTCAAGCTAAGAGAATCATGATTAATCACAATATTGGTGATATATGACCAATATTTCCAACACTGTAATCAACACACCATTGACCCCACATCACATGAAGCACCCCAATCATGTTGTAAACACTCTCGAAGTAACTCTTAAAGTTAACAGTGGCAACAAAGCATCAAGTTTGAAGTTTTTTTGAATCTACAACATGTCTAATGTTTGGTTGTGCATTATGCAATTATGAAAGTTGATGTGACAGGCAGCTTTGTATTTTTGCATAGTTACATGGGTATCGCTCCCAGGGATTGGAGAGAACGTAGCCCGTGCTCCCATGCCCCTGGGAGCTTGGGAGCTAGTAGGAAATGCTCCAATACCCTCGAGACCTTCAGCGGGTAATTTGGAGCTTTTTGGGAGCTTCACTGCAACAAATTTTAATGTTTCAAGTACCTATTTTGAGCAGATTTTGACGTTTTGGGTACCCTATTTTGAGCAGGGAATGTACCATTTGTTTATTTTCAAAGTGATACATGCTAGGTCAGGGGGCTGGACTGCATGAGCTCTGTAAAGCGACAGAGACGTGGAGATGTAGCAAAGGTTTCAACAAAATATAGACAGTGGTCGGTCATTCCTTCTGTTGCAAATTTTGAAATTCAATAATTGCAAATAAGCTGTGTTGCATGGGTACCCGCACCCGGGGGTGGGGTTCTCGAACCCGTCCCGGGTTCCCGCACCCAAGTACCGGATTCGGGTACGGGTTCTTCCCAGATGAACCCAGAAGAACCGGGTTCTTCCATGAAGAACCGGGTTCTTCAAAAAAAAAATTGGGTTCTTTTCCTTTAACGGGTTCTTGGGTGCTTGGGTTCTTCGGGTTCTTGGGTTCTTCAGGTTCTTCGGGTTCTTCGGGTTGGGTTCTTTGGGTTCTTCGGGTTCTTTGGGTTCTTCATAAAAAAACTATATTAAAAATTTAATTTTCAAATAATTTCTTTTTATTGAAATTTAAAAAATAACTTATAACAAAGGTAAAACTTATAACAAAACCTAAAAAACCCTAAATCAATTCTTGTAAATCAATTTGGAATGAAACATTCTTCCACGGTCCTTACCATCAAAACTTGTGTTGCACGGGTACCCGCACCCGGTTTTTTAAGTTTTTTACAAGTCTTGTTTTTTAAACATTCTTGTAAATCAATTTGGAATGAAACATTCATTCCCGAGCCAAATAACCATCAAATTATAAACTGTAAATGCACACATACAGGTTCAGACATTTTCGGTCAAAAAGAAAGTAGGATTGAGACCAGCCATAAGTTGTAATCAGCTGATGTTGTTAAATGGCGAAGGGCTATTTTGGACAATGGCTAAATTAAGTATCAAAATCTGCCAATTTCTCACAGCATTCTGATAACATCATGTTAAGATGAAAACTAGGAAAATATGCCTAAATCATATATGGTCTCTACAGACTTGTACACAAAGTAATCTCTAAAAACTGCGAAGATGTTTTATATTTAGATAATTAATATTTAGGCAGAGCTTCGCACTCAAAGACAAACTATCCCTCAAGCCATCAGATGGCTGTTGTGCATTTTATTGGGAAACAAAGACTAATAAGCGTGTTTTGTGGAAGGGTAAGGCTGCCACTGTTTTTGGGATTGCTTTACCACAGAGCACACCATGCATGGGGCAGGTGGATGATTAGACATCAAGAAAATTCTAGACCACTATCAGGTTGAGAAGAATCTCCTATGAAAAAATTGTGTTTTTATATGGGAGAGACTAAACATTCAAAGCAAAGTTACAAGCTCAAGCTCCAGCCAGAATGAGCAATTTCAATAAGGAGAGAAGCTATCTTGAAATTAGAGCAGGAGGCAGAAATGCTAACACTCCTTGGCTGTGTAGGAGGAAGGGTCTGTACGACCACAGCCTGATTCATTGATAGGCATCCTTGCAAATGAACCTAAGCTGCATAGTTATTTTAAAGCCTGTGTGTGACAAAATCTGTCCCAAGTTTCACCAAAATAGCTGAGTCTAGCATTTATCCTAATATGTATTTTGAATTTTCAGTTTTAGTAGTAGCCTTGAGCTCTCTCACTTAGCTGTCACAGTGTCATGGTTACACGGAAAAGATTCAAAAGAACAATTTTTTGGTGATAAATTTTGAAATTTCAATGTCAATGTTGAATGTTCAATGATGTGCATGTTTAAATGATTATCATTAAAGTTTTCTTGTTTAAAGTTGAAAAAATATACAAATTCAAATTTCATATATATTATTAATTATAAATTTATAATTTATAAAATTTAATTATTAAAATTTAATATTATTATATTACCCGACGAACCCACGCACCCTGTTTCCAAAAATGCCGTCCCGTCCCCGTCCCCGCACCCGTCCCCGTCCCCGCACCCACGTTTCCTGGAAACATAGCAAATAAGTCTACTCTCTTGAAGCCTATCTTGAAGCTTTAATGATAAGATTCAATGAATTTCAGTGATGGTCAGAAAGAGAAAGAGTGGCGCATCAGCTAGTTTCATTTTATAAATTTCCAAGCCTAAATTTTGAAGTTGAATATAATATAGCATTGCATGAAATCACATACTAATCGAGTAATAACAGCCTTTTTTTCTGGTTTGGGAGTTCAACATGTTTCTTTGCTGGGAAGGAATTTGATTGGCAAATTGTTGATGGATTAATATTTTGTTTTTTTTGGCAATGTTTCAAAGTTCAATCTTTTACATATTTCTTTGCAAGATGGAATTTGATTAGCAAGCTTTGAATGGAAAAAAATTAATTATTTTATTTTTATTTTTAATATATATCAAATTTTAATATAATATATTATTGTTGCTCCCAACTTGGCGTTTCCTATAAGTTTGGGCAAAGCTTCTAGCCTTGTCAGATACACGTTCCCCCATACCCAAAGTACCCGGGTACCGGAAACTCTGCAACATTGTATTTTTGTCCTAGTGGTGTTATCCAATTTTAATTTCTAGAATGTAAACTAATAATATTGTTATACTTAAGCTGGTTGATAATTAAGCCAGACTCTGCCTATACATATACATCGTTTTGTCCGAGATTCTAGAATTTTGATGGTGATTTTTCGGAAGACACACAGATCCAATTGTTGAGAAAATGGTACTAAGGAAGTGTTTCCTAGGCATTTATCCTTTTGGCCTAGGAAGACACATTAATAATCATTTTGTCTAGGGCCATTATGAGTTTATTAATGCCTTGGAGCATAATCACCTTTTTATGAGATATGTACCATGTATTTTAAATTATTAAAGTCACATGTCTTATTAAGCTGACTTTACGTGAAAAATACATAGTGCACATTATAATATTAAAGTGACTTTTATGTTTTAAAAGTCACTTTGTAAGAGAATGTTTTAAGTAAAGGAGTCATCATGAGAAACGGGTCAAGTGGGGGATTTTATCTCTACCCTTGATCTAATTAACTGAGATTTAATCTCAGCCATTAGATCACTAGGGTTATATTTCTCATCTATGAAGAGACAAAAAGGAAAAGGAGGGATTATTCTTCAATATTCTCATGTGTCATATTGAGAAGCTCAAGGAGAGCGTAGGAGGCAGAGAAGCAGAGATCATGTAGGAGCAAGGAGGGAGGTTTTTAGTGCAGGTCTGAAGGAAGACACTCAGCATAGAACAAGGAATAAAACAACAGCAGTTCGAATCTCTTAGAGGCCGAGTTCAAGCCTGGGAGAGAGCTTGAATTTCAAGGTGACAATCAAGCATCTTTTCCTCACAGGTTATCAGCTTATTTCAGGTCTGATCCTTGTCAAAACCAGTGAAGAGGCAGCTAAAAATTCTCCTTAAAACAACCATTCAAAATCAGAGATTCTCGGGCCTGTACAGCGAGATTCTCAGGTCAGTTCAGAGAAGGAATCAGCGAGAATCTCGGGTCACTTCTGAGGGTAAATCAGTGAGATTTTTGGAGCTATTTGGAGAGCATATCAGTGATTCAGTTCATATCCCTAGGAGGTAACAGCCAATAAAAGGTTGTGCGTATATGGTGCATTTCTAGCCCGAGTTTTAGGGAAACATGTGACTTTCAAGTGGCTTAATTTCCAGCAATAATTTCTGGGTACATCAGCGTTGCATTTGAGGTTCCAGAGGCATGTTTTAGAGGCAGTATGGAGGCAGAAATTTCTGCTATATATCTGTTGAACCTGGGCAGTGATTTCAGCTACAAAGAGAGAGATAAGTCCTGTGTTATTTGTTGTGTACAAATCTCATGTAAAGCAATATAAAAACTCCCTTGAACACTGGATATCCCCTTGTGGATTTTTTCCGGGGTCAGTTGACCAAAAATAATTGTGTACGTGTTAAATTTCTGTATGTGAGCTTGCTTGTTTATTTCTCTTATCAGCTGGAAAGCTTGTTTCAAGTAAATTTGCATTTACAAGTTTTATATCAGTTAACTAATTTGGGACTGTGGGTATGAAAATTTGGCAAAATAACTGAACTAAATGGGCTGCCAGCGATCTAAACTAAATTTTCTACACCAATATTGAATGTTTAAATAGCAGATACTATCTTAATGATTTTTGTTAGGATATTCCGAAACATAGGAAATAATTAAGTATAACTTGGTCTAGTGTATAGTTAGGTAAAGTGTGTTTATTTAGTATGTACTTTTTGTAACTTACAATCTAACGGTCACAATATATTCTAGACATAAAGTGATCTGACGGTTCATTCTCTCCTTGGTACTACCGACACTTGATCCATGGCTAACACCCGATTGGTCCATCATCTCTATTTAAAGAGCATGGAGGGTCATTTGTTAGTTGACCATTCATGAGAGAAGCTTATATAATTTTTCGTTCTTTTACATTAATAAATTGTCTGAAGTGGACGCGTTGGCTCAAGCCGTGGACTATTTTCCTCTTTGAGGGGTTTAACCATACCAAGAATATTGGTGTACTGATCTGTGATCTGTTTGTGAGCGGTATCCTTTGGTGTTCAAATTAAGGAATTTATCCTGTAAATTTCTACATGGTATCAAAGCTATTTGAGGGTCGCATCAGTTGGTGATCCAAACCCGAAACTGGTGCCACTGCATCCAACCATCGTTTCCTAGATCTACTATTTCTGACCTCTTTCGGGCCGAGAGGACTACTCTATTGTGTTAGAAGCACCAGTGAGGAACCCCTTTCGTTTCACGCGAAAAGGTTTCTAGTCGCCCTAGCTAAGTCATTTTTAAGATCTGGAGGCATACAGTCTTTATATGCAGTCATAGCTATTTATCTCTCTGTTTATTTTAGTTTACAAACATCTAATTTTTTTATTACCGGATCTATACCTTTCATTTCTGTGTATACTCTTTTCTGCTGCACCTTAGTGTGATCTCGGAAAAACAGAAACATTGAAGAAAATATATAGTTTTCGCGAAATCTAACTTTAAGCTGTAAGACTTGGACACTTTTGCTTGTTTGTTTGGTTTGTGTGGTTGCTTTTTGTTTGTTTTATAGGCAAAAAGGGGTTTCTCAAGTAAGCATGCACCCAAAGCTTCAGTGAGCAAAAAAAAATCCCCCTTTCTCCTTTCCAAAAAGTACTAACCATTTAAACTAGCTCACTTGTTCTAAAGTTACTTTATGAGAATAGAGGTCTTGGGTTCAAGTCTTTCTTTTTGTTTAACTACTTTTTCAAAAAACACATGTAACTTATGTTTTAAAGTTACTTTATGTAAAAGTGTTCTTGCACATTATAAAAAGTGAGTCACTTATAATTCTAAAGTCACTTTATCTTTTATTTAAGTTACAATTTAGTGGATAGTTCATAAAGTACCATTGTAAAAGTGACTTTCACTTATTTATTAAAGTGGGTCACATAAAGTAATATGTTTTTAAAGTGCGCTAATTAGATTAAGTTTGGAAGGGGGGGAATTCTTTTTAAATATAACATTATCATCCACTTCCAAACATTCACGTGGTTCATTGGCATCTTCAACAAATTTTCTTCAAAAAACCATAACTTCTTCATCCAAATGCCAATTTTTTTAATCAGCCTATTTTTCGAGATCTTTCCATTTGAACACTTAGTTTCAGCATATACAGTTTCAGTTTCTTTTAAAAGGGAAAGTCCATGTCTAGTTATTCTTGACAGCACCAACTACTTCCAATGGCTATCCTACATTGTGGATTTACTTAGAAATGAAGTGTTAGAATTTCTAAGTTTAACCGTTCAGAAATTGTTCCTGTACTATCTCATTTATTTCTTCCTACTTGTTCAATTACTTAACAAGTTATTTACCAGGTAAATACTAAAAATAAATACAAGTAGAGTATCAACACATACAGATCATCAACTGAAGGAAAAACAAGCACACAAGTGACATCGTTGTTTTTGGACTAATGTCCCAGGAAAAACCCAATGCGGGAAAAGCGGTATATCTATTCAGAGGGTTTTATTATTATGCAGTTTCAGAATACAACTTGGGTGCTAGAAATGGCTCACCCAACAGAGAATGCCCTCGGCAGTAGGACCTCTCAATCGGAGACAAATATTCTGGCTAAATCACCATATGAATGATCCCACAGCAACAATGCAGCTTCTGCTGCTCTGCATTACTCTGATAGGGACTGCGCCACCTTGTCCGGCTTTCTAGCTCCCAGTCTGTCCCATGAAAAATCTCCCAGTGCTACCTCTAGGCCCTGTGTTAGCCTCTTTGGCTTTGCGTCAGCCTCTGGACCCTTTGTGTCTCACACGTTGGCCCTCTCTGGCTCTGTGCAGCTCCTGGTTGCCTCTGCATGGCCTCTGGCTACCCCTGTGTGGCCTCTGGCTGGCTCTGCGTCAACCTCTCCCGACTTCTGCACTGATCCTCCTAATACTAACTCTACCTCTCTGCAATGTATTCACTGCCCCTCAGCTACAACTCAGATCACTCACTCAATTTCCTCAACAAACCTTGCCCTGGAAAATCGAGTTCTTGATCTCTCGCGGTGTGTTCTCCAACTGACCCTCAAGCCTCCTCTTACACTTTTCTTGCTAGTCCATCAATAGTCGAGATTAAATCTCTAATCAATGGCTAAGATTAGATTTGGCTTTATCCATGATTTTTGGACTATTCTAACCCAGTTTTATATTAATATCCATTAATATTTTATTTTTCCTAAGTTTAGACTTAGGAACTCCATTAAAAATATTAAATATTTTAATATCTCTCAAACCAGTTACAATCTGCGCAAACCATTTATGGGTCTTAGAGATCTCATGGGTTTTAGCCTCTCTACCAATTTTTGTGGCTAGAGCACATCCGATGCTACCCCAACATAAACTTTCATAAAATAGCCTCAGGCTAAGAGTCTAAACCTCAACATGAAGATAAACAAGCCAAATGGGAAAAAAAGCAAAATCAAGCACGTGGGTTGATAGGGATGTCTATTTCTCCAAACCTTAGATTCCATATTGCAGAAATTGATACCCCCGATGAAGCAATGAAAAAGTTCAATAAATTTTTTGAAATTAAAAATAAAATTAGAACCCATCAACTCGAAAATGAGTTGCTTATGTTAGACCCTAATCATTTTTCTTCCATTGAAGATTTTTTGTCCAAGTTCAAGACCCTTAGACTTCTCTTGGAAGGTGTTAAGGTTAAGAAAGAAGATGGTAGCCTTATCTATTCCATTCTTACTAAGTTAGGACCAGTCTACTATGTGTTTGTTTCCACCTTCCATTCTACTAGAGAAGACTTTATTTCTCAAGGACAAGACTACAAGCCCCCCTCTTTTGATGCCTTTTGTGATTCTTTAATAAGAGAGCAAAAAATATTCTTACATCTTGGTCTTCTTAATACTGGAAACTCTTCTAAGAAAACCTTAGCAACCCAGCAACAAACAAGTCCAAAGAATCCTAAGAAGCAGCATCCTAAAAAGAATGGTCCTAAACCAAATAAGGGTCCTAAGCAATTTCAGTCTCATAATGAAAAATCAACTCAACAAAATGATAAGGAAACTAAAAACGAAGGGAAGAAGACTGATAGACATTGCAACATTTGTAATCGTGATGGCCACTTAGAATCCAAATGCTTTAATAAGATGGAAGCCTTGGAAGCAACAATCAAGAAGCATAACATCCATTTGGAGCACTCTTCAACTTCAACTTCATCTTCAGGAATAACACTTTCTGCATGTTGTTGTCAAGCATCTCGGTCTAGTTATGCACTAAATGTATCTTCTTCTTCTCATTCTCCTGAGTGGCTCATTGAATTTAGAGCTTCTTATCACATGGCCAAAAACAAAGCCATGTTTTCTTCTCTAAATGATTGGAACACCAAAAATATATGTTGGTGATGATAGATCTCTTAGTGTTGTCGAGACTAGAATTATTCATCTAGACAATGGTCAATTTAATGATGTATTATGTGTTTGTTAAAAGTGGCAACTAGGGCCAAACTCCATGTGGGTCATCTTATTAATGGCAGCTAATATTTTTCTTGGATCCCTCTCATCGAGAGTTGTAGGATTGATCTAAAGATCATCTGATTTCGATAAGTATTCATGGAGATATGAATTTATTTGTGTTATGGGACCATTCGTCAAGGTCGGACAGCAACCAAATAAACCCCACATGTGCTCAACGTTTTAGTATAAATAGAGGTGCCTTGAAAGTCATTTGGACACAATCACTTGGAATCTCCTCCTCTCTACTTGTCATTGGTTTTTGGTGAGAGGGGAGATCTTAAGGGATAACGCTGCCCTAATGGAGAAGCTATCTAGAGGGAGTGCCCGAGGCTCTACATTGCCCTAATGAAGAAGCCCTCGACGCAGGAGGAAAGGGAGATCCAGCACGGTGAAGGAGGCTAACAGCAAACCCTAAGGCGGTGTTATCATGCCTTAATCTATATGATGTTCTGGAAGGGTTTGAGATAGCCCTAATCCGTTGTCATAAGGAGGACTTAAGTATGCCCTAGCCGGAAATCTAAGGTAGGGTTACAACTGAGTTAAATGTGCCCTACCCGCAAATCTAAGTGGAGACTTAGCTGCAGATGAAGGAAAGCTCTAGCAGTCGTTAAGGGAGAGGTCTAGCCACAGTTAAAGGAGGTCTAAATCCACAGCAAAGAGAGGCCAGATCCACAGCAAATGAGGAGACCTATATGCAGCTAGTAGAGGAGGCCTAATCTACAGTCAAGAGGAGCTCCTATACGTTATCAAAGGGAAGTCATAATCTACCGTCAAGCATAGCCAAGATCTGCAGCAGAAATCTAAGTGTGTTGTAGGTGACAACATGCAAATGTGTGTTGTAGGTATTATAGTGGGACAATAGTATAGTTGTACATGATCAATACATGGACAACAAGGTACACCATGTCTAAATAGCTATGTTGCAGGAAACGTGATATAGAGGCCTGTTTCCATATGGAAACGAGTACGAAACGCGGAAACGCGTTTGCTACAGTCGTGAAACACGTTTCCTGCCGTACTGGCCACGTTTCCCTGTTTCCGTACGGAAACAGGTACGAAACGCGGAAACGCGTTTGGTACGGTCGTGAAACGCGTTTCCGGCCGTACTGCCACGTTTCCCGAAACGGAAACGTGGCCAGTACGGCAGGAAATGCGTTTCAGGGCCGTACGACCCACGTTTCCTCATTAACTTGTGTTTTTTTTAATTTTTTATTTTTTTTAATTTACTTTTAGGGTATATGTTAGTAACTTCTTGTTGCTTCTAGATGCGTGTCTAAAGTTATAAAAGTGAATTTTTGCCCTAGTGTTGATATGCAGTTCATCAGGAAGTTTGAGGGATATGCAGTTCATGGTAATGTTAAATTCTTAAAGTAAAAGTGATATTCTCTTTTATTTTTCATTTTCATCCTTTTACTTAAATTTTTAACATTACCATGAAATGACTCAGGATGTTTGAGAGTGGTTTCGCCCTCATTGGATTTCATATGGAGAAAGTAGAATTTTAGATCTCACTCAAAATCCAGCAGACTTATTTGTTTTTCAGGATTTCAGGATTGGAGGGATTGCAATGTTTCCATTGGATTTTATCATGTACTAGGGTATGGAACTTGTATTTAATCAAGAGAACCAAGCCCTTTATGCAGGGGAAACTCCCAATAATCAAGATCATGTAGGGTACTAGGGTATGAAACATGTATTTAATCAAGAGCACTAAGGTCGTTCGACTATGTAGGAGGAGACTCCCAATACAACAATGGTCCTTCTAAAGAATGGGATGTGGATGCAGAAAATCCTGATTTGGATCTCTCTCTTGCAGCCTTATAGTCTTTATTGTACTTGCAACCTCATATATTAATATAAATAAAGGCTGATTTTGAGATTTGGATATATAATAAAGGTTGCTTTTGGATATTCCGATATTTTTATTTTCATTATGTGATCATTCATGAGTAAATGTGATGTAAATTAAATCTTAATGTTTAAGTGTAATAAATTATAATGTATCATTTATGCTTTATGATTGCACATATATATCTATATATATATATATATATATATATATATATATATATATTCGCGTTTCCCCGTTTCCAAAATTTGGGGAGGTCGCGTTTCGTATCGCTTCCCGTTTCGGAAACTCGTACCCATTTCCCCGTTTCGTGCAACTTAGCTAAATAGGATAGCTGCAAGCATGATGGCAATGGGACAACGATGAAGCTTGATGGAGCAAGCAA
Source organism: Pinus tabuliformis (assembly GCA_031772625.1). Classification (NCBI taxonomy): domain Eukaryota; kingdom Viridiplantae; phylum Streptophyta; class Pinopsida; order Pinales; family Pinaceae; genus Pinus; species Pinus tabuliformis. Next base: position 615,851,590 of record CM062804.1, read on the forward strand.
ATAGGACAATTGCAAGCATGATGACACATGGGACAACTGCAAGCATGGTGAAGCATGTACAGCAATAGCATGGCAAAGCATGGACAGCAACAAGCATAGTGTTGCAAGTACATTGGGACAGTGGTATAGTACTTGGTGCAGCAAGCACATGGGTGGCAGCATCGTGCAGCAGTGGCACAAGGTACAATAGCGCCAAACACTGGGAGAGTAGTGCAGCATAGTGCAGCACAGTGAGGTGCAGATGATGACAAGATACAACACAACGATAGGTGAAGGAGTCACCTTGGAGAATCAGTTGAAGAAGCATGTCTTCAACTAATCTCATGTATCATCTTCTTAGAGATGATCTATGCTCTTATCTAGATAAGTCAAAGTGTTGACATCTATTGTAAATGTACTCTCTCTCTCTATCCCTCTCTCTCTCTCTCTCTCTCTCTCTCTCTCGAACTATTGAAGAACATATAAGAAGAATTTATCGAGGGTTCCCCACATTGGGGTTTGTCCCTGGAGCACCACTTCTTGTGTCCTCTTGTCTTGGCTTGTCTTCTGCGATTTATGTTTATGTTCTATCTGCAGTTTACTTTAATGTTGATGTGATTTCTAATCTGGAAAAGGTATTGAGCTAACTGTGAAAATTGAATTAAATTACTCTAAGCATAGAACATACCTAAACTTAGCATGGTATCAGAGGTGAGGTGAAGACAATGCCCAAGCAAGAGTGAAAGAGCAATCACCGAAGACAGTTGAGAAAGGACAAAAGCATCAATGGATTCCTCATCCCTCTTCAAATTCACCAAGGGTGAAATCGAAGCAGAGAACATTATCAAAATGGCACAACAGAAGCTTATGATGGCCTACCTAAAGATCACTTCATTGGGAAGTTAGGATCTAAGGGTCGAAAGAAACGCAGATGACTTGTTTGGCCATTATGCGAAGGAGTGTCTGAATGGTAGGGACACATCACTTGATGATGATAACAATCATTCTAGGGACATCTTCAATGATCAGAGGAATGACAGGTGACGGTCGACTCTTCAGAGAAAGCAAGGAACCCCAAGTATGAAGAATCAAATGTTGTTTCTGATACGATAAAGAAGTGTTATCTTGTATTGGCCCTCTCCTCAAGATTCTTTGGGAATCTGGGTTATTAATTGTAGTGCTAAAAACGCACCCCATCGGACAGAAGGGTGCTCTCTCTAATTTGGTAGAGATGGAAACAATCATGGGATTATACTTGGAGCCGATGCCACCTATCCCGAAAAGGGTGTAGGGAATGTTACCCCTCAATTGAATGAGTGTAACTTGATTCATTTATAGAATCTCTTTTATGTACCTAATCGCAAGAACCTAGTGTCCACTTCGACATTGAAAGTCAAAGGTCGCAGGGTGGCATTCGTTGATGGAGAGGTACGTGTTTGGAAATAGAATTTTCAAAGATGCTTTTATCTTTGAGTTCAAGGTTGGCAATTTGTATCAAGTTGCAAGATGGTCCATTGGGGACCATGTCAATTGACAGATCTCATCTATAGCACCAGAGGTCTACTTATAGGGCTCTACCTGATGTGAGTCAGATGGTGACTCGGGTGCCTGAATTCAAGAAAAGCATGAAGGTACATGTCTAAGATGTACCGAAGGAAAATCTTACAAGGGGTCCACTCCCCTCATGTAGCAAGTCCACAAGTTTGGAACAACCCGAGGGGTTTGAGATTCATGATCGGGAATCTCATGTGTGCAGGTAAGCCCTCTATGGCTTGAAGCAAAACACCCCGGGTTTGATATTCAGATGAAGCTGAGATTCAGTAAGAGTGAAGCCAATCCAAACCTTTGTTTGAAGGTTGTGGATGACAGACCTCTCATACCGGCACCTTCTGAGGATGACCTATTTCTTAAAGGTGCGGACCCTTTCATTTACAGAAGTAAGAGGGAGTTGGATTCTGAACGCGGAATGATAAACTGAAAGCTCGTGACTACCTCAAGGAACTTAACTTTCAGAAGTTATATGGTAGTGATGGCGGACCTGATTTGGGAAATGCCTCTGAGTTTCATAAACTCGTTCGCATTGATGTTCTTGGTGAACTTCCATCCGAACATATGTTTTGCAATTAGCATGATGAGCTCATATATGGTTGAGCGTCACTGGATTGGTGCCAAGAATCTTCTGAGATATCTTCGGGGCACAATCTCTCATGGATTGAAATACACTACTGGAAATATGAAGTTGCATGATTACTCGAATGTTGACTAGGCAGGCCGTGTGGAAGATCACTAGAGCACTTCTCCGTGCTGGTTCTCTTTGGGTTCTGCTTCGATATCATGGATGAACAGGAAGCAGAAGTCGGTGGCTATAAGCACCACCAAGACCAAATATATAGCTATGAGTATCATCTCGTATGAAGTTGCCTAGTTGTGGAAGCTCTTCAGTGAGTTGTTTGTACACATGATGAATACCACTGTGATCCTCTGTGACAACCAGGGTGGGATTTGATTGTTGAGGAATCCCATATTCAATGATTGCTCCAACAGATAGACATCAGATACTACCTTATCTGGGATATGGTACGTCGATGAGCAAGGAGGCTCCATCACATTGAGACTGATGTACAGGTCGCAGACATTTTGTCAAAGCCTCGGGGAAGGGTCAAATCTGTGACTTTCTCAAATGACTTGGAGTCGTTGAGAGACCTTCTTATAAGGGTCTTGCATGTTGCATGCATTGAGCTTTGGGAGCTCTAGGGGCTTGGGGTACTTACTGGAGCAACAGACGACCATAGGGCGACTCACCTTCCCCTAATGGTGCATTGTGTACAGGGTGAATGGCTCAGCCTTCCCCTGTGATACCCCGAGGCGACTCTGGGACAGGATGATTAGTCCTCCTGTCGAGGCATCCTACCCATGCAATCTGCGAGTCATGGGAAGTACCTCTCATCTGATCAATGAGCGGGGAAATGGGGTTAGGGACCACAATAGTACTATCGATGGACGCATCATTGTATCTACCACACTCCCTATGCTAGGATGACCTCCATTGATCTGGGACCAATATGAGTGGTTTGAGACACTCTCTTATGATATTGATATGGGATCAATAAAACTGACTTCAGGTCAGTAGAGAATGGTAGGATACATTCTTGATCAATTCTTCTTCTTCATGGTTCAGGAGAGCAGAGCAAAGCAAACCAAAGCTCACTAGAGCAAATCAGGGCAAAGCTCAGCAGAGCAGTGCAGCGCACTGATGGCAGAAATAGTATAGTTAGACATCTGGATCAACAGATGGATTTCTCTTGAGTTGAGAGGAAGTGTTAAAATTGGCAACTAGGGCCAAAATCCATGTGGGTCATCTTATTAATGGCAGCTGATATTTTTCTTGGATCCCTCTCATCGAGAGGTGTAGGATTGATCTAAAGACCATCCAATTTCGATAAATATTCATGGAGATATGAATTTCTTTGTGTTATGGGACAATTCGTCAAGGTTGGACAGCAACCAAATAAACCCCACATGTGCTCAACGTTTTAGTATAAATAGATGTGCCTTGAAAGTCATTTGGACACACTCACTTGGGATCTCCTCCTATCTACTTGTCTTTGGGTTTTGGTGAGAGGGCATATCTTAAGGGATAACGTTGCCCTAATCGGGAAGCTATCTAGAGGGAGTGCCCTAAGCTCTACGCTACCCTAATGAAGAAGCCCTAGATGCAAGAGGAAAGGGAGATCTAGCACAGTGAAGGAGGCCTAACAGTAGACCCTAACGCAGTCCCATCATGCCCTAATCTATATGTTGTTCTGGAAGTGTTTGAGACAACCCGTAGATGCAGCAAAAGGGATACCCTAACAGCAATAAGGAGGCACCCATTCGCTGCCCTAACCTGCCCTCATACATTGTCCAAAAGAGCCCTTATACGTTGCCCTAATCTGTTGTCATAAGGAGGCCTTAAGTATGCCCTAGCCGCAAATGTAAGTTAGGGTTACAACTGAGTTAAATGTGCCCTAGCCACAGATCTAAGTGGAGACTTAGCTGCAGATGAAGGAAAGCTCTAGCAGCGGTTAAGGGAGAGGTCTAGCCACAATTAAAGGAGGCCTAAATCCGCAACAAAGAGAGGCCAGATCCACAGCAAATGAGGAGACCTATATGCAGCTAGGAGAGGAGGCCTAATCTACAGTCAAGAGGAGCTCCTATACGTTATCAAAGGGAAGTCCTAATCTGCCGTCAAGCATAGCCAAGATCTGCAGCAGAAATCTAAGTGTGTTGTAGGTGACAACATGGAAATGTGTGTTGTAGGTGTTACAGTGGGACAACAGTATAGTTGTACATGATCAATACATGGACAACAAGGTACAACATGTCTAAATAGGATAGCTGCAAGCATGATGACAATGGGACAGCAATGAAGCTTGGTGGAGCAAGAAAATAGGACAGCTGCAAGCATGATGACACATGGGACAGCTGCAAGCATGGTGAAGCATGGACAACAGTAGCATGGTGAAGCATGGACAGCAGCAGCATGGTAAAGCATGGACAACAGCAAGCATAGTGTTGCAAGTACATTGGGACAACAGTATAGTACTTGGTGCAGCAAGTACACAAAGTAGCAATGGTGCAGCAAGCACATGGTTGACATCATGGTGCAGCAGTGGCACAAGGTACAACAATGCCAAACACTAGGACAGTAGTGCAGCATGGTGCAACAAGGTGAGGTGCAGCATGATGACGAGATGTAGCACAATGATAGGTGAAGGAGTCACCATGGAGAATCAATTGAAGCAGCTTGTCTTCAACTAATCTCATGTATCATCTTCTTAGAGATGATCTATGCTCTTATCTAGATAAGTCAAACTGTTGACTTCTGTTGTAAATGTACTCTCTCTCTCTCTCTCTCTCTCTCTCTCTCTCTCTGTGCTAAACTATTGAAGAACATATAAGAAGAATTGATCAAGGGTTTCCCCACATTGGGGTTTGTCCCTAGCTAGTGCCACTTCTTGTGTCCTCTTCTCTTGGCTTGTCTTCTGTGATCTATGTTTATGTTCTATGTGCAGTTTACTTTAATGCTGATGTGGTTGCTAATCTAGAAAAGATATTGAGCTAACTGTGAAAATTGAATTAAATTTCTCTAAGCATAGAACATACCTAAACTTAACAGTGTTCCTACCTTATCCTCCAACCTTCTATCTGTATATCAAATAACTCATTCAGGTGAAGGTAAAACTGTTGAATTTTCACCTCATGATGTTGTAATTAAGGACCTAAGAGATCCTAGACAGATTTTAGTTCTTGACATTGTTGATGATTCTACAAGGTTGTATAAGTTTAACAACTTTGGGTCATCAACTCTTCCCTCGGTATTTGTTGCTCATAATGATGAAGTGAGCAAACTTTGGCATGAGCGATTTGGTCACTTAAACTATCACTCCCTTCAAAATCTATGTAAAGAAAATATGGTGACAAGTCTTCCTATGGTATCTTGCAAAGATGGTGTTTTTTCTGGATGTGTACTCGGAAAATATCATCGGGATAGGTTTGAAAAACATGCCTCTTGGCACAACTCAACCCCTTTACAGCTTGTGCATAGTGATTTATGTGGTCCACTTCCAGTTGTTTCATTCTCTGGCGACAAGTACTTCTTAATTTTCATTAATGATTTATCCAGACACACTTGGGTATACTTCTTAAAACTCAAGAGTGAAATTTTTAACATGTTCTTGGCCTTCAAGGCCTTTGTTGAGAAACAATCTGGACATCAATTCTTAAGCTAAGATCTGATAATGGCGTAGAATATGTTAACAACAAATTCATCAACTTTTGCATTGAGCATGGAATTCAATTGCAAAATACTGTTCCATATTCTCCACAGCAAAATGGTGTAGCTAAAAGGAAGAACCGCACCTTAAAAGAAATGGATAATTGCATGCTTCAATCTAAAGGACTTAGTCATAATATTTGGGCAGAAGCCATTAACTATGCAAATTACATAGTAAATCGCACTCTTACTAAGATTTTAAAGACTATCACACCATAAGAAGCATGGAGCTCAATTAAACCAGATGTAAGTCACTTTCGTGTTTTTGGAAGTGAAACATGGGCCCATATTCCAGATGAGAAACATAAAGCCTTAGAACCTAGGAGTGAAAAATGTATTTTTTTGGATATTCTGAAGATGTCAAAGGATACAGACTTCTTCAACCTAAATCCAAAAATGTTATCAATAGAAGAGATCTAAAGATTGCTGAAAATTTATTGGCCTACGAGCCTAGTTCAATGGATGTGCCACCTCTCTCTATCCTTTCTACTTCTGAATATATTCCTTCTTCAAATGATGACAGCGAGGATGACAATCCTCCACCACCTTCTCAGGATCCTTTTCAGCTCCTCAACTTCCAAAATGGGTCCGCGCTACTCGAGATGCAACAGGTGCTCTTGTTGTTGATCCTACAGATCAGCGTTGTACACGTTCTCGGTTCGATATAGCCTCTTCTTTACAAGCTCAAACTTCAGCGAATTATGATCCTGACATCTTTGCAGAAGCTTCAGGTCATCCAAAGTGGGACAAAGCTATGAATGAAGAATATCGTTCATTACTGCAAAATCATACATGGGACCTTGTTCCTCTTCCAAAGGGACGAAAACTTGTTAGATGCAAATGGGTTTACAAAACCATGTTTCGACCAGATGGAAAAGTTAATAAACATAAAACTCGTCTTGTTGCTAAGGGTTTTTCACAAGTTGAAGGAATTGACTATACTGAAACCTTCTCCCCTGTTGCCAAAATGCACTCTATCCACCTTGTTCTTTCCCTTGCTGCCTCTTTCAAAAGGGAAGTCCATCTAATGGACGTTAAATCCGCCTTCTTGCATGGGGACTTGCATGAGGAAATCTATGTGAAACAAACTCCTGGCTTTATACAAATAGATTCCAACCTTGTATGTCAGCTTAAGAAATCCCTTTATAAGTTTATGGTCTCAAGCAAGCCCATCGGGCTTGGCATGCCAAAATGGATATCTTTCTTTGAGATACTAGCTTTTCTAGGTGTCATTCTGACAATACTGTCTATACCAATAAAGTGGGTAAGTCTCCTATCATTCTGGTTCTTTATGTTGATGATTTTATCTTTACTGGTAGTGATCCCAACCTTATAAACCATGTGAAGTCGAACCTTAAAAAGCAGTTTAAAATGACAGACTTACGACACTTGCCTTATTTTCTTGGTCTTCAAGGCTTGCAATCCAAAGAAGGTATTTTTGTTTCCCAGTCCTAGTATTCCTGTGATCTTCTATGCCACTTTCACATGGAAGATTGTAAGCCAGCCCCTTCTCCCTTTTAGTATGGAGCCAAACTTTCAGTCACTTGTACTTCCCCTAAAGTTGATGCTACCTTATACCGCCAGCTTGTTTGAAAAATTTTGTATCTGACCCATACCTGTCCTGACCTTTCCTTTGTTGTTGGCCTTGTTCCTCGATTTATGCAAACCCACATGAAAGTCATTGGAAAGAAGCTAAAAGAATACTTCATTATGTTTGACGTACAATTCAGTTTGGGATTCATTACAGTGCAAAAGCATCTCCTCTATTCGTTGGTTTCACTGATTCTAATTGGGCTAGTGACCCTGATGATCATAAGTCTACTGTAGGTTATGTATTCACTCTTGGTTTTGGACCTATTACATGGCCTTGCAAGAAACAAAGTGTCATTTCTCTTTCTTCAGCAGAAGCAGAGTATCATGGCACTGTTGAAGCTAGTAAGGAAGCCCTGTGGCTTCATCAGATCTTGTCAGAGTTTGGTTTTCAGCGTCAGCATCTGACTACACTTTGGTGTGATAATCAAAGTGCCATTCAACTATGCAAAGATCCAGTCCAACATTAGCACAGCAAACACATTAAACTACACATGCACTTCATCAGAAAGTTCATTCATGACCATGTTCTTGAAGTGCAATATTGTTCAACCGATAATCAAGTTCCAAACATCTTTACAAAGGCTCTCAGGCGAAGTTTACTAAACTTCGATTTATGGTTGGAGTTCAAGAAGTTGTCACTAAGGGGGGATAGGCTCTAATGCTTCCTTTCTTTTCCTATTGTGTCATCTTTGTACATCCTTCAATCCTATCCCAAGTTGTTCTTAAGGGGGGATGTTAGGATATTCCGACACATAGGAAATAATTAAGTATAATTTGGTCTAGTGTATAATTAGGTAGTGTGTTTCTTTAGTATGCACTTTTGGTAACTTACAATCTGACGGTCACCATATGTTCTAAACATGAAGTGATCCGACGGTTCATTCTCTCCTCGGTATTACCGACATTGATTTGTGGCTTAACACCCGATTGGTCCATCATCTCTATTTAAAGAGCATGGAGGGTCATTTGTTAGGTGATTGTTCATGAGAGAAGCTTATGTAAATTCTCTTTCTTTTTCATTAATAAATTCCCTAAAGTGGCCGCGTTGGCTCAGGCCGTGGACTGTTTCTCTCTTTGATGGTTTTAACCACGTCAAGAATATTGGTGTACTGATCTGTGATCTATTTGTGAGCGGTGTCCTTTGGTGTTCAATCTAAGGAATGTAAATTCCTACAATTTTTAATGTTGTAAGTCAACAAATTACATAAAATTCTAGTCATTAAGCAAACGTGACATGTCATAGATTTGGTACTTGAAAGTTGAAATACACTTTCATCGGGATTACAGTTAGTTGCTCACTAGAACCTTTTAATTTTTTGATTTTATTTCAACTCTCAATGTAATCTTCCAAGGTTTTCAAGGGTTATTGTTGATGTTCCATGTTTTCCCTAATTTTAAGCTCACAGTACTTGTCTCTGTATATAATAGATGTTAAAATTGGCAACTAGGGCAAAACTTCATGTGGGTCATCTTATTCATGGCTGATAATATTTTTATTAGATTCCTCTCGTCGAGAGGTGTAGGATTGATATAAAGATCATACGATTCCTATAAGTATTTATGGAGATATGAATTTATTTTGATTATGGAATTATTATCAAGCCGACCTACAACTCATGTGGGCTCAGAAGCCCAACAGTCGCATCTATTCAAACATCATCGGTTGTGTATAAATACAAGAGGACTTTTCCTCATTTGCACTCACTCATCTCATCACATCTCCCTCTCTCTACTACGCAGAAAAGAGTCGCTTCTCTACTACGCAGAAAAGGGTCTCTCTCTCACACATGTGAAGCCAGAAGCTGCTGAAACTGAAGCTGCAACTACAGAAGTAAAGATTGACCTATGTGGACTAGAAGATCTCCTCATCTGAACAGCGTTGTAGGTTCATCTGAACCTTCTCTAAAAGCCGCAACTTTTGGTTGTGGAATCAAGTCAATCTGACAGACGGTTTGCAAGATATTGACTGCCCTAGTTTGAAGCCGGAAGTTGCCGACATTGAAGCTGCAACTGCAGAAGTAAAGTTTGACCTTCGTGGACTAGAAGATCTCCTCATCTGAACTGCGTTGTAGGTTCATCTGAACCTTCTCTGAAAGCCGCAACTTTTGGTGGTGGAATCAAGTCAATCCAACAAACAGTTTGCAAGATATCGACTGCCCTAGTTTGAAGCCGGAAGCAGCCGAAACTGAAGTTGCAACTGCAGAAGTGAAGTTTGACCTACATGGACTAGAAGATCTCCTCATCTGAACTGTGTTGTAGGTTCATCTGAACCTCCTCTGGAAGCCACAACTTTTGGTGGTGGAATCAAGCCGATCCGACGGTCAGTTTGTGAGATATCATCTGCACTAGTTTGATGATGAAGCCACTAATGCTGATGCTACTGATCTAGGGTTTGCTACTGCTGATACGAATTAGATTTATTGTACTATTTCTCTCTGCTGAATTATTGAAGATAAAAGAAGATTTGATCAAAGGGTTTCCCCACACATTATGGGGTTTGTCCCTGGCTAGCAGCCACATCTTGTGTCTCTTGTCTTGGCTTGTTTTTTGTTGATCGCTTAATGTTCTATCTGCAATTTACTTATGCACATGTGATTGCTAATCTATGAATAACAATAAAAAAGAAAAGTAAATTGCTCTAAGCATAGAACATACCATAACTTAACATGTTATCAGAGCTGAGGTGAAGACAAAGCCCGAGCAAGAGCAAGAGCAATCACCGAAGAGAAGATTGGCAAGGCTATCCTAAAAGAACGATGGGGTCCTCAACACTTTTTTCCTGCCAAAGACAAGCTCCATGAGAACGCTGACTATCACGGATGGAAGATGTCTATCGATCTAACCCTTGAGGATCAATGAGTGCTGGACCATGTAAGAGGCAATATTGTTGAGCCTCCATCAAATGCATCTGCTGTTGCCTGGAACAAATGGAAGAACGGAGAAGTCAAAACAAAGAAGTTCATCCAGGACTCTATCGACAAGCACTTGGTGGCCTACATATCTGAACTAGACACCTCCAAGGAAATCTACAATAGACTGGTGAGTTTATTTAAAGTTAATGATGCAAATCAAGTTTTGTTTCTTAGAAATAAGCTGAGGGAAATCAAGAAGGGTAAAGATGAGAGTATGCAAGCATACTTCTTAAGAATCAACGAGATCAAGAACGATCTCCTATCTATTGGGGAGACTATTACTGATAGGGAAATGGCACTCACGACTCTTGAAGGATTACCATCTAAATGGTACGTGTTTAGGACTACTCTTCTGAAAAATCATGTAATTCTTGGTTTCAAGGAATTAATGGCTAGATGCATTCTAGAAGAAACAAGGGTAGAAGAGCAATAAATGCCCTTGCCTAAAGCTCCTCCTACTGCCTTTTCTTCTCATGCTAAGAAAATAAATAATTCCGGGACTAAATCAAAAGGAAAGGCTGGACCTAAGGGTGGAAGAAAAGGACGATGATCAAAATCATTATGATGGCAATCAAAGGAATGACAAATTCAATAGCAAAGGTAAGAGGAGAGCTGGGAATCAAGGAAGAGGACAACCATTCAAGAAGGCTAGAAATTCCAAGATTTATTAAATGCACCTGACCTTCGAAAGAACCCGGTATCCATCTCGGCAATGGAAGACAAAGGCTACAAGGTAACCTTTAGTGATAGCAAGGTATGTACATGGAAAATAATGTTAAAGATGCCTTTACTCTTGGGTTTTGTGTTGATTCATTATATCAGGTCAATGGAATTCCGCTAGGTGTCATGTCTGATGACACATCTCTTCAGTCCAAACTTTGGCATTTGAGGTTTTCCCCCCCTTCATTATAAAGCTATACTCGGTGTAAGACAAATGGTGACAGTGATGCCCGAATTCCGAGTAGAAAAAGAAGGTGTATGCTCGGGATGTGCTGAAGGAAAGCTCAAAAGGGGACCACTCCCCTCAAGCCTAAGCAAGACCTCTGATATATTACAGTTGGTTCACTCAGGCATACCTGAGGTTGGCATTAAGAGGGAGACTACTACACCACATAATCCAGAGCAGAATGGTATGGCACCATACGATTGTGGAAGCTATCTCTATGATGATGTAACAATGCCTGATGTGAAAGAACCGATGGATCCTATTTATCCACCTGAGCCTTCCTCTTCTAGGAAGAGGCCTTCATGGCTTAGGGGGATACTTGATGATGCTGAAAGACATGTTGCACCCTGAGGAACCTTCCATGAAAGTAAGAAATCCAACAGGTATCAGGGATACCTGAACAGTATGAGCACAATCATACAAAATAAGCCTTCATCATTCTCAGATGCCGTCAAGCATAAAGTACGGAAGGATGCTATGACCATTATGGAGAATGATGTCTGGGAAGTAGTTCCTAGACCCCAGGGCAAGACAACTGTTACTTCAAAATGGCTTTACAAGATAAAGCTGCAGTAGATGGAAGTACATAATAGTATAAGGCTTGTTTTGTTGCTCGTGGTTTCTCCCAAAAGGAAGGTATAGACTATGATGTGATATTTGCACCTGTTGCCAGATATATGACCATCTGCTTGATCATAGCCCTTGTGGCTTCACAAAGATGGAACCTACATCAGATGGATGTCAAGACTGTGTTCTTACACGGTTTGATCAAAGAAGAGGTCTATGTGGAGCAACCCAAAGGATTTGAGATTTAAGATTGAAAATCTCATGTATGTAGGTTGAAGAAGGCTCTCTATGGGCTGAAGCAAGCACCCCGAGCATGGTATGAGTGGATCGATAGCTACTTGATGAAGCTAGGATTCAGTAGGAGTGAAGCCGATCCTAACCTTTACCTTAAGGTTGAAGATGACAAGCCTCTCATACTGGTGTTGTATGTGGATGATCGCTTTCTAACACTCTTTCTAACAGGTGCAGACCTTCTCACTCACAAATGTAAGAGGGAGTTGGCTTCTGAATTTGAAATGAAGGACCTAGGACCGATGCACTATTTCCTAGAACTTGAAGTATGGCAAAAGCTAAGGGAAATTTTCCTATATCAAGGAAAATATGTGGTGAAGATTCTGAAAATATTTGGTATGATGGACTGCAAGCCTGTGACTACCTCAAGGATCTTAACTTTCAGAAGCTATATGGTAGTGATGGCAAACCAGATTTGAGAAATGCCTATGAGTTTCAAAAACTCATTCACGTTGATATTCTTGGTGAACCTCAGTCCGAACATATGTTTTGCAATTAGCATTGTGAGCTCATATTTGGTTGAGCCTCACTAGATTGGTGCCAAGAATCTTCTGAGATGTCTTCAGGACATAATCTCTCATGGAATGAGATACATTGCCGGAAATATGAAACTGCATGATTATTTGAATGCTGATTAGGCAGGTAGTGTGGAGGATCACTGGAGCACTTTTTAGTGTTGTTTCTCTTTGGATTCTGCTTCGATATAATGGATGAGCAGGAAGCAGAAGTCGATTGCCATAAGCACCGCCAAGACCAGATACATATCTACGAGTATGATCTCGTATGAAGCTGCCTGGTTGGGGAAGCTCTTTAGTGAGCTGTTTGAACACATACCACTGTGATTCTTTGTAACAACCAGAGGTGGGATTCGATTATTGAGGAATCTCGTATTCGTCGATTGCTCCAGCAGATAGACATCATCTGGGATATGGTAAGTCAATGAGCAAGGAGGCTCCATCGCATTAAGATGATGTACAGTTAGATACACCTTATCAAAATCCCGAGGAAAGATCTAATCTGTGATTTTCCCAAACAACTTGGAGTCGTCAAGAAACCCTTGTACAAGGGTCCTGCATTTTGCATACATTGAGCTCTGGGAGCTCTGAGGGCTTGCGGTTCTTACTGGAGCAACATACGACCATAGGGTGACTCAACCTCCCCTGGTGGTGCGCACTAGAACAAGATGATTCGCTCTCTTGTGGGACAAGATGATTCGCTCTCTTGTGGAACAGGATGATTTTCTCTCCTGTGTAGCAAGATGATTAGTTCTCCTGCGAGGCCTGGATTTATGTGTTCTCCATGGCAATTGTAGCAGGATTGATGTGTTCTCTTGTGAGGACAGGATTGATTAGTTCTCCTGTCGAGGCATCCTACCCATGCAGTCTTGGACTCATGGGAAGTACCTCTCATCTGATCAATGAGTAGGGAAATGAAGTTAGGGACCATAGTAGTACCAATGTACGCATCGTTGTATCTACCGTACTCCCTACACTAGGATGACCTCCATTGATCTGGGATCAACTATACTGGTCTGGGACCAGTGGTAGGAGTTGTACCATACTATGACACTAACTTCGGGTCGGTTGAGACTGGTCTGGGACTAGTGGTACATATTCTGAGACTAACTTCGTGTCAGTGTAGTACTGGTCTGGGACTAGTGAGTGGTACATACTATGACGCTGACGTCAGGTCGGTTGAAATTGGTCTAGGACCAGTGGTACACTCTCTGAGACTGCGATACTAGTCTAGGACCAGTGGTAGGAGTGGTACTTACTATGAAGCTGACTTCAGGTCGGTTGAGACTGGTCTGGGACCAGTGGTAAGCACTCTGAGACTGACTTTGAGTTAGTGTAGGATGATACTGGTCTGGGACCAGTGGAGTTGTACTCACTATGACGCTGACTTCGGGTTGGTTGAGACTGGTCTGGGACTAGTGGTACATACTCTGAGACTGACTTTGAGTCAGTATGATACATCCTCGATCATTTCTTCTTCTTCATAATTCAGACAAAAGCAGAGCAGAACAGAACAATGCAAGAGCAGAGCAGAACAGAGCAGAACAATACAGATCAATATAGGGCAGAACAAGACAAAGCAGAATAGGCAGAATAGAGTAGAGCAGGGCAAGGGACAGGCTGTACAGGGCAGTGCATTTGATGGATGAATAGTAACGATCGATAGACAGATTGCAGATGAAGTTCTCCCTAGTTGAGAGGGAGTGTTAAAATTGGAAACTAGGGCAAAACTTCATGTGGGTCATCTTATTCATGGCTCATAATATTTTTATTAGATTCCTCTCATCGAGAGGTGTAGGATTGATATAAACATCATCCGATTCCGATAAGTATTTATGGAGATATGAATTTATTTTGTTTATGGAATTATTATCAAGCCGACCTACAACTCATGTAGGCTCAGAAGCCCAACAGTTGCATCTATTCAAACATCATCAGCTGTGTATAAATACAAGAGGACTTTTCTTCATTTGCACTCACTCATCTCATCACATCTCTCTCTCTACTGCGCAGAAAATGGTCTCTCCCTCACACATGTGAAGCCGGAAGCTGCTGAAACTAAAGCTACAACTGCAGAAGTAAAGATTGACCTGCGTGGACTAGAAGATCTCCTCATTTGAACTGCGTTGTAGGTTCATCTGAACCTTCTCTGAAAGCCGCAACTTTTGGTGGTGGAATCAAGTCAATCCGACGGATGGTTTGCAAGATATCGACTGCCCTAGTTTGAAGCCGGAAGCTGCCAAAACTGAAGCTGCAACTACAGAAGTAAAGTTTGACCTACGTGGACTAGAAGATCTCCTCATCTGAACTGCCTTGTAGGTTCATCTGAACCTTCTTTGAAAGCCGCAACTTTTGGTGGTGGAATCAAGTCAATCCGACGGACGGTTTGCAAAATATCGACTGCCCTAGTTTGAAGCCGGAAGCTACCGAAACTGAAGCTGCAACTACAGAAGTAAAGTTTGACCTGTGTGGACTAGAAGATCTCCTCATCTAAACTGCGTTGTAGGTTCATCTAAACCTCCTCTGGAAGCCGCAACTTTTGGTGGTGGAATCAAGCCGATCCGACGGTCTGTTTGTGAGATATTGTCTGCCCTAGTTTGATGATGAAGTCGCTAATGCTGATACTACTAATCTAGGGTTTGCTACTGCTGATATGAATCAGATTTATTGTACTATTTCTCTCTGCTGAATTATTGAAGATAAAAGAAGATTTGATCAAAGGGTTTTCCCACCCATTGTGGGGTTTGTCCCTGGCTAGCTGCCACATCTTGTGTCTCTTGACTTGGCTTGTTTTCTGTTGATCGTTTAATGTTCTATCTACACTTTACTTATGCACATGTGATTGCTAATCTATGAATAATAATAAAAAAGAAAAGTAAATTGCTCTAAGCATAGAACATACCATAACTTAACAGTAGATCCATCTGAAGACTAACATAAACCAGTCCCAACATTTTGCACCTTCAAGAAATTTTCCATGACAACTTATTCCATTGCAACCAGAATAACTGTTCTCTTCTGCTTTCCGTATTCAAAATTTTGATTACAATATATCTCAGATTCTTTCAATTATCTTCAACAACACGCTTATACAGTCATACCTTGAGACAATGTACAATTTTATACCTATGTTTCAGACTTATAAAGTGTCTATTTTAAACTTATTCTTCTTTACTGGACCACAAGCTTTTATTGTATCATCAACCACTGAAAAGAAATGCTCTTGAACGATTTTAAGTTAATTAGAATACCTTTCATGAATTATCTTTAATTTAGTTGTTTGGTATCCTTGTTGAGCACGCGTCTATCCCCCATTCAAAACAGTGAGGACAGTATAAATTGATCTTGAATTGTACTGAGAAAATGTGCCATGGATCTCCAAAGATAGGCAAAGACATAAAGTTCCTAATTCTTAGTTGGCAAACAATACATAACACAGAAATATCATGCATATAAAGAAAAAAAGGAAGATCAGTGCAAACCATCTGAAAAAATTCCTCCCATACTAACATAAAGGTTTTAATATTCTTACCCCTCCATCTTTGAGAATATTTGATATGATCTCAATGTATTCAACAACATTATGTGCTGTATCAATGAAGAAACAAGTAGCCACAGCATCCCATTTACCTGCAAAAGTACCGAGTGATAAATTAGAAACTATGACTCTAAAAGTTGGAACTATTATTTGAACAAGTAGGGAAATAATCAAGCAAAGATAGAAAATGAAAATAATAAAACCAAAATTGACCCCTCCCTGCAGTAAAATGCAAGCATAAAAGATAGATAAACAAGTGTTGCAAAAGTCACCATCAGTAATTTAATGGTTGGGGACAACAAGTTTGGGACAAAAGGTTCAAAATTGGCAAAAATAAACCAGCATGAAAACATGCAAAATATATTTATTATATTCATCAAATAACTCCATTAACCCATAAATATAAAAAAAAACAGTTAAAAACGTATTGTTGATTTTTCAACTGCAATAGATACAAGCACTAATCTCTGGAAACTGATAATTACTTCTAATCTAAGTCACCTGACACGGGGACAAGGGACACGCAGGACACGAAAATTTGAGTGTCTGACATGGGCACGTTGACCCCCCAGAACAGAGCACACTATATACTATTTTATTAAAAAGAAAAAAAAAAAAAAAAAAAAAAAAATATATATATATATATATATAGATATATTTGTGTAAGAAATATCTATTTAGTATATATATATATATATATATATATATATATATATATATAAATACTAAATAGATATTTCTTACACAAATTCTCATTCATGATACAAATTCATACATAGATCTAGATTCTACATTGTAAATTTAAAATTTGTAAGTTTTACAAAGTAACATTATGGGTGATTGGAGACTTCCATAGTTATTCATAATTTCATATTGTTACAGATTTCTGGAATACCACTGTGTAATATGTGTGATCCGTCCAATGTTTCAAATGGTAACTCCATCCATCCTTAGGGACTCGATGATGGATGGATGGAGTTAACATCCAAAACGTTGGACAGATCACACATATTACTCAGTGCTATTCCGAAAATATCTAACAAAAAGTAACATTATGCATACAAATACAAATGAGAGAAATTCTTCAATGATCCAATAGGAGAAAGACAAGAAACTGCAGTTTTCTCACTAATTCATCAAAATCAAAATTCCCATATGTCCTCCAATTCCTCTCGCAACAAGAGAATGAAGTCACCTGAGAGAGGAGCCTCATGGCTAACTGTTGTAAAGGAGTACTTGTTGCCACATGAGTTGCCCACCAAGAATAGGGCTTCTTAGCCCCCGTCTCTAATCACATCATAGCCTGCAAATCACCCAATACCAGTGGAAAACTCTGCGAAGGCATCCTCCACCACATCAAGGGATGCTCTATCATGAAAATTATGCCTCAATGCATCCTTCCTCCCCTGTGAAAATTCACCATCCATGTGACGAGGGAATCTGCGGGAAGGTCCACCATTCAACCACTCATGTTTGTAGTATTTTGGGTTCAATGAGTTAGCCAAACAATGCAAAAGTGTGCAATTCTTGTCCCATCTGCATACAAGAATATCTTGTATGGTGGTGAAGAAGGCCTCTGATGATGTCTCAAACTCGGGGCACACACTCTGTAAAATAATGGTCCTCACAAACTCAATCATGGAATCCCATCCCTCATTGTCATGTCCCCATTTTTATTCTTCTTCATAGTACAACCACGGTGGATTTCCTAGACAGGGGATGGCTAGGTCAGTGGAGCAGGTTTATGTCATCAAGGGTATCGATAGAGTTTCAAGGAGTTTTTATGGGATTTGATGGCATTCTCTTGGCATATTCCATCATCGGCACAGTTTGCCTTTCGTTCCGTTGCATTCCGATAACTTTCAAAAATCAACATTATTATTGGGCATAACTTAAATAATTATGCTCGAGGTGGTATTCTAGGGAGATTAATTGATGGAACACCTCAGTGTAATAGCTCGTTGCAACCAGAACGAGAAGACCTACATGATGGGACTCTTGGATGGGAGTTTTAGTGACCTGAGTAGACATGGTGGCCAATTTACCCTTTTCCTGCATTAAAAAGAATATTTTAATTAAAATAAAAGAGGGTAAAGTGCTCCATGATTAAAATAATAATAAAATAGAAGATTCTAGAGGGGTCCATCAGATCTATAAAAGAGGAGGATAAGGCCATTGGAGGACATCTTGGTTTTGATATTGTTTCTTGTATGAGAGGTTGAGAACCCGATTCTCTACTCCATTGGTAGCCCCAAGATGAAAACCCTCGGGTGATATAGAGAGATTGGGCAAGCACCCATCTCCCCTTGGTGGATTCATTCAAAATCCACAGGTGTAGTGATTGTTTTCCTGTTTCAATTTGGAGACCAGAGGGTCATTCCCAGCTATTGTATTGGCGTCTATCTATATATAATAAAGCTAGATTTTGTTTGCTACATTTCTCGTTGTTCCTTGTGTGGTGATTTTTAATGAGATTTTATGCAATTTATAGATTTAGGTTTGGGTTTTACATGGCAATCTTCTGGTAAATGCATAAGAGTTTTATATGAAGTGCTTGTTCCAAAAATCTCTAATTTTGGACATTACAGTGGTATCAGAGCATCTCTCTTGGCTCGGTCGTGGGTTATCTTGAAAGGCCAAGTTCGAGAGTTTATTTTGAACATGCCAAATTCTACTTGCTGGACAAATTGCCTTAGGTGTTAACAGTTTTACAAAAAATCTGTTAACAGTTCTACAAAATCTCTGTTATAAAAAAAAAAAAAAAGTAATAGACAAATTTTTTGTGGCTTTGTCGATTGGTTAATAATCATTCGTCAAATCAAAAAGTCAAGCGGCGTTGATCTCACAGCCGAAAATTGAAATGGCTTAATTGTTTGAGGAGTCGACTGGCATGCAGGAGCAACAATGTCATTTAAGGGGGGCAATTATTAAGAAGACGTCCAACTGTTTATTAAGTGTGGGCTGTGAAAATGTTTGGAAGGGGCCGAACTTAAGTGTTGGCACCAAATTTTCATTGTTGAGGTCGTGCCCATTGTCAGAGCCGAGCTCACATTCATAAGGCCAAGTCTGTCTGGAAAGTCGAGTTTTATTGTCCACAGCAGAATTGTAATTGGGCTCTAGTGCTATGTACGCAAGTTATAGGAGAATCGGGATTGGTCTTGATAGATTGGGGAGCCGAGATGCCTGCTTGCAATAGTGGGGAACCCGATTTTGGAGAAGCAGAATTTGTAGTTGCTACGTCAAGGAGACCGAGTCTCTCCCATTTGTGCAGTGACTGCCACCAAATTCTTACCCTCAGAGGATCGGATCTTATAACATGAGAACTAAATGTTGATTCCTCACTAGTAAACTAAACCCAAGTTCATCACTGTTGTAATCGCTTGTAGCCGGATCAAGTTAAGAGAATTATGTTGCCGCCAAATATTTGGTTCGAAGAGTAACTGCTGGGAGTTGATTACACTATCGTGCATTCTTTTGGCCCATGATATAACATCGTCACAGTGGGAGAAGCATCGTAAGCACAAATTTAATAAATTAGTTGATGTGGGTGGTGCCACGATAGCTATGAAGTAAGATCGAGTTCAACTAGCAGCGAGAACACCTCGCACATGGAAGGAAACAGATACGTGGGTCATGGTTGCAACTTCACATACATCAGGCGGAATTCCAAATTGAGCTAGTGTGAGCGTCACACGACCAAGATCCTTCTTGCATGATGCAAGGACGCGATGTCAACACTGCGAATATGGTGACAATGCAAGAGAAATTGTTGATCCACTGGTCTGAGCAAAGAGAATAAGGTATCAGTGCGAATAGGGAGATGTGGTAGCAGAACACACTTGGCAGAGATCAGAATGCAGTGACATGAAGCAAATGCGTTTTGTGAAACTGGCACGATGTTTTCCTTGAGCTTGTGTGTATGGATACCTTTACATAGAAATGGTTGTCAATGTGGGGCATGTGGACTCAATTGCAATTGCAATTGCAATTATCAGTCCACTAATAAAAAAAAGCGAATAAGCCTGGAGTGCAGAGATCTGGGAGTTAATTTTCCAGGAGCGAATAAGACAGAGCAATTAAGTAGAAGACAAAGGTTGCGGTCTGTTAGGGCTCGAATTTGGCCTCAGGCTGAAGAAGACAAAATCCAAGGCAACATCAAACCACTTAGCCTCGTAGCTAGCCCTACGAGGACAGGAGAGGGCTCTCTCCGGGTCTATCTCGGCAAAAGGTCTTCAATGGGATGAGATGACCAATAAAGAACACTGATTTTAGGCTAGTAAATTGATTAAAAAAGGGGTTTTTTATAAAATGATGGTTTTTTTTTTCTGCGCTGCATGGGGCAAAGAAACAGCTTGAACAGAGAAATGTAATCAAAAACACAGATTGTCTCCTGAGGCAAGGTAGGCAAGAAAGTTTAACATCAAATTGAGATTAAATGGAATGGCAAGACTGCTGAGGAGTTGACAAGGGCATAGAAGATGAATCCTTGTCAAACAGAAGAAAACATTAAATATGAACAAACTTAAAGGCAGAGCATATAAATTATGAATTCTACCTTAACACTTCATTTGTTCAATTGGAAACGATCATGAAATGAAATGAACACATAACAGGCTACATATGAAACATAGGATGACACAAATGTTAAATTTCATACCACAGGAATCTCAGAAGCCAGAGCTGTGTATTTTCATTAAAATCTCTGTCAAACAGCTGTACAATGAAACTCACTGTTCTCCACCAGCTCCCAAAACTCTCTTCTCTCTTTCTACAAATGTCTTTTAATACAATAAAAAGCTTAGGAGAAAACCGATCCATGAAAGGATGAAACTGTTTCAACTGACATTATGAAAAATAGTAAAAAGCCACTCAACGGTTCCTAAAGAACAGCGCTACATTTTCTGTGACCAATACAAAGGCGGAAGCTGTAGTGTGAACCCTCCAAATCATAACTGAAGACTAGGATAAGCAATCTGTCCCTATTTTTCTGCTCAGGTTGATAATCCTCTGTTTAAATTCTGGCTTTTGACTTTACTTTGCATTTGAATAAGAACTAAAACAAAAATAGCGTAATATCTTCTCCAATATCAGCGCATACAAAAACTTTTCCCTACAGGTCGATAAAAAATAATGAGCTGTTCAACTATAATTGCAAGAATAGAAAGAGTCATCCATTTTTTTCTAAAACAGAGCATCGTTTCCCTTGAATTCCTCTGATGGCCGACAAACTGGAGCACAGATCCCGTTGGATTATTAACCGAAGCCCTTAATAGGAGAACGAATCCTATTTCTTCTGCAGTGATGGATATCTGCGTTTAATTTGGGTTTTTACTTTTCCATAAATGATTACACGTTGCAAAGAGTCCTGGTCAGGATATAGATATGATTTAAAATAATTCGGTTTCCCCCAAATATATGACCCATTTGACTAAGGCGAAGAAAATCTTGGCAGCCCACTAAATTTGCACGCGTGGAAGTGAAGAATTTTCAGTTTTGGCGTCCTATGTAAAAATATTGGAAGACCTCTGGAAAATGAATTTGACACCAAAATATGGCAGTGCAAATATGTTTGAAGTGTGAAGGAATAGTGAGGTAGATATCTCAATCACACTTCAAAGCTCGTGCAATTCTCCAAGTCGACAAACCTGAATCTGGGTCCATGTCATAGGCTTTTCTGTTATAGTCATTGCTATACATATTTTTGCAAATTGCAACCGTAAATTCTTCATTTTGGATAGTATATAGGTACATAGTTTGCTCATCCTCGGGCCAAGCACAGAACTCATCTGGTAACACTTGCAACAATTCTGCCGCACTCTGTCCAGAACAATACGCACACACCTTCGCACTATCATCCAGAAGGGTAACAGTAAAGCTGAGGCTAGAAACTACTTCCCCGTCACAACCATAGAGACGGAAACTACACATGAATAAACTTGATTTACAGAATGCCCACAATGTGAATGTAATAATTCTAGTTTTAACCAGTGAAGCTCGACACTTCCAATGAGAACCCTCCAAACCTGTGTAAATTGAAACAAACTGAGCGCGGGATGCCTGATCTTTGTTTGGCCCACTGCAACACCAATCACTTCTTCCATGTCCCACCTTGATTGAAAGCAAAAGGCTTGAATTGATTATGCACAAGTGAGGACGTCGTCCTAGTGTACATCTGGATGTCTTTTCTCTCATCCATGGTCTTTTTCACAAAGTCCAGTATCTTTGCTCTTAGACTTCAACGCTTTCCTGTAACTAGTCCCGGGAGGATTTATAGGCACAGAGGTGGCACCCTTCATGAACGTGAAATAATCCTTCATGAGATCATCTGTCTCAGGCTCCCCATGATTGAAGCTCATCATCTGTTTTGCCATCACATTGAAAGTGAACTTCTTGGCTTCGAGCTGTGCAGAGAAGGGGCACTGCTCCATCTTCTCCCATGACTCGAGTGTCAGAAGTGAGTGTTTCTCAATATCACCCAACAATTGGCTCATAATGTTGCCAATGCTTATGAAATTTACAGCTATGATTCGAATGCATTTATGCATTTTGTCTGACCAGAACGAGCATTGACCATTTTCCCAGAGGTGACTGTGGTTGGCAGAGAATCTTCCATATTAGCTGCAATAGGAGGCAACAATTCGGACCCTTGTCCCAACAATTGCCTTGACATCTCCGCCATATGGAAGGAACAATGATCGCATCCCTTGAAGAAAGTTAGCATATAGAGAAAATTGAATCCGCGTTTCTTCGTTTGACCACCGCGTTTCCTTTCGATCAGCTATGTGACATGTGTGATAATCCTTGAAGATTGTGTGACTCTAACCACCAGTCTTCCGTCTCAATTATGAAGCGCAAAACTATGCAAATTGCTGAATTGCAAAGCATCCTCACATAAGTGATATGCATGCTGGACATGGCCACAAAGCTCCTTCTGTAGTTCTGCCTCTAATCATGCCCTCAATCTCCTAATAATTACACAGGTGTGCTGCACAATTCTAGTTCTATTCCAATTCTTACCCATACACCCATTTCATACTCTGCAATCACTTCAAAGTTCAACTTCAATTTCTGCCAGAAGTATTGCCTGCAAGTGCAAGCTGCGTAGCATGCTTGTGGTTGGTTCATGTAAATCTTTCCTTGTGCCCACAGTTTTAAGTACCCACATGTATACATGCCACTGTCATGCATCTGTAAGCCCTTTATGTAAATGCCAACTTTTTGTTTCGTTTGAATGCAGAGATAGGAGCTGATGAAACTGCTGCCATTTGAAGAGCTGGAGAATTTGATACATATTCTAAAAAAAACACATTTAATGATTTCTTCTTCAAAACAGGGTTTTGAAGAAGAATCAATCTCACATTTGACTTGACAAGACGGAGTCTAACACGGTCGAAATGGCTTTCTAGAATTATGTGAAGGAAAGCAGGGTGTCCGCAGCCAGACCAAATATTGAGTAAGAATTGCCAAACCGAGTTCTCTCATAACCAAATTTCCTTGTCATCTCTACTTGAGTTCAATTCTCAAAGGTGTACCAGATTCTCTAAGATAGAAATGGGTGTTGAGGTGAGCCACTAAGCTGAAGCAAGATCATAGGACATAGAAGCCCTCATCATTGTGCAGTGGGACCATGAATGGAGGTGCATATGGTTGCAGCTGACAGAGGACGAGTTGGTGTTCCTTTTAATAGTTCATCTGTGAAGGCCAGATTAGTTTTCAAGACATCTCCAGCACAAGTTCTTTTGACTGATAATTATTCCAGGTTCCATTTTATATCTTCTCCATCTACATTTCTTAATATATTGAGGAGGATGCTATGTCATGAAGTTCTGTCAATGACTACGTTAATTTTTTTACCTTAACATATAGATATCAGCTACTGGGAAAAGTTGTACATGTCACTGTGTGTTGGTGATTAGCCCCAATAAAATATTTTACCTATAGCAGTTTATGTACTTATGACCACATTGGGAGAGGGTATTAAACTCAGATTTTTATTAGGCACTTTGTGGATATTTCACAGTGGGTCCTGTCAATTCCTTGAGTCTCGCCCAATATCTTGTGATATTGCTATTGCATATTGTCATTAGTCATATAGTCTGATTGTCTTCCTTGTTGCAAGGCTGATATAATTATCCAATTATTGTTGAGTTGAGTAAGGAGTCTATGTATTGAGTCAATGGACGTAATGTCCTACAGTCGAGCTGTCAGTCAAGCCTTGCTTGGTGAACTTATCATCATTGAGCCAAAACATGGATCAAACCTTAATAAACTCCTATAATAAGCCACCAGCAGCAAACATTAGACCATTCTCAAAGAGGGTCTATGCCATTCTTTAGAAAGAACATCCAAAGGATGTGTAGAAGGGGCAGGAAATAGGACACAAGATTTTTGCTCTTAGGACAGATTTGAAGCACATGAGGATCGCATGGAAGATTCTCTTCAAACTTGATGAACTAGATGCCCTCCTTGCCAAAGTGAGCCAGTTAGAACGGAACAAATTAATTTGGGCTCTAAGACCAGCTGTGCTTGCTCTTGTACAACCCAAGTTCTTGGAGGAACCTTGTGAAGGGGCTAGACTTCCAGTTGCATCTTCTCTCAGTAACATCATGAGACTAACAGCCCCTATAGCTCTTTACAATGATGATCTTATGAGGAGAGTCTTCAGACTGGTAGTAGAAACTTTCCAAGACTTGGACAACAGTGTAGGCTCCACCTTTGGGAAGAAGCTTGAGATTTTAGAAGTTATGACTGTAACTAGGACCTATGAAATCATGTTTGATCTAGCGTGTGATGGTTTGATCTTGCAGATGTTCCAAAGCTTCTTCAGCATTAGGAAACAGCATCCTGATAGAGTCATAGGACACATGTAGTCCATCTTGCCCTCATGTATGAGTGGTTGTGATGCCATCTATCGAGAGTTGCAGTCTCAGTTGTTGGCTGTTTGGAGGAGAGAGCAGTTGGTCTCACCTGTTGCTTATGGTCTAGCTAAGAGGTTGGTTCAGCAGAACATTGGGTTGTTCATGAGACAGTTGACCAGGGAGGAAAAGCTCAGGTTCGGGGGCTCATACAACAAGAATGAGATGAGGAGTAAGGGACTTTGCTTCATCTGCAACGGACCTCGGGGACCTGATCACTCATGCTTGAGTGATACTGAGGAGATGACAGCGGTAAAGCAGGGAGATATTCTTTATGGTTGTGAGGATGAGGACTCTTCGTTGGACGAGTCCATGGGTTCATATGATATGGAGTTGATCACAGTGGCCCAGATATGCATCCATGTGTGGTAGAGGAGTATGAGGAGCAATTGATTGTTCCCATGTGGGAAAGAGATCAGGGAGGAGATGAGCGGCTAATGATTCAGCATAGAGAGCACATAGAGGAGCATGAGTCATGGTGAGTCATTAACATCAGGCCGGATTCATATGATGAGAAGCTTGTGGGTCCTAGGAGAGACATTCAGACTAGTGTGTCACCAGTGATGAGTCAGCATGAGAAGCATATGATGGAATGTGAGTCAGCTCAGGAGGATGAGGCGCACAATATGCATGATGAGCCTTTTTGGGAGAGCCAATTGGAGTTCATATTGAACCCGTGATGATGGAGGATGAGTAGCCACCTTTGGGGTCAGTCGTTGGTGAGAAGCAGACAGATGTACAGATAATTAGCAGGGTGACAATATTCGCAAACACTTGTGCTCAGGAGATGCTGGAGTATGACAAGATAGTTTGGCACGAGATTGGTGGGTTGGAAGAGTGTGGAGTTTCCTATCAGTCGAGGGAGGTGGCAATGCATCCATCGTTGGGACTACCCATTGATGAAGTGCAAACAGGTGTAGTGGTAGCTAGCCGAGCTGCAACATTTTCAAGCAACAACCCTCTCCAGTAGTACATAAACAGGGCTTGCAACACAGTTTGGTTACTTGTACGCATTATAGGGAGAGAGGCAAGACTTTCTCGGTCGATATTGTTGACCAACTAGATAGGGCAGCATGAGTTGAGCATGGACCAGCATCAGCATAGTAGACTTGTTCCTTACACAGGAGTCCATGACATAGATTGGCGGGAGATCATGAGTTGGTATCCTATTGATGGTGAATCATTCTTAATCGGGAGTAGTGTACTATAGGAGCCCTTAGAGGTGGGGGGATATTACATGCTCCAGTCGGCAGCAGAATGTGGGTTGGCCACTCATCAGTATCTTAGTGCAGCATCAGTATGGTGAGACTAAGCTTGGGGTATGCCAAGGAGATTAAGCTTGAGGTGAGGAGTTGGTACACAACTAGTAGGGCAGCATTCACAGCCGGAGCTACAACACAGCAAGAGCCATGTAGCATAAACACTCCTTCTTGGTGGCATTGGGATCTAGGTGGATCTACTGGCAGCAGGTTGAGTCAGAGATGGACATGGGATCCAGGGATTGGAGGATTTAGTCATGTCTCGATAACTTGGAGACATGACGTGGATCAGTGGTTCGTATGGGATCCGGGCATTGGGTCTCAGTGGCGTTGGGCCACCAGGTTGGTCCACATATTTGGATTGCTTGAGGGCAAGCAATCTTGGGGTGGGAGGAATGTCATGTCCCCATTTTTATTCTTCTTCATAGTACAACCAGGGTGGATTTCCAAGACAGGGGATGGCCAGGTCAGTGGAGCAAGTTTATGTCATCAGGAGTCCCGATGGAGTTTCAAGGAGTTTTTATGGGATCTTATGGCATTCGCTTGGCATATTCCATCATCAACACAGCTCGTCTTTCGTTCTGTTGCATTCCGACAACTTTCAAAAATCAGCGTTATTATTGGCATGACTTAAATAATTATGCTTGAGGTGGATTCCGGGGAGATTAATTGATGGAACACCTTAGTGTAATAGCTCATTGGAACTGGAACGAGAAGATCTACATGATGGGACTCTTCGATGGGAGTTTCAATGACCTGAGCAAACATGGTGGCCAATTTACCCTTTTCCCGCATTAAAATAATAATAAAATAGAAGATTCTAGAGGGGTCCATCAGATCTATAAAAAAGGAGGAGGCCATTGGAGGACATCATCGTTTTGATAGTGTTTCTTGTATAAAAGGTTGAGAACCCGATTCTCTACTCCAATGGTAGCCTCGGGATGAAACCCTCGGGATTGGGCGAGCACCCATCTCCCCTTGGTGGATTCATTCAGAATCCACAGGTGTAGTGATTTTTTTTGTTTCAGTTTGGAGACCGGAGGGTCATTCTCAGCTATAGTATTGGCATCTATCTATATATAATAAAGCTAGATTTTGGTTGCCGCATTTCTCATTGTTTCTCGTGTTGTGATTTTTAATGAGATTTTATGCAATTTATAGATTTATGGTTTGGGTTTTACATGGCAATCTTCTAGTAAAGACATGATAGTTTTATATGAAGTGCTTGTTCCAAAAATCTCTTATTTTGGACATTACATTCATAAACCTCTCCTAGGATGGGTTGGTCTGTATCTGCAAATCGTAGCAAAGTAATGATAGGGTCCATGATCTTAATAGTGAGATCTACCCTCTCCCACCAAGCATCATCTAACACTATGTCCTTCACTCTTTTTGACGTTGCTTGATCTATCTTTCTCCACAATGACCAAAACTCTAAAATAACCAGGGCCCCAAAAGCGGCTTTGACCTCCCTTAGCCTCTTCAACATGATGAATGAAGTCTGCAATATTCAACAATGATAGATGGTTGTTCTCTAGGACACATTGGACATTAGAACCAAACATGTGTCCCAGAGAATCTTGTCTGATTCGTGGGATTCAGGATACGAGGGGGTGGAGGACGAATCTGGTTTCTTAGCTTCTAATGATGTAGATATTCTTTTAGCATTTCCAATTTATTATCACGCAATTACACTTCAGAAATTCCACCATAAATGCACAAGGACAATAGAGAGCACAATGCACAAAGAGAACACAAGATTTACCCAAGGAAAATCCACTTGGGGGAAAAACCCAACCACCTTTTCCCTAGAGAAATTCTTCGATTCAACAAGAAATACACCTAATTTTGATAGTCAATATGATGGTCAAATTGACCTACAATACAATGGTAAAACCTGGTCAAACTGCCCTCTTGTCAAGCCTAATAAACTCGACCCTTGTCTGATCTGCCTAGCCCAAATTTCTGCCTCCAAGAAGCTGCACAAAAACTTGGCCTTCTGCCCAGAATTTTGGCCCTGCTTCCTAGAAGTTTGACCCGCTCCACAAAATATGCCCAGAAAGTCACACGTATGAAGTCAAAGAGATAGAGAGAGATATGCTTGAGATGAATTCATTCTTCTTTATCCTTCTTGTCTTTCCTCTTCCTTCTCTTGAATGCCCAAAATATATCTCCTTGTGTGAGAGGTCAAATGGTACCTTGTGGAAGAGGTCAAGTGCCATATATATAGTGCTTTGCCTAGCCAAATGGGTGCCTCTCTACCTAGGGCCGACTTCACTTGAAGGAGGGTTGACATGACAAGTTTGGTGCAAAAAATTAAAAACTTAAAATTCGAAATTATATCTTTTGAAACTGCCATGAAGAATATGTCTTATATTAATCATTTATGGGCTAATCAATAAAAATGACACAAAAACATGTCTTACATTTTCATTATATATTTCAAGGGTTAAAATATTAATTATGAAGATTGACCATAGCTACAAAATTCAAAACTCCCTCTTATCTAGGGATTTATTCATAATGACTATCAAATTTCTCTAAGAAAAGGTAATAGCAATTCATCAATATTAACATCATCCAATTACCATGATCCCAATCAATAACTTTGACACATGGTAAATCAACAGCGTCAACAAGTTACCATAATTTCAGTTGGTACCTCTGACCTATGGTGTATTCTCACCATAATCCCAGTCAATACTCCTGAGTCCTGACACATGGTACATCATTAGCATCAACTAGTCACCATAATTCCAGTCTATCTGACACATGGTATATTGACTAGTCTTGGTTCACCATTATTCCGGTCAATATCTTTGACACACGGTGAACCTCCAAAGGCCACACTCTACCTCAGTAATTTTGGGCCTGATGTTAAATGAGCTCTCTCAACCCATCCAAAGAGTTCTGCATTTGATGTTGAAAGGCACCCACTCAACTGAGGGATCTTGGGTCTCTAAGACCATTCTTCCTAATTTTGGGCAACATACATGACACATGAAGAATGATTATCCTCTGCTGGACCATTTCCCCTAATTCTAGTCATACTTGACACAAGGAGAGTGTTTGTCCCTGTTGTTATTTCATCAGCACTCCCTCTCACTTAGGGAGGTATTCTCAACAATTCTAAGCTTGTCCCTGAAGTATACAAACTTTGCTCTGGACAGAGGCTTTGTGATAATATTAGTTATTTGTTCATCAATAGAGACATATTGGAGCTTCATTGCTCTCTTCTGCACCATGTCACAGTCTACAAATGAAGTGGTACTTTATCTCAATGTGCTTTCACTTGCCATGGAAAACTTGATTCTCTGTTAGCTTCACATAACTTTGATTGTCATAATATATCATGGTCGGTTCTAGCACCTGATCAAATAGTCTTGCGGGTAACTTTCAAAACCACACTACTTAACAACTCGCTAAGTTGGCTGCAATATACTCTGCCTCGGCAGCGTTGAGCGTAATAGATGTCTACTTCCTACTCATCCATGAAATCATAATAGAGCCAAGACTGAAGCAATTTTTGGATGTACTCTTTTTGTCTTCCACACTCCCTACCCAATCTAAATTTGTATATCCCTGCAATTGTATATCACCATTTGAGACATATCTCAAACCATAATCAATTATACCACACAAATATCTCAATATATGCTTTGTTGTAATCTAATGATCATGTCATGGTTCCACCTGGAACTGACTCGGAGTGTTCACTGCAAAGCAAATGTCTAGCCTGGTATTAACCAAATACATCAAGGAGCCAATCAACTTTCAATACATGGATGGATCTACCAAATCTGACTCAAAGTCTCTCAACTTCCTCAGATTAGTCACCATGGGAGTTGCCATAGATTTACAGTCCATCATTCCAAACTTCTACTTCATCCTAATAATATACTTTCCTTAACCAAGGAAAATTTCACTAGGCCTTTGCCATACTTCTAGCCCCAAACAATAGTGCATCAACCCAAGGTCTTTCATATTGAATTCAGAGGCCAACTCCCTCTTACACTAAATAATGAGATGCTCTACACCTATCAAAAATAAGTCATCAACATACAATAATAAAATCATAGGTTCATTCTTCTCAACCATAATATATAAGTTTGGATCAACATCACTTTTGGAGAAACCAAGTCTCGTCAGGTAGATTTAAATTCGAGAATACCAGGCTCTAGGTGTCTGCTTGAGTCCATACAAGGCTTTCTTCAATTTGCAAATGTGAGACTTTCCCATGAACCTCATGTTGGAAACACTGAGAGGAGGGGTGAATCATTATTTCTTTTCAATTGTTATTTTTACCAGTTAGATCACTTATAATTAGAACACAAAATAAACAACAAGAATAAATACTTTTATTAATCGGGAATAATGAAGACTTCAATCCTCTTCTTTACAATAAATCAAGTACAATATAGTGTAGGGCTCGAACACTAGATGAAGATACCAATCTTCAATCCACCAAGCTCCAACCTATACTTTGCCATGCACCGACTTGGATTTCACGAGGCTCCAACCTCTAGGGCTCCAACCCTATCTTCACAAGGCTCCAGCCTTGTCACTTTGAGGCACCAACCTGTAGGGCTCCAACCCTATCTCTGGTATAGGCTCCAACCTGGTCTTCTTGAGGACTCCTATCCTCTAGGGATCCAACCCTATGCTTCAATTCGTCAAGATAAGTTCAGTTGTTCTTCAAGACTCCCAATATCTTCTGCAACTAGCCTTGACAATATCTTCACCTTCAACACTGCCCTCTCTTAGTCTCCAAATCACTTCATCAATGACAACTTTGCCTTCTTAGAGGGTGTCACCACTGCACTTCATGTTACCCAAACAATTTCTCCAAGGTTACATCATGACGGCCTTCAACAGTGCATCATGGTGTTTTCAATACGTTGCTCAGAGTCTACACCAAACTTCAACTTCAATTAAGCCTCCAACAGGTGACAACTCTTATGGTTTGTTATATTAGGCTTGCCTTCAAATGATGTTACTAGACTGCTTCACAAGACTTTTGTGCAAGAGGTTTTGTCTTCCAATATCAGTTCCAGACTAACTTCTACAAGTCTTCCAAATATCTTTTGGAATCCCTCAAGGTGTCTTCAAATCAACCCAAGTATTCACAAGGATGTTTTCAACAAACTGCTTCAAATATGATGCCCAATATTCTCAATTGCTTCACTGTCTAAAGCTCCAAATAATTCACTGTTCAAAGCTCCAACTGATGTCCATGGGCTACTACAAAACTGTCATTAAGATTATCTCAAAATATGTCACTAAAATGGTGTAGCTTCCCACAGTCCAAGCCTCCTCACCAACCCTTCCACAGGTCCGAGGAGACAGTCAACAAGTCACAGCTCCAAGCTACTTATTTACTGATACGGATCAAGCTTCAAATGTAGAGAGTCAAGGTCTGTCCGAGCTCCTTGTCCACTGGCTGGTCACTGTTCTAGCTTTACTGACAAGTATGAGGTTTAGTAAAGAATGTTCTCTGTCCCAAATCCGAGCCTGCAAAGGAGATTGTTCTTACTTTCCAGAAGTCTGCTCCTAGTCCGACCTTGAAGGATTCAAATCCGAGCCACTGTAGCTATCACAGTCAGCTGTTCCCAAAAAAGGAATAATTGTTCACTGGTTTATCATTGATCCAATGCGAGCTTTATCCAAGGTGCAAACAGTCTGAGGTTTTGGCCTAGGTCTAGTTTCGTTCTGGTTACTGTCAAGTCATAGATCTAGTTTCTTGCAAGAACAAAATTTGTATAACATGACAAGTCCTCAAAAGAAATATGCTTAGGTCTGTAACAACGGATCTGCAAGAACTTCTGTTTGTTACAGGTGCCACAAAACTTCGGTCTCCAGAAAGAAACTCAGCTCAGATATTACCACAAGTCTGGAATGTGAACTCTCTTGAAGTCCGCAAAAGATCTATCATAGAAAGGTTCGCAATACACCACAGGTGGAGAAGAACGGGTTTCAAGATCTTTGGATAACGTCTCCGTTCTTCTTTGCTAATTGTCAAGATGTAAACTTGTATTTCTGCACACTTCACTTGTCTGAACTGATTCCATCGTTGAATGGTGAGGCCTTATTTAATATATAGTGAATCATTGGTTCGAAAAGGTCACGTCATGGAGAGCCAACATGTCAGGAGAAGGTCGACCAACATTGAGTATGTAATATTTTTATAAAATGTGCAGCATCCAATCCTCAAATATGTTTACCGTAATATACTAATATGTAGTATCTAATAAGTTTAGTGTCCACGTAATATGTAATATGTGCAACATTCTTGTTATGTGGAATGTAAAATATTATAACATAAAGTTAATTTTAACTTTATATTAAAATTAAAGTTTTTGAAAAAAAATATTATAATGTAAATTTTAATTAGATTATTTTATTATAATATAAAGTTAAAATTTTATTATTAAACTTATATTTAAAAGTAAGGTTTTATTAAATTGATAAAATTGTTATAGGAATTAGGGTTAGGTTTTAGGAATTTAGGATTGGGGTTTGGCAATAGTCTTTAGGGGTGTATTAACAAGTAGATTCATCATTGGAGGTTTTTCATTAGGGTATGCCTAGGGTACATGTCTATGGTTTCTTTAATCCTACTAAGGTAAGGGTTTTAACATTAGGACGACTTTTACATAGACCTAGGGTTTCCAAGGACTAGGGCCTAAAGAGAGTCGTTAATGAGGCTAGGGAAACATCCAATTCTATGGTTTGCATGAGGATAGGGCATCATCACAAAAGGGTCATAAGAATATTTTCCATCTCCAACAATGCCATATTGACATCGATGACAACTTTGACCAACACCTCGAGACCTTGAGGTTGTTCTATGTACAATTCTTCCTCAATCCCACCATTGAGGATAATAGTCTTTACATCCATCTGATGTAAATTCCAACACATAGAAGAAGCAATAGAAATAATAAATCTAATAATAGTGTACCCGACAACTGGAGAAAAGGCCTCATCGTAAAACTCTCCCTCTTTCTCGGAGAATCCTCTAGCCACAAATCTCACATTTTATTTGTCAATACTGCCATCCACTGCATGCTTAATGTTGTATATCCATTTGGAGGTCACCAATAACTTCCCTTCGGGTCTAGGAACAATTTCCGATACATCATTCTTCATAATAGATTGGTATTTTTCCATCATTGCATCTTTCCAAACTTGTTGGCTAGTTTCCTCTTCATAGTTGGAAGGTTCAGAATCAATGAGATTAGTCATCAATGCAACATATCCAGAAAGCCTCTTCAGTCTCTTGCTTTCACTAAAGGTGCCACGCAAGATAGATCTAAGCCAAGTTGGCCTCCTCCCGATTTCAAGAACAACAACTAGATCCATTGGTTCACTAGGCCCTTCTAGCTCTTCCTGATGATCTACAAGATGTTATGAAGGATTGGATGGACTTGAACTCTCTTATTTGGGAGCTTCATGTTCTTCATCATCATCAGAGTCCATGGGAACTTATTTAGACTTCCAATAGGCAACATTCTCGTCAAAGACGACGTCTCTGCTGACTTCAACTTGTCGTTGTCCTGGAACATAGGTTCCATAGGCTTTTGATGACTTCTTGTATCCAACGAATATTCCTTCCTTTCTTGAAGGCTCTAGTTTCTTCCTTTTATCATTGCGTACATGAATGTAAACTAGACAACCAAAGATTCTCAAATGTCCAACCTTTGGATTCTATTCAGTGAACGCTTCTTTAGCAGTCTTATCTTCCAAGATCCAATAAGGACTTATATTTTGAATATAGACAGTTGTCATGGATGCTTCACTCCATAAGAACATAGGCAAGTCTTGATCATGCATCATTTCCTTAACAGATTCTTCAATGCTCATGTTCTTTCTTTCAGCAACTCCATTTTGTTGTGGATTGTAAGGGACTATCAACTCCCTCTTAATCCCAACTTCTTTACAAAAGGAAACAAACTCTTTGGAAGTATATTCTCCTCCATTATCTGATCTCAGAATCTTGATTTTCTTTCCCTTCAAGTTTTCCACTTCAACCTTAAATTCCTAAAACTTGTTGAAGACTTCATCCTTTGTCTTCATGAAGTAAATCCATGTCTTGCAAGAGAAGTCATCAATAAAGGTTACATAGTACAAAGAGCCTCCAAGAGATTTCACTAGCATTGGACCACATACATCAGAATGAACTAGATCCAAAATTTCCTTAGACCTACTTTCACTGCTTGGAAAGGGTTTCTTGACATTCTTCC
Source organism: Pinus tabuliformis (assembly GCA_031772625.1). Classification (NCBI taxonomy): domain Eukaryota; kingdom Viridiplantae; phylum Streptophyta; class Pinopsida; order Pinales; family Pinaceae; genus Pinus; species Pinus tabuliformis. The sequence continues at coordinate 615,886,163 of CM062804.1, forward strand.
CAAGCACACAACCTTTACATACTTCTTCATGCTCCATCTACAATTCTAGAACACCTGAAACCATCTGATTTAAAGCTGGCAAAGCTCTATAGTGAAGGTGAGCATATCTTCTATGCCAAAGTTCACATGGATTGATATCATTATGTATTAATGCTTGAGTAGGTTGTTTCAAGAGTCTATACAATCTTACTTCATGAACTCCAATTACTCTAGCAGAATCTATCCCTGAGCCCATTGGCCACACAAGTACTTTGCCATCAACAAATGCTAGTCTATCTACTTTATCTTCCAAACATGAAATAGAAACCAAATTCTTTTTCAAATCCGGTACATAGAGTATGTTGCTAAGATGAACATTTTCCCCTGATTCCCGCTCAACGGAAGTCTTCCCAACGCCTTTTACTGCATAATTGTTGTTGCCTCCAAGTTCTACCTTTTGAGATAGTCTCCTTTCCATTGACTTGTGAGGTTGTCACAATCTCTCATCATGTGTCTTGAGGCACCATGTCTACTAGCCGCAAATCATGGCTATCTGCAATAAAACATGTAAGAGCTAAAAAAAAAAGTCTTTGTTACCTGAATCTTCATTCTTAGGTTTCTTTAGAAGTTCATCGATGTTTGTTGTGGTAGCATGTTTCTTTCCCTTTTTCTTTCTATCATTCGATCTTTCAAGACAATCATGTTTACAGTGACCAAATTTCTCACAATGATAGCATTGAACTTTTGACATATCTCTCTTTCCTTGAGGAGCAGATCTTCTTCCTTCATTTTTCCTTTGGAAACAAAACTTTTTCTTCATCCAGCCTTCTTAAAACATGTTGCATAAGCTTGAGATTCACCTTCCTTTGAATCTTTCCTCTTGATACGAGCTTACATTCTTCTTGAGTACATGCAATCCATAGTTCTTCAAACTTTGGAGTTTTCCTTCTGCCACATATACTAGATGCAAATTAGACCCATGAGTCGGGTAAACCATGAAGTGTTGTAGCCACAAGTTCCCTTTCAAAGATGATTTCATCAATTTCTTGAAGTTGGTCTCTTAATTGAGAAATTCTCATGAAATATGATGCTATGGTATCATTCCTTGTCATTCTAACATCACGAAGCTCATTCTTCAAACTCATTGCTTGACCAATGTTGTTGATAATGTATAATCCAACTAGGGCATCATACATATGCTTTGAAGATTCAAGAATTGTGACATAAGAAATCAAGTGATTGTTGATAGAGTTCACAATGATGCTCCAAGTTGTGATGTCATCCTTCTCATATTTTTATTTTTCCTTCATTATTTGAGGGTTCAATGATCTTGCCTTTTACAATACCTATAAGGTCATTGCAAGGATGATATCAATCCTTTTTTTCCAAGCCCTAAAATTTGTAGCTCCTTCCAATTTTGTTCTTTGACTTCATAAAGGAACCCATGGATATAGACAACCAATCAAATTGTAGAGTAGGTCTCTTCAAAGGATCTTTCCTTTACCAAAGTTATTCAAGAGTTATCTCAATGTCCTTTCCTTTACCAAAGCTTTCATACCATTTTGATTTTTCAAGTGCTATAATACAAGCACCAATTTCTGAAAACTGATAATTACTTCTAATGAAGTAGATATTCATTTAGCATTTATATTTTATCATTAAGCAATTACACTTCAAAAATTCAACCATAAATTTGCAAGGACAGTAAAGATCACAACGGACAAAGAGAACATAAGATTTACACTGGGAAAACCCACTTAGGGGAAAAGCACAACAACATTTTCCTTAGATAAATTCTTCAGTTCAACAATAGATACACAAAATTCTGCTAGTCAATATGATTTTTAAACCCCTATAATACTAGTGTATCCCCCTTATTGCTATTGCTAGTGTAGCCCCCTATTGTTATTGTTGTGCCCATGTATTCCCCATATTTTAATTGTGTTGCCCCATAGAAACCCACTATTGTTAATCTTGTCCCCTTACATTATAATTGTTATGTAGGCTCTGATTATATTGTGAGCTCTTAGACTCCTATATATACCAAGGAGGTCTTATCATTTGTATCATCCAAGAATTGTTCATTTATGTAATATAAAGGAGGTTGTCCCCTCGAAGAGACTAATTTTTAAGTCATTGATCTATCTTTTCTTTTACTTTGTGAGTTGGTGGCATAACATTTGGTATCAGAGCTCCGAATTCTAGGGTTACGCTTCTTCAAACAAGTCACTTAGAATTTTCACTATAATTGTTTTTCTACGAGGATTCGAGTGTTGGACACGGTCACATTGACCCCCCGAAACATGACATAGGACACGTTATATATATATATATATATATATATATATATATATATATATATATATACATATAGATATATAGATATATATATAGATATATATATCTATATATCTATATGTATATATATACATATATCTATATATACATATATACATATATATATATATACATATATATATCTATATATATATATACATATATATATATATATATTAAAAATTAGATATTTCTTACACAAATTCATTGATTTAAACATAGATCTTCATTTAGATGTAAGTTTTACAAAGATACAAAGTAACATTATGCATACAAATACAATTGTAATTTGAGACATATTCATCAACGATCCAATAGGAGAAAGACAAAATATTGTAGTTTTCTCATTAAGTCATCAAAATCAAAATGTGTTACATAAGTAGTACAATGCCAATGGCAAATAAAAATAGCAAATACAAAACAACTTCAAGTCTACAAGCCTCAACGCAGTTGGTAGCTCATGAGTCATGAATCCTCATCATCAAAATCAGCATCACTATACTCATCATCAGGGTCACCACTACTCTCCTCTGATGCATCCTCCTCCTTTGTATCCAAAGTCATCTATGCATCTACCAGTGTAGAGAATGACCCCTCTACAGTATCACCATCATCAAATGTGAAAGTCTCCAACACTAGCTCATTAAGATCCAAGTTGGCCAATGCTAACTCAACACTGTTGTCCAAACCCATATCATCAGGAAACACATCTCACATCTTTGTCTTTCCCTTCAACCACTCATCCTTATGCCTATAAATAAGACGAAGGTTGGTGTGCGCATACACCATTGTCTCTGCCCTAGACTGCTCAAGCCTGCTCTTCTTGACACTATAAATTTTCTCATATGTGCTCCAATTCCTCTCGCAACAAGAGGATGAAGTCACCTGAGAGAGGAGCCTCATGGCTAACTGTGGTAGAGGAGGGCTTGTTGCCCCATGAGTTGCCCACCAAGAATAGGGCTTCTTAACCCCCCTGTCTCTAATCACATCATATTCTGCAAATCGACCAGTGCCAGTGGAAAACTCTGCAAAGGCATCCTCCACCTCATCAAGTCAAACCCAGTCAACTTGGCCTCCAACAGCAGTCCAAATCAGCCCAAAATAGTCCTGAAAATATTAGTCAAACTCAATCAACGCAGAGTCAAACCTGCAGTCAATGATGGTCAAACAACTCAGATTACCTCGATTCTATGCCCAAAAATGCGGCCTTCCTAAACATAATTTCTCCAAGGAAAAATGTGGTCAAACAATGTCAACTATTGCCCGGTCAACGCTAGTAAACCCTTCTGCAATCATTGTTTTAAAACCCGGCTGAATAGAGTCTGAAACGACCAAGTGAGATCGAGTTAAAAGGTGACCGAGTCAACTCGATGGGCAACTTGGTTCAGCTGACTCGGTAACAACCTGGCCAACTCGGCCGAGTCCGAGCCAACTCGACCGGCTCAGTGGGAGCAGCCATAAAGTGGATTTTTTTTCCAGCTTGGGTTTTTGGGGACCCCACATGGGGTTCTAATGTGCCTTTGGGTTCTTTGGGTCCATTTAATGTAGCCATTGTCCTCAATTGCAGAAGTTTGCAATTCGTATTTTGAGTCAAACTTGCAATGCTACTAGGTGTAAGCGGAATTGGTCTATCTTTGAGAGGATTCACACAGAGAAGAGAAACTGTTTGGATCAAAAATGGTTAAATGATCTACTCTATGTCCAATACAACCTCCATCTCAGATGCAACCAATTACTAAAAAAAAGACCTGATTCAGACCCCATTGTGTTTGAAGACATTGATCCAACATCAAATTGGGTAGTGGAGAGTCATCCAGCAGAGTTTGATTCTGATGAGGATCTTGATTTGTATTTACAGGTGGAGGCATCACTCGAACATAATGTTCAGTTGAATGCAGATCCACTTGTACCAGCCTCAGGGCTAGCCCCAAGTCCTCCAATCGCAAGCGCTTCTAGTGCACAGCCAGCTAGTGCTACCACTTCTACAGTTGCAGTTGGAGATGATGATGAGGAGGAGCCATGGATTTCGCTGTCTCACTTTGATTCAGATGTTGAGCCAGATGATGTTGGCTCCTCTAGCAGTAGCTAGTAGTACTGGTCAGTGGTGACTAGTAATGTTTCACAGTTTACTTTTGTCGTAGAGGCCATTTCTAGACTCCTTGGTTATGTGTTTTTGTTTTGATCTCTATATCATCATCATGTATGTATTATTACAATGCACTAGGTGCCATTTTGATATAATGGATATATTCATGAGCTTACTTTGATCATATGTTGTCTTCTATCTATATTCTAAAGCTTTGTGCTTGAAAACATGAAAGAAAATCTTTAAAATAAAGTTTTTTTTATAAAAAAAATAAATATTAATGTATTTCTTACAACGACCGAGTCATTAAAATCAAATCGGCCAAGTCGATACTGAGTCGAAGTCGACCCTCGGCCAAGTCGGAGTTTTAAAACACTGCTTGCAATTCGGTGAACCTACAAAACAGAAAATCGTAGTCAAACTTCGCACATGTGGAGGAGAAGAAGGTTGCCCTGAAGTTGTACGACCCAACCACATGACGAGAGAGAGATATGTGTGAGAATGAATGATGTCCAAATGAGGTAGATGCACCTTTTATTTATATGCAACGTTGATGGTAAAGCGATGTGTCTTTTGGGCTTCTAAGCCTACATTAGATTACCAGTCGACCTTGACAATTTGTCCATAAACGAAATAAATTCGTAATTCCATTTGTACATGTCAAAATGAGATGATCTTTAGATCAATCCTACACCTCTCGGAAAGAGGACTCCAATAAAAATATCAGTTGCATCATATGAGTTGTCCAAGGTGGAGTTTGGCCCTAGTTGCCAAATTTAACAGATCTTAAGTGAGATCTAAAATTCTGCTTTCTCTATATGAAATCCAATGACGAGTCTTAGAAGTTTGATTTTTCTAGGAAGATTGGTAGTAGTAGCTAGCAGATTTGTGCATTCCAAAAGGAAGTGCAAGTAGCAGAGCAGCAGCCAAGAAAGAGAAAAGAGAGGGTTTTAGACAGTTTTTGAGATGGCCACAACAGAGCTTAGAGATCAAGATACGTAAGAGGGCTCCTCCAACTATGTCATCTAGAAGGCCAAAATGTCTTTCCTGTTGGATGAATATGGTCTGAAGCTCTACATAGACAGTGTTGTGGCAATTCCCCAGGATGCAGATCAGCTGAACGAATACAAAAAGGAGATGGCGCAGGCAAAGCAGTTGATCTTGGATGGAGTCTGTCTGGGACCATACTCTCTCACACATCGCTGGCAAGCATATTGCCAAAGAGATGTGGCATGCTCTCTCCGCGCTATATCAGGGCACTTCCAAGCAGCAGAAGATGTTCATAGAAGAAAAGTTGAGATGCATTAGGATGCAGAAGTGGGAAGGCAAAGATCCCTTCCTCACGAGAATTCAGGAGGTCCAAGACAAGCTTGTAGCTCTTAGGGCAGTGCCTCAACCAACAAAGCCATTGAGATTGGCATTGAACAGTGTCTCTGAGGAGTGGCAAGAATTTTTCCAAAGTATATTGGGCAGAGACAAGCTACCAGAATGGGACAAGATGTGGTCAGACTTGCAACAGGACTTGAGGCGAGCTCTATTAAAGCGCTCCATCAATGGCAGCAGTGATCGCATATCGAAGGTGGTGAAGGAGGAGGAGAATGTGGCCCTCGCATCAAAGGGTCCTAGTCAGGGGCAAGGGGAACAAAGAAGGAAGAAGAAGGACCTATCAAAGGTCAAGTGCTTTAGATGTGGTGAGCTCGATCACTACAACACGCAATGTCCTCTTAGGAAGAAGGACAAGTCGGAGAAGTAGGACCAGCAAGCAACGTCAGCTGAGATCGACAAGTTGTCCTTCAGATTGGAGGAAGATTTTGCAATGTTGGCAGCCATACCTCTAGGGATGAGGTGGGGTGACATAGAGTTGTAGCCTCAGAGACCTACAGAGATTGGGCAGGATCCTTGAGCTGTCCTCCTCATGGATCATTACCCAGCTACGGGGTGCCCACAGTATTCAGTAGCAAGATGAATCAAGTGTCAAAGATGCAGTCAGATTCCAGAATGACAGTTGCAGACTAGTAGCAGTCAGGTGTTGAGGAGCACAGTGCAGGTTTGACCACAGAGCAAGAAGCTCAGTAGCAGAGTTAGCAGTAGCACAGATTCTTTAGTGGACAGTGAAGAGGCTAGTAGCAGTTAGGACTCAGGAGACAGATGCATCATACTGAACACAATTGATTCAATATTTTGGATGCTTCTCAATTGTAGCTGCAACAGATGAATGGGAGTTGCAATGCAGATGTAGTGTCGGTAGCAGTATAGCAGTGTCAGTAGCAACATAGATGTAGCATCAGAGTTGCGCAATAGTTGGTGGGCAGCAACAGTGAGACATCAACAATGTAACAGGAGGTGATACAGAGACAAGGTGTTGTGGCAGGATGTGCAGCACTCGAGAGAACACAATCCTCTCTAAGAGGGAGTCTTAGTTTCTGTAGCATCGAATGTGTTCTAGCCACGAAATTTGGTGGAGAGGCTAGAATACATGAGATCTCCAAAACCCAGAAATCGTTTTTGGAATTTCCACCTACAGATGACTTAATTAGATTACTAACCAATTTTTTAATGTTTCCTAAGTCTAAACTTAGGAAAATTGGTTAATTAATTAGAATTAATTAAGTCAATGTGAGAATTCTCTAGAAACTCACAAATCAATCCAGAAATGATCTGAGCCATTGATTAGGATTTAATCTTGGTCGTTGGAGTCCCAACAGGAAGATATAAGAAGGGATCAATGTGGTAATGGAGAATACACTAGAACACCAGAAGTTTGATTTCCTTGGCAAATCAATTTCCAGAGAATAGCAGCAGTTGTCCAAGAGCTAGAAATCGAAGCAATGAGTGAGGGGCAGGGCTAGTGAGTCCAGAGGAGATTTTTCCACATCCAAAGAGTCAGCCATAGGAGGGTCGAGTTTCCACGGTGAGGTCGCGCAGAAGCTTCAGAGACAGCAGTTCGATTTGGCCAGATAGAGGATCGATTCAGTTGCTGAAGGCCGGGAATATTTTCGGAAGGGATCAGCGAGACATTCTCAGAGGTTGGATTGGACAAACGGTTTGATCAGTTGTAGTTCCAAGTAGAGCGTACCAGTGGTTTGCACAAACATGATGCAGAGGTTGACGCAGGGGTTTCGTGGAGCCCATTCAAAGATAATTTTGGAGTTGGATCAATGTCGAGTGTGACAAATTTTATTTCACTAGTTTTTGTGGCCAATTTCTCCTACAGTGGATTGCCAGTTTGTGCATCCAGATTGTACTTAGATTTTCACAGTTGCATAGTAATAGAAACCCTCACTGTTGCACTGGCTTTCCCAAGCTTGGTTTTTCCAGGAACAATTGTCCAAAAATAACGGTGTCATATTTATTGTGTGTGTGCAAGAATTTTCTCAGTTTCTAGCACTATTATTTCCGCAATATTTTATTTGTGAAGGTTGCAGTGTGATTTATTTGATATTTGCTATAGCAAATAAATTGTTAAAATAATTAACAATTAGAAAAATAAATTCTAGTTGCTGCAATAGGATTCCAGTTTTGGAATTTTCACAGTGAACATATAACTGCCAGTTGGCAAATTGAATTGACGCAATTTCATGTTGGTGCCATTTTGTCAATCTACACGATTTGGTGTCACATTTTTTCATGTACGATTTCAACTTTTCTAGATGTCTAGCAATAATCACAACAAACATGGCACCAACATGAAATCGTGTCAATTCAATTTTCCAACTAGCAGTTATAGGCAAAATCAATGTAGCATGAGTGGGCAAAAATCAATTCAACCCTCGTACGTGACAAAACCCAATGTAGCAATGTAATCCCCCAAATCCTGAAACCCTGGAAAATTGTTAAGTCTGTTGGATTTTAAGTGAGATCTAAAATTCTGCTTTCTCTATATGAAATCCAATGACATCAGAACCAATCTCAAAGAAGAATGTCATTTTTACTTGAAGAATTTAACATTACCATGAACTGCATAGCATTAGTAGGGAAATATGGTCAAATACTATGCTCCCCCGTCATAAATCATTGTTTAAAAAAAAAAAAAAAAAAAATGCGTTCAAAGGGTCCTTGGCAGCAATGTACAAAATCAGTCGGTTCAATGAAAAATGGTCAGCTCAGTATTGGCCCTGAAATCTAGAAAGTTGGAGCGTCCTTCTGGTTGCAGCTAGAAAACAAGGCATAGGAGTGTCCAATAGGTTGGAGCCTATAAACCAGGGTGTTGGAGCCTCCTTTAGTCGGAACTTATAACTTGATGTAAATCTTTTGAAGACAAATATTAAGAAGCATTCGATTGTTTTTGTCCCGGAGAGGTTTCCACCTAAAAATCTGTGTCTACTGCCTTTATTATTGTGCATTGTTGAATGGTGTTAATGAATGTTTATGTTTATTTGATGCTAAAAACATTTAACGCTCTGTGAAGTTAAAATATACTCCCCCTCTCGGTATTTCCAACAACATTCTCACAAAGCCTCTATCCTGAATGAAGTTTGTATACTTCAAGGACAAGCTTGGACTTGTTGAGAATGCCTCCCTCGTTGAGAGGGAATGTTGATGTCATAGCATCAAGGTAGACGTTCTCCCTAGGTCAAGGGTATTAACTGGGTGTCATGTAATGTGGCAAAGGAGAATGGCCTAGTTATCATCAGGGCCCCAAATGCTCCCTCAGTCAAAAGGTTTTGACCATATTGCCAAGGGTTACTTGACTAGTGGGTAGAGTAAGTGCCTCAAAGCATCGAGAAAGTATTTTTACAATTCAAGTTCCATGTGACGACTTGGGCGAATGATAAATGGGCCCAGGCTTTCATCATTGTTCAAGGAGAATTGATCTAGTTCCAAGTGATGACTTGCTTAGTTGGTGACCCAGGACTAGTTTTGTTTTACCCCAGTCAGGGGTTACCTAAGCATATCACCAAAGGGTATTTGGCTTGTGGGTGACTAGATCCTTTGCATGATGTTGATGCAAGATGCTTTCCACACGGTTCTAGAATATAACATGAATTGGATGGATACATTAACATAGCAGGCTCATTCAATCTTTCCTTGGGATGGAGAAATTTTAAACGAAGTGGACATCTAAGGAAGTCAAGGTGAATACCTCCCTAGATAAGAGGCAGTGCTAATTTTTGGGTAGTTGTAGGAGGTATTCCCCAACTACACAAGTCGGCTCATGAAAGAAAAATAAAAGAAAGAAAAAATATTATTTATGACCTCATGTAGGATTCAAAAGGTCAAGTCGGCCCACCATGTGAATGGGTGTGACCCTTGGTCAAAACCCACCTCTTTTGACCACTACAAATACCAATTTGACCTCTGTTGTCGAACGGATTGTCACGACAACGCTCAAACCGAGGGCAGTCACCCTGATTCCAATCTCTCCGTTTAAGCCTGTCTCCCGCGGCTAAGGGGGGTAGACCCTATGGGATGATGAATGACCAACTGGGGACCAGTTGGGTTGGGAGACACGAGGAAACAAGCACCAAATTGATTTTATTAAGTTAATAGACCAGTGCCTTATGTTTAAACGATTATTTAGCAAATGCTGCGGAAATATGAACCATGCAAAACAATCTTTTACCATCAAATAACTCAAACAAAGATTAACTTTTATCAAATGCAAGAAAAATGCTTAATGGCTTAATGATACTCCAACAATTAAAATTTCGAAAGATAAAGTGCATTAAACAACCACGTAAAATGCTAACCAGAGATCACATTCATGTAGTTAATCTTCAGATGGACATTAAAGCATGTTAAATATTAATTCCCACATCGAAATTTTAGCCTCAGCAGAAAAGATAAAACCCTAAAAACTCCCGAGCCAAGACTGAAATTAGCAAAAACTCTCAAAAAATATTTTTTATTTTTCAGATAAAACAAAATTTTGAAACTTTTAAATCAAAAATCTAAATGATATTAAATCAAATCTAAACTAAATTAAATCAAAACCTAAACTATAAGAAAACAATCTCTTTATTTTTTTTAAAGTTTTATATTTTTTTATGATTTTTTTATTTTTATAATTTTTTATGATTTTAAAATTTTAAATTTAAAATGAGACAAAACTTACCATCCAAATAAAATCTAAATTAAAAAAAAAAAAAAAAAAAAAACGATTTTGATTTTTTTTTTTAAAGATTGAAAATTAAAAAAAAATAAAACTAAAACTAAAATCTAAAACTAAACTTAAATCTAAATTTAAAACTAAAATCTATTAAAAACAAAATGGAAAATATTTTTTTATTTTTTATTTTTTTATGAATTTATATTTTTTTATTTGAATTTTAAAAGCTTTATAACTTTTATAGATTTTAATAAATTTTTTTTTAGAAAAATGAGACAAAGCCTAATAAAATCTAATTTAAACTGATCTAAAATATAAATTAAAATCTAACAAAAACCTAACGAATTATTTATTTATTTTTTAAACTCAAAATGAAACAAAGCTAAGATCTAATCTAATCTAAGACTAAAGAAAAATTTATTGAATCTAAGATTAGAAAATCATTTAAAAAATCTACATAAAAAAAGGAAGTCTCTTTTTAAACTTTTCGTTTTTATATTTCTAAATCTAAAATTTAATAAAACAAAACCTACATGAAATAAAACTAAACAAAAATTTAATTCTAACTTAATCTAAAAAAAAATAAAAATGGGCTACCTTGCATATACGTAAAACCCAAAAACGACAATGCAAAAAGAATGGAAATTGAAATCTAAGTCTACCATTGTCTTACCATACCAACGCATGAAAAAAAAGGCTGGCCCGTATACACAGAGAAAACGCGTTCAGACGACGGAATGATTTTCGAGGGCGGACGGAGAGGTTTGCAGGTGCTTACGGCAGCTTTGGAGCGGATTTGAAAAATGCAGCAGCAATGAGGGCTCGGTTTTTGAATGGCTGGACGGAGGGAGAACCCGAGGGCAGAAGAAGGTGCGGCTTGATCAACGAATGGACAGTTGCGGTGATGGTTTGGACACGTTTTCTGCAAGTGATGGAGTGACTACGCGCAGAGGGCAGTGTGGTGAGGAACGATGCAGGGACACATGAGGCAATCGCTGAGAAATCAATGGAAAACCGTAGTGATGCTTGTGTGACAGGAGTGGCGTGGGCAGTTTGGCGGCTGGAGAAGAATGAGCAGATCGATGGAAACTTAAGGCGTTTTCCTTTGGCAGATTTGTTTCCAGGTGATGAGGAATGCAAGTTTGGAGTTAGAAGGTTTATGCAGCGCAGGAATGGGTATACAACAACCAATGAGGGTTTTAGATTTTGTTTTTGCAGGCTTTGTACATATATATATATATATATATATATATATATATATATATATATATTTGCAGCGGCAGGTTTGAATGAGCGTGGAGATGGATGGAGCTGCGGTAAAAGGGAAATGGCAGATATAGCAGTCCAAAAAATAAATTCAGAAGTTTGCCAGAATAGAAAAAACGCAGCCAGAGGGAGGACACGCAGAAAAATGAAGAGGTGCAGTGATTCCCTTGCAGCGTACACGCTGTGTTAAAAATTGATGGGGAGCACATAAAAATAAACTTCCTGCAAATAATGAAACCCCAGATCTGAAAACAATTGATATTTGAAACCCTTGAACAACCAAAACAGAGGCTCTACAAAAACTAATTTTCCCACAAGATTTTATCTCAGACCTGCAACCTGCAAATGGAAAACAAGAACCCAGAAAATATATGCAAGGATTAAAAATGAAACCCTACAAACCAGCAACAATTATTTACAGTTTTGTGACTCTGCAATAGCCAGATTTATCAATAATCAGTAGTAATATTTTCAGAGTATAAGTTTAATGTAAGACGCTTCAGAAAACCTTGCATGCATTCATAAAAAAAAAAAAAAAAAATCGAATGATTAGCTCGGGATCAAGAACTGGCTGGGCTCTTTCAGAAAACACAATCCGGGAGTTGGCTGGTTCAGCCGAGAACTTCCCCTAACGCCCGGTAATCTGAAAAAAGGATTTCCTGCACAGCTTAAAATCAACCATTAACATAGAGGGAGAAAACAATAGTGAAACCCTGATCAAATGGAGATACCTGCCACTATATTTCAGAATCTAAACTATCATTCAAACCCCAAAGATCAGACAAGATACCTGTGCCTAGATCAATCTTCATTAAGCTATCATCAATGGCTGAAAATAAAATTATGCAAAAAAAATAGAACAATCTTACAGCATTTCCAGAAGAGTAACACCAGCAAGAGTTTTAACCCCAAAGTCTTTCTTTATTGCACAAAAAATGACTACAAGAGAGCTTTCTTTAGCACCAGACTCTCAGATCCAATCTGCCTCTCAAATGACCCCTAGCACCCTATTTAAAGGAAAAATTCCCAACGGCTAGTTTGAGTGATCCACGTCAAAATGATCTCGACCGTCGATGAGGATCAAGACATCTCTTAATCTCATCCGTCGAATTTTTTAATGAATTAAAAATTGAAATTCTGCATTTATTTATTCAAAAATATTATTATTTTATTATTTTTAGGTTTTTTCTTTATTTTTTTATTTTTTTATTTTTATTTAGATTTTTATTTATTTTTTTATATTTTTTTATATTTTTTTATTTTTTTTATTTTTTTATTTTTTATTTATTATTATTATTTTTTTTAATTTTATTATTATTTTTTTTTATTTTTTTTTCAGTTATTTTTTAATTTTTTATTTATTTTTAAATGGATCCTTGAACTTAGCCTTTGGAAAAATCACCTAGGACCTAGGACTTAGGACTTACGAGGGGATTAAAACATTTTCTAACCCTCAATACAGTTTACATCATGACTTTTACAACTTTACATCTCAAGGGGGAAACAAGGAAACCCATAGGGAAACAAAACAGAAACGGGGAAACCCATATGGTACGGCCCAGAAATGCATTTCAGGCTGTACTGGCTCGTTTCGCGAGGAAGAAACGTGGCCAATACTGTCGGAAACATGTTTCTGGCCCGTACATCTGAGTTTCCTCTTGTAACTTGACTTTTTCTTGTATTTTTTTTAATTTTTGGCTTCTAATTTTTTATTAGGCGGCTCAAATATCAATATTCAACTTGCTTATTGTTAACAACATTTGATTCATACCTGGAGTTTCTTGCTTTCTTGGAGGGTCGATCATTGCCTTGATTTCTCACATTCCTCCTTCCTTTTCCATTGAACCTACCATTACTTTGATTGCCTCTGGATTGATTGTGGTCATCATCATGTGATGTGTCCTTCCTATTAGGACACTCCCTCGCATAGTGGCCAAATTTGTTGCAAGTATAGGACCTTCCTTTCTTTCCTCCCATAGATCTGGGCTTACCTTTGGTATGACCTTTAGACCTTGAATTATTTCCACTTTTGGCATGAGAGGAGAAAGCAGTGGGGTTGACATTCTTTGATGGCATTTCTTGCTCCACCATCTTTGTCTCTTCTTGAATGCATCTCGATCCCAGTTCATCAAACCTTGGAATTCGATCATTATTGAGAAGAGTAGTTCTAAATACATACCATTCCAATGGGAGCCCTCCAAGGGTAGTGATAGTTAGTTCCCTGTGAGAAATGACTTCTCTAATCGAAAGAAGGTCATTCTTGATCTCAGTGATCCTTAAGAAGTAGCATTGAATATCCTCATCCTTGCCCTTGTTAATATCCTTCAATATTCTTGAGGAACAAAACTTGATTTGCATCACTAACTTTGAATAGGCTTACCAATCTATCATAGAACTCCTTGGAGGTGTTTAGCTCAGAAATGTAGGCCACCAGACGCTTGTCAATTGAATCTCGAATGATCTTCTTCGCTTTGACTTCACCCTTAGTGTACTTGTTCTTTGTAGCAACCGGTGCATTTGATGGAGACTCAAGGATTTTACCCTTCACATAGTCCAAGACTTTTTGTTCTTCCAATGTCAGATCAAGTGACATTTTCCATCCGTGATACTCAAACTTCTCATGGAGCTTATCTTCAGCGGGAAACGGGATGAGGAACCTATTGAGCCTTTTTGTCCTTGTTCCACAGTCTTCACTGATTTCTCTTTTTCACTCTTGCTTGGGCTTTGTCTTCACCTCACCTCTCATACCATGTTAATTTTAGCAAACAATGGTATGTTCTATGCTTCAGGAATTTACTTCAAATTTCTTATTAGCCCAATATCAGTTTCCAGATTACCAATCACATCAGCATGACAGTAAAGTGCAGATAGAACATAAACATAAATCGCGGAAGACAAGCCAAGACAGGAGAACACAAGATGTGGCACTAGCCAGGGACAAACCCCAATGTGGGAAACCCTTTGATCAATTCTTCCAACATTCTTCAATAATTCAGCAGAGAGAGAAAGATAGTACAATTACACAAATCTGTAATTTTATGACAGCAGCAACAAAACCCTAACCAGCAAAGTCAAATCTGGTCAAACAACTCACAAATGACCTCAAGTCAACCTTGGTCAACTTGGCCTCCCACAGCAAGTATATGCAGCCCAAAACAATCCTCGGTCAAGGGTCAAACAGCAGTCAATGAAAGTCAAAGTCTGTGGTCAGCCCTAATGCTTGGTCAACGCTGGTCAATTCTATGCCAAAATAGAAATCTGCAGTCAAAATCTGGTCAACACATCACCCCGCAGCTCGGTCAATGGTCCTGCATCTTGGTCAAACTTCAGTCAAAGCTTTCCCTAACAGAAAATCCATCCTCTTCACATGTGTGAGAGATCAGCTGATCCTACGCTTGCCCAATCAGATTAGGAGAGAGAAAATGATGTGTTGAGTGATGGTGAAATGAGACACAATGTCTCCTTTTATATGCAACGTTGAGACTAAGTTGGGGGCAAAACTGACTGTTTTGCTTGCTGGCCAACCTTGACAAATTGTCAAGAATACAAATAAATTCATATCTCCATAAATATATATGGGAATCGGATGATCGTAGATAAATCCTACACGTCTCGATGAGAGGAATCCAAGAAAAATATCAGCTGCCGTAAATAAGATGACCCACATGGAGTTCGGCCCTAGTTGCCAATTTTAACACATTGACTATACAAATCTAGACCTCTTTTTGGGCACTTTGACTGCAACTGAATGCAAGCTACTTGACTATAGGTCCGAGCTGGCCTCAAGCCAAATTTCAGCCCCTTTGACCTATGTTAATTTCTCTGCTATTTGGAAGCTTTTACCAGTGTTTGACCGAGTATTTATAGGCAATTTGACTGAGCTGATTTTTTGTTGCAAAAGGTTGAATTTCAGTCTGTTTGACCAATTTTGATTAGCGCTATAATTTTGGTATGGGTTGACCAAGTATGACTTGTAAATATCAGATTATACTTTTGTTGAACTGAACAAATACTCCTAGAAATAATTGTTGGGTTTTCTCCCGACTATAGGTTTCCTAGGGAAAATTTTGGTGTCTACTATGCATGGCTATTATACTTTGATCTTTACTATTTTTGTTTTACAGAGGAATTTTTTTAGTGTAATTACTTAATGATGTTCTGGGGTGTGCTAAAGTAATAACATATATTGTTGGAAGTAATTATTAGTTGCAGAAAATTGTAATTGTCTAATTAGCACTAAAAAAATCAACAAAACAAGTCATTTGGAGCATCTTGGGTTTGGATACTTTCTCTTGCAGAGATTTTGGAGAACTTGGCTTTTCGGTTCAGAGAGCCCAAGGATGAAAACCCTTGGGTTTCTTGGTGTGTTGGATGACACCCCAACTCACTTCAGAAATCTCATAGAGCTTCATCCGCATCAATTGGTGAGCAGATCTGTGGATTGAAAGTGGGGATCATCCAGATCTCTAATTTCAGCTTCATTTCCAGTTACAGTTTTTGGGAGGCCAGAATCAGCATTGCAGCGGATATTTTGGTGGCCATCACCTCAGTTATCGTCAACCATTCAGATATTTGTCGATGTTTATAACAGGTTCTGATTTGGATTTGGCATGTAATATCATATTCCAGATTTAATATATAATAAAGCTATATTTTGCTGCATATTCCTCGAGTTATTTATAATTGCAGTATTTTATTGCCGGAATAGCAGCAATGTATTTAATTTATGGGTTTTACATTATTTGCTGGCAATTTTTGTTGTAAATTTTATGGTGTTTTTGGGTAAAATTCATCAAACAATTTTGCTGGAGTAAAATCCCTATTATTTTGACGAAAATAGTGAAAAGGGATATTATAGCTAAGGACATGTTCTTTATACCAGGACTGAAGAAGACCTTTCTCTCAATCTCAGTATAAAGGACGTGAGGTGATGTTTAAGAACAGGTGAGTGCTCATTTGTTTAGAGGATACTAGCACAAACACAGCAGTGGCCATCAGGATTAGAGAGAGCCTTGTTAAAATTGGCAACTATGGCCAAATTCCGCTTTGGACAGCTCATTTGATGGTGATGATGATTGCATTGAATTCCTCTTTTCGAGAGGACCAAAATCAACCTAAAGATTATCAAATTTGGACAAGCAGAAATGTGTATTTGAATTTATGCCCACACATGTGCAAAGTGTCAAGGTTGGCCACGTCATCATGTAGCCTCATGAAGCCCAATGGACATGTCTCCTGAACCCCAATGACTTGTATAAATATAAGAGACCTCAAACCTCATTTGGCATCATCTGAATGCACACATCTTCTCTCTCCTCATCTGATTGGTTCGTACAGCTCATTGGGCAGCTGATTTTCTCTCACACGTGTGGCAAGGAGGACAAATTTCTGGGCAGATTACAAGGCTGAAATCCCAGAGTTGTTGCAGGGTTTGACCCGCACTGACCAGGCACTTTGACTAATCCTTTGACTCTGATTTTTGTGGGAAAAAATCGTTTTTGGCAAGCCATACTATTTGGTACAAAAACCGAGATTTTTTAGGTTATTTGACCTGCGTTGACCACAGGCTGGTTAGACACAAGGTTGACTTCAGGTTGACCAAGTCTAAATGCTGATTTTGTGACTGTTTTAGGCTGACTTTGACCACTTCTAAAGGCCGAGTTTGACTGGCTTTGACAGAGCTCCAAAGAGGACATTTCTCTATTGCATTGACCATCTTTGACTTTCTTGTTAGGGCAGAATTTCACTGTTGTTGACTGCAGATTTGACAGGGCTAATTTGACTTTGTTTTGGCAAGTCAATTTTGACTTTTGTACTCTCCCTCTCTGCTGAACATTTGGTATAATAATAGGAAGAAATGATCAAAGGGTTTCTCCATCTTGGGGTTTTCCCTGGCATCTGCCAAATCTGGTGTTCTCTTGTCTTAGCTTGTCTTCTGCGTTTTATTGTTCATGTTCTATCTACAATTATTATCAATGTGATTTATGGTTAATGTGATTGCTATTGAAAAAATAAATTGGAAATTGTCATTGGGCTGCTAAAGGAACATTGAAGTAATTGTGCTAAAGAATAGAACATACCACTGTTAACTAAAATTAGCATGGTATCAGAGCCAAGGTGAAGACAAAGAGAAAGCAAGAGAGAGAAAAGCAATCACCAAAAGAGATTTATTGGACAAGTTTCAATGGCTTCTTCATTATACTTCAAGTCTAAGGACAAGTTCAATGACAAATCTGACTATCATGCATGGAAGATGACTTTGGACCTGACTTTGGAGGAGCATGAAGTATTGGACTATGTGCAGGAAAACGTGGTGGAGCCTCCTTCAAATGCACATGTTGCTGCTAAGACGAAGTATAGAAACGGTGAGGTCAAAGCAAAGAAAATTTTAGTTGACTCTATTCAGAAGCATTTGGTTGCCTATAGATCTATGATAAGCTAGTTGGGATGTTCAAAGTGAACAATGCAAATCAAATCCTCTTTCTCAAAAACAAGTTGAAGGATATCAAGATGGATAAAGGGGAGTTTCTTCAATCCTACTTCATAAGTATAACGCAAATCAAGAATGATTTGTTGTCGATTAGAGAAGTTATTCCTAACAGGGAGTTCTTTCTCATTGCTCTTGGAGGTCTTCCAAGACCATGGGATGTATTTGTCACCACCATTCTCAATAATGACAGGATCCCTGGTTTTGATGAGTTATTGGCCAAAAGCACTCAAGAAGAGACTAAGATGAAGGAGAGAGACAAGCCCTCAAATGGAAATAAACCTACTACTTTCTTCGCTCATGCAAACAAGAAGACAAGTGTTGGTCCAAGACAAGAAAACAGTGTCAAGGATTCAAGAAGAGATTCAAAGAAGGAAGAAAACGAAGGTGCTACAATTGCAACAAGTTTGGCCACTATGCTAGAGCATGTCCTCACAAGAAGAATTCTCCAAGGGATGATGACAACAACAACCACAACAATTTCAAAGGCAATGGTAATCAAAGGAACAACAAGTTCAACAGCAAAGGAAAGAGGAGTGCTCTCGCTACTCGAAATGGAAATGGTCGACCTCCCAAAAGAACGAGAAATACCAGGTATGATGAAAATAATGTTGTAGAAAAACAAGATGAATTTTATCTTATCTCCACTCTATCTACCGCTTCTCCTCTGAATACTTTGGATCATTGGTTGATTAATAGTGGAGCCTCAAGGCACTTCACTAAGTACAAGGAGGCCCTTTCAAATTTGGTTGAAAAAAAGATTAATTTGAAGATCATATTTGGAGATAACGCCACCTACCCCGTGAAAGGGATAGGTGATGTTACTCTTCACTTGAATCAAGGTCAAACCATTCATCTACAAGAAGTGTTGTATGTGCCCGATTTGAAGAACTTGGTGTCTACTTCTGCGATCAAAGATAAAGGCTTCAAGGTAGAATTCATTGATTGAAAGGTATGTATATGGCAAAGAAACCCTAAAGATGCATTTACTCTTGGATTTAGGGTTCATCGTCTCTATCAAGTTGGATGAAGTCCTTTGGGAGCTTTGGCCAACGATACTTCTCTTCAATCTCAACTATGGCACCGAAGATTTGCCCACCCACATTACAAAGCCTTAACTAGGGTAAGGAAGATGATCACAGGTGGGCCCAAGTTCAATATGAACCATGAAGGTGTTTGTTACGGTTGTGCAGCTAGAAAACTTACAAAGGGACCATTCCCTTCTAGTGAAAACAAGACCACCGATATTCTCCAATTGGTCCACTATGACCTATCTAGTATGTTGCCCGTAACAGCATTGGGAGGATACCTATATTATGCAATCTTTGTGGATGACTTCTCACACAAAACATGGATCTATTTCTTAAAGAAGAAGGATGAAGTGTTCAAATGGTACTGTTCTTTCAAAAACTTAGTGGAAAATCAAACAGAGAAGAAGATCAACATATTGGGGACCAACAATGGAACCAAATATGAATCAAATGAACTCAATGACTTTTGCAGAGAGGCTAGCATTAAGAGGGACAGAACTGTTCCATACACTCCTAAGCAAAATGGTGTTGCTAAAAAGAAGAATCAAATACTCATGGAAGCCACCCGTGCCATGCTCCATGATCAAGGTCTACCAAAGTCCTTATGGGGAGAAGCTGCCAACACTGTCGTATATGTCCAAATAGGAGCTGGATCAAGCATTGGATTTCAAGACACCCAAGGAGGTTTTCAACGGAAAGAAACCTAATGTTTCTCATTTTAGAATATTTGGTTGTCTCGTATACTTTCATGTGCTTAAAGAGAAAAGAAATAAGTTGGAAGCATCTGGAAAGAAGAGTATATTCGTTGGCTATAGTGAAAATTCAAAGACATATAAGATCTAAGTACTTGGTCAAAGAGATGTGAAAGTAAGTCATGATGTCACCTTTGATGAAGACACTGCGCTTGGAAAAGCAAGAGATCTCCCCATTCCAAGGAAGGATAATGATGATGCTATGGAAAAACAAGATGAACCTCCGACTAATGAGCCTATACCTGATGTTGATGGTCCGATGGATCCTATTGATCCACCTCCTGGTGATCCCTATACCTCAAGGAAACGACCACTATGGCTCAAAGATACTCTCGAAGATGTTGAAAGAAATTATGCTCCAAGAGGGACATTTCGTGAAAGTAAGAAGCCGAATAGGTATCAAGGGTACTTGGTTGCTATGAGTACTATCGTTCAAGCTGAACCATGCACGTTCGAAGAAGCCGTAAAGCACCAAATACAGAAGGATGCGATGAATGAGGAATTCGAATCAATCATGAACAATGATGTCTGGGATGTGACGCCTAGACCTAAGGACAAGTCTTTGGTCACTTCTAAATGGATTTACAAAATTAAACATGGATCTGAAGGGAGTGCTGAAAAATATAAGGCCAAGTTCGTAGCTCGTTGCTTCTGTCAAAACAAAGGAGTGGACTATGACAAGATATTTGCACCAGTTGCTCGATATACCACTATCCGATCTATTATTGCTCTTTCTGCCACTCAAGGATGGAGCCTACATCAAATGGACATCAAGACTACTTTCTTGCATGGCTCATTTAAGGACGAAGTATACTTGGAGCAACCTCAAAGGTTTGAGGTTCGAGATCGAAGGAAACATGTATACAGGTTGAAGAAAGCTCTCTATGGGTTGACGTTGTTGGGTTGTGTTATATTATTTCCACGACTAGCCCACGTAGTTAGCCAGGAGGTTAGATGGGGGGCAGAGCCCCCCTTCGTTCCGCTGATCATGTAGCGAGGGGAGGGGGGCAATCACAGGGGGTTTGAGGCGTACTCGTAACTCCACTTTCGCACATGTTTTTGGACGCGATGGTTTTCGGTCCATGGTATCGGATGCTTCAGCATGTATAAATATGTATTATAACATTGAAAGGAACATAATGAAAAATCAAGCTAGTAGTCTCGATTTTGGGATCCAGGGGAAAATCTCTGTGTATATGTGTTTTAAGTGTTATGCTCTCGCATTGTTTATTTTCTATGTTTTAGAATTCGTACGCAGGTAATTTCTGTACGGGGTTAAAACCTACATTTGATATCGGAGCAATTTTGGCTTCAAGGGGACGCCTTTGTTGCTAAGGGCTTTCGCTCAGGCCTGTGGTAGACCCTGTTCAGTGGGAGATCTATGAGATCGATTCTGGTGTTGAAAGAAGATGGCGAGTAGTGGAAAGATAGAGATCGAGAAATTTAATGGTCAGAGTTTTGAGTTGTGGAAACTCAAGATGGAGGATCTGTTGGTGGATAAAGATCAGTGAATCGTGGTAGATCCGGGTATTAAACCAATGGGAGTGTCCGATGAAGAATGGAAGAAGTTGGATTGGAAGGCAAAGAGCACAATATGATTGTGTCTCAGATTCAGTATTGCTAAATGTATAAGGGGAAGCTACGGCGAAGGCTTTGTGGGACAAGTTAGGGACTTTGTACTAATCTAAGTCTCTGGTGAATAAACTATTCCCATGGAAAAAGTTGTATAACCTGAGGGTGAAAGATGAAGACTTGGTGACAGAGCATCTGAATGCATTTAATATTGTGGTAAGTCAGTTAGCATCTGTTGATATTAAAATTTCAGATGAAGATAAGTGCATCAGTTTGTTGTGTTCTCTACCAGATTCGTGGAATAGTCTGGTTATTGCAATAAGTAGCAATGCAACTGCCTTGCAACTTGACGAAATAGTCTCAGCCTTGCTGACGAAGGAGATGAGACAGAAAAATATGGAGAGCCAGAATGGTGATGCCTTGTCTGTACGAGGACGGTCCCAGACAGAAACAAAAATAAGTCATCGAGTGGGAGATCTAAATCTAGAGGGAGATCTAAATCTCCATGAAAACCTGTAAACGTGGTGTGCTGGAAATGCGGAAAGGAAGGCCACTTTAAAAGGCACTATATATATAAAGTACCTGACAAAGGAAAGGGATCTGATGAGGCTCCTTTTGCAGAGGCGAAAACCACCTCAGATGAAGGTGGGGATGTGTACTTGGCTTCTTCAAATACACATGTAGATTGTGAGGCATGGTTGATTGACTCAAGTGCATCCTTTCACTTCACTCCCCATAGAGAGTGGTTCTGCGAGTATGAGAAATATGATGGTGGTGATGTCTTCTTGGGGGATGACAGGAAGGCTAGAATCGTTGGTCGCGGAAAAGCAAAGTTGAAGTTGCAAGGTGGAAGGGTTAGAACGCTTCCAAGTGTTCAAAATATTCCTACATTAGCTAGAAATCTGATTTCTGTAAGCAAGCTGGATGATGCATGTGTAAAAACAGTGTTCAAGAATGATACCTGCAAAATGGTTCGGGGAGCACTGGTATTGATGCGGGGAGTTCGGATTGGAACTCTTTACAAGCTGCAAGGTAGCACTGTTATTGATGGGTGCAATAGTTCTATGGGTCTTGAAAGTGGAACAGAAAATCTAGTGGTCTATGGAGAGAAGACCATGTTGTGGCATCAAAAGCTTGGACATAATGGAGAGAAGGGCCTTTGAATACTTCATGGTAAAGGTATGGTAGAAGGTATGAGTAAAGCTCTCTGGATTTTGATTTCTGTGCAAAATTGTGTATATGGAAAGCAGAATCGGGTGAGTTTCCCCTCTGGTGGTAAGAGGGCGAAACAAATATTAGAGCTTGTGCACAGTGATGTGTTTGGACCTGCGAAGATTCCATCACTGGGTAAGTCTGTGTATTATGTATCATTTATAGATGACTTCTCAAGGAATACATGGATATATTTCCTTAAGAAGAAATCTGAAGTCTTTGACAGGTTTAAAGAATTTAAAACTCTGGTGAAAAACCAGACAGAGAAGAAGATAGTCCTGATGATGGATCCCTGTTGAGATTTGAAACATTGACGAAATATGGTTATTATTGTGGGTTCTCCAGTGACTAACTCAGAAAAGATAAAAGTGTTGAGGATAGATAATGTTGAAGAGTTTTGCAACAAGGAATTTGAAGAATTCTGTAAGAAGTGTGGTATATCATGGTAGAAGACTACTCTATATACACCTCAGCAAAATGGAGTTGCAGAAAGAATGAACAAGACGTTGATGGAAAGGGCAAGAAGCATACTCAGTGGTGCCAGATTAAGACAAGAATTCTGGGCAGAGGCAGTGGATACTGCATGTTACCTGATCAATAGGTCACCTTCATAAGCGTTGGAGGATAAGACTCCACAAGAGGTATGGACTAGTAAGAAACCCTCTCTTTCACATCTAAGGGTATTTGGATGTGATGCATATATACATGTTCCAAAGGAGAAAAGAACCAAGTTGGATAGTAACTACTAACTCTGAAAAGTGCATCTTTATTGGGTATAAAGATGGTTTAAAGGGTTATAAGCTTTGTAACCCAGTCACACGAAAGGTTGTGTATAGCTGAGATGTGGTGTTCAGAGAGGTAAAAGATGTTATTAAACATGAAGTCCAACCAAAGGAACCTGAGAAGATAGAGTTTGAGCTCAAGGAGGAAGAATCAGACTCTACAGCAGAGGAGGAATCAGAAGATGAAGAGCCACAAACTCCGGGTGTAAGAAGATCAGTTCGAGAAAGAAGGAAGCCGGAAAGGTATAGTCCATCTGCTTTTTGTTCAAATTTTGCTTTATCTATTACTGACAATGATCCCAGAACTGTGAAGGAAGTAGTAGATTCAGAGGATGGCAAACTCTAGAAAGAGGCCATGGTTTATGAAATGGCATATTTGCACAAAAATGAGGCTTGGGATTTGGTGGAGTTGCCGGCTGGAGGAAACCCATTGGTAGCAAATCGGTGTTCAAGAAGAAGACAAATGCAGAAGGTTCCCAAGTGTTGGGAATTGATTTTGGTGATATTTTTTCTCCTGTTGCCAAGGTAACTTCTATTAGATTACTTTTATCTGTTGCTGCTGCTTTTGATTTTGAGGTAGAACAGATGGACGTGAAGACAACGTTTCTTCACGGGGATCTGGAAGAGGAAATATACATGAAGCAACTTGAAGGCTTTACGGTGAAGCGTAAGAAAGAACTAGTATGCAAGTTAAAGAAGTCTCTGTATGGGTTAAAACAGTCACCAAGGATGTGGTATCAAAAATTTGATACATTTATACGGGGACTTGGCTTCACCAGAAACAAACCAGATCACTGTGTGTATTTTAAATTAATTGGTGACCATGTTATTTATCTGGTCTTGTATGTGGATGATATGTTGCTGGTTGGAAATGACAAAGAAATTATCCAGGATTTGAAGACCCAATTGTCCTCCAAATTCGACATGAAAGATCTTGATGCTGCAAACTATATTTTGGGCATGGAAATTAAAAGAGATCGGGCAAAGAGGAAGCTCTAGTTAAACCAGAGGAAGTATGTCGAGACAATACTGCAGAGGTTTAATATGCAGGATAGTAAACCGGTGAAAGTTCCTATTCCTGTAGGTGTGAGGTTATCTGTTGAACAGTGTCCCAAGACACAAGAAGAGGAAGAGGACATGTCCCGTGTTCCATATGCAAGTGCAGTCGGTAGCCTGATGTATGCAATGGTCTGTACCAGACCAGACATTACACATGCAGTGGGAGTATTGAGCAGGTTTATGTCAAAACCAGGGAAGGAGCACTGGACAGCAGTGAAGCGGGTTTTCAGGTATTTGCGTGGCACTAGTGATTATGGTTTGTGCTACCAAGGAAGATCAGGATTGGACAGAATGTTGGATATTCGTGGCTTTGTTGATGCGGATGGGGCTGGAGATCTGGATCAGAGAAGATCTACAAGTGGGTATGTGTTTAACCTATTTAGAGGTTCAGTCAATTGGATGAGTAAGAAACGATCTATAATGGCGCTTTCAACTACAGAGGCAGAATACATGGCAGCCACTCATGCAATCAAGGAAGCAGTTTGGTTGCAGAGATTGTGTTCAAGTATGGGGTTAGTACAGGAAGCTATAAGGACAGACTGTGATAGCCAAAGTACAATTTTCTTGGCAAAAAACCCCGCATATCATTCAAAGACAAAGCACATTGATGTTCAGTATCACTTTATAAGGGATATGATAGAAGACAAAAAGGTGTTGCTGGTAAAGGTGGACACTTTGAAGAATAATGTAGATGCATTGACAAAATCTGTGAGCTTTGAGAAGTTCTCTTGGTGTAGAGAGACAATGGGCGTTTCAGGGCTGGAAAAATTACTAAGCTCTCTTGTGGCCCCCTGTGGAAAGAAAACAACAAGTGGGAGAATGTTGGGTTGTGTTATATTCTTTCCAGGACTAGCCCACGTAGTTAACCGGGGGGGGCGGAGCCCCCCTTCGTTGCACCGATTGTGTAGCGAGGGAAGGGCTCACAGGGGGTTTGAGGCGTACCCGTAACCCCACTTTATGGGGTCCAAGGCAGCACCCCAGAAAATTTTGGTTTTGGACACTATGTTAGGTTGGGCGAACCCACCTATGATTTTGTGCATGATTTTCGCACATGTTTTTGGACGCGATAGTTTCCGGTCCATGGTATTGGACGAGATGGTTTTCGGTCCCTGGTATTGGATGCTTCGGCATGTATAAATATGTATTATAACATTGAAAGGAACATAATGAAAAATCAAGCTAGTAGTCCCGGTTTTGGGATCCAGGGGAAAATCTCTCTGTATATGTGTTTTATGTGTTATGCTCTCACATTGTTTATTTTCTGTGTGTTAGAATTCATATGCAGGTAATTTCTGTATGGGGTCAAAACCTACAAAAGCAAGCCCCTAGGGCTTGGTATAAAAGGATTGACAGTTATCTTGTGAAGTTGGTATTTGCAGACAGCTATGTTGATCCTAACCTATACTTCAAGGTTGAAAAGGACATGCCTCTCATTTTGGTCATTTATGTTAATGATCTCTTTCTGGCTGGTGTCGACCCTCTCATTTATCAATGCAAGAGGGAATTGACTTCCGAGTTTGAGCTGAGGGACCGAGAGAATCTTATGTTCCACGACCGCTCCAAGCACATTGCTATCAGGTACCACTTTATCTAGGATATGGTACAATGGAGAGCAATAAGGCTCCAACACATTAGGTTGATGAATATGTCAAATTCTTAGCTTTCCGAAAGAGACTTGGAGTCGTAGAAGGACCCTCCCATGAGGATCCCTCTTGGTTGGACATTGAGCTCTAGGAGCCTCTGGGGGCTTGGGGTACTTCTTGAAGCTATGAGCGACCATACAGTGAGTGGTTCACCTTCCCCTATAGGTGCGTTGTGTACAAGCTGAATGGTTCACCTTCCCCTGTGATATTACATGATGCTTAACATGCGTGTAGGGTAAGTGGTTCAGTTTCCCCTACGATTGATGACACGTGTGTAGGACGAGTCATTCACGTGTTGATTTAGGGTAGCATCGGATGTGATCTAGCCATGAAAATTGGTGGAGAGGCTAAAGCACATAAGATCTCCAAGACCCAGAAATGGTTTGAATAGATTGTACCCGGTTTGGGAGATATTAAAATAATTAATATTTTTAATGGAGTTCCTAAGTCTAAGCTTAGGAAAAATAAAATATTAATGGGTATTAATATAAAACTGGGTTAGAAGATTCCAAAAGTCATGAATCAAGCCAAATCTAATCTTAGCCGTTGATTAGAGATTTAATCTCAATCATTGAAAGACTAACGAGAAAAGTATAAGAGGAGGCTTGAGGGTCAGTTGGAGAACACACCAGAGTGATCAGTCATTCATTTTGCTAGAGCAGGCCTGCTAAGCAAAGTTGAATCAGTGATCAGCAACGAGGGGCAGTGACAATGAGGCAGAGAGGTAGAGACAGTATTGAAAGACCAGCGCAGAAGCAGATAGAGTGAGAGTAGCAGCCAGTCCAGGGTACGCAGAGCCCAGCAGAGACAGCACAGATGCCAAAGGGACTGCATCATCCACGCAAAGGCTACTGGAGTGACGCAGAGGATCCCAGAGACTGCGCAGTGCCTCAGAGGGCTAAAGCAAAGGGTCCTGGAGCTGACACAGATCAGCAAGAGTCTGACACAAAGGCCAGAAGGGCCAGCGCTGAGCTTTAGTTGTGCTGAAGAAGGTTTCATGGAACAAGTTTTCTGAATCCCTGTTTCCGCATATAGAGGTATTGTTGCCGTGTATTTTTCTCTGTCGGGTGAGCTAGTTAGACACCTAGTTGTACTCAAAAATACTGCATAATAATATAACCCTCGGAATAGATGCACCGGTTTTCTCGCATTGGGTTTTTCTGGGGACATTTGGCCAAAAATAACGGTGTCACTTGTGTGCTTGTTTTCTTTTAGTTGATGATCTGCAGATGTTGTGACTGCATTGCATTTATTTCGATATTTAAAATGTTTTAAATAACTTGTTTAGAATTTACAAGTAGCAGAAATAAACCAGCAGAATACAGACTAATTTTCTAAAGGATAGACTTAGAAAATTCAACACACCTAGGTAGCTAAAACATATTTCAAGAGACGTACGCTACTTCAATGTGTACAACCTGCGTGCATACGCTGCTGAATTAAGGCCAACCTGCATATACGCTATTTTGAATTACATAACCAGCGTGTATACGCGCCTTTGCTTCGCTGAACCTGCATACAGATCTATAAAAGATAATTTATCATTTTCACTTATTCAGACATCAGTTATACCCAGATTATCGATTTATAGATCAAGTCATGCGCCAAAAATAACAGATCAAAATCACACAAAGATACTACTATTCAAGCCTTAAGATCTTGACCCATCAATAGTACTTATCATTCTTCTTGCGCTCTGGTTCCACCTTGATTCAGATCCAGCTATGCACCATAACCCAATGACCAGCATTCCAGATCTAGCTCTTCATAAGATATTCAATGCTTGAGTGAATGCCTTTGCCCAATGATCTCCTTCCCCTTTTATAGTCTTAGGCCTTACTCAATACCATGGTCCAAAACCATTTAGAATCAATAGTAGGGACCCAATACCTGGGTTCAATACTTCAGACGCAATACCAAGGTCCAAAACCATAGGTCCAAATACCACGGACCCAAAACTTAGTTTTCCGACATGTACGCGCCTTTCCTTGCGTGAAAGTGTGTGTGTACGATATACGAGCCTTTATATATAGTGAAACTGCGTGTATACACTACTTGGTATATAGCGAACCTGCGTATATACGCGACTTGATATATAGTGAACCTGCGTGTGTACACGACTTGGTATATAGTGAACTTGCGTATGTACGCAACTTGGTATATAGTGAACCTGCGTATATAATTTTCTTTCTTCATTCTTTGTAGTCTGATCATCAATTCTTTGCTACTGACTTGCTGCACTATGATCTGTCATCTATGTGAGTTGCCATCAAGGAAAATACTTGTATCATAATGCCAACAATCTCCCCCTTTGGACTTGATGGCAACCCCAAGTCACTCAAAGTCATTTTCCCTCTTTGTGATCAAGGGCAAAGGGTTATGCTCCCCCTGAGTACATGCTGAATTCTCTGCTCTGCTATGTTGTCCATGCTCCCTCTGACTGTAGGCAAGGTCTGCAAGAAGATGTTCTACAAGAAGAAACATGACTTTATACATCATAAATGACCTTCCTATCACCAAAGACTCATACATACATCCATCTCCCAACCAAGTGGGGATATACCAATATTGACTCATCCTCCCAACCATGTGGGGATACACCAAAAAATTACACATGATAAAACAAGAATATTACATCATCCATCCCAGGGATAGTGGGGAAACCAACATAGGCCATTACATGACCTTGATAATAAAAGAAATACATGACAGAGATTAAATATCTAAGATAGGACTATGATAGTCATCAGCAACTAGCAGCATTTGTTAATCATCATTCAAACTGGCAACCATGATCTCATTCTACACCTGTTCCACCTGAAACAAAAACAACTGTGAAATTGAACCAAGATCTTTTAAGATAATGCCAATAATGCATTATTACAAGTATATGCTCCCCCTGAACCTGTGCCAGATGGTCTCTGTCAGACCCATATTAGACTCTTTTCATCCTGAGCCTGGCCCACTGTTTGTCTTCAAACCAACATATACGCGACTGTATCCACATAAACAGGCGTATGTACGCGAATTCTCCTCATTAAACTCGCGTACAACCACTTTTCTCTGAAACAGACAAGTTTCAACAGCAAGATGATGCATCAACTACTCCCAGCTTCTGTCTGAGATATTCAAAAGTCTCCCTGGGCAGTGGTTTGGTGAGTATATCCGCAACATGTTCCTTGGAGGGAACATACTCCAATTTGACCTTTTGTTCAAGAACTTGTTCTCGAAGAAAATGATATTTGATAGGTATGTGCTTGGTCTTTGAATGCATGACTGGATTTTTTGAAATATTGATTGCTCTTGTATTATCACATAAAATGGAGATAGGTGGAGTACAAGTGATTTGAAAATCTTGCAAAATTTGCATCATCCAAAGGAGTTATGTGCAGCAAGATGCAACAGCGACATATTCTGCTTCAGCTATAGATAAAGCAATTGAACTTTGTTTCTTGTTGAACCAAGATACTCATCTGGAACCCATAAAGAATGCACCACCACTAGTGCTTTTTCTGTCATCCATGCTTCTTGCCCAATCTGCATTTGTATATGCATGAAAGATCTGTATCTCTAGGATACCATAAGCCATAGTTTTGTGTCCCTTGAAGATATTTGAAAATTATTTTAACCGCCTGAAAGTGTGCTTCTTTCAAATTTGCCTAGAATCTTCCAACTATTCCCACTGCACGCATGATGTCTGGTCGGGTACCTGTTAGATAGAGCAGACTACCAATCATGGATCTATAGGTTGGTTGATGTACTGTTGTTGAATCATCATTTGCGCTGAGGCTGCATCCTGTTACCATAGAGGTACATACTGGTTTCGAATCTTCCATGCCATATTTCTTCAAGATCTCCTTGAAGTACTTGGTTTGTGACAAAAAGATACCGTCTTTATTTTGTTGGACTTGTAAACCAAGAAAATATGTCAGCTCACCAAGCAAGGACATTTCAAATTCTTTCTGCATCACCAAAGCAAAGTTTTGACTCATGGCTTCTTCATTGCTACCAAAGATGATATCATCAACATACACGACAAGTATTAGCAATTTGTCATTATCAATTTTTACATATAGATTTCTATCGGCTAATCCTTTTGAAAAACCTTGTTGATGGAGGTATTTGTCCAAACAATAATACCAAGCCCTTGGAGCCTGTTTAAGACCATAGAGTGCCTTCTTAAGTCTGCATACAAGTTTTGGATCATTTCCAAGGATGAATCCATCTGGTTGCTCAATATACACTTCTTCTTCCAAATCTCCATTTAAAAAAGCAGATTTCACATCCATTTGAAATACTTTGAACTTCTGAAAGCTAGAAAGAGCAAGGAACATTCTTATGGCTTCAAGTCTAGCAACCGGTGCAAAAGTTTCTTCAAAGTCTATACCTTCTTGTTGAGCATACCCTTTACAAACAAGTCTGGCCTTGTTTCTAATAACATCTCCATTTTCATTCAACTTATTTTTTAATATCCATTTTGTCCCTATGACATTCTTATCATTTGGTCTAGGAACCAACTCCCAAGTGTTATTCTTTTCAATCTGCTCAAGTTCTTCATTCATGGCCTTGACCCAGCATTCATCTTTGCATGCTTCACTTACATTTCGTGGTTCAGTGGAGGAGAGCAATGCTAAATAGCTTGAAGCTTCTGAAATAGTTCTTCTTGTTTGTACACCTGCCTCTTTCTGTCCCAAAATTTGAGTTTCTGGATGATTCTTCTGAACGTACCTGGATGGAGTCTTTTCTTCTACCCTTATCTGTTCTTTTGGTGCCTCAGGGGTTTCTTCTTCATCATAACTCTGATTTGATGTTGAAGGATAGTCTTCATCATCTTCGAATTCTTCAGATTTTACCTGCCTAGGAATATTTCCTTCTTCATCAATCACTACATCAATACTTTCAACAATTTTTCCAAGTCTTTTATTGTAACACTTATATCCTTTGTTGTGGGGAGAGTAACCAAGGAGAATGCCTTCATCTGCTCTAGGTTCAAACTTGCCAAGGTTTTCATCAGTCCTTTTGATGTAACATTTGCTTCCAAAAATTTTGAAGTATTTTACCGTAGGAGTCTTACCATACCAAAGTTCATGAGGAGTTTGAGTGTTGTTTACCCGGACATTTGTCTTGTTGAGAATAGTAACCGCAGCAAATGCAGCTTCTCCCCAAAAGGTTGCAGGAGTTCCAGACTCATCAAGCATAGCACGAGCCATTTGTCGAACCGTTCTGTTCATCCTTTCCACTACTCCATTTTGCTGAGGAGTCTTTGTAGTAGAGAATTCCCTTCTTATTCCATGTTCTTCACAAAAATCGAAAAATTCATCCAAGGTAAATTCCCCTCCTCGATCAGACCTGAGGCATTTGATTCTGTGATCTGATTCGTTTTCAACCAAGGCTTTGAATGCTTTGAACTTTTCGAAAGCTTCGTCTTTATGCTTCAGAAGTCCTATCCAACACATCCTAGAAAAGTCGTCAATGAACAATATGAAGTATTCTTCTCCTCGATGTGACCTCTTCCTAGATGGACCACATACATCAGTATGGACAAGTTCAAGTGGCCTACTAGATGATCCTTCCATCTCAGGGAAATTCGTTCTAGTTTTCTTACCAAACTGACATGATTTGCATATTGTATTGTCTGGAATTCTGATGTCAGGGAGATCACGAACAGCCTGATATTTGCATGCTTTCCTTATCTGAGAGAAGCTTAGATGCCCCAATCTCCTGTGCCATAGCCAGTGTTCATCATTCTTGCTTAGATAGCATTGTTGTTGTCCACCCTTGAGTATGTATAAATTATTTGGAGTTCTTATGCCTTTGATCACTGCTTCTCCTGT
This sequence comes from Pinus tabuliformis, assembly GCA_031772625.1. Taxonomy (NCBI): domain Eukaryota; kingdom Viridiplantae; phylum Streptophyta; class Pinopsida; order Pinales; family Pinaceae; genus Pinus; species Pinus tabuliformis. Next base: position 615,918,252 of record CM062804.1, read on the forward strand.
ATCAAGTTCACGAAAAAACATCCATTTGATCGAAATATTACCTCATTTCCTTGATCACACATTTGACTGACACTCAATAGATTATGTTTTAAGCCATCAACATACATAACGTTTCCAGCTTCGACTTTTTCTTTCAAAATAACAAAATCATTACCTTTTATGAATGCAGGGGTGTCATTTCCAAACGAGACCTTCCTTTCTTTTTCAAAAGCACTATATGATTGAATTTTTTCTTTATCACCTGTCATATGTTTTGAGCAACCACTGTCGATGTACCACTGATTTTCCTATCCTTCCACATATAATGCTATACCACATCTTTCTGGTTGCGGTTCTTTCTTCCTCCATGTTTTGGGACTTAATGAAGCTTACTCCTTCTGAGTTGTTTGTCGAAACCTACTCCTGCATTCAGAATCTTCATGACCGAAGTTGTTACAAATAGAACATTCTATTTCATGTTCAACGGCAGAAAAGTTATTGTAGGTTCTTTTTATGATTCCAATCACACTCCTTTGATTTCGTGCTTCTCTGGTCATGATGGTCTTGTAGGCAACACATTGAGCTGCTTTGTGTCCAAAGTTATGACAAGAGAAACATTGGCCATTGAAGAAATTCCTACGATTATCAAACCTTCCGTCCAGGTGATTGTAATTTCCATAGCCATTCGTTCTTGAGGCAAATTGAGAATGATTTACCTGCGGTTGGTTGTAACTTCTATTCATCCTTGAAGTAGATTGCACTCGATTTACTTGGTGATCTCTGTTCATTCTTGAAGTAAATTGTCCCTGATTTACCTGATGATCTGCATTGTGCCTTTGTTGTCGATTCACAACCTGTTCACTTCTCCTTGCTGCTTCAAGATAACTTTTGGAGGTAGATGGCTTCTGTGTTTGAGATGCTTCTTCAGTATACCCAAGACCTGTCTTGATTAGAGGAGAACGCTGCACTTTGATAATCTCATCTAAAGTTTCAGATCCTTTAGCAAATCTAAGATTAAGAGCTTTTGTTTTCTCAATATCTTTTCTAAGTCCCACAATTTCACATTCTAACTTTTCATTGTGTTTTTCCCTTTCAGCAAGTTGGAATGTCAGAGTATCTATAATCATATTCTTTTCTTCTAAACAAAATTTAAGTTTAGAAATTTCTTCATAAAGACCTTCTTCATCTATAGCATCCAAGAAATCATCATCTTCAAAAGCCATCAAAAGTCTATAATCATTACCTTGTTCATCTTCATCACTATTTGAAAATCCATCACTGTCTTCATATATATAATAGCTCTTTTTACTTACATTATGTTCTCTGTTCCATCTAACTGGTTCCTTACCTTTGTCAAGCTTATCTTTATGAGGACACTTGGCTGCATAGTGACCGACTCTTCCACAAGCAAAGCATTTAAAAGGTAGCTTACCTCTGAATCTTCCAGCATCCCATTGAAGGTTCTTGACAAAGTTTGATTCTTCCTCTCCTTCTGACATATGTCTTGACTCATTGTATTATCCTTTTCTTGAGGCTTTGAATGCAAATTCTCTCATGTCTAATGGTCCCCCTTTTCTCATTTCGAAAGCAGTTAGGATTCCGTGCAACTGACATGGTAATGCTATGTAGATTCTGCTTTTCTTCTATGGCTGAAACTTTTGATTCAAACTTAGAAGACAAAGATCTTAGAAACTTTTCAACCAAAGTAACTTCTTTTATCTCTTCACCCAAGTTTTTCATACGATTAACAATCTCATCTATACGTAAGAAATAATTAGTCACACTTTCATCATTGTGCATTTTGAGATTTTCATATTGAATTCTGAGAGTTTGTAGTTTTGCACGTTTTACCTGATCATCTCCTTCATAGCTCAGAACTATCTTGTCCCATATTTCTTTTGCGGTTTTGAGCTGCATAACCTTGACGAAATCTGATTGAGAGAAACTCCCTAATAGAGCATTGACAGCCTTTGCATTTGTTTCATACTGCTTCTTACCAGCCGTATCTGTAGGAGTTGCTGATGGAAATGTGTATCATGTTTCCACGATATCCCAAACTTCTGTACCAAGAGATTGAAGATAGGCTGTGATTCTTACCTTCCAATAGACGAAGTTGCTTCCATCAAAGATTGGTGGCCTGATAGATACCTCCTTTTCGTAGTTGCTCATGATGATAGATCTTCCTTCAAGCGATCAAGCTTCTTCTGAAGGACCTGCTCTGATCCCAATTGTTGGAAATAATACTGAGAGGGGGGTGAATCAATATTATCAGGGCAATTATTTTTCATTTCACAATCAGATTTGCATACGCTACTTCAGTTAGTAAAAACCGCGTATGTACGCAACTGCGTTTAAGGAAACTAGCGTATAACCAACAAACTTGTAATTTAAATTATTCTTCAGATATTGTTCATTAATCTGTGCATCAAACCATATAAACAGTAACCAAGAACAGTAAACCAGAACAGCCAGTCACACATAAGAACACAAGATAAAAAGTGGAAACCCAATGTGGGTGAAAACCACCTGCTGCAATTCGTCTCTATCTTCTTTTAATTAGAAACTTCCTTTTACAATGATTTTGTACTAGTGCAGTCTTATACTAGTACACAGGCTACTACCTGCAAAAGGCTACAACCTTCTCTCGTTCTCTAGCTTCTCCTGGAAGGGAGCTACAACCCCCTTAGCTCTTGTACTCGCTGAGGTACTACTACGTAGGTGCTGACATACAGAAGGCTACAACCTTCTCTTTTCTTTTAGGGACCACGTTTCATAAATTTTCAGACTGGATCCATGAATAACATCAATCAAACATCAAGTATATCTGCATCAACCAATCTCCTTCAAACAAAATTGAATCAAATAGTCACTTCTCTGAATGTTGTACCCAGAAAACAGTAACAGTGACCAGACACCAATTCTGAACCTAGAACACTGCAGCAATAAACAGAGGTAGCTAAAACATATTTCAAGAGACGTACGCTACTTCAATGTGTACAACCTGCATGCATACGCTGTTGAATTAAGGCCAACCTGCATATACGCTATTTTGAATTACATAACCAGCGTGTATACGCGCCTTTGCTTCGCTGAACCTGCGTACAGATCTATAAAAGATAATTTATCCTTTTCACTTATTCAGACATCAGTTATACCCAGATTATCAGATTTATAGATCAAGTAATGCACCAAAAATAACAGATCAAAATCACAGAAAGATACTACTATTCAAGCCTTAAGATCTTGACCGATCAATAGTACTTATCCTTCTTCTTGCGCTCAGGTTCCACCTTGATTCAGATCCAGCTATGCACCATAACCCAATGACCAGTATTCCAGATCTAGCTCTTCATAAGACATTCAATGCTTGAGTGAATGCCTTTGCCCAATGATCTCCTTCCCCTTTTATAGTCTTAGGCCTTACTCAATACCATGGTCCAAAACCATTTAGAACCAATACTAGGGACCCAATACCTGGGTTCAATACTTCGGACGCAATACCAAGGTCCAAAACCATAGGTCCAAATACCATGGACCCAAAACTTAGTTTTCCGACATGTACGCGCCTTTCCTTGCGTGAAAGTGCGTGTGTACGATATACGCGCCTTTGTATATAGTGAAACTGCGTGTATACACTACTTGGTATATAGTGAACCTGCATATATACGTGACTTGGTATATAGTGAACCTGCGTGTGTACACGACTTGGTATATAGTGAACCTACGTATGTACGCGACTTGGTATATAGTGAACCTGCGTATATACTTTTCTTTCTTCATTCTTTGTAGTCTGATCATCAATTCTTTGCTACTGACCTGCTGCACTATGATCTGTCATCTGCGTGAATTGCCATCAAGGACAACACTTGTATCATAACGCCAACAGATAGACTCCTATATATAGGGCAGTTCGACCTCACAAATGAACCACCAAGTGATCTATTTAATCAGCGAGAAAGAGTGTCAAGAAAGAGGTGGGAAAAAGAGAAAGAAGGTGCTTCTAGACCAGTGAAGAAGGAGAGAAAGGAATCTGAGTTTTGGAGGACTGTTTTGGGGACAAATTTTGTCACACGCGAGGTTATTTTTGCGGTCACATCAGATCATACAAGTGCAGCAACATAAGATAGTTTGATTGGGCTAAGAAGAGGCTCCTAATAGGCCTCCATCTCAAACGAAGTAGTTCCCACCTAAAGCAAAGAAAGAGAGGAAGTAAAAGAGTGTATTTCAAGCCCTCGATCAGCCACATGTGCAAAGAAATCAAAGTTGTTGTAGGGTTAAGAGGATCAGCCTCTAACTTGAAGATATATCTCAAGAAAAGCCTCATTCTCTAGTCTAAGTATCAAAGAGAAGGAAGACTACCTAGCAAGGTAGAGAAGGAAAGGAAGACACCAAATAAGAGGTCTCTAAGGAGCTCTAGGGTTTCTACAGTTGCCGGAAAAAGAGCAGTGCTATCAGTTGCTGGAAGAAGTGAGAAGAAAGAGATCAAGCTGCAAACCCATAGGACCATCCATTGGGGGAGAAAGTAGAGCATACACCCATAGGACCATCCATTGATGAGGTGCCAGGAGACATAGACATCTCCATCGTTGAGAAGGTGACATCCGTTTATGAGATATTCAAGGTTGTGCCCAAGTTTTCAGGTGATCGCAGCATACGACAAGATGATGAGGTACCAAGAGACATCACCACCCTTGATGAGGAGCCGATAGGTACAGAGGCACCCAGATCTACGATAGAGTTGTGGGATGACAACCACCTACAACAACATGAAGAGCACATAGAGGGGCGTGAGCTAGTCATCGAGGGGCAGTTCGTGACTCATGTTGAGCCCACGGTGGAGGACAAGTAGTCTTCTTTGGGGCCCACCACTGACTTAGAGTTGTTAGATGCACAGATCGTCAACAAATTTACAGTACTTCCATATAATAGCTCTCTTTGGGCTTATATAGATGGGGCTTGCAACATGGCTAGACTACCTTTGCACCACGAGGAGGGAGATGTGGAGACTCCCTAACAAATTTTATGTGTTGACCAGGATGGTGAGTTGAGGAGACATGAGTTGCGCAGGGCGCAACACTTGCAAGATGGAGGGCTTGTTCTATGTGCTAGAGTTTGTGCATTCGATCCCTCTCTTAGGGTTGGATGGCGAGAGATTCTGAATTGGTACCCAGTGGAGTGGGCTAGACTCATGGAGATGGTCATAGTGCAGAGTAAAGCTCAGTGGGATCTCTCAGACATTGAGGGTGTTGGAGGTTCAGATTGGGATTGGGATCCAGGCGAGGCTTCCTATCTGATATCAAACATGCAGGATGGCTATGGCATTGATGAGGTAGTCAACCCCGTGCCTGAGTGTATGCATTCCTTAGGGGAGTTCCAGTTGATGCTAGTAGCCAGGTGGTTTGTGAGCAAACTCCATTGGTTGTTTTGGCATGTTGGTTGTGCATGGGGGCGTGGAATGATTAACATTCTCTGGCACAAGCTGGTTGGAGGAGGTGGCATGGGTATGCCACCAAACCGGATATTGTATGGAGACAATGTTCTCCCATTGAGGTTTAGGACTCGGGGTCACAGAGGATCGGCATAGCAGACATATCCCCCCCTAGCAGGAGTGGAGTTAGGGTACTCAGGTCTACCAAGATGGACAAGGGGACATGACGCATGTCATGGTGGGTCACTATCAGCGTGGCGAACATTTTGGCACATGTGGGATACCATATGTTATAGGGTGGTATGATAGTAGGCAGTGGTACACAAGATTGCACAGAGTCAGGCCATAGCGTCCAATTTTATATAGAGGGATGTGCCCTGATGCATACAGACCTAATTCTAGGCCATAGCACCCAGAGGTGTGCAGGGCTATGCGGCAAGGAGAAATGGCCTATAGGCGAGAATGGAGATAATGGTGGTATACCACAGCATGTCGGTTGACACTGTGGGGTAGGAGGAGTGACACGCATCGCATTGAAGATGTGTGGGGAGTGACAAGTGCAGTGACACAAGCAAGACATAGGGCAATACAGGATGGTATGTTTGTAGCCAAGGGTATTCCATGGTGTACAAAGATAGGTTGCGGTATCCAGTGGCATGTTGATAAGTGTGGTGATACTAGGTGGTATGCAGTGGTAGATGATGCAATGTGGGTGCTTGGAGTGTTACCTCCAAGGAGACTTATGGACAGAGGTAGTAGGTGTACCATTGCATGCATCTCACCTAGGATCGATGAGGACATGGTTGAGCATCTAGTGACACCATGTTTAGCGAAGATAGGGACACCATGTTTAGCGAAGATAGGGCCTCGAGGGGGTTGTCAGCAGATCCAAGGCAGAGACAGGGACGTTCATAGATTACACTTGAGCATTCTGGCAGACTCTTGATCACACCCTTCAGGACATACCCACCCATCGTCCTCCGGTGTTGCTTACAGTCACATAGTGTTTCGTTGTTGCCCCTTGACACCCTCCATTCAAGCAGCAGGGCGGGAGGCTCACCTTAGGCAATTGGATGAGACACCGCGTGTCATGGGCTGGGAGGAGACTCTCCAGTTGAGACACTCGGTAGGTGCACGAGTTGACAGATACAAGCTTAGGGATAACATTATTGATTGTCAAGGTAGCATATGTTCCACCCCTAGGCTAACACTTGGGGAGGTGACCGAGAGGGAGTTGTATGGTGCTTTTCCAGCTTGACAACTTGAGACATTAGGTGAGCATGAGGTGCGAGGGATGGTAGCCCTTGTTGGCAGGATGATGCCTAGGCTTCCAGCAGGACCAAGGCACATCTTCAGGAGTTGGGATAGTAGATCTTGTAGTGTGATTTGGTAGGCACAGAGTAGTTGGTTATTCGCAACACGGGTTCTTGATGCTTGGTGCCTACCTATTTGATACCTATAGGAGTCAAAGACGGGGCACGGAGGAGTCCCAACAACTAGCAGCATATCACAGCGACAGGCATAGGGGATTGGGGGTTTTGGACCTCTAGTATGATTATGGGATCCAGGGATCCAGTGGATTGGTGGGATACTCCACTCCTCAGTGAGCATGGGCAGGATAACATGCAAATTGATTCATTCACTGGCAAACACATGGGGAATCACCGAAGCCCTTACCATAGGGCGAGTTAGATTGTTGCTCAAGATTGGGGCCAGCCATGGAGGGATAGGCGCTAACACTATTGGGTCTCTTTGGCAAGTTGGGCCTAACCTCTATCATCACATAGTTTTTGGTGGAGACCTATGGGAGAGGAGGCTCTGTTACGAGCATGTTAAACAGTTAGTGATGACCAGGGTATCGCGGGGTCAGCAGGACAGTTTCTTGTTGCGTTGGGCATGGGAACTTAGTGTCATAATACTTAGCGGTTCAGATACCCATAGGGGTGAGCTAGTTTCTATAGGGGAGGGTCATTAAGATTCTCCATTGGGTTTCAGTGATTCGCTAAAGGCGTGGGAGACTTCATCAACATGGCAGGATGGCCAGTAAGAGGATTTCAGGAGGACCTCATGCAAGAGAGGCTTCATTCGCATAAGGATTGAGTTGTATCTTCAAGGGCCCACAATCAAAGTGCATGGCGTGGACTATTTGGTAAAGAAGCTTCATGAGGATTTGGGCAGAGTTTTACATCATCAGGATGCTCTACTTATTGGTGATAGACACACGGGTTCTAATGCCCATATCTGGTAGAAGAGTGAGTGGAGCAAGGGGGGCTTCACATTAATCAAGTTGGCTTGGGATCATGGTATTAAGGGACTCCTTCACTATAGGATAGTACAACGATCAGGGACGATCCAATGGCACATTTGGGACCCTGGTGAAGTTTGTTGTGATAGTGGGGGTCCACAGTCAGAGAGGGTGTTTGTTCAGGTATTGCTTGAGGACAAGCGATGTTTGGTCCATTAGAAGAACTTCCCAGATGAGGATGTCACCTAGGAGGGTGAGCATATTTTAGAGTACCTTGCTTTGAGGTTGCTTGAGGGCAAGCAACATTTGGGAGGGGAGGACTGTCATGTCCCTTCTCAAACACAATAGTAACAGGGTGTTGCTACACAATTTTGCACATTTTTTACTAAAGAAGAGGGCCCCACACTTTCGACTTTGGAGCCAAATCGACTTTATTTAGCTGCTAGTGGAATGTGGGGGCCACCCACATAGGAGTTCGAATTAGCCATTCGATATGCTTGGAGGGAAATTCGAATGGGTGGATGGAGGGGCCCACATGAGGCTAAGGGGGCCCAAGGAGTTATAAAGAGAGATCATCTCTCATTTTGTGATCATCTTTGACATTTGCAAGAAAACACACATTTGTTAACTTTGTTGTTTAGCGAGTCTACCAGATGTTTAGCCACGAGTCTCTCACGCGAGAGATTCAACGTCTACTTTGGGGGACCATCCATGCCCGCCCTAGGGACGCTGTTCTACAGGAGTTTTCAGGAGTTTTGGCGCAGTGACACACATCAACAACAAAGCAGAGGAAAGGAGTGCATATTTCTGGGTAGCCAAGAATCATGCAGAGGGAGTTTGAGACCAGCAAGGATCACACAGCTTGACGAGAGGTGAGGGAGCTGAGATAGCAGCGTTGGACAGGCATTTTGGCCAGACCTTTCAGCCAGCATTCCAATTCTGGGCTGAGAGGCAACGTAGAGGCCACACAACAGAATTTCGTGGTGCTTGTGGAGTAGCTAGGTTGGGCCAAGAGTTCATTCGAGGAGTTAGGAGTTGGATAGAAAGGGTAAACCCAGCATTTTGGAGGAGTTTGCAGGTGTATTTGCAGCGAGTTTCCAGCAGGTTGAATTTGGCAGCCATAGCTCGGGTGAGTCTCCAAGGGGGTCAAAAAACCAAAGTCAAAACCAGCTAAAATCCCTTTTGGGTTTTTCTGGGTTTTGGCCAAGGAGTCCGGGGTTAAAATGATATAATTTTTGGGCGGTTTTAGTACCCATTGCAGCCATTCAAACTTCAGCAAAGCAGTGGTATTCTGGGCAGTGCAGAGCGATGCAGCAGTTGGGAAAACTTCAGCTCAGCCCTTTTCCTACCTGGGTTTGGTCCTGCTTGTCCATTGAGACAAACCCAGGTGCACCATTCCATCATCTATTGTATTTGGCTTGCAGAAAATTAATAAAATGGCTCAGAAGTTCTCCATTTATAGTTTTTATATGGGTGTCTGTTGAACATTTTGTTTTGTATTTTTGCTGCGTAGAATATTTCTTGTTATTACTTGTCTTTCCTATTTAGGATCATTACATAGAGCCTTTACTGGAGATGAGCAAACCTCCGGTGCCATAGTTCGGATTGAAGAAATGTGTCGCAAGACATGGCTCCCAGTGGACTTCCTCCAACTTGATATAAACTGTCAACCCTGAATCAAAAAGTAAATTATTCTTTGAAATTTATTCTCCACACATGTATCTTTCCATCGATGAATGCCACCTTGAATCCTTTGTCTTCCATTGCCGAGATAGACACTATATTCTTCTTTAGATCAAGTACATATAGTACTTCTTGAAGATGAATGGTGTTACCTTGATTCAATTGAAGGGTAACATTCCCAACTTCCTTCACGGGATAGGTGGCATTGTCTCCATGGATAATTTCCAAATTTGTATCCTTCTCTATCAAATTTGAAAGAGCTTCCTTGTACCCAGTGAAGTGCCTTGAGGCACCATTATTAATCAATCAATTTCCCAAAGTATCTGAGAAGAGGCAATAGAAAGGGAAAATATAAGGTAAAATTCCTTTTGCTTAGAAATTACAACATTAGACTAATCATACCTGGAGTTTCTTGTTCTTTTAGAAGCTCAATCACTTCCAAGTTGACTAGCGGAAGCATTCCTATTCCCTTTGTTGTTGAACCTGCCATTCCTTTGATTGTTGTCATTGCCCTTGGAATGATTGTGATCATCATCATGCAATGTGTCCCTTCTATTTGGACACTCCCTAGCATAGAGACCGAACTTGTTACAAACGAAGCATCTTCCCTTCCTTTCATTTTTGAATCTCGATCTTCCTTGACTTTGCTTCTTTGAACCTGCATTGTTCTTCCTCCTGGCATGAGCAGAAAATATGATAGGATTATTCCTATTTGAAGGCATCTCCAATTCCATCATCCTTGTTTCTTCTCGACAACATCTATTCAGCAATCCTTCAAAACCTAGAATTTTGTCGTTATTGAGAATAGTAGTGTTGAACACATGTCATTTGGAGGAAGACCTCCAAGGGAAATGAGAGTGAGCTCCCTGCCAGCAGTAGCTTCACCGATCAAAAGAAGATCATTTTTTATCTCAGTAATCCTCATGAATTAGGATTGAATATCCTCACCTTTTCCCTTCTCTATATCCTTCAACTTGTTCTTGAGGAAAAGAATTTGATTTGCATTGCTAGATTTGAGCATGCCAACCAACCTGTTATATATCTCCTTTGATGTATTCAAATCGGAGATGTAAGCAAGTGCTTATGAATAGAATCCTTGATGATCTTCTTGGCTTTGACTTCACCCTTCTTGTACTTTGTCTTAGCAGTAGCCGGTGCATTTGGAGGAGGTTTTGGAATCTTTCCCTGCACATAATCCATGACATCTTGCTCTTCTAAATTCAAATCAAGAGACATCTTCCATGCATGATAATCAGACTTATCATGAAGCTTATCATCAAACTTGAAGTAGGATGTGGAGACCATTGAGACTTGCTCTTGATCAGTGATTTCTCCTCTTAGTGATTGCTCTTCACTCTTCCTTAGGCTTTATCTTCACCTCACCTCTGATACCATGTTAATTTTAGGATAACAATGGTATGTTCTATGCTTAGAGCAATTTTACTTCAATTTTCTTTATTAGCCCAATATCATATCTAGTATAGCAATCACATCAGCATGATAGTAAAATGCAGATAGAACATAAACAATAACAGTAGAAGACAAGCCAACAGAAGAGGTCACAAGATATGGCACCAGCCAAGGACAAACCCCAATGTGGGGAAACCCTTGATCAATTCTTCTTATAATTCTTCAAAAGTTCAACAGAGAGTGCAATTCACAATATTCACTTGCCCAAACTGATCAGTCAAAACAGCAGAAATAGAAAGCCCTAACCAAAATGTCAATGCTGGTCAACAGGGCTGAAATTGACCTCCAAAGCAGCTCAATCAACCTTGGTCAACTCGGACTCCAGCAGCAAGATAATGCCGCCCAAAACAGTCCGAAAATAGCCAGTCAAATTTGGTCAACAAAAGTTAACGCAACAACCTGAATTAAGGCAGTCAACGCAAGGGTCAAACTACCTCGGTTTTTGTGCCCAAAACAGTGACTTGCCCAAACAAAAGTCTCCCTCACAAAACTAAATTCAAACAGGGTCAACATTGGTCAATGTCAACCCCCTGAAATTTCAACCTCCTAAAATTTATGTCTCCTAAAATTTCGGTCAAATTTGGTCAACGCAACAACTAGAAAAGACAGTCTTCCTTTTGCACGTGTGGAGAGAGAACGGCCCAAAAATTCGTACCAAATCAAGATGAGAGAGAGAAAGATGAATGAGATGAGATGCCAAAATGAGGAGGAGGCACCTTGTATTGATAGGCAATGTTGAAGGCCGGAGGGGGCTAATTTGATGGTTGGTCGACCTTGACAATTTGTCCATAATCAAAATAAATTCATAACTTCATTTGTACATGTTAGAATGGGATGATCTTTAGATCAATCCTACACCTCTTGGAAAGAGGAATCCAAGAAAAATATCAGCTGTCTCATAAGAGTTGTCCAAAGAGATGTTTGGCCCTAGTTTCCAAATTTAACAGGTTCCAACCTCATCAAACTTCATATGGAGAAAATAGAATTTCATATCCCATTCAAAATTCAACAGACTTAATAGTTTTCAGGATCAATGGGATTGTGGCATTTCATTGGATTATATCATGTATGAGGGCATGTGATTGGCATTTAATCAAGAGCACCAAGCCCTATATGTACCCCAGTTTTCGTGTTATTGATTTGTTGAACTCCTTTGTCATGGCCTTAGCAATTATGTACCCTTCACTCAAGTCAAAATCATTGATCAAGCATGTTAAGCTTTCTCTACCATATTATAAGGCTTGGATTAAGCTGTTTGATCAAAATTAGGCAATGTTGACTAAAATCCCTATAGAATTGAAGTAGAGGCAAAAGCTAGACAAGAGAAGAGGAATCTAGATTGTAGATGGTTGATGCTGGAATAATTAATCATTGACGTACAATGGATGCCATATCTATCTTGATTTATGTAAAAATATGCATCTTTTCTTGTCTTCTACAACTAATTTGATATTTTGGATGTTTTTTTAATATAAATACAAAAAATATAAAATATATATATATATATATAATAGACACTTCTGAGACGCTTCGCTTCCTAGTTGTTTGGGAAATGAGGCTTTCGCATCCGCCGCTTCCTGCAATGTCGGTTGGGACTGCTAATTTCCTTGCATGGAAAAAGATGACTGATCTACTTCTAAAAGAAAATGAAGTATAGACTACATGACTACATCAAAGAAAATGTCACTGTTCTTGCAAAGGAACAAACTCAAGCCCTAGCAAAGTATAATAAGGATGAAACAAGGGCTCAAAGGATTATAATAGAATCCATCAAAGACCCTTTCATTCCTTATGTGTTAAAATTGGCAACTAGGGCCAAACTCCATATGGGTCATCTTATTTATGGCAACTGATATTTTTCTTGGATCCCTCTCATCGAGAGGTGTATGATTGATATAAATATCATCTGATTCCGATAAGTATTCATGGAGTTATGAATTTATTTGCGTTATAAGACAATTCATCAAGGTCGGCCAGCAACCAAATAAACCGCACATGTGCTCAACGTTTTAGTATAAATAGAGGTGGCCTTCAAGTCATTTCAACACACTTCGGATTTCTTCCTCTCTCTACTTGTCTTTGGGTTTTAGTAGGAGGAGAGATCCTAAGGAATAACGTTTCCCTAATCCAGAGGGCAGAAAGCCGGAACTATCGGAAATGCTGGAAAAGTCGAAACTCATAGAAAAGTCGGAAAAGCCTAAAAAGACAGAAAGTCAGAACTGTCGGAAAAGCTGAAAACACTGGAAAAGCCAAAAACGCCAGAAAAGCCGGAACTGCCAGAAAAGCCGAAACAGCCAGAAAGTCAGAACTGTCGGAAAAGACAAAACTGCTGGAAAATCCGGAAATGCCGGAAAATCCGAAACTATTAGAATGCCAGAAAAGCCGGAAAAGTCGGAAAAGCCGGAACTGCCGGAAAAGTCGGAAAAGCCGGAAAAGCCGAAAATGTCGGAAAAGCCTAAACTGCCAGAAAAGCCGGAACTGCCGGAACTGCTGGAACTGCCGAAAAAGCCGGAACTACCGGGATAGCCGGAATTGCCCGGAACAACAGAAACTGTCGGGAACAGTCGGAACTGCCAGAACTGTCGGGAATTGCCGAAATAGCCAGAGCATCTGTCTCCAAAGGAGAGCAACATGCAAGGGACAACTAACTAACATTGGGACAGTTGTATGGTACTTAGCAGCGAATACACCAAGCATGCAATGTTGGCTAGCATGCAACAACAAGCATGCTAAGGACAACAAGCATGCTAGGGACAACAAGCAAGCAAGGGACAACAAGCAAGCAAGATGCAGCCAACACATAGGTCATGATGGAAACATGGTGCAGCAATGCACATAATGCAATACAATGATGAGTACAGTCATGATTAATGAAGCGTGATGAGATGCAACATAGTGATGATGGGTGCAACATGGTGCAGTGTGGTGAGGTGTAGCGTGATGACGAAATGCAGCACAACGATAGGTGAAGGAGTCACCTTGGAGAATTAGTTGAAGGGGCATGTCTTCAATTGATCTCATGTATCATCTTCTTATAGATGATCTATGCTCTTATCTAGATAATTCAAAGTGTTGACTTTTGTTGTAAATGTACTATCTCTCTCTCTTTGTGCTGAACTATTGAAGAACATATAAGAAGAATTGATCAAGGGTTTCCCCACATTGGGGTTTGTACCTGGCTAGTGCCACATCTTGTGTCCTCTTGTCTTGGCTTGTCTTCTGCGATTTATGTTTATGTTCTATCTATAGTTTACTTTAATGCTAATGTAATTGCTAATCTGGAAAAGATATGGACCTAACTGTGAAAATTGAAATAAATTGCTCTAAGCATAGAATATACCTAAAATTAACATTATGTTTCCAAACTTGAAACATCTAAAGAAATCTATGATAAGCTAGTGGAGCTATTCTCAGTTAGTACAACTAGAAAAGTGATATCGTTGTGTAATGAATTATATAAAATGAAGATATCCAAAGAAGAAGGAATAGCTCCCTACTTTATGAAAATCTCTGAGATGAGAGACCAGCTACAAGAACTAGGAGAAGTTATGTCAGACAGAGAGACGACAACTGTGGTGCTCAATGCATTACCTGAGGAATGGGGCAACTTCACATCAAGTATATATGCCAAGAAGGAAGCTACCCCGCCGAATGAACTTTGGTCTCTATGCAAAGTTGAGGAGACTAGACTCAAAGCCAAGGATCATGTGGGATCAAAGGAGCAAGCATTTGCTGCTATGGCCAAGAGAAAAGGGAAATTTGGCATGTTTGGTCCACAGAGAAAGGGTAAAAGAGATATGTCCAAAGTCCAATGTTTTGGTTGCCAAGAATATGAGGGATTGTCCTATGTTCAAGAAGGACAACAATAAGAGGAAACGAGAAGAAGCCCACATTACACAAGAAGTAAAAGAAGAAGCAGAAGAAGGAAGCCCCTCTGGATCTCTATTATGACTAAGATCAACTTCTTCACATAATTTCTCTTTAAAGTTTTGGGTATCATAGGAATATGTAGCAGTAGGATAGAATGCATGACTTATGAGAATGACATCTTCAGGAATATAGGAGCATTATGTAGAGATAACTAAGATAAAATTCATACAGAGAAGATGTATCCATTGAATGACCTCGTCAATGCATAAAGGATTGATCATGATCAGAAAGAATCATCTTAGCAAGCCACTATCGTCAGCAGAAAGGAGCATTTGTAGCATGAGGACTATAAAGATCCTTTGGTGGAATCTTCAATAAAAGGTTTTCAGAAAAAGCAGATGTCTCGATAAGAATTCCACTTATGAGGATCCAACAAAGGATGATAGGTAGGTAGGAAAGATGTAGAAAAGCAAAGGAGATTGAGGTAATCTCAATCTAGGAAGTTGTCAAAGGAAGCTTAAATGATCAAGGAAAGAACTAAGATAAGGTATGTATGCATCTATGTTTTTTCAGTTAAGTCATGTCATCATTTTTGTTAATGAGCATGAGGAATTGCTCTGAAAAATATGGTCAAGAATAGGGTAGATCTCTTTCATTGAAGATATGCACGAAGGCATGGTTCACACACTGATAAAAGTCAACATGAGAAATGATCTCATATAGAGTATGAGGTGGTTGACTAAGAAACCTATAAAGAAGCATATCAGAAAAAATGATCAAGGACAAAAGAATACCATGGACACTAGGAATCAACATTAGACAAATTTTTTAAGACATCTCCCAGAAGAAGCCATGAGAACTCTAACAAAGAAAAAGATCAAAAGACCCTTGACACCTGAAAAGGCCTTGGATATGTGAAACATGCAGGATGTTGATGATTCAAGCCAACAAAAGATGTCATGATGAAAAGCCATCTCGAAAGGTACTTATTTGACTTAATGTTATATTTTGATTTTCCTTGAGTAATAATATATCGATGGGGTCATGTAGGGCTACTGAAACAAGAGTTGTAAGTGCAAGTACAACTAGCATTCATGTGGAGGATGGAAATTCCTGAAAGAAGCATGATGAAAAAGAAGTAGCCATATGAAGAAGGTTCCAGATATGTACTAAGAAGGTCACTTTCCATGAAGAAAGGAATGACATGACAAACCAAGAAGGAAAGTGATGGATGGCTAATGCCCTACAAGGAAGAAGCTCAACTAAATTTCATGACATCAAGGAAAGAAAGTGATCAAGCAGCTGAAGAACCCACTAGAAGAAGATGTTGATGAAATGGGAGCGTCCCTAGTTAAGAGGGAGCTCTGACAAGTCCCCACTTAAGAGGGAGCTTGGGTAAGTCCCTGGTCAGAGGGAGGTTGGGTACATTCCTTTATAGGAATGGGCATATCTTCCCTAGTTGAGAGGGAGAGATAGACACAACAATCTTGTCTTCACTTGGGAAGAAATAATGGAGGATTGGGTAATCATCTGGCATCCGATGTTCTTTAAGGATGTGTAGGGCATCCAAGGTAAGGGTAGGCAAGCGGACCAATATTCTTTGAGGGTTGGGAACTCAAGATAAGAATAGTCCAAGAAGGTCATACTCAGTGAACACTCGGGTGGGTATGTACCCTGAGAGGCAATGATGAAAGTGTCTATAGTTATTGGTCTCGCCAACATTGTGCTCTGATCTAATGAAAGATAGAGTTGTCAGTGAAGGCCTCGTTGTGGAAAGAATGTTGGTTACTATGATTTTATAACAGATGGATTGCGAATCTGATTTCTCTTATTTGAATTCTTCAGATTGAAAATGTTCAAACACCTTTTAAAATGATTTATGAATACCTCCCTAGTTAAGAGGGAGTGTTGAAGAAAGTGTAACTAGGTTCGATTTTCATAAATGTAATTTTGATCTCTATACTTGTAAAGAAAAACTTTATTATTTTTGTCAAATATACAAATGAGTTTCTTGCTCATTGCATAGGTCAAGCACATGTTCAAGTGCTTCTAGGAAAGTCAAAGAGTCAATGTAATTGTTAAAGACCCATGTGGGCATGTTACACTATGTAAATTTATGTACTAGAGTCAAAGAAATATGTCAAAGGTGATCCTCAAAAGCAAAGACAAGTGTCCTCTTCATATCGGCTCAAAGAATGAATTTTTGGTGCACTTAAAGACAAATCACTAGCTCAAGTTGGCCCAAATGGGAGGGACAGACTCCTATAAATAGGGCAGTTCGACCTCAAAATGAACCACCAAGTGATCTCTGAAATCAGGGAGAAATATAGTCAAGAAAGAGGGGCAAAAAAGAGCAAGAACATGCTTCTAGGCCAGCGAATAAGGAGAGAAAGGAATCCGATTTTTGGAGGACTTTTTTGGGGCCAAATTATGTCACATGTGTGGAGAAAGAAGGTTATTCTTGCAGTCACATCAAATCCACAAGTGCAACAACATAATAGAGTTTGATTGGGCTAAAAAGAGGCTCCTAATAGGCCTCCATCTCAAGCAAAGTAGGTCCCACCTAAAGCGAAGAAAGAGAGCAAGTAAAAGAGTTTATTCCAAGCCCTAGATTAGTCACACGTGCAAAGAAATCAGAGTTGCAGTAGGGTTAAGAGGATCAGCCTCTAACTTGAAGATATATCTCAAGAAAAGCCACATTCTCTAATCTAAGTATCTAGGAGAAGGAAGACTGCCTAGCCAAGTAGAGAAGGAAAGGAAGACACCAAAGAAGAGGTCTCGAAGGAGACCTAGGGTTTCTACAGTTGCCGGAAAAAGAGCAGTGCTATCAGTTGCCGAAAGAAGTGTGAAGACAGAGATCAAGGTGCAGACTAGAAGAAGGATTGATTGAAGAACAAAAGGAAGAAGGACCATGTCTTATGCTTGGAGGATCCACTGGTCAAGGGTCTAGGGTTTGGCATTTGTCAATTGAAGCTTCAATAAGAGAAATTTGCAGAAGCATTTTCCTCTCTAGGAGAGAGAGGTTTTTCCCAGGCTAAAAGCCAACATCTTTTGTTCCTGTCTCTTTTGTTTTGGTAACTGTTTGATGAAGTAAGAGAACACACTCTAATAATAATAAGAGAAGATTCTGCTAATAAGAAAAAGTAAAAAGTACCTCACAAATAGTTATCATCGTCAGAAGAATCTTATCCTACCTAGATGCCCTAGATTCTTCATCAGTTGCAAGGTTTGATTAGTGTTGACCAAGCACTTTTACTCATCCTTCGACTATGAATTTTTTGGGAAATTTTCGTTTTTGGCAGGTCGTATTGTTTGGCATAGAAACAAAGATTTTTTGGGTTGTTTGACCTACATTGACTGCAGTCCAGTTTCACCACAGGGTTGACTTCAGGTAGACCAAGTTTGAATGCCGATTTTGTGACTGTTTTGGGCTGACTTTGACCACTTCTGAAAGTCGAGTTTCACCGCCTTTGATGGGGCTCCCAAGAGGACGTTTTTATGTTGCATTGACCACCTTTGACTTTCTAGTTAGGGCAGAATTTGACTGTTGTTGACTGCAGATTTGACAAGGTTGATTTGACTTTGATTTGGCAAGTCAATTTTGACTTTTGTACTCTCTCTCTCTGTTGAACATTTGACATAATAATAAGAAGAATTTATCAAAGGGTTTTCCCCATCTTGGGGTTTTTCCCTGACATATGTCAAATCTGGGGTTCTCTTGTCTTGGTTTGTCTTCTGCATTTTATTGTTCATGTTCTATCTATAGTTACTATCAATGTGATTTATGGTTAATGTGATTGCTATTGGAAAACTAGATTGGAAATTGTCTTAGGGTTGCTAAAGGAACGTTGAAGTAATTGTGCTAAGCATAGAACATACCATTGTTAACTAAAATTAACAACAACTTATATAGGTTGAAGGGAAAACTTGTCCAAGGTTTAGTACATGACAATAACAACATGTGAGTTGTGGCACAGAAAGATGGGACACCTACACTATAAGGCATTGTCAATCCTGAGGGAGATTGCCACTAGTCTCCAAGTCCTTAGCACTGAGTAGTAGGGCATGTACAGAGGGTGTGCACTTGGCAACAATGTCGAGGTAGTTGTTCTTAGCAGCAGCAGTAGGTCCAAGGGGATATTGGATTTCATTCACTCAAATTTGTGTGGACGAATGTTAGTGGCATCAACGTAGGGAGCACAGTATTATGTCATGTTGATTCATGACTATCCTCAAAAAACCTAGAGCTTCTTGATAAAGACCAAGGATGAGGTGTTCATTCGATTCCAAGAGTTCAAGACCCAGATGAAGAACCAGACAAGCAAGAAGATCAAGGTCTTGATGAGGTCAGATAATGCGAAAAAGTACACCTCCAATGACTTCAAGATTTCTATGAGGAGGCAAGGATCAAGAAGGAGATGACAATCTCATGCAATCCCTTGTAGAATGAGGTTTTGGAGAGAAAGAATTGATCCATCATCAGAGTTTCCAAGGCTATGCTACATGACCAAGAGTTGCCTAATTTTCTTTGGGTCGAGGCATGTAACAAAGCAATATGCGTAGAACAAGAGTCCTCACAAGATATTGGGGGACAAGAATCCTGAGGAAGAATTCACAAGGGTGAAGCCATAAACAGGACACTTGAGGTTCTTTGGTTGTCTAGTATACATCCATGTACTTGTGGAGAAGAGGATGAAGTTGGAGCTTTCAAGACAATAGGGGATGTTTATAGGGTATAGAAAGATATCAAAAGCGTATAGGATCTTCATACAAGTGCAAAGGAAGACAATTGTTAGCAGAGATGTTATGTTTGAGGAGAACTTGGCATCTAGTAAGTCTTATGAGTTGCCACCAACAATAACAGACAATGAGGAGCAAGAGGGTCCAAAAGGAAGAACAATGTGTAGAGACTTCTAGTTTAGAGAATCAACCATTACATGGAGAGGAGTCAATATCTCCTTCTACTTCTATCAAGAGACCTAGGTGGTTTGAGTAGACATTGGATGATGCTCAAGAGCATGTTGAGGCTCCTAGGAGCACATTCTAGGAGAGATGGCCTACAAAAAAGTTTCTGAATTACATGCATTGATGAGTAGCATCATTGAAGAGGCAGCAAACCGAGATGTTTGATGGAAATCCATGGTGAATGATGATGGACATTGTGCCAGGACCGAAGGGAAAACAAGTTCTAGGTGGCTCTTCGCGAAGTACCTTCCTCGCTAAGATAGAGTGTTGATAATAGTAGCACCAGGTAGGTACCTCCACATGGGTCTAAGTGTCTAGAGTCTAGATGTTGGGAAGTCGTCCAAAGAACTCTTAACCTTAGAAATTATTTTAATTAATGGAATTCTTGAAATAATTGACTTTTATAAGATAAAGTGAGTTAATCTAATGAAATGCAGAAGTTATTTTCATTAGAGAATCAGATGAATCTCAACCATTGATCTTAAGTGACGTTGAGATCTAATCTCATCCATCAATCATTTTGGAAGTTAGGGTTGTGGATTCAGTCAATAACTCAAACTTATAAACAGAAGGTTAGGGTAAGGGAGAAGACACATCAAGTGAGCACAAGACAGTGAGATAGTGAGATCTCAGATATTGGATGAAAAAGGACTTTCAACCAAGTGCGCAAAGTCCAAGGAAGAGTGCAAAGATAAGCAATGGAGAAGGATCTAGATCAGCCAGCAAGATCAAAGGACAGATCTGTAGAGGGTTTGATCAGCTCGAATATTGCCAGGCTTTCCTGTATTTGTATTTTTATTCCAAGGTCCATTTTTCTACGATGCGAGCCCTTGAATGATGCCGATTATTTTTAATGAATCAATGGATTTGAAAGGAAGAAATCTCTGTGTGCATGTGTATGAGATTGCTGTGATTATTTTGCTTCAGCTGTTATCTTTTTATTCACATGTCAAAATCTCAGCAGTGGTTTTTCATTCAATAGATCTGCAGTAATAAATTAATTTATCTGCTTTGTTAATAAATTGTTGGCTGCTCTGGTTAGAGACACTAACATATATGACACTTGATGTTTGCACCGTTGATTGCATATTAAAACTCTTTCGTCGTGATCATCCATTTTATTTCATGGTTGACATTATTTCTTACATTTTGTTGATGACAAATATTATCTGGAGAAACTTGAAATTTGAAGGTTGATGTTATGGCTTGATCATTTGATGACAATATTTTAACTGCTAGATGACCAATCTTATTTGTGTACTAAAAGGTTGATGCTTTGATGATTATTATTAATCTACTACAAAGATCTAGGTTTTCATATTTTCTGTAACTAATTTTAAATTCTACATGCTTTTTTCAAATATGCATGCATCAAAATAATTAAAATATATTATATGAAAAACAACTCCAAGACACTTTGCTTCAAGAGTCTTTTGGAAATTGGTGCTTTGTGCTCCCACTCCCAACAGCCTTGCTCCCAGATGCCATTAATATTGTTATCCACTCCTTTCATCTCACTCTAAATATCCCCAAACATTACAACCCTTTGAGTCTATTATTCATCATAACAAGTCCCAACAGAAGACAAACAAGCCAAGGAACTCTTAAAAAGCCTATGGAGGAAGAGAAACACTTCAACTCCCCTTCCTTCTAAAAGATCCCAAGCCACTTATGATCTAACTATGCCCCTTACCCTAGTATGTATATCTCACTGCTATGGCCTATCTATCCTTCTTACCCTAGTACGAATCTTGTTACTCAGAGAAGACAGATTCAGTTAGAGTATACACTCAAAAAAGTATCTCTCAGTTAGCAATCTAATTTGTTATATGTATGAAAAACATCATGCACTAATGGTCATCAATCAGCTAATACATTTCCAGAAATGAATAAACCATACAAAGTACCAATTCTGTCAAATTGGGTCATAATGAAAGAAGCAAGTTATACCTGACTGACTTGGATCACTGTAGACCTCAACAAAGTCCCCAGCACACATTGAAAACCCCTCAGAAATTCCTGCACTGCTTGGAAAATCATGTCAGTGCCAATCCTTGGACAAATTCATTCAAACAATAGTCATATCGTTTTTTATTTGAGAAATGAATTCAATGCATCTTCCTTGATACATGTTTAAGGCATTAAGATGCATTACATGGTATGATGTTCACACCACTATAACATAGTCACTCCATCATATGATAAGTATCAATACTTAATCCAAAAAAGAAATATCAACACAGAAAACTTAACTTTTGTATGTTACAGCTCATTAGAAAGCTTGGATAAGTGCTTGCCGAGTATGTCATTGCTCATGATGAATTGTAAACATGGATATGAATACATCCCACTGAAACTTTGAAATAGAGGTAGAAATTTAAGTCAAACTAGTTTTCCTAAATATTTCCCATATAACTGAACTTTATATTCTTTGAATTCCCAAATTCAACTCCTCAAATTGAAATTTTTATTTGTTTACACATGTACAAAAGGACCAACCATATTATGAATCACAATTTTCAATTTTTTACATGCTATGTCTATTTCTATTAGAAATTTTCTAATATCTCATTCTACCGATGTTGCGAACATCAGCATTGGGATAAAATCAGCAAGTGTTTGAAAACCCAAAAAATCGTAAAAATCGGGATAATATCGTTAAAAATCGACAAACATCAGAAAAATTAAGATACCATCAAAATATCAGTAAAAATCGGCAAACATCGGCTAGGCCAAAAAATCATGATTTCGCGATAAAATCGGGATGTTATCGAGATGTTCACAACGCTGCATTCTACAGGACATATCCCCCACGGCTTGTGACACACTAGGCATGTGTTGGACACACGTTTGACACATCCTAAGACATGACATATCACACATGTTAGACAGGAGCCTGACACATGGTAGAAGTGTCCGAACATGACCAACCTCATTAAGTCTCCACAACAGAGAATTTGATTTTTCCATTTTTTACAAAAATAACCATTTGCTTAGACTGCCCGAGATTATGCAACCTAGAGTAAGAGTGTACACAGGCTGTAGGGGACTTCAGTTGATTGATATGATAGCTAGTCTAAGTCACTTGATACAATGACACGAGACATGGACGACACGAAAATATGAGTATTCGGTACATGACATGCCAACCCCCACAACAAGACATGAAGGACAGGTTATATGTATATATATTAAAAAAATAGTGAATTACAAACAAAAAATGAAATATAGACAAAGATTCAATTTAGAAACAAAAGCATTCACATGATGATGATACAAATTCAATCATATATACAACTAGTACTACATCAGCAATGATAAATTGACAAAGACACAAAATTAAAACCGTACACTGCAATTTTTTCATAAGTCATCAAAATCAAAATGTATTACATAGATATTGACTCATTGAGTCACTGCTACTATAGGTGGGAATGCCAATGGAAAATACAAAACAAGGTAGATACTAGAATCGTAGATCAAGATGGAGGAATCTCATAGCTCATGAGTCATCACTATCAATAGCCCTCCATGTCATCAACATCAAAATCAGCATCATTGCCACTGGTCTCTCCCCCATCCTCCTCTATATCCAATCTAATATTTGCATCTACTAGTGTGGAGAATGACCCCTCAAGAGGATCACCACCATTGAAAGTGACCGGCTCTAGCACCGGTTCATTAAGATCCAAGTTGACCAATGCCAACTCAACATTGATGTTGAAATCCATATCATCAGGAAACACATCAAAGTCTATGTCTTTCCCTTCAAATACTCCTCCCTCTACCCAAAAATCCACCTAACGGCACCGTGCATATGCTCTAACACTCGTTACTCTCCCTTACACTCCAAATCATTGTTGAAAATATCGGTATTGGCAAAATATCGGCGAGGGTCCAGAAAACATCTTCTCGGAAATATTCTCGGAAATATTGGCAAAAATATCAGCAAAATATCGGCAAATATCGGCAAGCATAAAAAATAATTTTTTCAAATTTTTAAACATAGCTGATATTTTGCCAATATTTTCAAAATATCGCGATATTTTGCCGATATTTGCTGATATTTTCTCAGCGATATATCGTTTTGCCGAAAATATTGCGATATTTTTGAATATCGCCGATATTATCAACAGTGCTCCAAATCCTCCCACACTAAGTCACCTAACACGATGACATGAGACACAGAGAACATCAAAATACAAGTATCCAACACATAACATGAAGAAACCCAAAACAAGAAATTAAGGACACATTTTATATATATATATATATATATATTAAAAAAATAAAAATATAACAAATTAGTGAATTACACACAAAAAATTAAATATAGACAGAGTCAATTTAGAATCTAAAACATTTGGATGATGATGATACAAATTCAGTCATATATACAAATAGTACTGCATCAATGTCGATAAACTGATAAACACATGAGAAATTAAAACCATAAATTCCAGTTTTCTCATTAAGTCATCAAAATCAAAATGTATTACATAGAAACTGACTCATTGAGTCATTGCTACTATAGGTGGGAATACCAAAGGAAAAATACAAAAGAAAGTAGATACTAGAACCATATTCCAGCTACCTTTGATTCAGCCATGATTGTTGTGATATGAAGAACAAACAAACTGATATAAGAAAAACAAATTGTTGTAGGAAAAAAAGATTGTTGTAGCAAAAATTAAAATAATATGGATGGCGAATCCACTTACCAGCACTTCAAATCTCCTCTAACGTTACCTCCCTTACTTGAACTCCAAATCCTCCCACAACTCCAAAAACTTGACTGAATGAGTGAAATACAAAGGCATAAACAAGTTTTAAAGTGCGTGGGGGTCACTTTTTTATGGACACATGTCCAAAAATCATGACGTGTGTGACTAGTGTTGGGACACGAGCCAAAGTTGCGACAGACATCTGTCATGCTGGTGTTGTGTCCAACATGAAGAATATGGAACATGAGGGGGGGAGGGATGTGTCAAGTAACTTGGTTCCCATAGCTCCAAAAACTCATATGAATGAGGGAAATAAAAAGGTGGAAAAATGTTTTAAAGCGCCTGACAACACTTTTCTATTGACACGTGCACAAAAATACTGACATGTGTGTGACTGGTGTTGGACATGAGTTTGACTTGTGTCCTATGCATAGGACACCAGTCACACTCATGTCAAACACGTGTCATGCTAGTGTTGTTTCCAACACGAAGAATACGCAACATATGGGACGGGCAGTGGGGGGGTAAGGGATGTGCCAGGTAACTAAGTTGCTAGCCAATCCATGGAAACATTAACCATAGTCGCATGGTAACTATCTATTACCTCAAGGCACTTGAAGTCGTGTGGAAATTTCAGGATTGGTGTGCAGTTATAAACACATTTCCATTATTAGGATCTATGTTCTCTAAGATAAGATGATTTTTCTCTTCAGATAAGAAAGTGCATTGCTTTAAAGGTTATATGAAAAAATGGCCTTCGTCTTTCTATATTTTAAACTGGAATAATCTTCTATAATTTGACAGTCCTACTAGTTCCAATAGGAGTTCCAATTTTTGAAAATCCTAAGTCTCAGATAGACAACCTGCACAAATGTATGAAAGCAAACATTCTTAGATTTGGCTAAGAAAAGGTTGTAGAACACTTGGATTCGTGTTTTGATTTTTTTTTTTATCTCCAATCTCCTTATTTATTTAGTGAAATGGTAAAAAAGGCAATGTTGAGTTGGCATTAGACAATTTAGATCTTAATGAACTAGTGCTAGAGCCAGTCACTTTTGATGATGGTGATCCTCTTGAGGGGTCATTCTCCAGACCAGGAAATGCAGATCTTGGACTGGATATAGAGGATGGATGAGAGAACACTAGTAGTGGTGGTGATCTTTGTGATTTTGACATGGAGGAGAACAAGTAATGGGCTATGAGATTTTTCCATTTGTGGTTCTAGTATCTGCCCAATTTTGTATTTTAAAATGGCATTCCCATCTAGAGTATCAGTCGGTATTGATGTAATACATTTTTATATTGATGGCAACAAATGATTCAATGAAAAAACTACAGTTTATGGTTATAACATACATACCTATATTTTATGTGCACTGAATATTCTCATTTCTTGTGTGTTTGAACCAGTGTTGCATGAAGCCCCCCCCCCCCCCGCTCCGAAGCGCGCCCCGTACGGAAGCGCCGTACGAAGCGCCTTCCGAAGCGCACTTCGGAAATTCGGAAGCGCGATTCGCAAATTTTTTTGCGCTTCCTGGAATTTCCGAAGTGCCGGCTCCGAAGCGTGCTTCGTACGGCGCTTCGGGCCGCCGAAGCGTGGCGCTTCGGAGCAGGAAGCGTGCGCTTCACGCACGCTTCCGTACGCTTCGACGGAAAGGGGCGTGCCCAAGGGAGAAAAACAAAATTTTTTTTAATTTTTTTTTAAAGTTATGTTCACTCAACCTTAAGGGGGTGGGTTAGGGTGAGGTTAAGGTGAGGAATGAAAAGAATAAAGCCCCCATTCATTCCTCATTTTCTCACTTTGAGTTTATGAGAGTTGGAGAAGAGAAGAGAGGAGAGGAGAAGAGAAGAGAGGAAAGGAGAGGAGAAGAGAGGAGAGCTTGGAGGAGTGAAGAAGGAGGAGCTTGGAGCAAGAGCTTGGAGGACTTCATCTACAAGAGCTAAAGAGGTAAGTTCAAACCCCAAACTCCCTTGTTTTTTTGAAAAAAAATTTGTATTTTTCTCCTCCCTCTCCTACTCTTTCCCATTGTTTCTACTTGCTCCTTTATTTACAGGTTGCCGTTGTCCACCACCTATATCCATATTCCAAGATGGTGTTCTTTTGGCTTCTATGTATCATTCCACTCTTGGTTTTAATGATGGCAAGGGTGAGGAATAGAAGGGAAGAAACAGAAGAGGACATTGGTGATGGTACTAGTGACCCAATGTATGATGAGGAGGAAGGGTTTGAAGAGGAAGGGGATGAACTTGAAGGGGACACTGAAACACAAGATGGGAAAGCTACATCAACACCCTTGTGGAACTATGTGACCAAACTTGATGGGGGAAAGGGTGGTGGATCTTACAAATTTGTGTGCCCTCATGGTTGTCATGGAGGAAAACCATATTGTGGTTCATATACCCGTCTGAGGAGGCATCTTTGTGGGGTGCTGGACAGTGATGAAAAAAAGGGTTCTGTGTGGGTACAAATTTGCCCAAACATTTCAACTGAAGAAAGAAGAAAATACATCCAAATAGAGATGGTTGCACAACAAAAAAACAAGAAACAAAAAACTCATTCTGAATCAAGTGCAACCTCTAAATTTGGTAGTTGCTCATCTCCTCATGGTACTTTTGCAAGCTCTGGAGGTAGAAGAACAATAGGGGATTTCCTTAATGTTGCTGGGAGGGATGATGTGGATGGAAAGATAGTCCGTTTTCTTTGTGCTTGCGGTGTACCATTCAATGTGCTTCGCTCTCCCTATTGGCATGAAATGGTAAAGGCCATCAATGAAGCCCCAAAAGGATACAAGGCCCCCAACTATGAGAAAGCTAGAACAGTGTTATTAGAAAGAGAAAAAGCTAAGGTTCAAAGAGCTTTGACACGTTTTACAAACGAGTGGGTAGATTCTGGGGTATCCATTGTATCAGATGGGTGGACAAATATTAGAAACCAACATTTGATAAATGTTCTTGGTGTTTCTTCTAGTGGTGCAGTATTTATTGCATGTCATGACTCCTCCTCCATCACTGCATCTGCACAAAACATTGCAGATCTCCTATTGAAATCAATCAAAGATGTTGGTCCGAATAATGTGGTTCAAGTGATCACAGATAATGCAGCAAATTGTAAGGCAGCAGGAAAAATTATTGAGCGTACTCATCCACACATCTTTTGGTCTGGGTGCCTGGTTCACACATTGAACCTTTTGATGCATGATATTGTGAAACACAAAGAATGTGGGTGGATTGTTGAGGTTTACAGGAAAGGGAAGCAGCTCATTAAATTCATCACAGGGCATACAAGGGTAAACTACTTCTATGGCACTTACTCCAAGTTGCAATTGCTTAAAATTGCAAAGACAAGATTTGCTAGTTATTACCTCACCTTTAGGCGGCTAGTGAAGGTGAGACAAGCTTTAACTAATCTGGTGTGTGCTGAAACATGGGATGAAATTAACACTGACACAGATGGTGCTAATGCAGTCAAGGACACTGTTCTTGACAGTTACTTTTGGTCACAGGTTAAATATGTTTTGCAATTCACCAAACCAATTTATTACATGATCAAGTTTGCAGATTCAGATCGACCAGTAATTGGGGAGGTGTATGAGCAAATGGATAGCATGTTGGGGCAGATTAAAGACATTGTTGAGCCTAGAGATACCACCTTGTACAATTATATTCATGTAGAGGTGCAAAACCGATGGGAAATGCTAAATATTCCATTGCATGCATTAGCATATGTTTTGACACCTAAATACTATCATCCATCATGGCTTTCAACACCAGCACCTGGGGGGGAAGCAGGAGAAAACCACACCAAGATCAAGAGGTTCACCAAAAATATATGGCTGCATTGAGTAAATTAATCCCTGATGAGGAGGACGCTGCATTGGTACGGAGACAGGTGAGCAACTATACGCTCAACACTGGTCCATTTGGGAGCATGCATGCAATTAAAGATCGAGAGACTTTTTTTGCTCTTGAGTGGTGGAACATGCATGGAGGGGGTACTCCACTTCTACAGAGTTTGGCATTGCGGGTGCTATCACAGGTGGTAAACACTTCTTCTGCAGAGAGGTGTTGGAGCTCTTATTCTTTCATCCACAGTGTTAAAAGGAACAGGTTGAGTTTAGACCGGGCAGAGAGCTTGGTTTATGTTCATTACAACTTGTGATTGTTGTCCCATTACTGTGAAGATGCAAAGTCTAATAAAGACTTGTTGATTTGGGACAAGAATCCAGAGGAGCCCAATTTGGAGGATGGAGTGTTGCGACTAGAGCAATTAGAGGATGCTCTTATCCAGGTATGTCCATTGTGGTATGAATTTTCCAATTTTCCCTTATAAAGCATTTCTCTAATTCATGTTTTTAATTTTTTTGTTAACTAGTGTTTTTTTTTTTTGCATGAATTTTTTGAGCGATTCTAGGATGATGATGACCGTGTTGATATGCCACCACCCCCACCCCCATCTGGTCCCTTGGTTCCTAGGTTCCATGGTTCAACACCAACAGCAGGGGGTTCTTCTTCATCAGTTTCAGTGCCACGACTTCCAAAGGCACCATCTTCTTCATTGCCACCACGTGGAGGCCCGCCACCACGTTCTATTCGTGGTGGAAGGAGGAGAGATTAGTAGATATATTCACAATCTACTACTTTTTGTCATAGATTACTCATTAGACTTGTAGACTTGTGAATTTGAATTTTGAACCTTTTTGGCTTGGTGGTGACCAAGTGACATATTTTGTAAACATTATTATTTGAATTTTGGACATGACAAATGTTGACAGTTGCTCACTTGCTAGATAAATCATAATATGCTCTATGTTTTATGTTTTATAATATGCTTAAATGTTTTATGTTTTATAATATGCTTAAAAATTTGATGTATGTTTGTAATAGCTAGAATATAGATGATTGTTGTACATACTAGTAACTACAATGGAATCATGGATGCCATATCTATCTTGATTTATGCAAAAATATGCATGTTTTCATGTCTTCTACAATTAATTTGGTATTTGGGATGTTTGTTTTGAGTATAAATGCAAAAAAAAATATATATATATAGCAGACGCTTCCGAGGACGCTTCGCTTCCTAGATTTTTGGAAAATGACGCTTCCGCGCTTCCGCTTCGCTCCCGCTTCGTGCAACATTGGTTTGAACATCAGCGAAGTAGTAACTAGTTATATCAATATTGTGTACATGTTCTACAAAATTTGGATCTTTATGTCTATATTTCATTTTGTATATACCATGTCCTTCATATTAAATTTCAGGGGTCGATTTGTCCCATGTCTGATACTTGTATCTGCATATCCAGAGTATCCCATGACCCAGTGTCATGTGACTTAAAGTGTGAATCAAGCTAACCTCTTATATGCATGCAATAATATATACACACATATATAACATGTCCCTCATCACATTTCCAGGGCCAACATGTCTCATTTTGGATACTCGTATCCTCATGTCTACTGTGTCCCATATCCCAGTGTCATGTAACTTGGGTGCGAACCATTTTAACCTTATACTCATGCATGACTGGTGATTTATCTAGAGAATTATTTCCACAAAGCAATGCTCTTACATATTTACAAGCACCTCACCCATAAAAGTATGCAACTATAAAAGAAGAAAACAATGAAACATATATCTTCTTTCGCATGTGTGAACAGAAAGAATATGTTTTTGGATGATCCGAATTGATTTCCAAATGAGGGAGC
This sequence comes from Pinus tabuliformis, assembly GCA_031772625.1. NCBI lineage: Eukaryota > Viridiplantae > Streptophyta > Pinopsida > Pinales > Pinaceae > Pinus > Pinus tabuliformis. The sequence goes on from CM062804.1 coordinate 615,948,325, forward strand.
TTGAATGTGACTATATAATGGTCAAAGGAGTTGGGTTTATACCGAGGGTCACACCCATTCACATGGTGGGGCCAACTTGACTTTCTGGAGCCTACATGAGCTCATAAATAATATTTTTCTTTCTTTTGATTTGGCTAACTTGTGTAGCTAGGAATATAGACCGCAACTACCTAAAAATCAACACTAGGCAAGTACCCCTTCATGAATTATTTCCACAAAGCAATGCTCTTACATATTTACAAGCACCTCACCCATAGAAGTATGCAACTATAAAAGAAGAAAACAATGAAACATATATCCTCTTTAGCACATGTGAACAGAAAGAATATGTTTTTGGATGATCCAAATTGATTGCCAAATGAGGGAGCTTGAATGTGACTATATAATGGTCAAAGAAGGTGGGTTTTTACCAAGGGTCACACCCATTCGCATGGTGGGGCTGACTTGACTTTCTGGAGCCTACATGAGCTTATAAATAATATTTTTCTTTCTTTTAATGTGGCTAACTTTTGTAGCTAGGAATATCGACCGCAACTACATAAAAATCAACACTAGGCAAGTGCCCCTTCATGAATGGTCATGTCCTTACAAACATGCCTCTTCAGTAACTAATTATTATTTAATTCATCATTATTTATTATTATTATTATTATTATTATTATATTCTTAACTTCGCCTTCCTCTTCATAAAAGCTTTGTCCTCAAAGCTTATTGATGACAAGGCGTGTCATTTGTTTCTTTGTCTTATAATCTATTCATATCTTTCAGATTTCTTCGAGTTGTTATCTTCTATGATACAACATGATAGGATCCTCTAAGGGACAAACAAAATTGTCGAAATAAGAAGGTATTTGACCATCCTAAATTAATTTCCTGTGGAACTTTGCAATTATTTGATAGTTGAGATAAATTGTTATCATAAGACTGGATTGTGCAGACATCAGTATTCTTCAGAACATAAGTTTGTTCTTTCTGTACAGAGTGATACAGATATGTGGACTAATTGGGATGTCTACTCTTGTGATTCGGATGCCGATAAGGAGTTCTTGTGATTTGATTTTCCCTTATCATGCGTGTGGCAATTTCCTGATTTACTTCATGTACTGATGTTGCTGGGCTATTTACAAAAAATTCACATGGAATTTTTATCGTCTGACAGCAACATCTCCATATGCTTCTAAAACGGGTTTGTCATCTTGAGCTGTGATATTGACTGGATTAGTATGCGTTCATTTTTCTTCAACTTGGATTGTTATGTCTGAAGACTTCAATACTCGATGAAGTCCCTGCAAGCACCACTATCAATCAAACAATTTCCCAAAGTATCAGGGGCAGAGGCAATAGAGAAGGCATATATAAGATAAAATTCATTTTTCTTAGAATTTACAACATTAGACTCATTGTACCTAGAGTTTCTTGTTCTTTTAGAAGCTCGATCATTACCAAGTTGAGTAGTGTAAGCATTTATTTTCCCTTTGTTGTTGAACCTGCCATTTCTTTGATTGTTGTTGTTTCCCCTAGAATGATTGTGATCATCATCATGAGATGTGTCCCTCCTATTTGGACACTCCCTGGCATAGTGACCAAACCTGTTGCAAACGAAGCATCTTCCCTTCCTTCCATTTTTGAATCCCGATCTCCCTTGACTTTGCTTCTTTGAACCTGCAATGTTCTTCCTCTTGGCATGAGCAGAGAATGCGGTGGGATTATTCCTATTCGAAGGCATCTCCAATTCCATCATCCTTGTTTCTTCTTGAGAACATCTAGTCAACAATTCTTCAATGCCTGGAATTTTGTTGTTATTGAGAATAGTAGTGTTGAACACATGCCATTTGGGAGGAAGACCTCCAAGGGCAATGAGAGTGAGCTCCATGTCAGCAATAGCTTCACCAATCGAAAGAAGATCATTTTTTATCTCAATAATCCTCATGAAGTAGGATTGAATACCCTCACATTTTCCCTTCTTTATATTCTTTAGCTTGTTCTTCAGGAAAAGAATTTGATTTTCATTACTAGATAAGAACATGCCAACCGACCTGTCATAAATCTCCTTTGATGTATCCAAATCAGAGATGTAAGCAACTAAGTGCTTATGAATAGAATCCCTGATGATCTTCTTGGCTTTGACTTCACCCTTCTTGTACTCTGTCTTAGCAGCAGTCGGTGCATTTGAAGGAGGTTCCAGAATCTTTCCCTGCACATCATCCATGAGATCTTGCTCTTCTAAAGTCAAATCAAGAGACGTCTTCCATGCATGATAATCAGACTTATCATGAAGCTTATCATCAGACTTGAAGTAGGATGTGGAGGCCATTGAGACTTGTTCTTGATCAGTTTGCTCCTCTTAGTGGTTTCTATTCACTCTTGCTTGAGCTTTGTCTTCACCTCAGCTCCGATACCATGTTAATTTTAGGATATCAATGGTATGTTCTATGCTTAGAGCAATTTTACTTCAATTTTCTTTATTAGCCCAATATCATATCCAATATAGCAATCACATCAACATGATAGTAAAATGCAGATAAAACATAAACAATAACAGTAGAAGACACGCCAACACAAGAGGACACAAGATATGGCACCGGCAAAGGGCAAACCCCAATGTGGGGAAACCCTTGACCAATTCTTCTTATAATTCTTCAAAGGTTCAACAGAGAGAGTACAATTTACAATATTCACTTGCCCAAACTGGTCAGTCAAAACAGCAGAAACAAAAGCACTAACATGAAAGTCAACGTTGGTCAACAGGGTTGAAATTGACGTCCAAAGTAGCTCGGTCAACCTTGGTCAACTCAGCCTTCAACAACAAGATAATGCAGCCCAAAACAGTCTAAAAATAACCAGTCAACAAAAGTCAACGCAGCGACTTGAATTAGGGCAGTGAACGCAAGGGTCAAACTACCTCGGTTTTTGTGCGCAGAACAGTGGCTTGCCCAAACAGAAGTCTCCCTTGCAAAACAGAGATCAAACAAGGTCAACGCTAGTCAAAGTTAGCCTCCTGATATTTCGGTCAAATCTGGCCAACGCAAAAGCTAGAAAAGGCAGTCTTCCTTTTGCATGTGTGGAGCCCAATAATTCGTACCCAATCAAGATGAGAGAGAGAAAGATGAATGAGATGAGATGCCAAAATGAGGAGGCACCTTGTATTTATATGCAACGTTGAAGGTTGGAGGAGGCTAATTTGATCGTTGGCCGACCTTTACAATTTGTCCATAATCAAAATAAATTTGTAACTTCATTTGTACATGCCAGAATGGGATGATCTTTAGATCAATCCTACACCTCTCGGAAAAAGGAATCCAAGAAAAATATCAAGTGCCTCATAAGAGTTGTCCAAAGTGATGTTTGGCCCTCATTGCCAAACTTAACATCTTCTAATTTGTTTTTCAATGATTCCTTATCATTTTTAAGTTTCTTAATTTGACTAAGTAGACTTTGTGATTCCTAAGACGTAAGAGTTCTTCAATCTGATTTTTCATGTTCTGATGTCCAAGTTTTCCATCTTTTAAATCCCTGATTTGTTCTAATAATTTTTTTCTAAGGTTTTATAAGCACAAATTTTCTTCTTTCTTTTCTGATATTTTCATTGAATTTCTTCTCGAGACATTCCTTTTCTTCTTCTAATTTTTTCTTTGTAGCTTTGAACTTCTTGACTTTCACATGTAATTTTTTACTGTGGTCCATTAGACGCCAAATTTCTTTGTTATTCTCTGTTTATTCTTCATAAAACCGATCTTCGAGATCTTTATATTTCTTTTTTGATGCCTCATTTTTTCGTTGAAATTTTGTGAGTTTTTCCTTTAATGCTTTAATTTGTGTATGTGTATTACCTTGATATTCTTCCGAAGTAAACAATTTTGACATGTTGGATAAAATGTTGCACAGTTTTTAGAAGTCTACCAATATTCAAAATATGTTTTACAAAATGAGCATCTGGTCCAAAACATAGAATCATGTATGGAACCTATAGATCCTTCATTCATTTGTGAATTAGACTCCATTCTTGGTCTTGAATAATTTATAATTAAATAATTTTAAACTTTGAAGTAAAAAAAAAAAAATTAATCTGGCCCTTTTTTCTCCTTTGTAATATTTGTACTTTAATAAAAGGTACTTCAACAATGTCTTACAAATTAAGCAATTCTTTTACTAATTTTAAATACAAAAGTATTATTTTGATATAAAGAGTCAAATATAAAAAGTCATGCAATTGGTCAAGACTTTTCTCAAATCTGATTTGCACCACATCCTTGGACTAATTTGTTTTGTGTGCCTACAAGGAACTTAAAACGACAACCCACAAACACTGAAAATTGATTCTCTTTTTTCCGGCAGCCCTTGGGTAAAATCCAGACCACAGTTAATTTAACAAAAGGAAAAGCAAGTTGGCATGGGATTCATGGTCCAAGTTGAGCTAGAGCCATGCCAAGGTGTATGGGGTTTTCTGTCGTAGTGGCTTAAGAAGATCTTGGGGTAGATTGGATGCCAAAAAATGAAAGTACGATGCCTCTGTTGCGGACGAGAAGAGTTGTTGTTAGGCGGTTTGCATGGTGTCTTGACGGAAAAGCGGGGTATGGTCGAGTATTGCCGAGTAGTAGGCGGGCAGACAGTCGTTCAGGTGAACAGAAATAACAACTTGTTAGTGGTTGTGCGTATGACGAGAGAGGATTTTTCAACGGCTCCTACAATGGAAGAAATTTGCAACAATGAGGGGATCAACGAATGTAGCGAAATACCGCCACTGGGTGATGGCAGGTTTAGCTACGGCTGGCGGCGCCTTTTCTTTTTGTTTTTTCTTATTTTTTATCCTTTTAAAAAAAGCAATATCTATATTTCATATAAAAAAATGTTATTTAATATAATTTACCTCTTTTTAAAAAAAAATATTCCATAGTCTTTTTTAAATATATATCTATTTTTATAAATATGTATTTTCTTTTTCTTTTTTCCTTTTTCCAAGTTAATGGCCAAGGGCCAATTTTTTTTTTTTAATAATGTAATGACCAAAATTCAACTTCAATTTTTGGTGGCCAAAGGCCGAAATCAAACTGACTGTCGAGCTATAGGAGAAACTCCAAAATCTTCAAATATGTGGTAAACCCTTGGCCAATGGTCGAGATCAGAGAATGAGGCTTTGATATCAATGTAATGAACAAGGTTCATATATGCAACGAAATATTAAAAATACTCTGGAGTATAAGAATGTCCATTATATAACAATAATATATTTATATAAGAAATATTGAATGTACAAGAGATATGTTTACAAATGAGGGCCTGCTTTTATAGCTAGGCATGTGCCCTTTCATGAATGGTCATGTCGTTAGAGACATGCCTCTTCAATAAATAGTTATTATTTAATTAATCTCTTTAAAAAAGTTATTATTTAATTAATCATTATTTATGATTATTATTATTTTTACTATTTTTATATATCATATTCAAAACATATTGAACATGGAAATAATGCAAAGCAAAGAGATGCAAAACAACTATCACTCCACATCTAGGAGGGTGTCCCTGACTGGCACCATTAAAGAATCTCGAAGAAATGTCCAAATCCAAAGTAGCCATTGAGGGATTGTGACTCTTAGATTTTCTTGGAACACACTTAAACTCAATAGAGAGTTTTTTAATCATCCTAACCACCAAATCAATAGGGACATGCTCATTTGAAGCAAATAAAGATTTCAAGCCCACTAGATAAAATAAATCAGAAAAGAAGGTTAAAAGTTGAAACAGACCACAGAGGTGTCCATAAGCCATGCATTAATGCATTCACCAAGGCTCAGCATATTCTAGCATGTCTTAGGGGAGAACTTATATTGAAGCAAGGCCCAAACCTATGAAACAAATGAACATGAGATAAATAGATATTGAACAACCTTAGTATCACACTTGCACAGGCGACAAAAGTTGGGACCATTCTAGCCTTGTTTAAATCCTATTACCCACCACTTTGTGGGTGATATCCCTAAGAGAAAAATTTCCCCATGATGGTCCTCAGTCGGCAGCCCGTTGTAGCCACCAACTAGATCATTGTGCCATTTCTCCACCCCTTGAGCTAGCCATGCCATCCCTTACCCACCTGCCATGACCGTATGTTTGAAGGGGGACCTCCCAAGCCTAAAGGTATGCCTTGTCATTTCATAATTGAGTATTTTAGTTTGTTATCATGGAAACTCTTGGGCATGGAATAATAGGGGGATTCAGGAGAAAGAGTGGACAAGGTTTGTGCTCTTGTCCCCTAGGTGTCTTTTGGGATGTTAACCTTGAACCCTAGTCCTGTGGGATATCTTTTATGGGCCTTTGGATTTCTCTGACGGTATTACATCGGAAACCTTTATTTTGGATGTGTGGTCCCGCTCCCCAATTCACATATGTCACCCCCTTTCTACTCATTATAACCCTTTTCATCACTCCTCCCACCTAGGTCCACATTCCTCTCCTGGGTCTACATAGGGTCAACAACCACCTCCCCTTGCCCACATCTTAGGTTGGGCCTAGAACGATGCCCCGAAGCTTGATGCAGCTAAAAAGAAAATAAAAGGCATAATTGGCCACAATCAACAGAAAATTGTACCACAAAATGCCAAAGATGGTCAAGACAAACACATTTAGCATGTGGGAAAAAGCCATTACATCAGCTCTACCCCTTACATGGCCATCACCCTGGTTCCTAAAGGCCCTAGATGAGTATTCTTTATAATTTAGGAACCCATGATTGTCCCAACCCTTGGTGGGCAATGAACTGCCCCGCCTTGAAAAAGGGTATCCACTTTTATACTTTACACATCATCCTCTCATTCCTTTAAGCCCCGGTCAGTTAACCAAAGAAAATCATAAAAAGGCAAAAGGCATACAAGGAAAGGTGGAAAAATAAAGGTCGGGGTAACTCATGTACAATGATTGCTCCCTCCTATACAACGATTGCTCCCTCCTCCACATCATTTACCCAAGTGTGGGCTTCCCTTTTTATTGGCTACCCTTGTACCATGGCACATGACCCAGGTCGTTCCCCTTCATCCCCTACTCTGTTCCATCATTATATCACATGCCATCACCATTTGAAGCATGTACCATGGACATATCACCTCCTTTGGAAGCAAAAACCACCTAATAAGATAATTGGTTAAAACCTGTTGGAGCTTAGAGACATTAGCACATGCCAAAGCCCATTATGGAAGGGCATGCCATTATGAAGTGTACACTTGTTTTCCATGGTTTGTAAATTATTTTACTTTATTGCTCTAATGACTTGATATGCTAGAAGGTACGGGGATGCATTGAATCTTATGCAGGATTGCAGATGGTCTACATTTTGGGTTTGGTCTCCCTATACGGGGTCCTAACTATCAAGAGGGCTACATTGGCACATGCAGAGTTTGTGTAGAGAGCCATGGGTCTCCACAACAGCAAGAACCATTCAATGGATCCCTAGAGTCATTCAGAGATCGCTTATAGTTCACTTATTGGATGAAGAAGATGCACCTGGTTCACCATGCCTAGTCAGCCCCACAATTACATTATGCACTTGGCAGATGACCCAAGACTTGTATGATGATGTGGCATCATTTATACTATCATTCAAGCCCTTGCATTTGGTCTAAAAGCATCGTTGATTTGTTTGGAGACCCATGAGGACACTTGTGTGCCCCCACACCCACTTGGGGCACCATAGTTTTATTACTTGGAGAACAAGGGGCCACTCCCTTGTCCATTGCTTTTGGGAGTCCTAATTCACATTACGGCAACTATGGACTTCATTAGGCCTCCTACAAGGCCCAACAACATGCGTTATTTATTATTCGACCTCTTGAGAGGTTTTTTCTTTTGATTTTGAGCTAGTTTGGTGGGCTTGTCACCAAACATTAGTTATCTTGTACATTATTTTATTTTAGGAGCTCAATTAGGCCTCATTAGGCAAATCGAATTCATTTGGACATGTATAAATACAAGTGATGTGATTTCATTTTAGAATCATCACTTGGTTTGGTCTTGCATCTCTTTAGAGAACTTCGGTATCCTTCATGGAGGAAGAAATTTTGGAGCATGGAATGAATTTTGATGTTTGGATCATTTTCTCATGTCTTGGAGCTTCTTGATTGGCAAATTTTTGGATGGTTGGATATATTCTTATACATGTAAGTGCAATTTAATGTTATTCTTTCTTTATTTTGTCACATAAATTGTTGTTGGGAATTTTGGATATATTCTTATACATGTAAGTGCAATTTAATGTTATTCTTTCTTTATTTTGTCACATAAATTGTTGTTGGGAATTTCGTTATACTAGGGCTTAATTATTGCATCCATTATTGCGAAGTTGTGGAAATCTTGTTTCTAGATAGTGTCGCTTCACGTATGGGCCATGTATAATGAAAGAATGTTCCTAGGGATATTTCATTATTGAAATTTATCTTGATAAGCCATCTATTTTGCAAAACGAAGGGTAAAGTCATTAAAGTTGCTTTTCTTTTGCCCTAATGCTAAGCAAAGTTTTCTTTAAGGCCGCCTTGACCTAGAAAATCAAATTCGAATTCATAATCATTCTTGACTCCAATCAACCCAAAAGGATTAGGCATTGGTCCACAATAAGGTGATCACCTTAAAACCTAACTTTCTCTCAACTTCTTCCCTTTTCTAGGCCTAGTCCCATTAGGTACCGTAGGGCATAACTTTTCTTACAAACCACTCACCCAAAAAAATCGATCTCTTGTCTCCTACTGCGATGGTGTGTCTCCTAGGTCTCCTCAAAATTTGAGGGAATTCCGAGGGTGGGATTGTGAGATATCCCAAGCCCTAGCCTCGTGATCGAATCTTTCCCTTGGTGTCCTTAGATTAGTAGCCTCATTGGGATCACCATATTGCCTTTATTATAAATTCTTTCTTTGATCCCTTTCTCTTCCCTAGTTGGTTCAAGTACATTGTTGCTGCCAAATCCCAATACTTTGACCTATCCAGGGGTCCACCTAGTCCCATGTGGTCCCATTTCCTATCAAAATTGATTCTTCAAAAACCACTTGGGAAACCAAGTTCCATAAGGATTTTAGGGATTAGGAAGCTCCTTTGCAAGTCATATTCCTTAAACCTAGCCCTCAAATCCTCATCAACCCCTCCTAGAGAACCCTACACCTTGCTTAAAAAGCAAGCCCTAATTTTGAGTTTCTCCTGGGAAAGGGTTATTGGAATCACCTCCTATCCATTTCATTGATCTATCCTTCATAGGTGATTCTCTATATGTATCGGGTCTCCTCCCATCGGTGAAAGTTCGTAAAGAGTAGGGAGCTTTAGCTGTGGTGACAATGGGCTATAGCTCCATTGTTACTCTTAACCTAGCAAGTGCTCCTCTATGACCCCTGCTAGTTTGAGCGACAACAAATCCCATTCTCCAAAGTTAAGAGCTTACTACTTAATTCCACCCAAAGGAGAATTTTGGATTTTAATAGGACACACATCGTCCAAATGCATTCCTACCACCAAACTTTTCTTCCGAGAGCCTCCTCATTTTGAGCTTTGTATCTTAACTTAATTGTGAAGACGCCAATAAGACTTTTGGACCAACGAAAGGAGTCAACCTAATCTTCCCTTAGATTGATAAAACTAGAACACAACATGCCAACAAAGCTACACCACTCTGAAGCCTGCTGACCAACCAAGCCCAAATCCTCAATAGATTTCCAACCAAACCTACCAAACCGATCATAGTCTAGGCCTTTAGCATTCCAAAGAGAAAAAATGCTTTGCTCGTGGAGGATAACAAGGAGATCCTCCAAGAGCTTATACTCTGCATCAAAACCTCCGCACAGGTCTTCACCTATCCAAACATTTTTACCATTACCAAATTATATATATATATATATATATATATATATATATATATATATATATGTTGCAAACATCGACAAAATTAAGATACCACCAAAATATCAATAAAAATCGGAAAACATTGGCCATGCCAAAAAAATCAAGATTTCACAATCTTTTGTGATAAAATCAAGATGTAAGCAACAATGATATATATATATATATATATATATATATATATAAACTTGTTAAAATTGTCAACTAGGGCCAAACTCCATATGGGTCATCTTATTTACGACAGCTGATATTTTTCTTGGATTCCTCTCGTCGGGAGGTGTAGGATTGATCTAAAGATCATCTGGTTCCAACATGTATTCATGGCGATATGAATTTATTTGTGTTACTTGACAATTTGTCAAGGTTGGCCAACAACCAAATTACCCCAACTCAACCTCAACGTTGCACTACAAATAGAGGTGGCCTTCAAGTCGTTTTCAATCATCATATCTTGTGATCTCTCTCCACTTGTTTGGGTTTTGGTGGAAGGAAGATCTAAAGGAGAATACGTTGTCCTAGAGGAGATCTAGCCCCAACCGCAAATCTAAAAGGAAGCCCTAGATGTTGTCAAAGAGAAGGCTCCCATACGCAGTCAAGGAGAAAGCAAGTTGTTGTTCAATTGTGCCCTAGTCCATTGTCAAGGAAGGACTCATGTTGCCCTAACCGCAGTCCTAAAGGAGGTAATCTAGCCGCAGTCCAAGCAAGGAGACTTAGCCACAGTTCATGAAGCCTAGACGCAGTTGAAAAGAGAAGACCTAGGAGCTATCTGGCCACAGGTAAAGGAGACCTATTTGTTGTCTTAAGAAGCTTCAATACGCAGCCCTAATCAACAACATAAAAAGGCCTAAAGCCGCAATTAGAGGATCCCTAAACACAGCTTCAAAGGGACCCTAAGACGCAGCTAGAAGTTTGGACCTAGCCGCAATAAAAAGGAGTAATTCAACAGCGTGTAGGGTCTGTGTTAATACCACATTATTGTAGGTGACAGCATGGTCTAATTCAAGACTATTTGGGTATGATCAAGCTATTCTTGAACTCGGTTTTCTAGGCAGAAGAATCTGCAAAAAAGAGGAGCTAAAGATTGGCTGCTTAAGGGCGGATTGAGGGGACCTAAGTTACAGTCCATTGCTTTTTTTTTTTTTTTTTTTTTTTTTTTGAATCTAGGATAATCGGTAACTGGTGAGAGTTATCCTGAACAGACCCAGGATCAAATCTGACTGGCTGCCACTATAAACCTAGGCTATGTGCAACAACCTGCAAGCCGCACAATAGCAGGTAACTTATGCCTCAACAAGAGCCGAGACGTCCTCTATGGGGTCGCCTACTCTTCTAGCCAAGCGCTAGGCCGCAAGCTTTAGCTAGCAGTTGGAGGTCTTTAAGTGTTGCGTTCAGAAGGTTAGCAGCCCTATAAAGCAGCATATAGTAGGATGGACTGTATGAAGGCTAGCCGCAGTCAATAGGAGGATTGTGGGGTGTGTTTAGGGTGTTGTAGCACACTGAGTTTGTTCCCTAACTAGTGACCAAGTTTTCCATGAAATGCACCAGTCCTTGCAGCATATGAAAGGTGCGAGATTAGCAGCCTTGTCATGATCAATGAACCAGCAAAGGAAGGAGAGTCTTATTGAAGGAAAGCCTCAATATTCTAGGTAATTGGTTGAGTTGTTCTAGGCCTATCATCTGTTGCATATCTTCAAAACTTGGTATCAGAATTGCAACCTCATTGTGTCATCGTCGCGGAGAAGATCTTTGATCTCCTATTTGGTAAGTCAAGTATTGACTTCAAATCATTGTACTCTATCTCATTCTCTCTGCTGAACTATTGAAGAATATAAGAAGAATTGCCCAAGGGTTTCCCCACATTGGGGTTTGTCCTTGGTTAGTGCCACATCTTGTGTCCTCTTGTCTTGGCTTGTCTTCTATTGCTTATGTATATGTTCTATCTGCACCTTACTATCATCTTGATGTGATTGCTAATCTGAATATTGTCATTGGGCTAATATGAAAAATTGAAGTAAATTGCTCTAAGCATAGAACATACCCAAATTTAACATGGTATCAGAGCTGAGGTGAAGACAAAGCCCAAGTGATCCAAACTGGATCCTCAAACACTCTTACAATCTCTGGGAACTCTGTAAAACTCATAACAAAAGTTTCAAAGTGCTATGGATATCGAGCCTATCAAAAATAACCTCTGAACAATGGCAATTTCTGGTCAGCACAGAACAACGAGGACCCTCGATCAAAGCGAGCAGACCGTTGGCCCATGGTGATCGCGCATTGGCACAAATTGACAAACGGGAGGTCAAATCCCAAAACAGAGGCAGTTTCGCGCATCGCAGGGCATCCCTCTCAATGAGGGAAAGCCCCGAGCGCTTGGTCACGAGGAAAAGCATAGAACCACATGAAAATCCCCGATTCCGTCAAAAGGCGGGCCCTGCGCTAAAACCAGCAGGATATTGGAAGGACTTCAAGCAGTAAGCGGGTTCAACCAAGTCCCATGCGATGCCATACACTGGGGGACACGTGTCCAGCGGATGAGAGAGAAAACCACTACCATCGCGTGGTTAACGGTCATGCTACTTACCCGCGCGATATGGACAGAGACCGTAGGATCTGGAGGCCCCAGATCAACAGCGGAGAAGAAATCCGATGGGTGACCAAATTTGACAGGGAAATAGGCTGAGGCGAATAAAGATTTGAGATCCGACATAACCGATGAGTTGGCAGAGGATTCGTGTTTTGCGAGCATTCTTGGAGTAAACGGAAATAACGGCCGTTTCCAACGATCAAGTGTTTCTGGTGAACTTGACACTCATACGTTATGAAACAGGCGGCCACCTACTTGTGAAGCGTTACAGTGATGATGACGCAAAGCAGGGGAGTTCCAGCGCACAGAGGCAGGAGATCCAAAGAGCCAGGAAGCGAAAACGAACAGTCAAGGAGTGGATTGGCTTTAAGCCACGAACGGACAGGCAGAGAAAAGGAGGCAGAAAGCCGAGAGGCAGCCCAAGAAGCCAAAGCAGACCTGGAAGCAGAGAAACCAGAGTCGAGCTGACCTGAAAAAGCAAAGGCAGCAAGTGAGCCAGGGGTAAGACAGAGACAGAGAGAGTACTCCAGAGAGTCTGTGTACTCCAAAGGGAGAGACTTAGGGAATCCAAGTACAGTCCTCCTGATTGTATCTATTGTGTGAGACTCAAATTGAGCTCACTGTAATAGGCAGAGCCACCCGAGGTTGGAGGCAGAGCCACAGAGCCAGAGAGCTCTAATAGACTTCTAAAGAGCCATGAGGCTGCAGTGAAGTTGCAGCACAGCAAGAGATCGAATGATCGAGCTGTGGCTGGTTGTCTGAGGTGTGTCGAAGACAGGAGAAGGAGTTCCAGAGACAAATGCAGAATTTTGAGGGAGTCAGAGAACCCAGAAGCTCGAGAAGCTCAGAGCACTAACTGAAGGAGTCAAGTCCAGAGAAGCCTAGACCGGTCTGCAGAACAAGGACAGCCAGGGGTAAGATGGCATTCTTAGCCCATTGGTTCAGTTGTAAATCAATGGAGTAAAGTGTAGCACTTGTAAAAGAATTGAAGCCATAATCCCAGAGAGCTTAATTGAGTTGATTAGAGCTCAAAGAAACGTAACCCAAGATATCAAGGTGAACTCCATATTATATTGTTGTCTTATGGGTTTGTTGAATTGCTGCTTTATTTACTGTTATTCGTGTCTCACATCAACATAAGCAAACAAACATAAGTCCTCAACAGTCAAAAACAAATACAAGCATACACCTATATTTTCAAGAATTTCTTAATTCTGCATTGGTTAATAATTAAGAGTTGGGAAAATTTAAAGCTTTGGAAGTGGGAGAGGTTCTCGTAAGTTAGACAAGAAGCCTAAGAGCCCCATTTTCAGATCAGATGGTATCAAAGCTTAAAATTGATTAACCCCACCTTCAAAGAAGGTTGTATCAGAATGCTTGATTGACAGGGCAAAGATTGCTTGTCAAAAAAGTGTTTGGGTAGTCAAGGATTGATTGCCTCATTGATTGTATGCTTGGTTGCAGACTGACTATTGTTTGAGTTTGCAGAGGTGAAGGGAAAGCTATTGATAGCTCAGTCCAGGAAGGACAAGAAGGAAGAAGGGTTGAAGGCATTCTTCTTATCCCCAAAGGACCTCAAAGCAACCCTTGAAGCACAAGAGGTTTGTTGCAAAAGGTTTGCTTGAGTAAGCTCTTCATTAATCTTGTTTGAAGTTCTTTTGTTCATTGGCATAATGACAACATCTACAAGTGAGTCATCAAATTCTTCTTTCTTCAGAAGAGTCTTTGATGAAGATATGAAGCAAGACTTGTCCACCATGATGGATATGGTGAGAGAAATGTATGAGGATGGTAGGAAGAGCAGCATACCTAGAGAGCAGTTGAATTCAGTGGAGGAAGAGAAGCAGTTTCTTTCTGACAAATTGCAGGAAATGGAGACGTGACTTCATATTGCAAATATGAACCTGAAAAGGATGCATGAGTTGGAATCACAACTCTTTGTTGCCAAAGAAGCCTTGGTCAAGTGTCAGCTTGGAGAAGAGGTAAACCATTCCAGTTTGTCTTCAAGTTCCTCTAAGAATGCTTATATTGGTTCTTTTGAAAAACATACTAGAGGCATAGGTTCCAAGCTAATGTCCAAGATGGACTATGAAGGAAAGGGCTTGGGAAAGCATGCACAAGGTATTGTTGAACCAATAATGGTTGAGGAAAGGCCTAAGTATTTGGGTCTTGGCTATGGACAATCTTATGGAGAGAGTTCCAAAGCTACCATGAAGGCCATTGAAACAGTTCCAAAAAGGAGTTTCATTGCAGGTCCTCTACCTCAGAAGTGTGAAGATTGTATTCAGGAGGAATGCAATAGCTCGAAACATCATTTGTAGGATGTAGGTGTTCAAAAGCACACACATGAACCAGAAAGTTGTGGAAACTCTAACAGCCTTGAAGAAAGTGATGATGTTCCAAAGGGAGCCACTTCTTCATTTGCTTCACCTCCTCATGAAGGCAATAAAGGTGAAAGAGGCAGGTATAAATCTGGTTCTAAACACATTCCTTTTGATTTTGTAAAGCATGGAAAAAGAATTGCATGTTCCTTTTGTGGTTTGGATAACCATTATGTTTCTAGATGCTGGAAGAGGATGGCCACATATAGGAAACTTTTGAAGGAAAATAAGCAAGCAACAAAAGGTCCACAGGACAAAGAAAATCATGTTGTCAAAAGGATGCACATGTGTTGCACTTACTGCCATAAGCAAGGACATCTTGCTGAAAGGTGTTGGACTTTGAATCCAGAACTGCTTCCACCAAAGCTAAAGGGGAAGGTGGAAAAAGAAAATGGCAGGGATGGAAATAAAGATTCCATGATTGATGTGTTTCAGGATGATTCACATATTGATGCTGATGTGCAAACAAAGGAGGGACCTTTGAAATGGATTGGTAAGAAATGGTTAGAATTCTTATCCAATTAAGACTGCATGTCCATTGATGCATCTGTTTGCATTTCTTTGTAGGATAAATGCAAGTTGCAGGATCTCACCAAAATGGTGAATAGAAAAAGTTGAGTAGGAGGCTCACTTTGTTGCTCCAACATTATGTTCATCTCAGCTTCGAAAGTAAAGTGTACTTAAGCAAGGGTTGAAGGATGAAATGCATGCATGAGAATGATGTGCATGAACACAGGGATGCCGATGATTTCCTTGTATTTGAACATGTAGGTGTAATTAACTGGCAGGGTTGATTACCTTGTTTTGGAGTATGCATGTGATGTTGACTTGGGAGAAGTTAACTTGGTCTCTAAAATGGAGATAATGATGAAGTGTTTCATCTTTTGGAAAAGAGTCCTAAAGGTCTTTTTCCTACATGCGACTTGAAGAATCATTTGTTGTAAAGGCATGTTTTATTGGCTTGTTATCTAGTCAATCATTGTATGCAAATGTAAAGACATGGAGGTAATTCACAAGAGTGAAAAGTTGTTTCTTTTGTTGAAGTAGGAGTTAGTCCATCCAGTTGTTGTCTATATCATTGTTTTACAACCAGGCCGAGTTGACTCGGAAACGGCCTGGTCAAACCGAGCCGATAAAAAAAATTACGACCAGGCCAAGTAACCGGCTAGGTTGGCCGAGTCAACTATGACTCGGCCTAGTCATCCAATGACCAGGCCGAGTCATAGTTGACTCGGTCAACCAGGCCGAGTACGTATTGACCAGGCCTAGTCATTGGAAAACGGCTGGGCAGCGTAAAAAATAAATTTTATTCACTTTTTTTTGGATTTGTGGTGTGAAATTAATCTGTTTGGATGTCTGTAATTTTATTATGAAGTACACAATGCATAAAGTATGCCATGAACCATTGCAAAACTATTTGTAATCAAGTTAATAAGAAGGCGCCTTGCTTATAAAAGGTAACCTCTCCCTCGTAATAGAATGGTGATATTCTTTTCAGAATCTTGCTGTTTATCTCTCTGATGTTTTCATTATGTCAGGTATGACTAATTTTTTTCAGATCTGCAAGTAGATCAAAGATCCTCTTCATACTTTCGAATCCAAAAGTCCAAGTACCTGTAAGATATGTGAGGCTGTTTTCCTTGCAATATACTGATAACATCTCCAAAGGCAGAAAGTGACAAGTTTATAGCTTTTGCTTCTTCCATAGTTTGGCCACTAGCCTGTGTCTTAAGAATTTGTTCGCTTCCACCTAAATTAACCATCCACAACTTACCTGTTATGGCGTATGTCTCATCAACTCTCAAACCCCTAGTGACAATCCTGATCAAGCTGAAAAGAGGAACAGCTTTCTTCAGGAAAAGCTTTCTAATATGCATTTTCTGAAAAACCAAATTTCCCAGTAAGCAAAATTATGCTGAAAGGTGTATTAACACATCTAACCTTTAGTGTTGTATCTAGAATCTAGATGTCTACCTGTAATACATATCTTCTTGCTTACAGAGACAAAAGGATGTCATGAATCCACTGGACTTGAGGTTTTTCATTCTTTAAGATTTTGCTGAGGACCTCAATCAGGAAAAAACAGAGCACAAAATTTAGTAAACCCCACTGCCACAGTGCAACTCTCACCTATGTGACCTGCTTGAAGCCTCATTGACATTGGTCCACACAGTAGATCTTGTCCATCTGCCAATAAGGTACCATAGAAATGCTTGTTTGAAATCCATCGCTACAGCTTCAATCAGATTTTTAATCTCCATACCACTTGGTGCATCCATTTGAATTAAAAGGCTATACCAATATTAGAAAGTTCTTCAATCTATTCAAATCTTTAAATCAAGCTCTGTGAGAGAATAGAAGCACATTTCAAAATCTTGATTTGAGAGGCAAATCAATCCCAACACTTAAATAACCAAAATTTTCCTTATGCAGAATATAAAATGGCATTATGTAATTACTACCACAATCCAGAATTACTATTGCAGCACCGCAAACATATTAATAAATCCATTTAGAAACATGGAAGACCTGGTAAAAACAAGCAAAATTTGTAAATATGAAGAGCATTTTAACACAGAAGAATTAAATAGAAACACATATCTATATATGTTTAGTTTTCAAGGTTAAAATGTGTATACTATAATCTAGAACCTGAATTAAAAGTGTTCGAACCAAAGTGTAAATACATAAGACCCTCCGGTATAAACCCCCCTAGTCAAGTTAAAAAGTTTGATCATATGTTGTCTTCCATCTATATTATAATGCTATGTGTTTGGAAACATGAATGAAAATCTTTAAAATTATGTTTAAAATATTTAAAATTATGTTTTTTTATAAAAAAAATAAATATTTAATGTATTTTTTACAACGACCGAGTCATTGAAATCGACTAGGCCGAGTCATTACCGAATCCTGGTCGGAGTCGGAGTCGATCCTCGGCCTGGTCGGAGTCCTGGTCCTGGTTGTAAAACACTGGTCTATATGCCCGCTATTGTTAATAGTTGTTGTTGGCAGCATTTCAAACAGGTACAAATGAAAGTTTAGTGAAGCAGAGGTAACTTCACATTCGTTTGAGCCACTTTGGATCAAGGAATCAGGGAAAAGAAGTTCAAACTACCTTCTGTAAACTTCACAGCAGAAGTTCTGCATGAAGTCAAGGAGGAAAACAGTTCTTCTCGAGACGACCAACCCATCCAAGAAGGGAAGTGGTCAGAAATTTTGGTTCAGAGGCACTATTCAAAGGCAAGTGTAGGGAGGCTGAAAGAAGAGGGTCTTGTTACTCTCATTTACTGCTCAGATTAGTATATCAATCTTTTGGTGGACCACAAGTTCTTTTAGTGGGAAGGCGTGATCCGAATTGGATCCTCAAACACTCTTACAGTCTCTAGGAACTCTGTAAAACTCATAACAAAAGTTTCAAAGTGCTATGGATATCGAGCCTATCAGAAATAACCAATGTTGCACAAAGCGCGATCGGGATTTAATCGGCGCCGGGAAAAAAGCGGAAAAAATCGACAAAAGCGGGAAAAAAGCGGAAAAAAGCGGGAAAAAAGCGTTTGGCACAAAAATATTCATTTTTTTTCATTTTTTTTCAATTTTTTTAATATCTAAACCATCTACAACATAAAATAAATACATTGACACATAAATATGATAAAAAAACTAATATATAAGATGTTTAATATCATTTCTAGCGCTAAAATCACACATAACATTGAATCATGTCCTGAATAGTAAGTCCTGACTCCTGAGTCCCAACTCAGCCTCAAAATATCAACAAAAAATCTGATAATGTATCTCATCATGTCATAATGTCATATACAATAAAATGAAAGTCTAATCCTATTGATTTCCTCTGCCCCTCTTGCGACAAAATGCCATAGCTTTCCCTTTCCCTCTAGATGTAGATGCTGGTGCCCGTGCAGGTGGAAATGGCAGTGGAGTCTGATGTGCTCTAGACGTTGAAGAACTAGAAGTAGGAGCTATAGGAGGTAGACCACGTCCTCTACTGGTGGCAGGGGTAGCCCAGGCAGGTGGTGTCACCTGGAAACATTACAATCTCCCAATCCTAAAATCCTGAAAAACTGATAAGTCTGCTGAATTTTAAATGAAATCTAAAATTCTACTTTCTCCATATGAAATCCAATGAGGCTGGAACCACTCTCAAACATCCTGAGTCATTTCATGGTAATGTTAAAAATTTAAGTAAAAGGATGAAAATGAAGATTAAGGAGAATGTCACTTTTACTTTAAGAATTTAACATTACCATGAATAGCATATCCATACTAGGGCCTAGACTTGATCATTAAGCTACCCCACTCAAAAATTACTTGTTTCTTTCAAAAAACATTGCATGAAAAAACCCAAAAAAAGTTATAAAACTATGCTGTCCTGAGCCCCCACGATTTTTTCGTTAAAAATCGCGCTTTTTTTCGAAAAAATCGCGATTTTTTGAAAAAAGCGCGATTTTTTCAGTAAAAATCGGCAAAAAAAAAGTAGGCGATTTTTTCGTATAAAAATCGCGATTTGATCGGCAAGGTGAAAAAATCGCGATTTTAACAACACTGGAAATAACCTCTGAACAATGGCAATTTGTGGTCAGCACGGAGCAACGAGGACACTCGATCAAAGGCTAAAGCGCGCAGACCGTTGGCCCATGGTGACCACGCATTGTCACAAATTGACAAATGGGAGGTCAAATCCCAAAACAGAGGCAGTTTCTGATATGCGATTAGCGCTAATCACGTATTGCAAGGTGTCCCTCTCAGTGAAGGAAAGCCCTGAACGCTTGGTCACAAGGAAAAGCATAGAACCGCACAGAAATCGCCGATTCCGTCAGAAGGCAGGCCCCGTGCTAAAACCGGCAGGATATCGAAAGGACTTCAAGCAGTAAGCAGGTTCGACCAAGTCCCGCGCGATGCCATACACAGGGGGACACGTGTCCAGTGGATGAGAGAGAAAACCGCTCCTATCACGCAGTTAACGGTCATGCTACTTACCTGCGCGATATGGACAGATACCGTAGGATCTAGAGGCCCCAGATCAACGATGGAGAAGCAATCCGAGGGGTGACTGAATTTGACGGGCAAATAGGCTGAGGTGAATAAAGATTTGAGATCCGGCATAACCGATGAGTTGGGAGAGGATTCGTGTTTCGCGGGCATTCTTGTAATAAACAGAAATAATTGCCATTTCAAACGATCGAGTGTTTCCGGTGAACCTGACACTCATCCATTATGAAACAGGTGGCCACCTCCCTTTGAAGAGTTACAGTGATGATGACACAGAGCAGGGGAGTTCCAACAGACAGAGGCAGGAGATCCAGAGAGCCGGGAAGCAGAAACGAACAGTCAGGGAGTGAATTGGCTTTAAGCCACAAACTGACAGTGAGAGAAAAGGAGGCAGAAAGCCGAGAGGCAGCCTAGGAAGCAGTCAGCAGACCTGGAAGCAGAGAAACTAGAGCCGAGCTGACCTGAAGAAGCAAAGACAGCAAGTGAGCCAGGGGTAAGACAGAGATAGAGAGAATACTCCAGAGAGTCTGTGTAATCCAGAGAGAGAGACTTGGGGAATCCAAGTACAGTTCTCCTGATTGTATCTGTTGTGTGAGACTCAAATTGAGCACACTGTAATAAGCAGAGCCACCCGAGGATGGAGCCAGAGCCACAGAGCCAGAGAGCTCTAATAGACTTCTAAAGAGCCACGAAGCTGCAATGAAGCTCCAACACAGTAGGAGATCGAATGATTGAGCTGTCGCTGGTTGTCTGAGGTGTGTCGAAGACAGGAGAAGGAGTTCTAGAGACAAATGCAGAATTCTGAGAGATTCAAAGAACCCAGAAGCTCGAGAACCTCAGAGCACTGACTAAAGTAGTCAAGTCCAGAGAAGCCTAGACCGGTCTGCAGAACAAGGACAACCAGGGGTAAGATGGCATTCTAAGCCCATTGGCTCAACTGTAAACCAATGGAGTTAAGTGTAGCACTTGTAAAAGAATTGAAGCCATAATCCAAAGAGCCTAATTGAGTTGATTAGAGCTCAAGGAAACGTAGCCCAAGATATCAGGGTGAACTCCATATTATATTGTTGTCTTATGGGTTTGTTGAATTGCTGCTTTATTTACTATTATTCATGTTTCACATCAGCATAAGCAAATGAACATAAGTACTCGACAGTCAAAAACAAATACAAGCATACACCTATATTTTCAAGCATTTCCTAGTTCCGCATTTCTTGTAAGTTAGACAAAAAGCCTAAGAGCCCTATTTTTAGATCACCAAGCAAGAGTGAGAGAGCAATCACCAAAGACAGTTGAACAAGGTCAAAGGTTCAATGGGTTCCTTTCCTCATCCCATTTCCCAACTGAAGACAAGCTCCGTGAAAAGTTTGACTATCACGGAAGGAAGATGTCTTTGGATCTAATATTGGAAGAGCAAGAAGTGTTGCATTACGTGAAGGGTAAAATCCCTGAGCCTCCATCAAATGCATCAACTACTACAAAGAACAAGTACACCAAGGGTGAAGTCAAAACAAAGAAGATTATCAGAGATTCCATTGACAAGCGTCTGGTGGCCTACATCTCCGATCTAAACACCTCCAAGGAGATCTACAATAGATTGGTAAGCATGTTAAAGGTTAGTGATGCAAATCAAATTTTGTTCCTCAAAAATAAGTTGAAGGATATTAAGAAGGGCAAGGATGAGGATATTCAATCCTACTTCTTAAGGATCACTGAGATCAAG
Source organism: Pinus tabuliformis (assembly GCA_031772625.1). Classification (NCBI taxonomy): domain Eukaryota; kingdom Viridiplantae; phylum Streptophyta; class Pinopsida; order Pinales; family Pinaceae; genus Pinus; species Pinus tabuliformis. The sequence goes on from CM062804.1 coordinate 615,969,893, forward strand.
AATAATCTTCTATCGATTGGAGAAGTCATTCCTGATAGGGAACTTACTATCACTACTCTTGGAGGACTCCCACCTGAGTGGTATATATTTAGACCCACTATTCCCAATAATGATTGAATTCCAGGGTTTGAAGAATTGATGTCGAGATGCATTCAAGAAGAAACCAAGATGGTGGAGCAAGAAATGCCTTCTAATAAAGGAAACCCTACTGCTTTCTCCGCTCATGCCAAAAGGAGAAATAATGCAGGGTCTAAAGGTCATTTCAATGGAAAGCTCGAATCTAAGGGTGGAAGGAAAGGCAGATGCTTTGCTTGCAATAAGTTTGGCCACTATGCGAGGGAGTGTCCAAATAGAAGGGACACATCACACGATGATGATCACAATCATTCCAGGGGCAACTTCAATAACAATGATCGAAGGAATGACAAGTAAAATGGCAAAGGAAAAAGGAATGCGGGACATCAAGGAAATGGTCGACCCTCCAAGAAAGTAAGGAACTCCAAGTATGAAGAATCAAATGTTGTTTCTGACAAGCAAAAGGAGTATTACCTTATTTCGGCACTCTCCACTACCTCTCCTCCAAACTCTTTGGGAAACTGGCTTATTGATAGTTGTGCTTCAAGTCACTTCACCGGATACAAGGAAGCGCTCTCTAATCTGATAGAGAAGGAAACAAACTTGAAGATTATTATTGGAGACGATGCCACCTATCTCGTGAAGGGTGTAGGGAATGTTACTCTTCAATTGGATCAAGGTAACTCGATTCATTTACAAGAAGTTCTTTATGTACTTGATCTCAAGAAGAACCTTGTGTCCATTTCGGCAATGGAAGACAAAGGTTACAAGGTGGCATTCATCGATGGAAAGGTACGTGCTAGGAAAAGGAATTTTAAAGATGCTTTTTCTCTTGGGTTCAAGGTTGGCATTTTGTATCAAGTTGTAGGAAGTCCATTGGGGACCATGTCATGTGACACATCTCTTCAATGGCACCAGAGGTCTGCCCATCTTCATTTTCAGGCCCTACCCGATGTGAGACAGATGGTGACAGGGATGCCTGATTTCAAAGAGGAGCATCAAGGTACATGTCCAAGATGTACCAAAGGAAAACTTACAAGGGGACCATTCCCCTCATGTAATAGCAAGACCACAGATGTGGAACAACCCGAGGGGTTTGAGATTCATGATCGGGAATCTCATATATGCAGGTTGAAGAAAGCTCTCTATAGTTTGAAGCAAGCAGCCTGGGCTTGGTATGAAAGGATTGATAGTTATCTGATGAAGTTGAGATTCACTAGGAGTGAAGCTGATCAAAAACATTGCTTTAAGGTTGTGGATAATAGACTTCTCATACTAGTACCTTATGAGGACGACCTCTTTCTGACAGGTATAAACCCTCTCATTTACAAACGTAAGAGGGAGTTGTATTCCGAATTTGGAATGGTGGACTGCAAGCCTGTGACTACCCCAATGGAGCTTAACTTTAAGAAGTTATGTGGTAGTGCTGCCGGACTTGATTTGGCAAATGCCTCTGAGTTTCGTAAACTCATAGTAGCATTGATGTTCTTGGTGAACTTTCGTCTGGATATATGTTTTGCAATTAGCATGTTGAGCCCATATATGGTTGAGCCTCATCACTCACATTGGATTAGTGCCAAGAATCTTCTGAGATATCTTCAGGGCACAATCACTCATGAACTGAGATTCACTACCTGAGCTGTGAGGCTGCATGGTTATTCTGATGTTGATTGGGCAGGTAGTGTGGTGGATCGCAAGGGCACTTCTGGGTGTCGTTTCTCTTTGAGTTATGCTTCGATGTCCTGGATGAGCAGGAAGCAGAAGTCGATTGCTTTGAGCACAGCTGATGTCGGATTCATAGCTGCGTGTATGGTCTCGTGTGAAGATGTCTGGTTGGGGATGCTCTTCAGTGAGCTGTTTGGACACGTGTTGGATACCACCGTGATCCTCTATGACAACCAGAGTGGGATCTGATTATCGGAGAATCCTATATTTCATCGTCGCTCCCAGCACACAGACAGTAGGTACCACTTTATATGGGATATGGTACAGCGAGGAGCAATAAGTTCCATCACATTGGGACTGATGTGCAAGTCACCAATATTCAAATGAAGCCCTGGGAAAGGTCAAATTCTTGACGTTACAAGAACCACTAGGAGTCGTGGAGAAACCCTCTCCTGAGGGTCCTGTATGATATGGATATTGAGCTTTGGGAGATCAAGGGGGCATGGGGTACTTCTTGGAGCGATGAGCAACCATAGGGTGAGTGGTTCAACCTTCCCCTAGTGGTTTGCTATATAGGCAGGATGAGTGGTTCATCCTTCCCCTACTGAGACACAATCATAGGGTGAGTGGTCCAGCCTTCCCCTAGTGTTAAATTGGCAACTAGGGCCAAACTCCATGTGGATCAGCTTATTTATGACAGCTGATATTTTTATTGGATCCCTCTCGTCGAGAGGTGTAGGATTGATCCAAAGATCATCCGATTCCGATAAGTATTTATGGAGATATGAATTTATTTTGTTTATATAATTATTACCAAGCCGACCAGCAACTTGAGTAGGCTCAGAAGCCCAATAGACGTGTCTATTCATCATCTACGTTCTAGTATAAATTGGTGAGGATTTGAAGTCATTTTAACACACATTCTTGGTGTGTTCTCCTCCTCTCCACGTCTTGGGTTTTTGGAGAAGGAGGGACACCTAAAATATACATTTGCTGATGCCCTAGCCGCAGTAGCTGATGCCCTAGCCACAGTTCAGTTGTGCCCTAGCCGCAGTGCAGATGATGCCCTAGCCGCAGGCTTATAAGAAGATCTAAATGCAGATAAGAGGAGACTTATGTGCAGCATGAATAAGCCCCTATACGCTGTCTCAAGAGGCTCAATCCGCAGATGAGAGGAGGGCTAATATAGGCCCTAAATGAAGGTCTGAATCCATTGTTTATTGACCCTATATGCAGCAAGAAAGAGACTCCTTATCCACAATCATAATCTGCCTTAGCCGCAGTCAAAGAAGGAGGTTCCAGCCACAGCAAATGGAGGTCTTAAGCAGCTGTATAGTAGTGCCCTTAGCCGCAGTAAGGGGAGCCCTTATACGCAGCTCAAAGAGACCCAGTTGCTGTCACCTAAGCCGCTGACATAATGCTACATTGTTGTAGGTAACAGCGTGGCCTATTTCAGGATTGTTTGGGCATAATCAAGCTGTTCTTGATCTCGGTGTGCTGAGCAAAAGAATCCGCAAAAAGGAGGAGCTAGGGACAGTAGTTTAAGGAGCTGTTTGGATCACTGTTTGAAGGGACTAAAGTTTCAGTCCACTGATGGGCTAGGCCGCAGGCCATAGCCAGCAGTTGGAGGCCTTTATCTAGTAGCTGCGTTCAGAAGGTAAGCAGCCCTATAAGGCAGCGTATCATTGGAGGATTGTATGAAAGCTAGCTGCAGTAATCAGGTGAACTGTGGGGCATGGTTAAGGTGTTGTGGCTCTCAGAGGGTGCCCTAACAAATGACCAGGTCTGCCATGCACCAGTCCTTATGAAAGGTACCAGATTAGCAGCCTTGACTTGATCAGTGAATCGGCAAAGGAAGGAGAGTCTTATGGAAGGAAAGCTTCAGTAATATGGGTAACTGACTGAGCTGTTCATCTGCTACATATCTTCAGTCCTTGGGATCAGATCTGCAACCTCATTGTGTCATCTTCAAGGTGAAGATCTCTGATGTCTGATCTCCTATTTGGCAAGTCAAGTATTGACTTAAAATCATTGTACTCTATCTCTCTCTCTCTGCTGAACTTTGAAGATAAAAGAAGATTTGATCAAAGGGTTTCCCCACACATTGTGGGGTTTGTCCCTGGCTTGCGCCATATCTTGTGTCCTCTTGTCTTGGCTTGTCTTCTGCGTTTTATATTTATGTTCTATCTGCAGTTTATCATAATGCTGATGTGATTGCCAATTGTGAAAATTTAAATAAATTGCTCTAGCATAGAACATACCAAAAATTAACATGGTATCAGAGCTGAGGTGAAGACAATGCCCAAGCAAGAGTGAAAGAGCAATCACCAAAGGCAGTTGGGACAAGACAGAAGGATCAATGGGTTCCCCATAATTCACCTAGGGTGTAGTCAAAGCAGAGAATGTTATCAGAATGACGCAGCAGAAGTTTCTGATGGCCCATCTAATGATCTCTTCATTGGGAAGTTCGGTTCTAAGGGTGAAAGGAAAGGCAGATGCCTTGTTGAAATAAGTTCGGCCGTTATGCGAAGGAGTGTCCGAATGGCAGGGACACATCTCTTGATGAAGATAACAATCATTCCTGGGACATCTTCAATAATCAAAGGAATGACTGGTAATGCAGGTCATCAAGGAAGTGGTCGACTCCTCCACGAAAGCAAGAAACCCCTGAATCTCTTTTATGTACCTGATCGCAAGAAGAACCCGATGACCATCTCGGAAATGGAAATCAAAGGTTACAAGATGGCACTTATCAATGGAAAGGTACGTGTTTGAAAATATATCTTGTTAAGATGTTTTGAGTTCTGGGTTGTATCAAGTTGCTGGAAGTCCACTGGGGACCATGTCCGTTGACTCAGCACTGGAGGTCTGTGAGTCAGATGGTGACTCGGATGCTTGAATTCAAAGAGGAGCATGTAGGTACATGTCTGAAATGTACCGAAGGAAAATATTATAAGGGGACCATTCCCTTCATGTAGCAGGTCCACAGGCTTGGAACAACCCGAGGAGTTTAAGACTCATGATCGGGAATCTCATGTATACAGGTGGAAGAAAGCTCTCTATGGCTTGAAGAAAAACACCTCGGGCATAGTATGAGAGGATTGATAGCTGTCTAATGCAGCTGAGACTCACCAGGAGTGAAACTGATCCAAACCATTACTCAAAGGTTGTGGATGATAAACCTCTCATACCGGCACCTATGTCTGACAGGTGCAGACCCTCTCATTTATAGGAGATAGAGGGAGTTGGATTCTGAATGTGAAAAGATAAGCTGCAAGCCTGTGACTACCTCAAGGGTCTTAACTTTCAGAAGTTATATGGTAGTGATGTCGGACCTGATTTGGGAAATGCCTCTGAGTTTTATAAACTCATTCGCGTTGATGTTCTTGGAGAACCTCTGTCCGGACATCTGTGTTGCAGTTAGCATGGTGAGCTCATATTTGGTTGAGCCTCAATGGATTGGTGCCAAGAATCTTCTGAGGTATCTTCAGGGCACAATCTCTCATGGATTGAGATACACTGCCGAAAAGATGAAATTGCATTATTATTCGAATGCTGAATGGGCAGGCAGTGTGGAGGATCACTAAAGCACTTTTAAGTGCTCTTTCTCTTTGGAATCTGCCTCGATACCCTGGATGAGCAGGAAGCAGACGTCGGTGACTCTGAGCACCACCAAGGCAGAATACATTGCTGCTAGTATGGCCTTCTGTGAGGCAGTCTGGTTGCTGAAGCTCTTCAGTGAGCTGTTTGTTCACATGATGAGTACCACTGTGATTCTCTGTGACAACCAGAGGTGGGATTCGATTATTGAGGAATCCCGTATTCGTCGATTGCTCCAGCAGATAGACATCATGGTAAGTCGATGAGCAAGGAGGCTCCATCGCATTAGGATGATGCACAGGACAGAGCCCCTAGGAAAGATCAAATTTGTGATTTTCCTGAACGACTTGGAGTCGTCGAGAGACCTTTGAAGAAGGGTCCTACATGTTGTATACATTGAGCTCTGGGAGCTCTGGGGGGCTTGCAGTTCTACTGGAGCAACATATGACCACAGGGTGACTCACCCTCCCCTGGTGGTGTGCACTGGAACAAGATGATTCGCTCTCTTGTGGGACAAGATGATTCGCTCTCTTGTGGAACAGGATGATTCGCTCTCCTGTGTAGCAAGATTGATTAGTTCTCCTGTGAGGCCTGGATTGATGTGTTCTCCATGGCGATTGTGGCAGGATGATTAGTTCTCCTGTGAGGCCTGGATTGATGTGTTCTCCATGGCGATTGTAGCAGGATTGATGTGTTCTCCTGTTAGGACAGGATTGATTAAGTTCTCCTGTCGAGGCATCCTACCCATGCAGTCTGGGACTCATGGGAAGTACCTCTCATCTGATCAATGAGCAGGGAAATGAAGTTAGGGACCATAGTAGTACCGATGGACGCATCGTTGTATCTACCGTACTCCCTATGCTAGGATGACCTCCATTGATCTGGGATCAATGATACTGGTCTGGGACCAGTGGTAGGAGTTGTACATACTATGACGCTGACTTCGGGTCAGCTGTGACTGGTCTGGGACCAGTGGTACATACTCCGAGACTGACTTTGTGTCAGTGCAGTACTGGTCTGGGACCAGTGAGAGTGGTACATACTATGACACTGACTTCGGGTCGGTTGAAACTGGTCTGGGACCAGTGGTACACTCTCTGAGACTGCGATACTGGTCTGGGACCAGTGGTAGGAGTGGTACTTACTATGAAGCTGACTTCGGGTCGGCTGAGACTAGTCTGGGACTAGTGGTACGCACTCTGAGACTGACTTCGGGTCAGTGGAGAATGGTATGAGACATTCTCGATCAATTCTTCTTCTTCATAGTTCAGCAGAGCTGAGCAAAGCAGAGCTAGCAGAGCCAGCAGAGCTGAGCAGAGCAGAGCCAGCAGAGCAGAGTTAGCAGAGCCAGCAGAGCTGAGCAGAGCAGAGCTCAGCAGAGCTGAGCAAAGCAGAGTTAGCAGAGCCAGCAGAGTTGGGCAGAGCAGTGCAGGGCACTGATGGCCGAGATTGTATAGTCGGACTTATGGATCACTGGATGGAGTTCTCCCTAATTGAGAGGGAGTGTTAAATTGGCAACTAGGGCCAAACTCCATGTGGATCAGCTTATTTATGACAGCTGATATTTTTATTGGATCCCTCTCGTCGAGAGGTGTAGGATTGATCCAAAGATCATCAGATTCCGATAAGTATTTATGGAGATATGAATTTATTTTGTTTATATAATTATTACCAAGCCGACCAGCAACTTGAGTAGGCTCAGAAGCCCAATAGACGTGTCTATTCATCATCTACGTTCTAGTATAAATTGGTGAGGATTTGAAGTCATTTTAACACACATTCTTGGTGTGTTCTCCTCCTCTCCACGTCTTGGGTTTTTGGAGAAGGAGGGACACCTAAAATATACATTTGTTGATGCCCTAGCCGCAGTAGCTGATGCCCTAGCCACAGTTCAGTTGTGCCCTAGCCGCAGTGCAGATGATGCCCTAGCCGCAGGCTTATAAGAAGATCTAAATGCAGATAAGAGGAGACTTATGTGCAGCATGAATAAGCCCCTATACGCTGTCTCAAGAGGCTCAATCCGCAGATGAGAGGAGGGCTAATATAGGCCCTAAATGAAGGTCTGAATCCATTGTCTATTGACCCTATATGCAGCAAGAAAGAGACTCCTTATCCACAATCATAATCTGCCTTAGCCGCAGTCAAAGAAGGAGGTTCCAGCCACAGCAAATGGAGGTCTTAAGCAGCTGTATAGTAGTGCCCTTAGCCGCAGTAAGGGGAGCCCTTATACGCAGCTCAAAGAGACCCAGTTGCTGTCACCTAAGCCGCTGACATAATGCTACATTGCTGTAGGTAACAGCGTGGCCTATTTCAGGATTGTTTGGGCATAATCAAGCTGTTCTTGATCTCGGTGTGCTGAGCAAAAGAATCCGCAAAAAGGAGGAGCTAGGGACAGTAGTTTAAGGAGCTGTTTGGATCACTGTTTGAAGGGACTAAAGTTTCAGTCCACTGATGGGCTAGGCCGCAGGCCATAGCCAGCAGTTGGAGGCCTTTATCTAGTAGCTGCGTTCAGAAGGTAAGCAGCCCTATAAGGCAGCGTATCATTGGAGGATTGTATGAAAGCTAGCTGCAGTAATCAGGTGAACTGTGGGGCATGGTTAAGGTGTTGTGGCTCTCAGAGGGTGCCCTAACAAATGACCAGGTCTGCCATGCACCAATCCTTATGAAAGGTACCAGATTAGCAGCCTTGACTTGATCAGTGAATCGGCAAAGGAAGGAGAGTCTTATGGAAGGAAAGCTTCAGTAATATGGGTAACTGACTGAGCTGTTCATCTGCTACATATCTTCAGTCCTTGGGATCAGATCTACAACCTCATTGTGTCATCTTCAAGGTGAAGATCTCTGATGTCTGATCTCCTATTTGGCAAGTCAAGTATTGACTTAAAATCATTGTACTCTATCTCTCTCTCTCTGCTGAACTTTGAAGATAAAAGAAGATTTGATCAAAGGGTTTCCCCACACATTGTGGGGTTTGTCCCTGGCTTGCGTCATATCTTGTGTCCTCTTGTCTTGGCTTGTCTTCTGCGTTTTATATTTATGTTCTATCTGCAGTTTATCATAATGCTGATGTGATTGCCAATTGTGAAAATTTAAATAAATTGCTCTAGCATAGAACATACCAAAAATTAACACCTAGTGATTTGTTGTGTACAGGGTGAGTGGTTCAGCCTTCCCCTGGGAAACCCCATGGTGACATGTAGGCAAGATGAGTGGTTCATCCTTCCCCTGTTGATACATCCTACCCATGCAGTCTGCGACTCATGGAAAGTACCTCTCATTTGGCCAATGAGTAGGGAAATGAGGATAGGGACCATAGTACTACCGATGGACGCATCATGTACTACCGTACTCCCTATGCTAGGATGATATTGATCTCGTATCAATTGGAACTGACTTTGGGTCAGTAAGAGTGGTATGAGACACTCTTTATTTGGAACTGATTTCGAATCAGTAAGAGTGGTATGAGACACTCTCTTTATATGGGACTGACTTCGGATCAGTAGAGAATGGTATGATACATTCTCGATCACTTCTTCTTCATAGTTCAGCAGAGCAGAGCAGTGTAGGACACTGCATTGATGGCAGAGATAGTATGGACTGGCAGATGGATTAGCAGATGGAGTTCTCCCTAGTTGAGAGGGAGTGTTAAAATTGACAACTAGGGCCAAACTCCATATGTGTCATCTTATTTATGGCAACTAATACTTTTCTTGGATTCCTCTCATCGAGAGGTGTAGGATTGATCTAAAGATCATCTAATTCCGACATGTATTCATGGAGATATGATTATTTGTGTTACTTGACAATTTGTCAAGGTCGGCCAGCAACCAAATTACCCCAACTCAACCTCAACGTTGTATTATAAATAGAGGTGGCCTTCAAGTCATTTTCAATCATCATCTCTTGTGATCTCTCTCCACTTGTTTGGGTTTGGTGGAAGGGGGATCTAAAGGAGAATACGTTGTCCTAGAGGAGATCTAACCTTAGCAGCAGATCTAAAAGGAAGCCATAGATGTTGTCAAAGAGAAGGTTCCCATACGCAGTCAAGGAGAAAGCAAGTTGTTCAATTGTGCCCTAATCCATTGTCAAGGAAGGACTCATGTTGCCCTAGCTGCAGTCCTAAATGAGGTAATCTAGCCGCAGTCCAAGCAAGGAGACTTAGCCACAGTTCATGAAGCCTAGATGCAGTTGAAAAGAGAAGACCTAGGAGTTGTCTGGCCACAGGTAAAGGAGACCTATTTGTTGTCTTAAGAAGCTTCAATACGCAACCCTAATCAGTAGCATAAGAAGGCCTAATGCCGCAATTAGAGAAGCCCTAAACACAGCTTCAAAGGAACCCTAAGACACAGCTAGAAGTGTGCACCTAGCCACAGCAAAAAGGAGTAATTCAATAGCGTGTAGGGTCTATGTTAATACCACATTAATGTAGGTGAGAGTGTGGTCTAATTCAAGACCTATGTTGCCACGAAACATGGGTTCGAGGACAGGTGTGGGTGCGGGGACGGTGACGGGTATGTCAGTTTTTGAAACAGGGTATGTGGGATCGTCGAGGGGTATATCTATATATATATATATATATTATAAATTATAAGATATATGAATTTGTATATTTTTCAACTTTAAACAAGAAAACTAAAATATTTGTGATTTAAACTTTAAATATTTAAACGTGCACATCATTGAACATTCAACGTTCACAATGAAATTTCAAAATTTCTAGTTTCATATCAAGTGCAAATTAGAGTTTACATATTAATAAGAATCATGATATATGTCTGTTGTCATACTACATTCAAAATTTGTCTTAAGGCCTCTCCAAACAAGAACTAGGAAATTTTAGAATACTAAAATAAAAATAGCTAATAGTGAACAATGGATTCCTCAAGCCAAGTCATCAATATCACTCAGATCCTCAGTTAGCATGCTCTCCAAGTGGGAATCACTCTCATCTTGAGGCTCTTGCTCATCCATAGCAACTGGAGGTAGCTCAATAAGGCCATCTGGTTGTATCTCCTCGTCCACACACATAGCATCGTTTGTGTATTGGTCCCATATCTTGACAGGACCCTCCTTGTATCCAAGGTCTTTTCGAGATATGAGATGAAGTGTGCTATGAACGCACACTAAGTTCTCTGCCTTCTTCGAGCCCAACATATTTCTCTTTACTAAATGGATAGAGGAATAAGTACTCCAATTCCTCTCGGAAGATGAAGAACTAGCTACCTAGAATATTAAGGAAAGCCCATTAAATTAATTAAAAAATAAAAACTAAAATGCACCCCAAATGACCCAAAAGAACCCGATTTTGGGGTTCCAAGTACCCATCATCACGGTTCTCCGTACTCGTCAAGACAATGTTGAAGTTTCTAAGCTTACTTAGTTTAGAAACCCTTTATGCACTTTTTCTGATTTATTCCTACCTACTTGTTATTTTTCCTTAACAAGTTATTTACAAAGTAAATACTAAAAATAAACACCAGTGCATGCTCAACATATTATAGATCGGCAACTAAAAGAAACAAGAACAAACACACCACGTGACACCATTACTTTTGGACCAATGTCCTCGGAAAAACCCAATGCGGGAAAACCGGTGCAGCTATCTGAGGGTTTTCTTATTAAGCAATATCAGAGTACAATCTGGGTGTCAAAAATGGCCTACCCAACAGAGAATTTTCTTAGCAACTATTCCTCACAGTTTGAGAGAAATATCCTAGCTGAAACCCCAGAAAATCCTTCTGGCAGCTCCTCAACATAAAATTGCTCTGCAACCCCAACGTCTGCACAAACTGGACTGCGTCAGCGCCTCTCTGTCTCACGCTAGCCCTGGGTCAGCCCCAAGAGGCCCTGCATCAGCTCTGGGAGCCTCTGCGTCAACTGCATTGGCCCCTCTGGTGCTCTGCACAACACTTGGCTACCTCTGTGTAGCCCTGCGTGAGCCCTTGCTGGCTCTACATCACCCTCCTTGGCTACTGCGCTGCTCTCCTAGCACAATTTCTACCTTCTCTATTTCTCTATACTCAATGCCCCTCAGCTGCTCTCCCGATCACTGATTCTATCTCTCTTAGCAAACCCCGCTCTAGAGAATAGAATGATTGATCATCTGGTGTGCCCTCCAAGTGACCCTCAAGCCTCCTCTTATACTTTTCGTATTGACATCCCAATGGCCAAGATTAAGTCCCTAATCAATGGCTAAGATTAGATCTGGCTTGATCCATGTCTTTTGAACCATTCCAACATAGATTCATATTAATACACATTAATATTTAATTTTCCCTAAGTTTAGACTTAGGGACTCCATTAAAAATATTAATTATTTTAATATCTCCTAATCTGTTTAGAATCTGTACAAACCCTTTCTGGGTATTGGAGATCTCATGTGCTCCAACCTCTCCACCAAATTTCGTGGCTAGAGCACATCTGGTGCTACCCAAATCAACACTCCCTCTTAGTGAGGATTGTGCTCTAGCAATACTCCTCATTGAGTATTACTCTGATCATCCGGCATTGGTACCTTTGCTGATGCTAGGCCTTCCTGCCCAACATCCTCTGCACTACTACCCATGGTTCTGCCACTGCCACTGTTGCATCTGTACGACAGCTCCCTCTGCATCTGTGTTGTTGTTGGTCCTTTCTCCCAACACTGCATCTACATTGCACCTCCTCTCATCATGTTGCATCGTGCTGCCCATTGCTGCACTGCAACGCAGTTACTGAGAAGTAAGTAACTAATCTCCCAACTGACCTCCATGTTGGGCTAGAAACACCCACTGATGTTGAAGCTCTCTCTGCTGCTAACAAGTGCTCCCTCTCTCTAACCTCTGCGCTGCTGCAACAACTCCCTGCATCTCACATTGTTGCACGCCTCTTTATGCCTTCCTGCACTCGTGCAACACTCTTGTGCCTCTCACACTGTTGTAGCCTGCTAGCTTTGCGTTGTCTTGGGACTCCAGCACTGTAGCTCTCTCTACCGCTCCATCCACATCCGTCTCTACCCACATCAACCAGACCTACTACTCCTTGTCGGGGCTCCCGTAACAAGGTCTAATCCAAGAGGTTGGTTACCTCAAGGATCCTGCCCCTCATCGCCTGTAGTCCGCCCAACTCCAGCTCGATGTCTCCCCACTTCCACTCAAGTAGTGTGTGTGCACTCATGGCACAAGCATCGTTTGTCAAAACTTCCTTCTCTACCCGTGCCGGCGCTGCCTTAGTCTCGGAAGACTCTCCCTTACTCTTCTTCCTTGGGCACTAGGTCGCATAATGACCCATCTCCCCACAGTGGCAGCACTTGATCTTGGAGAAACCTTTCTTCTTCCGCTTCTCCTGCTTTCCCTTAGATGCTAGGGCCACATCCTCTCCTCCTGCTTGACCTTGATCCCTTTGCTTCTGCTACCTGTCTTCAACTGTCGTCTGATCTCTTCCTGGCGAAGAGCTGCCCACATCTCGTCCCAAGGTAGGAGAGTCCCTCTGCCCAAGATACTCTAGACAAACACTTCCCAATCTCTTGAGACAACATTCAGGTTTGTCCTCACCATAAGCTCCTGATCTGGTGTCGCTCCTATAGCAGTCAACTAGTCTCGGATCTCATTCAGTCCTCTGAGGAAGGTGTCAATCGATTGACCCTTCTTCATCTGATACGACCTCATTTGGTTCTCGAACAGCATTCTTCTCTGCACAGAAGTATGCTGATACAGGTTCTTGAGAGCCTCCCACATCTCAACTGTCGTTTCCTTCTCGACTATATGTGGTACCACATGATCCTTGACCCCGTCAAGGATAATGCGCTTGGTCCTCGTCATCGCCTCTTCATACTTGTCATTATCATTAAGGTCGACTGGGATAGCTATAACCTTCAAGGCGAAGTTCTTGACACGATTCCTGTCAAGCACTGATAAGATTCTGGCCTTCCAGACTGCGAAGTTTGATGCTCTGTCCAGTCTATCCTGGTCTCTTAGCCCGTGAAGTGCCATGACGCTCCTCTACTTCCCTCTTGGAAGTTCTCTGTTCGACTCCTCTGGGTCTCTACTTCCCGTCTGGAAGTTCTCTTCTAGAATCCCCCTGAGTCCTCATGTCCCTCCTAGAAATCCTTCTGTCGCTTGTCGCAACTCCCGACTTCTTCTGTGTGGCTCTGGTTGGCTCTGCGTCACACTTCTTGGCTTTTGCATTGCTAGAAACAGCTTCTGTCACCTCGGGACAGTTGTTTTCTACTGTTATTGCTCCACTCGGTTGATGTCTCTTAGTCCTCCTGTGATCTACAATCACACTCTGATACCATGTTGAAGTTTCTAAGCTTGCTTAGTTTAGAAACTGATCTGATAATGAGATCTAAGACAAATAATAAGGTATTACAGACTTATGTGCTTGGATGTGCTTATGTTATTTTATGCAATGGATCGATAAGATTGTGAAATACACAGACAATGAAGCAGTAAACAAAACATAATAGACAACACATAACACAGCAAATTTAATGAGGAGCTCACCCAATACTCCTGGGTTACATCTCCTAGTACAGCCTTCAATGGTGGCCTCTCTATTATGTCTTCAAACGGAGTTTTTACAATAGTATGAGCTCAATTTGAGACTCAATACACAACAGATGCAACAACAAGATCTTTGCTTGAACCTCTCAAGCCTCTCTGAGTACACAAACTCCCTCAACGCTCTTTGTCTCTATCCTAAGTCTATCTCGGCATTTGCCTGCAATACTGCATGTCCTGCTTGCTCTTTGTCTATGGCTTTAAAGACAATCTGGGCTGCGTCTCTCCTTTTCGGCTTTCTGTCTCTCGGGCCTTTGTCTGCTTCGAATCCCTCTTCTAGCATTACACAATCATTGCATAACGCCTAAAGGGGAGGTGGCCACCTATTCGGCAACGTAAGAGTGCCTCGGTCCCTTGAAATCCCTCAGAATCCCAAACACAGGTGTTTTATGGAATAATATTTATATAACTATCGGGTCCAGTTCATCGGATCACAGATGTGGTTCTGTATAGGTCCCGCTCCATGGTGTTGCTTCGATGCGATTGATCGCAATCGCATATCACTCGTGCCCCGGGCCGTTTGCAAGCTCTCTTTGCAATCTCCGATAGCAATCCGACGATGCAACATGGGCCGTCAATCTGCGCGCTTGATCGACGGTCCTAGTTGACTCCACTAGTCATCGTCGCAAATGTCATGTGGTTTGCGCCGATACCCGCTATCTACCTATGCCAATTGCGATTGTCGATCAAATCTGGACCGTTGATCGGCCAGATCTGACAACTATTGTGCATTCATTTGCTCCGCTCTGATACTCTGTTATTTTCACTAATTTCACGTGTTTTTGCTTCCCGATAGTGTTTTTCCCCATTCTGAAAGGTTTTCTCATGCGATTTTCTTTGGTCATTGGCATGATTTTTCGAGTTTTCAAGACTTAGAGAGTGTTCTTGGATCCATTTAGATCATGCCTTCCCACTGAAAAAGGCTTTTGGACCACCAAAAGCTAGTTTTCAAGCATCGCTTAAGTGAGGATACAGCTGCCTCACTTTCCCAATCTCTATCCATTTGGCACTGCTAGGTTTTGCACCTTTGAGTCCAATTATAAGGTACTCTACGTCCCCTCTGCGCGTGGTCCTCACCTTCCTGTCCCGAACTATATCTTCCTGCAGCTCGTTGAGATATTCAGGCAACAGATCATCGATGGAAGGCAATTGACTTTGCTCTTCGGGATCTTCAATTAACGAAGGTTCAAACAGTCTTAAGTTTCCTGCATTTACCACTGAACAGATGTGCATGTATGCTGGCAGATCAAGGCGGAAAGTGTTCTCACCAATTTTCTCTAGTACCTTAAAAGGCCCATACCTTATTGGCTTCAGCTTCTTTCCTTCACCTTGCATTCTGTCCTTGCTGATATACAGCCAGACTTGATCGCCAACTTGTAAGTTGTGCTGCCACCGTGTTTATCATGCCTTGCCTTGTACTTGGCTTAGCTCTTTTCCAGCTATTCCTGCACTACTTGGTGAATTTCTTGGATCTGTTCAATGAACCTCGTTGCTTTGTACACATCACTCTGTCCAGCAACTGATATGTCTTTTTCAAAGACAAAATCCAAGAGAGACCTTGGTATAAAACCAAAACAAGTCTCAAAATGAGATCTCTGTGTAGAAGAATGTTTAGCACGGTTATAAGCATGTTGCACATAACATAAATGTTAATCCCAAAGCTTGGGATGCTTGCTGCAATAACCACTGAGCAACTGGATCACTATCATGTTGACTACCTCTATTTGGCCATCTGTTTGTGGATGAAAGGTTGTGCTTTTCTTTAGTCTAGTGTCCATCAATTCCCACAGACTTGACCAAAACTTCCCAACAAATCGGGAGTCTCGATCAGATACTATGGAAGTGGGTTACCCAAAATGCACCCAGCCATGCTGAAAGAACAACTTCGCTATTTGTTCACTTGTAATCTGCCTATTACAAGGTATTAAAATACACATTTTGTTGAACCTGTCCACAATAACATATAAATAGTCATGTCCCTTTCTAGATTTTGGCAATCTCCCAACAAAGTCCATGGAAACACTTTCCCAAGGACGGGAAAGAACTGGAAGTGGAGTGTACAAGCCTAGTTTTCTATTGCTAGGCTTACTTTTAGCACACATGGTACACCCTCTTACATATCTAGAAATTATTTCATGCATTTTTCGCCAATAGCAGTATCTTTGCAGCTATGCAACTATTTTACTTACACCAAAATGACATGATATCAGAGAAGTGTGTGCTTCCCTAATTATGTTGACTCTTTCAGTTTGTGGAATGCATAGCTTTTCCAAATGATACAAGAGTTGGTCTTTAACATAGTAATCCTCTTCTACCTTTTTGCCATTACTTAAAGTTGCATACACATCTTTAAAGTCTATATCTTGAGCATATTGTTCAATGTAGCTTTCATGCATTATTGAGTTATGCTTAAGTATAGTAGATGCATTTATGATTAGTCTGGACAACATATCTGCAATTTTATTGTGTATGCCCTTTTTATATCTGATGACTAAATGAAACTGTTGTAGGAAACCCATCCACTTATAGTGTCTTGATTGCTGCAATTTAGTTTGTGAGTGCAAATACTGAAGTGGTTGATGATCAGTATGTATAACTGTTTCTTTGCCCATTAAGTAATGTTTCCACTTTTTTACACTCTGTACTAATGCATACAATTCTTTATCATATGTAGGATAATTAACTACTGCAGAATTAAAAGTCTCAGAATGGTAGCATATGGGTTTACCATGTTGCACAACACTGCTCCCATGGCATAGTCACTGGCATCTATTTCGATCTCAAATGGTTGTTGAAGATTTGGCAATGCAAGTACTGATGCTGTACTAATTTTTTCTTTCAAGGTGTCGAAGGCTTTTTGTTGTTTGCCTCACCACTAAAACACCTTGTTCAATCCTGTTAAAGCATGTAAGGGAGCAGCAATTAAGGAAAAGTTAGCAATAAACTTTCTCCAATATTGTGTTGCTCCAAAGAAGCTTCTAACTCCTGTAGCAGACTTGGGTTTAGGCCAGTTTAAAATGACTGCAACCTTAGAGGGATCTATCTTCATTTCACCACCCCCTACAATATGACCCAAATAATTCAAAGATGTTTTACCAAATTCACATTTTGATAATTTAACATAGAGATTTTCTTGCTTCAAAACATTTAGAGTTTGCCTTACATGCTTTAAATGTTCTTCCCATGTATTACTAAATACAAGAATGTCATCCAAATATACAATTACAAAATCATCAATAAAAGGCCTGAGTATATCATTCATAACTCTCATGAAAGTGGCAGGAGCATTAGTCAAGCCAAAAGGCATGACTAGCCATTCATACAACCCTTGCTTCGTTTTGAAAGCAGTCTTCCATGCATCTTGCTCTGCTACTCTCACCTGATGGTAACCACTACGCAATACCAACTTGGAAAAGTAAACAGCTTCCTTCAATTGATCCAATAGATCATCAATGCAAGGAAGGGGATAACGATTCTTGATCATTATTTTATTCAATGCTCGTTAATCAATGCACATCCTCATCGAACCATCTTTCTTCCTCACCAACACGATTGGAGATCCGCATGGTGATGTGCTTGGTCTTATGAACCCTTTCTCGACTAGCTCCTGTACCTGCTTCTTGATCTCTGCATCCTTTAAAGCGGATAACCTATACATTCCAATGTTAGGCAATGGAGCGTCTTGCTACAAATTAATATCAAGTACAATTTCCCTTTTGGGTGGCAGACCTTTAGGTTCTTGAAATAGAATATCATATTCTGAAACAACTTTTTCTAAATCAACTTGTTGTTTAGCATCACAACTTTCAAATACATTGGTTTTATCAGGTTTCTTTTCCTTTACAACCTGTTGTCGCGCAGATTGGCACGACAACGCTCGGACCGGGGGCTGTCACTCTGATCCCCGATCCCTCCGTTTAAGCCCGTCTCCCGCGGCTAAGGGGGGTAGACCCTGCGAGATAGTGAAGACCAACTGCCAAACAGTTGGGTGGGAGACACAATACACGATATGATAAGCACTAGATGGATTTAGAGATTTAATAGACCAGTGCCTTGTGGAGTCAATGTTTAAATGATTACTTTTTAAATGATAAAGAAACATGGACCATGAACAGCAACCATCTATCATCAGCTAAATCATATGACCAAAACGATATCCGGCAACTGAAAGCTTTGAAGAGATAAATGCCTTAAACCACCATGAGCATCATGAATTATTAACCAGACATTGGATTTCGTGTTTCGACTTGAAAATTTCAGATCTCAGCATGAAAGATATATCGCAAAAGCAACTGAAACTGGCAAAATGATTTTCCACAAAATTTTTATTTTTTCAAAAAATTTTAAATCTTTTTTCAATTTTTATTTTTCAATGTTATGGAAATTAAAAATAAATCTAAAAAAATTTAAAATCCTAAAACTAATCTAATTTTAAAACTAAACTAAACAAAAAATTAAATTAAAATTAAAAAATCTAACAAAAACATAACAAAATTTAAAACATAAATCAAAATCTAAAATCTAACTATAGCATAAAACTAACGCTAACATTTTAATTTAAATCTAAAAATGCTTAAACAAAAAACCCTAAACATAAAATCTAGAAAAAACTAAACTATATAATAAGAATTTAAACTACACCAAAATTAAAATAAATCTTTTTTACTTTTGATTTTCTATTTCCCTTTTTTATTTTTTTATTTTTATTTATGGGTCCTAAAGTTATAAATTTAAAATCCAAATTTAAATCTACCTTGAATCCTAAAGTCGGAACTAAAACTAAAAAAGATGCACACGTAAATGAAACTAATTAAGCAAATTTTCGATTTTTTGTTTTATGGATTAACTAACACCTAAGCTAACAAAGGCATACGAATCATTTAAGAGCTGATAAGGGTTAGCATTACCGCACGTCTGAAAGGAAAGGCAACGCTACCTCAGCCGCCGAAAGGAAACCGAGCCACCTGCTGCCGGCGTGAAAGAGTTTTCTGATGCAGACGCAGATGGCCAGAGAAAGGAAACTGTGCCCACGCTGGAGGATTCACCGCATTTAAAATTTGATCAAACCGAAATTTTGATAGACCCCGACCAAGACTGCAGATCACAGCGCTGGAAAGGCGACTCGAATGGGACAAAGCCGCAGGCCAAACCCAAAAGAAAAGACGCACTCACGCCAACGGCTGGGCATAAATACGATGCTTAATGCAATGGCAGATGAAAGGCGCTCAAACGGTGTAAATCGATATTGGGTAACACATACACAAACACGATCACGACCACAAAATCGCAGGGCTCAATAACTGGATGCGTCCGATGCACAGTCAACAGCAGTAAGAAAAATCGATTTGAAATTCATTTAATACACAGAAATTGCCTGGAGATGGTCCACGCAGTTGCAATATTAACGTATGCGGGCAAGTGGATAGCAGAGACAGCAAGACCCTTAGATTTAAAACGATAATGAGATGAGGGTTTCGTTGATAGAATCAGAGCAGTGCATAATGCAAGCTCCAGCACGCAGTGCAAAGAGACAACAAACAAATAGATGCCCAGAAATAACGAAATCGTGGCCCTGGCTCGGAAAAGAAACTGGGGAATCGATAATGCGTTGAATCAAATGAGGAATAGCCGTAGCTGTGACTACGTATCAAGCAGAATGACTGATATAAAACAAAACTACAGCAAGCAAAACGACCCCCAAAATGCCCACGTCTGAGGGATGAAGGAAATTGCAGAATGAAAATGGAAAACCCCAGCAGTCGATGGTTAATGGTTTTGACAATCGATTATCACCTGGTCACTAATGGAGAAAGACTCACCTGTAAATTTCGTCAAGCTGCCTGCAGAGCGGACTGTAGAGACGCTGATTGAACTTAAGACAAGACTGCAGACACACGGCTTCAGGCACCAAATGTCTACGATTTAAAGCACAACGCTGTCATTCACACTGAGACTCCCCTTTTTCTTGTTTGATTTCTCGCAGACAGAAAAATAGCTTCCAAACGCCCTTATGCCAATTTCCCAGAAACGCTTTTTATTCTCAAGACAGCAGTACAATAACCCTGAAAGACAGACAACAAAATCTCGGCAGATATATGCAAAATTTTAGAGTAAAGCCCTTCAAAAATTACCCTAATCTCATCTTCAGAAGAAACCCTAATGAAAACTGCCAAAAAATAAACTTGAAACCCTAGAACAGCTAATTAATGTACAGATTTTGGCCCCTACACAGCCAGATTTAACAATAAGAGCAGAAATATTTTTCAATATATCAGAAATTTTTGAACTTCACTGTGAACAGAAGGAGAATCTCTCAATGTAAAACAGAAAAAGAAACTTTGAATGATTAACCCAAGGAACAATCAGCTGGGCTCTGCACAGAAAAGCCAGTGGGAGTCGGCTGGTTCAGCCTAGAACTTCCCCAAACGCCCACCTGTACCCTTTACCTAAAGATCTCCTGCACACCTCAAGCAAACATCAGTAAAGAGGGCAAGAAATGCTGCTAGATTTCAAGGAATAATGGAGATACCTGCCATTATTCCAGAAACCCTACAACATTCAAACCCTAGCACGTGAGCAAGATACCTGTACTCACAATACTCTGAAAACCAGCTACTATTAACTGCTGAAAACTGAAATATGCAGAAAAATGAAAACCTCACAGCAATTCCAGAGAGTAACACCAGCCAGTTTTGAACCCCAAAGTCTTTTTATTAATCAGAAAATCAGATTACAAGAGAGCTTTTCAGTACAGACTCACAGATCAGATAAACCTCTAAAATGACCCCCTAAGACCCTATATAAAGGAAATGATCCCAACGGCTAGTTTTGGGTGATCCATGTTGAAGCGATCTCGACCGTCGATGAGGGTTAAGACATCCCTTAATCTCATCCGTCGATTTTATTTAAAAAAACTATTTTTGCATGCATTCACAAAAATATTATTATTTTATTGCTTAGGGTTTTTGCTTTATGTTTTTTAATTTTTTATTATTTTTTATTTTTTTAATTTTTAATTTATTTTTTAATTTTATTATTTTTATTCATTTTTTTAAATTTTTAATTCATTTTAAGATGGATCATCAAACTAAGCCGTTGGAAACATCACCTAGGACCTAGGACCTAGGACTCATGAGGGGATTTACAACATTTTCAACCCTCAAGACACATTTCATCATGATTTTTACAATTTACATCTCAAAGGGATGAACCCACTTAATACAGACCCTCATAGAACACCCAGTTCTGCGACACAACTATAATCTAGCAGATTAACATATAAGATTCTCCTAAAGTTCTGATGACGAAATCCATCCCGGCTTTGGGGTCAGGTTTGAAGGAAAACTCTGCCGATCGTAGATCGGTGAGACGAAAAACCTCCCGGGACGCAGATCATCATTAGAAAGTTAGGTCCACCTAGGCAACTTTACATACATGACTCTGATCTGCTTAGATTATTTACAACTTATACATGCAGACCGGGTTTACAACAAAAATGATCAAGCTGCTGATGATGGCAAGATGGCACGGACATGCTGATCAGGCACTGCTTCCTTTCTGTCAAGAAAAACGGGGTGCACTGCATGGGTAGTTGACCAGTAGAGGTCAACACAACCATCAGTAAAAATTGCTTGCATGAATTTACAATTCTTTTCATCTGCCCTGAGTTTATGAGAATATAATTATTCTTGAGTTTATGAGCTCTTACAATATATTCGATTCCATCTTTAACGAGTTGATACTTATTTTCAGCTCTATAGAAAATGGCCTTTCTATCATACAAGTAAGGACTTCTTAAAACAATTCCACATATATCCAAGGGAACAATATCTAACTCAACCTCATATACAAATGCTAATCCAAAAGAAAACTTAACTTTACATTGTCTAATCACTTGTAGCTTTGCTTTATCACATACCCAACCTAATGGATATGGCTTCTTGTGTAAGTCACCTAACACAGGGATTCGGGATTCGTAGGATACCGGGATTCAAGTGTTGGATTCGGACACATTGACGCCCCGGAACAGGACACGTAGGATTCATTATATATTATTTTATTAAAAAATATATATATATTTAAAATATATATATATATATATATATATATATATATTAAAAATTAGATATTTCTTACACAAATTCTCATTAATGATACAAATTCATTGATTTCAAACATAGATCTTCATCTAGATGTTAGTTTTACTGTTTACAAAGTAAGTTAGTAACATTATAACATGCATAGTACATACAAAATTCAAATATCTGAATAAACCCTCACAACCCTCATAAACCTCATAAATCCTCCCTCCCTCATAAACCCTCCCTCATAAACCCTCACTTTTTTGGGATTCGAATTCCAAAATCGAGACACGAAGTGTCCTAACAGAAATGACCGGGATTCGATGGTGTCCTGTTAGGACATGTGGTGTCCCATTTTAGGATTCGAATTCCCGTCGAATCGTGTCGGATTCATGGGATTCGGACATGTGGCCTGTTTTGGACAAATCCAGTTTCATAGCTTCTTGTGAGGTGTGGTTAGTAGTCCCAATTTCTTTACAATTGCTTCAGAAATTAAGTTTACTTATGAGCCACTATCAAACAAAGTATCAATCTTTAGATGCTTGGAAATAACTCTTATATGAAAAAGCTCATGTCTTTTCCTCTCATTTTCTTCACTATCAATAGTTTGGGCAGAATTACAAGTAGATGCTTCAGAATTTTTACCTTTTATACCTATGGCTACGATTGTTGTTTCATCATCTGAGTCTGACCCCAAATCTTTCTGTATAGCAACAGCAGTCTTCTTCTTTTTGTCGTTGAACTTCTTGAGTTTCAACTCCATATGCAAAGACCAATAATGTTCATCATCATGTCCATCCTTCTTGCAGTGAGTGCATGAAGGTTTGGCCTTCTATACAGAATTTTCCTTCCTCTCTTTCCATTTCTGCTTCCTCTTTTCCTTGTTCTTGCTTGCAGTGAGTTTTGATAATCCCCCAATCTCTGGGTTCACATTCTTGCCTCTAGCCTCTAGATCGGTAGCCTAAACAGATACCTCATCTATGCTAGTCGAGTTAAACATGAGAATGGTGTGCCTCAAATAGCTGTGTAGACCACCTATATACTTCAGCAAAGTTTCAGGTGAGTCTAAAGAAATGCCTAGAATCAAAGTGCTTTTTCTAAATTCTTGGGTGTAGCTTTGTACACTTTGCCCCTTAATTGGCAAAGAGTTTGCCAACTCATCATAGGTTGTTGCATATAAGCTAGTGGATAGAATTCTTTTTAATTGCAGAAACAAATTCACTCTAAACAGAAAGAATTTTACCATGTTTCTTCAAGTCAGCTTGTGTCCTGCCTTCCCACCATACCAAGGCATTTCCTCCAAGGCGTAGGCTGGCCAGCTAAATTTTACCCCTGTCTGAATCAATATTCTGCATCGATCTGTCTGATCCAATTATCTAGCTTCTCTGCATTTAATTCTCCATCATATATTGGCAAATCAAATTTAACATCTAATTTAATCAAAGATGTTTTCTTCTTTTTATTTTCAAGGCTATCAGGAGGTGTGGATAGAGGGACCTCTTTTCCTTTCCCTTTGCCTTCAGAATGGCCATCTAGAAGAGATTCTTCTATTCCTTTGTCTTGTTTGGAAGTGGAAGAATCCTCACTTCGACCTTTTTTAAATTATATATACATTTCTTCTACCATGGCTCTCATGGTCATGAAACTGTCCATGAACTGAGAGATTCCAAGAGATATTCTTCTGCCATTTTCCCCCTCGGATAGACTCTACTAATTTCTAGGTTAGTTTCAACCAATTCTCCTTCTCCTAATTTGAGCTTTGACCTAGTTATCACTCACCAATCTAGCACAAGCTTTGTCTAACCTTAGTAAACCTAAAGCTCTGATACCACTTGATCTAGTAATGAGATCTAAGACAAATAATGAGGTATTACAGACTTATGTGCTTGGATGTGCCTATGTTATTTACACAGACAATAAAGCACAAAACAAAACATAATAGACAACACATAACACAGCAAATTTAATGAGGAGTTCACCCACTACTCCTGGGCTACATCTCCTGGTCCAGCCTTTAGTGGTGGCCTCTCTATTATGTCTTCAAGCAGAGTTTTTGCAACAGTATGAGCTCAATTTGAAACTCAATACACAACAGATGCAACAACAAGAGCTTTGCTTGAACCTCTCAAGCCTCTCTAAGTACACAGACTCCCTCAACGCTCTATGTCTCTGTCCTAACTCTGTCTCGACATTTGCCTGCAATACTGCCTGTCCTGCTTTCTCTTTGTCTGTGGCTTTAAAGCCAATCTGGGTTGCGTTTCTCCTTCTCGGCTTTTTGTCTCCCGGGCCTCTATCTGCTTCGAATCCCTCTTCTGGCATAAAGGGGAGGTGGCCACCTATTCGGCAACGTAAGAGTGCCTCGGTCCCTTGAAATCCCTCAGAATCCCAAACGCAGTCATTTTCTGTTTTACACAGGAAAATACATTCACGACTGTGAAATTCCACCAAAGCACAATTCATTTCGGACTTCAAAAGTCCTTAAATCCACCCTATTCTCCTATCGGGTCCGCCTGTAAGTCACCATCGCATGTCGCAATGGTCCTGCTCCAAAGTTCCCTTTGTATTTTTGAAATACGTTAAAACGTAAGAAACGGCTTATGGCGGATCTGAATGTATATATATATATATATATATATATATATATATATTAGCCTTAAGGAACCCTTTCAAGTCCGGCTTATCGCACCGGCCTTCACCCTTCACATTTCGTTTAATAAACGAAAATCGTGAAAATACATTAAAAATGGTTTTGCCGCAGATCTCAAATTTTATGGAATAATATTTATATAACCATCAGGTCCGGTTCATCAGATCGTAGATGTGGCTGTGTATAGGTCTCGCTCCATGGTGTTGCTCCGATGTGATTCATCGCAATCGCATATCGCTCGTGCCCTGAGCCGTTTGCAAGCACTCTTCGTAATCTCCAATAGTGATCCGGCGATGCAACACGGGCCGTCGATCTGCGCACTTGATCGACGGTCCTAGTTGACTCCGCCAGTCGTCGTTGCAAATGTCATGTGATCTACGCCAATACCTGTTGTTTACCTATGCCAATTGCGATTGCATATCAGATCTAAACCCTTGATCGGCCAGATCTGACGACTACTATGCATTCATTTGCTCCACTCTGATACTCTGTTATTTTCACTAATTTCACGTGTTTTTGCCTCCTGATAGTGTTTTTCCCCATTCACAAAGGTTTTCTCATGCGATTTTCTTTGGTCGTTGGCGTGATTTTTCGAGTTTTCAAGACTTAGAGAGTGTTCTTGGATCCATTTGGATCAGAAACCCTTCATGCGCTTTTTTTGATTTATACCTTCCTACTTGTTATTTTTCTTTAACAAGTTATTTACAAAGTAAATACTGAAAATAAACACCAGTGCATGCTCAACATATTACAGATCAACAACTAAAAGAAACGAGAACAAACACACCACATGACACCATTATTTTTGGACCAATGTCCCTGGAAAAACCCAATGCGGGAAAACCGATGCAACTATCTGAGGGTTTTCTTATTAAGCAATATCAGAGTACAATCTGGGTGCCGAAACTGGCCTACCCAACAGAGAATTTCTTTAGCAGCTATACCTCAGAATTTGAGAGAAATATCCTGGCTGAAACCTCGGAAAATCCTTTCGACAGCTCCTCTACACATAACTGCTCTGCAACCCCAGTGTCTGCACAAACTAGACTGTGTCAGCCCCTCTCTATCTCACGTTGGCCCTACATTAGCCTTTCTTGGCTTGCATCAACCCCAGGAGGCCCTGCATCAGCTCTGGGAGCCTTTGCATTAGCTGCGCTAGTCCCTCTGGTGCTCTGCACAGCACTTTGCTATCTCTATGTGGCCCTGCGTGAGCCCTTGCTGGCTCTACATCACCCTCCTTGGCTGCTGCGCTGCTCTCCTGGCACAATCTCTACTTTCTTTGTTTCTCTGTACTCAATGCCCCTCAGCTGCTCTCCCGATCACTGATTCTGTCTCTCTTAGCAAACCCCGCTCTAGAGAATGGAATGATTGATCATCTAGTGTGCCCTCCAAGTGACCCTCAAGCCTTCTCTTATACTTTTCCTATTGACATCTCAACGGCCGAGATTAAGTCCCTAATCAACGACTAAGATTAGATCTAGCTTGATCCATGTCTTTTGGACCATTCTAACACATATTCATATTAATACACATTAATATTTTATTTTTCCTAAGTTTAGACTTAGGGACTCCATTAAAAATATTAATTATTTTAATATCTCCTTATCTGTTTAGAATCTGCCCAAACCCTTTCTAGGTATTGGAGATCTCATGTGCCCCAACCTCTCCACCAAATCTCGTCGCTAGAGCACATCCGATGCTACCACAAATCAACAGAGAAAAGAACCCAAATTTTTTTAATGAAGAACTCAATTCTTATGGGTTCTTCTCAGAAGCATCCAAACCCGAATCTAGTACTTGGGGACGAGAACCAGGGACAAGTTCGAGAAGCCCACCCCCGGGTTCGGGAACTCGTGCAACATAGTTCAAAAATGTTTGTGCATGATCAAGCTATTCTTGAACTCGGTTTGTTGGGCAAAAGAATCCGCAGAAAAGAGGAGCTAAACACTTGTTGCTTAAGGGCAAATTGAGGGAACCTAAGTTACAGCCCACTCCTGGGCTAGGCCGCAAGCCATAGCCAACAGTTGGAGGTCTTTAAGTGCTGCGTTCAGAAGGTTAGTAGCCCTATAAGGAAGCATATAGTAGGAGGGATTGTAGGAAGGCTAGTCGCAGTCAATAGGAGGACGGTGGGGTGTGTTTAGGGTGTTGTAACACACTGAGTTTGTGCCCTAACCAGTGAGTAGGTTTTCCATGAAATGCAACAGTCCTTGCAGCATATGAAAGGTGCCAGATTAGCAGTCTTGTCATGATTAGTGAAGCAACAAAAGGAAGGAGAGTTTAATTGAAGGAAAGCCTCAGCATTCTGGGTAATTGGTTGAGTTGTTTTAGGCCTATCATCTGCTGCATATCTTGAGTCCTTGGTATCAGAATTGCAACCTCATTGTGTCATCGTCAAGGAGAAGATCTTTGATCTCCTATTTGACAAGTCAAGTATTGACCTCAAATCATTGTACTCTATCTCATTCTCTCTGCTAAACTATTGAAGAATATAAAAATAATTGATCAAGGGTTTCCCCAGATTGGGGTTTGTCCCTGGCTGGTGCCACATCTTGTGTCCTTTTGTCTTGCCCTGTCTTCTATTGTTTATGTATATGTTCTATCTGCACTTTACTATCATGCTGATGTGATTGCTAATCTGAATATTGTCATTGGGATAATATGAAAAATTGAAGTAAATTGCTCTAAGCATAGCATAGAACATACCCAAATTTAACAAAACTTCATCCAAAACTTAACAAAAAATTCGAACTCGAATCAAATGTAATCATCATTGAACTTGAACCCAAACTGTAGGACATATCTACTAAGTTATATAAGCTTCTCAAATTTAGTAATTAGATCAACTTGAATGCCAATCATGTCATTTATCTAATAAATATTTCCAGTTATGGCTTTCAACAAAAAATAAAGTCAAAGAAATGACCCAACTAAATCAAATTGCAAGCTTATATTGGCCTTTTTTGTTAATTTAGCAGCTCAGGGACAAACTCCCTCCATTGGACAGCCTTCCTTATCAAGAAAGACGTCTTCTAGCCCTTAGAAGAATTTAATTTGGTCAACGAAAAATATTATTTTTAATGATGGAACCACATGCACAAAATACAAGTCGACCTAAAGGTCAAATTGGGTCTCCGCCAATGCATATAAATACACATCATGTCACAGCAATTTGGAGCATCATCAACTCAACACACCTCTCTCTTGATTGATTTGGTTTGTACAGATCTGAAACAAGGAGGTCCAAGCTCACACATGTGAAGGGAAAGAGGCATTTTCTGTTTTATGTGTTGACTTTCTGATTGGGACAGTTTGACCAGCCGCTGACCAACTTTGAATTGATGTTTTAACCTCGTTTAACTTGGAAATTTTCGATTTTGGAAGGCCAAATTGATTGGTGAAGAAGCCGAACTTTTCTGGGCAGTTCGACTTCGGTTGACTACAGATCTTGACCTCAGTTGACTGCCGAAAATTCTGAATTTTGACTGCAGGCTTTCTCTCTCCTTTGACCAAACTTTTGTTGACTGTTTTGACTAGGATTTGACCAGCAAAGAAGGCCGCATCCTTTGACTGTTGACCAATCTGATTTGGAGAGGGTTTGACTGCTGAACATTGACTGGTTAGGGCATCATTGACTTCTGTTGACATTGAGCAGAAATTGCAGACTTTGACTTTGGATCAGATTTGACTTTTGGGCTTATCTCTCATTGGACATTGGTTAGTTGATTGGATAGTCAAAGATTTGACTTTGACTCATTGTTGATGAATTGGAACATTGTATCTCTCTGCTGAACATTTGATGACAATCTAATAGAAGAAGAATTTTGAAAGGGTTTTCCCCCTTGTGGGGTTTTTCCCTAGTCTTTGACCAAATCTTGTGTCTCTTGTTATTGCTCTTGGTTGTCTTCTATTGTGCATTGGATTTACTGTTCTATCTACAATTGCTTATTTTTACTAGAAGATTGAATTATATTGGATAAATTGATTACTAATTGAAGAAGAATTAGAATAAGAGATTGTGTTAAGCATAAAACAATGGAATATTAACATTTTTTTCAAGCCTTGGTGATTCTTGCTTATTTCTTTTTCGAAAAACGAAAAAAGAACAAAAAAAAACAACAACAACATTTTTCAAGGTGATTCCATGTTTTCTATTTGATGTCGCAATGTTGCTAAATTTTTGGCAATTTTTCATTTAGAATACGCGTAGGCTAAAGACGCAGAGGAGTTGCCCGGAAAGTTATGGAAATTCCGGTTATATTTAGAGAAAATCCGGCAAGGATGTAGTTGTTAAACTTCAAAATTTTAGGTGTTCTAGACGTTTTTGATAGTGCTGAATCCATTTCCACCATCAAAAACACGATTCAAGCACTTCCTTCTACAAGATTTTTCGAAATTTTTTTGCCTAGATTCCAGCCACTTTTAGCCGTCCGGGCAATTCCTCCGCCTCGTTAGACGATTCCTTTAGAATAAAAACTATCCAAGATAACCTTAATTTCTTCCTTTCTCTCTCAATATGTATAGAAGGATATTTCCCTCGAACAATATAGCCTTAATTTCTTCCTTTCTCTCTCAATATGTTTAGAAGGATATTTCCCTCGAGCAACATTATTATGCAACAGAATTCAAAAAATAATTCAGTTAAAACAACAGATTTTTTTGGTGCAAAGTCACATTTTTGGAGTCAATAAACACTAGGCAAACCCAAAAGGGAGAATCCTCTGCAACTCATCATAACTTGACTAGAATCTCAGCAATAACTGAACAAACTAAATATACTTAAATTGTTCAAAACGGCTCAGACATGTAAAATTAAACACACAGATATGGGTCAAGATTGGTCATATTTGATCCAATGGCCAAGCTCAGTCAAATTTGCTCAGAATGGTTTAATCCAATTAAACTTCATTCAAATGCATCTAGTGGTACTGGTGAGTTTTTCCAAGTTTGATCAGCTCCTGGCCTTTCAAGTAAACTCGGGTCATTTTGGAACCAACCCAAGTTGACTTCACCAAACTACTCAAGATTTAGTTAAGTCATATTACTATGGTTTGTTATAATTGATCAGTTATTGCAAATGTGACCGATGAGAATGGTGTGTAAGCAGTCACCTATGGGAAAAGAGAACAAACAAAGATCATTAGACTTACCTTCCGGGATGAAGATCTGGAAAATAGATAGGCCGAAGTTGGTCTTCATTAGACAGAAAGTTACAATTGATATGTATCCAAGGATAAATTACCCACTGCATTGGTTCACGAGTGCTGCAAATTGTGTTGAACATAAGAGAATAAGAAAACCAACAGTAAAAATTACTCTTTATGAAAATCCTTTTCAAAATGATTTCCTTTAAATGTTAAATCTCTTCACATCAAAAACAAGATAATCTTCTGTTGCCTTAATAACACTACTGGGCGGATAACAAAATGGATGTAAGTTTAAAAAGGACAAAGAATACTAACTGGTTCAGAATAAAACTTGAGCATATCATCATGTAATATGAGAACTCATTTCCTTGGCTTATAAAACCTGCAGCACATTTTACAGTATGTCAAACATTCCAAATTAGATGTGCTTAAATGAGAGAACTCAAAATAAGAAAAGGAAAAATGAATGAAAACAAGCAAAGAAGTAAAGATAACATTTTATACCAAGACGTGAAATCTCCAAAGCCAACCGTCCAAGTCCAGCCCCAGGAACCAAGCAACTAGGTGAACTACATTACATAACATTAAAACTTGCCATATTAGCCGAACCACAAAGACTGTCTATAAATAGTGAAAACAATCTAATCCAATTTGTTGAGCCATACATGTGAAACGCATTATTTTAGCATTGTCATTATTTATGAAATTAAAATTGCTGTGATGGTAAGTTATATTGTAATAACATAAGGAATATTGCTTCCCGTAAGTATTTGTTGCCACTTTCTTGATTTATCAGGGTAACATGACACCAGTCTCATAAATTAAAGTCCTTCCTGGCAATCTACATAAAAATAAACTAAACTTTAATACAACTAAACGAAAGCATAAACATGATGTACTTTTAAAGAACTATGAGCCACATATCTTTCTAGTAAAGAGTATATCCCATCAACAGGTGTAACTAACTAACTAATTATATATCCCATCAAGAGGATAACTAACTAACTAATTATATATCCCATCAAGAGGATAACTTCTTTCTTTCCTGATGTCATGTATGGTGCAAAGAACAAAAGCAAAGTTGAGGCACAAAAATAAACTAGACTTTAATACAACTAAATGAAAGCATAAACATGATGACTTTTAAAGAACCATGAGCCACATATCTTTCTAATAATGAGCATATCCCATCAACATAACTAACTACTAGTTATATCAATGTTGTTAAAAGCGCGAGCGGGATTTAATCGGCGCCGGGAAAAAAGCGGAAAAAATCGGCAAAAGCGGAAAAAAGCGGGAAAAAAGCGTTTGGCACAAAAATATTCATTTTTTTTCATTTTTTTTCAATTTTTTTAATATCTAAACCATCTACAACATAAAATAAATACATTGACACATAAATATGATAAAAAAACTAATATATAAGATGTTTAATATCATTTCTAGCGCTAAAATCACACATAACATTGAATCATGTCCTGAATAGTAAGTCCTGAGTCCCAACTCAGCCTCAAAATATCAACAAAAAATATGATAATGTATCTCATCATGTCATAATGTCATATACAATAAAATGAAAGTCTAAGACTCTAATCCTATTGATTTCCTCTGCCCCTCTTGCGAGAAAATGTCACTGCTTTCCCTTTCCCCCTAGATGAAGACGCTGGTGCCTGTGCTGGTGGAAATGGCAGTGGAGTCTGACGTGCTCTAGAAGCTGAAGAAGTAGAAGTAGCAGCTACTGTAGGTAGACGGAGACCACGTTCTCTACTGGTGGCAGTGGTAGCCCGGGTAGGCGGTGTCACCTCCTCCTCCTGCTCCTCCAACTCCTCCTCCTCCTGCTCCTGCTCCTCCTCCTCCTCCCCCTCCTCCTCCCCCTCATCCTGCACTAACCAATCATCAGTGGGATCCATGAGAGGCCTCTCGGTCTCAACCCTCCATTTAGCAGTGGTGTCAATCCCATCCAATGAGATGGCATCCATATCAGGTGTCTTCTCTAGTTGCCTCACCCACAATCGAAGATTGTAGTAGACATAGACCATGTCATTAAGTCTATGGGACTCCAACCTGTACAAAGTTCATGAAATAATAATTAATAATTAATATTATAAAAAAATATTGTTTAATGAATTCAAAAATTTATTTGGAAATTTGCAATATTTTAAATGTTTAAGTGTTAAGTTGTTAACCTATTGCGCTTCTTGTTGTGTATTTTTTCAAATACACTCCAATTGCGCTCACATCCCGAGGAGCTGCATGTTTGGGTGAGGATGCGTACGGCAAGCTTTTGCAAAAGGGGTACTCTGCCACCATACATCTTCCACCATGCGTCTACAACAAAATTACAAATAAAATTTTAAATAAACATAAGAAAAAAATGGAATTTGAAATTTTGAAGAGACAATGAAATTTGAAACAAAGTTACAAAGTACAAACTAAAAAATACCTGGCATTTTAATCGTCCTATCAGTGACAGCCATCTCAAAGCCAAATGTGCCACCTGCCATCTTATATGTCTCAATTTGTTTTGAGATCTCTATACGTTGTTCTGGAGATCTCACCATCTTCTGGACACAGGTTAATAATCCATCCACGATCTCAGCATCAAAATCAAACCCACATGCATAAGAAAATGCAGGGTTCAGGAAAAGCCCAGCAGCATGAATGGGACGATGGAGTGTGTTGTTCCATCGCTCATCAATGACTTCCCATAGAAGGAGTTGTCTCTGAAACCCATCATCTCCCTTATCATCATAGTAGGACAGAATGGCTTCTTTGGCCCTGTCCATGGCTTCATACAAATAGCCCATTGCGGGCTTCTCACCATCAACCAGCCGAAGAACCTTTACCAAAGGTTCAGTAACAGCGCACACCTCCTGCACTCCCGCCCAGAAGTCTTCCTAGTATGAAACTAGTCTACACACGGCCTCTCCTTCTGGTTTGCGGCTCATTGACAAAGCACGCCACTCCTCTGAAAGAAACATTCTCTTCAAATCCCACATAGAATTCAAGAGGGATTGAAGAGATATGAAACTCGTCGCAAACCGTGTAATGGCGGGGCGCACCAACTCTTTGTTGTTGGTGCATTTTCTCATCAAGCTAAGCACAGATGTGTGATTGTAAATAAATTTTGTGATGCTTTTTGATGAGTCAACAATCTCTTTGACAAAGGGAATTTTCCCTATGTCCTCTAACATCAAATCAATACAATGGGCAGCACAAGGTGTCCAAAATAAAGTAGGATGCCTGTCCATAAGCATTCTACCAGCAGCAACATAATTTGCAGCATTGTCCGTTATGACTTGAACAACATTTTCTGCACCCACCTCCAAAATAAACACATCCAGCAAATCACATAAAGTTCTTGCATCTTTGATTTGATGAGTTGCATCAATAGATTTGATAAACATAGTCCCCTTGGGACAACTAACCAAGAAGTTTATAAGGGTTCTCCCCTTTTGGTCAGTCCAACCATCTGACATAACAGTGCATCCTGTTTGTGCCCATGATGCCCTAAAATCCTCCAATCTTTGGGTGCAGTCACGCTTTTCCTCTTGAAGAATCCGGCCTCTGAAATCATGAAGAGAAGGGATTTTGTACCCCGGGCCAACACTGGCAATAGCATCAACAACAGGTTGGAAAAATGGATTATTCCTTACAATGCTGAAAGGAATATCACTCCAGAGGAGAAATTTTGCCATCAACCTATCAGCTTGTTCTTTTTCAGTTCTTTTTAGCATTGAACCGATAGTTGGTTGTGAACCAGGTGTGGTTCGAGGAACAAAAAATGATGATGCAGCTACCGGATTGACTGACGCTGCAGTAGAACCAGTGCCACTTGGCCCACTTCCTTCAGCTGACCTTTTTAGTTGCCTTTTGAGTTCTTCTTTGGCCTCTCTAGTGTGCTCTAATTCTCCCAATGCTCTCATGGCTCTTTGGATAATTTCAGGATTTGTATATGTACAGGGCCCCACATCACGTCCAGGGATTTGTGCAAGGTGGAACTTCAACCTGTACACCCCCTCGAATATCTCCTTTCCACACAACTTGCAATTCAAGTTTTGTCTATCATTCGGAGCTTTAGGTTCACCATATTCCCAGAAAGGATCCAATTTCCTTGGCATGTTTGTTTTTGAATTTTGAATTTGCAAACCTATGGAAAAATAAGGATTAGGAAATAGGAATTTAGGATTACATAATACAAATTACAATTTAGCATTTACAAAATTACAAGTTAATTATTTCCAAAATCCCAATTTCCAAACCCAAGTTACCCAACCAAATGCCAATGGCAAATGCCAAAAAACAATGAAAATTCAAAAAACATAAACAATGTTTAAAAAAAATGAGAAAATAAAAATAAAAAATTGGTTCTCATAGTCATAACAAATTACCCATCCCAAATCAATGAAAAATTACAAAAAATTCTTTAAAAACAATGAAAAACAAAGTTTTTAAAGAAGCAAAACAAAAAAAAATTAATCTACATACCGTTTTTATGGACAAATTGGTGATCTTGTCTTGGATTTCTCCTAAAAACACTTGGATTCGCTCCCAAACTCGACGGAAACCCTTCAGCTCCTCTCCCTCAGCTCTTCTCCTCCTCCTCCGCGCGGCGACAGCATAATGACATAAAAAAAATTCGTTTTTGCCTATTAAAAGCCCGCTGCCCGCGCATCTGACGATTTTTTCGGAAAAAATCGCTATAAAAAAAATGCCGCGATTTTTTGGGATAAAAATCGCGATTTAAGCGGATTGGTGATAAAATCGCGATTTTTTCAAAAAATCGCGATTTTAACAACACTGAGTTATATATCCCATCAAAAAGATGACTTCCTTCTTTCCTGATGTCATGTATGGTGCAAAGAAAAAAAGCAAAGTTGAGGCCTGTACCCAGGGTTGGAATTTGACAGGGAAAATTGACATCGCGGGGCATTTTTCCCATATTTGACATTTAAGAAATTTGCATAATCGTCTTCCCTAAAGTGTTCTGACGTTTACAAAATGTAATTTTGTTTGTTTATTATTTTCCGAAAACATTATTAATACTCTATATCAAGATGTGTTCCATTTGGGCTGAGGCCTGTCATCGTGTTACCTGTGGAAACTATTCTGTGTGACAGTTTGCTTGCCAAGAATGACGAAATATGTGCCAGGAAGCGCTTGGTGCCAGGTAAGCCTCGATTAGTCATGTACTTTTGACTGCTTGCAAGCCAGATGAATGATCACGATTCACATCGAAAGGTCTGTCACATCCATTTATGCACGGAGCATTGAGTAAGACTGCAAGGAGTACGTGGACATTAATGCTGCCTCTCCTTGCACCTCTCTCGTGACAGTCACCATATTTTTCTGAAAACAGAAAGATCTCGCCTTCTGTTCCGATTTTTGGTGATGCACATCAAAACTTCGCAATCTTACAGTGGTGAAATTGTGCATATTTTCACGCTTCCCAGCAATTCCCATGAAAACTCTGCAATTTTATCTGGCGGTGAGATTGCAATGTGCATAGACAAGAAGGAATCCAATTTTTTCTAAAATTAGAAATGAAATAGTGTCAACGTGAAGCCCTGATCCCTATTTTCCCTTGCCGTGAAAGTCCCGACAGCGAACATCCCAAGGATTCGGCAGATTGACTGGCATTTGTTATTTTTTAGTAATTTGTTTTCATCCATGTCTTCATAGTGCAAGACTGGAAAGCTCGGTATGCGGTGAGTGTTGAACTGGGTTATAACTTATTATGGATGCACGGCAGCCTTGTCATGCCTTTGAAAGCCCTGCTTTTCTTATTATATCATGATTCATTGCTTTTCCCCTTTCAATCTCTATTTTTTCGCTCGATCATCCAATCTCTGTTAACCGAATGAATCACTATTACCATGTTGAGGAGAGAAACGAGTGAGCACAGGCAGTTGGAGTACAGGGATTTACAGTTTCTACTGAAGCAGAACAGCACAGAACCTCAATGATGGGAATGGAGGAAGAAGAACAAGAAAGGAAGCCTGTGGAGGATCCTATTGTGATCAAGAAGAGGAAGAGGGAGTCGAGCACAGAAACAGAAGAAGCAACAGCAGAGGAAGAAGTTGTTCCAGAAGCTTCCAATGAGGAGGACCTCCAGGAGGATCCTCTTATGATCAAGAAGAGGAAGAGGGAGTTGAGCACAGAAACAGAAGCAGCAGCGGAAGAAGTTTTTCCATAGGCTCCCAATGAGGAGGACCTCCAGGAGGAGGAAAATCAGCTTCTGCCAACAAATCCTTATACGATTGCCAGAAGGTAAATATCTCCTCTTTGTCATGTGTTTTATGTTCTCATTCAGTTTTTTATTTAATCTTCTCCCAATTTTGTATATATGAAGAATATTTTGATTTTTAAGCAGCAGTCCAACTTAATAATGGTTGATTTTGTTGCTAGCATTTCCATGTGAGCCTTCTCATAAATAACTGCAACTTTCTACTAATTATGCGTTTAAGAATATTTTGATTTCTATGGGCACCGCCACAGTAAGTTTCTCCTACTAACGTTGGTTGCAATTGGTTGTGGAATAAGTGTGCTTGCTTGGCCTTGCCCTCCATGACATGTCGTTTGGGTGCATGGTTGTAAAACAATAATCGGATATGCCTCTGTATGGTGTTTGGAATCTGGATTCCCTCCTACTATTATAAAACCTCCTCCCCTCTCCTCCTAGAATTCTGTTATTGAATGCCAAATATGCTGTCGAATTTGCTTGGATTTCTCTTAGGGACTTGCTTTCTGTTGTTTTGCTGAGTGAAGGTATCAACTGGAATTGATGCACAGTAAGTAGTCTGTGGTTTTTGTAGTTTTACTGAGCAGCCCAAAAGCTAGTTTTATCAAATCAACATCATATCAGAGTACTCACTCTACATTTCATGAATAAACTTTGGCTATAAATACTTCCTAGCAGTACTTCTGGTTGGGTGGTACTGTGTAAACTCAACAAAATATTTCTTTCTTTATGCAAATTAATATAAGTGTAGGTTTTATATATTAAAACTGACCTGAACTATCAGCAAAGTACGTTTCATTGGCGTTATATGGGTTAATATTTAGTATAAGTCTTTGATATTAAGACTTCACTGTCAAGCAGGTTGACAAACGTTTATATCTCACGTGGCTGAATTCATTGGGTTAAGAAAAGCTAAGATGTTGGCGGAAATAAAAAGAGATAGGGATCTGATACAAAATGCAGCGTCCATCGTTATGAATCCAGGCCACCATAAAAATTTATAATAATCAAATTGTACAAATCAAAAATTGGATGAACTATCGCAGGCCACCAATAAACTACCCAGAAATTTGTCAATTAGTGTTTCTCCCATTGC
The DNA here is from genome assembly GCA_031772625.1 of Pinus tabuliformis. Classification (NCBI taxonomy): domain Eukaryota; kingdom Viridiplantae; phylum Streptophyta; class Pinopsida; order Pinales; family Pinaceae; genus Pinus; species Pinus tabuliformis. The sequence goes on from CM062804.1 coordinate 616,006,982, forward strand.
CATATTAACCCATCCATAGTTCCCTTGCTATCGCTAACGAGTCAAATAGCACTTCGTTGTTATTAAGCCATCCATACTGGGTAAGATTACCTTCTACTTTTCTCCTAGTAACATATCAAGTTCGTTAGCTACGCAATATCGGTCTCGGTGTCCAAGTCCATGATCAACTAAAAGTATCAAAATGCATCATCGGTAGCCTGCAGCCTGCAGGATTTCAAATTTTGTATAAGATTACTAAAATATAATATAGTTTAGTGTTTAGAAAGAAAGAAAGAAAGAAAGAAATTATTTTAACGTCCACGAGGGTAAAAATAGCCTATGGGACAGATTGCTTCTTCCTCTGCTTCATGTATTCGGCCCTTTTTCTGTGAAGCTTCACAATAAATGCTCCCAGCTTCTCGACAAACCCCTCGCTAAATAGATTATCCCAAGAGCTAGCTGCCAGTATATGTGCATAACTTTCCCTGTTATCTTTGAAGGCCTCACATTCTAAAATGAAATGTTTTTCTGTTTCCACCTTTCCAGAAGAACAAAAAATGCATACTCTTTCCTCCCACACTTCCTTTGGCCTTTTCCAGTGCCCTGTTTCACAATGGAGTTGATGAGAATTAGTCCTTAATTGAGCAATAAGAATTTTGGCTCTCCAAGAAATATTGGCCTCTATGCATGCTTTTGGTTGATGATTATGAATGGGATTAAACACTTCAATATAGTAATTTTTCTTTCTTCCTAGCTCCTTATCCCAAGTACGTTTGTGGAACTTTTCCATAACAAAAGCTTTTATCTCTTTGTTGTTTATGGGACACGCGTTCAAGCAAATACCCCATTTACTAAACCATCTATTATTTTGTTGCATCCAAGTGTTTTTGCTCTTGCACAATCTATCATTAAAGACAACCTTAGGCCATCTACCCTCTTCCATTTGCTCAATTTTTTTTAAATACCTTATGACTCGCACCATAGCAATTGCTTCAATAGGAGCAGTGTCTGTTTCACTTAACAAGATATCATAAAGAACTGCACTTTTAATCTTAAATTTGTTTGTAATCAAACACTTCTGAATTTTCTCAATTTGTCTCCACTGCATGTCAGAGGTACAGCTAGCCCACGGTTCACAACCATAGAGAATCACGAAAATCACTAAAAGCCCAAAAAGTGTTTGAGTGGTCTTCCAGTCCCATAACTCTGCCTCTCTATACCTATTTTGAAAAGCATAAAATGATTTCCAACCCCCCAAAGTTCTTTTCTTTCTACAACCATTCCAGCTTACATTTTTGTTGAAGTCAATCCCGAGGTATTTGTAATCCGCAACTTCTTCCAAAATGTTGCCTTCAAAGTAGAACTTATGCTGGTTATGCTTTCTTTTCTTAGAGAATACCACTACTTTCATTTTGCTAATATTGACTTGCATCCCCACACTTCTACAAAAATGCTCAAGGGATAGTAAGTGGCAGTGCTATTGCAAACCAAGAGCCGATTTAGCAATCAGAATAAGATTATTTGCATACAAAAGAAGCCTTATAACAAACTTGCACAAATAGATACCATCACCCCCTTGCGAATTTAACCACTCCTCAAGCTTGTCGATATATAAACCAAAAAGGGTAGGGGACAGTGGGCAACCTTGCTTGACCCCGATATCGATTCTAAAACTTTCAGAAATGCCTGCTGAAGTTCTAATTTTGACTTTCACATCTTCATACAACCTATGCACAGCTGCTCTCAAATGTTCAGGAACCCCAAGTTCCTCCATTCCCTACCAAAGTTTATCCCTAGGAACCGAATCAAACGCTTTTCTGAAATCAACAAAATACTTCTTCCTTTTTCTCCCAAACTTTTTCAATGATGTGCCTTAAAGTTATGCAATGATCAACTGCGGAATGTTTAGGTCTAAAACCTGCTTGCCCTTCAGCACACTTATCTCTTTCTTCTGCCCACTTGCTAATTTTGTTTTCTAGCATGCTTCCAAATAGCTTTGCAAACAAAGGGTTTATCATGATGGTCCTATAATTGGATGGATTATTGACGTCACCGCTCTTGAAAAGAGGTATTGCCAGACTAGTTGACCAATCTGTGGGGAGCCCTTGTTGTATGATGTTGTTGAAGATTTTTGTAATGTGAGGTGCAAGAATCTTTGAGCCCCACTTTAGATATTCTGCTTGGAGTTCAGCTAAGTCTTTTGCTTTTCCAACACCCAACTTCTTGATACCCATCTCTACCTCTTGTACCGTGAAGAGTTCAGTATCAGTGTTGACCAAGGGGGGAGGGTCAACCTTGGGAACCTACTTATAGAGTTGTCTTGCATAATCAAACCATTTAGAAGCTGTAATATTATTTCCAATATGTATCTTTTTCGGTTGGAGCTCCTTCCAAAATAATTTGGGATTATTTTTCCCAAGGAAGATTAGTTCTTCCCTCCTTGAAACCATGAAATCAGCTTTTTTCTTGCTTAATAATTGCTTGTACGATTTGAGCTTTATGTTATCCTTGTTTGACTCTTTCCACATTCTCCTTACCTTTTTGCATTCCTCGTCAAACTAAGCATTAACTGGAAAGCAATTTGTTTCAGACTTCTTAATTTTTGTTCGTTTGCACTTTGCAAGTGTGCATTGAATTAAATGTGTTAATTCATGACTATGAAGGCCGTGAATTGTAACTTTCTCCTTTTCAAAGAGCCTTTCTAGCGCCATTTTGAAGGTATTACAATTTTCTGGCGTCAAAAGAATTCTACCTTGTGGGAGATTTTGTTGGACATGTTGAATTTTTAACTCTAATTGTTTTTTTCCAATGCAAGAGAAACAGAAATAAATTGGCTTGTGATCTGATTTCAAATCCCACAACTGATCTCCAACCAAAACTTCTTCCATTTTCTCACACAAACCATGCGAGCAAATTACATAATCTACCACACTTGTTCCATTGTAAGTATTTCAAGTGAAATTACCGGACATTGCCCATCTAGTCAAGCCATTACAAATGACTAAATCAAAGGCCCCACATAGAGTAAGCAATTGTTCACCAAAGAAATTGCAGCCCTTGTCCTCTGAAATTCTTTCCCACTGATGATTACTTTCTTCTGTAAGCCAAATAAGGTCACAATCATCTTTACAACAAAAAATGCTAGCTTGCTCACTTCCAGTCTTAGCATTGAAATCACCCACTATAAGGACTTCACCTAGCTGCGAATATGTTGCAATATCCGCTTTTAAAGCTGCAAATGGATCTTTGTGGTCAAGCCCTCTACTTTTGTAGATTTTTGAAACCTGTGGCGCAAAATAGCATGTTGCAATTCTGATGTGGTTTCCATTTTCTAATATTTTAAACCAAATGAATTGCTTATTTGAGTCTTCTTTTTCTAACTGAATAAGACGACCTTCTTTCTCCCTTACTAAAACCATGATACCCCCGTGTCCTTTGCCATTCCTTGTTGCCTTGTTCCACACTGCCATCTTCCAGTGTCCTTCAAACAAAGGTGTCTTGCACCCTTCATGCTCATGTGTTTCTATGAGGCAAATTTTGTCTCTATTTTCCGCAATAGGCCCTAACCCAGGTCCTCGTTTCCATGGGTAAACCTCTGCAGTTCCAACAAACTAATCTTAAGGAAACCTGGGTATGACTTGATCGCTATTTATTTTGACATGCAAGACTCACATTTTAGTCTTTGTCCCTGTTTTCCCATACCGACCTTGCTTTTTGATTTCTTGTTGAAGAGTTTGTTGCCTCTTCTTTATTACCATCTTGCTGCTTTGTTCTAGGAGGTCCAAATTGCGCTATCACAGCTTTGCCTTTATAAATCCATGCTCTCTTTCCTTCATCTCTTGCTGCCCTAACCTTTAAAATTTCCTCCCTTCTTTCCTCCTGTTGTTTCACAGTTAAATATTTTTCTAGGAAAAAACGAGAACCCCTCAAGAGATGTTTCTTGCTTAGAATAATATATTTATTGCGCAAGCTAGGCATAATGAGTTTTATGGGCCTCGCTCTTTCCCCGTTAAACTTACCCACCCTCCATGCTTGACATATTTGTCCTTGCCATATTTGTCGTGACCTCCTGAAATCTTTCTCCTCCTCGAACTTCACAACTCGCCTGACAACCACTTTCCTCTACGCAGGAATATAAATCCGATAAGCTTTCGAGGTCTCGCTATAACCCACAAAGATGCCCTTGTTTGCAGTGAGCTCTAGCTTGGTCTTGTTCTCCTTGGGGACATAGGAATATGTAAGGCACCCAAAGATACGAAAGTGTCCAACATCAGGTTTCTTCCCAGAAAGAGCCTCCTCCGGAGTCACATTCCCCAAGACACGATGTGGACTCCTGTTCTGCAAGAACACAGCAGTGTTGCAAGCCTCTGGCCACAAAAATAAAGGTAACCCTTGATCATGAAGCATGGCTTTGGCAGCCCCTGTAATGGATCTGTTCTTCCTCTCTGCAACCCCATTCTGTTGGGGGTAGTAAGGAACTATGAACTCCCTTCTAATGCCTACCTCAGCACAAAATTCAACAAACTCACCAAGGGTATACTCCCCTCCATTGTCCGACCTGAGGACCTTGATCTTCCTACCTGTCTGGCTCTCCACAAGAGCTTTGAACTCTTGAAACTGCTTGAAGACCTCACTCTTGGTCTTCAAGAAATAAATCTAGGTCTTCCTGGACTGGTCATCCAGGAATAAAACATAGTACTCATAGCCACTCAAGGATACATGAGACATCCGACCACTCACATCGGTATGAATCAAGTCAAGGATCCCGATCGCTCTATTGTCACTGTTGGGAAAATGGGATTTGGCAAACTTCCCCATAGCCCATCCTTTATATACATCAAGGTGATCAGAATTGAAATCTGGCACACTAGTGGTGATCTCCTGCAATGTACTCAAAGCCCCATGATCTATGTGCCTCATCCTGCGGTGCCAAATCTCGCACAACTTTGAACTGCTAAATCTGTTGTCGGTCCTATCTCGGGTGCTGCGACTCAATGCCACTAGGGGCTGGAATGAGAACTTGTACACCTTGGCATGGCGCACACCAATCTCTCTAGCTAAAGAAGCTGGAGTTCCCCTAGGATATATAAGCACCTGCCCTCTCCTAAACAACACATCATACCCTCTGTCCTCAAGTGCTGAGACAGATATCAAGTTCTTCTTCATTCCAGGCACATATAGAACATCTGACACTTTCAAGGGAGGTTGGGTCCCCTATCAAATGGCAATGTCCTCACATCGACTGCTCTAACAATGCTTTCATCACCAATTACTACCTCCATATCAGTATCACCCTCTAAAAGCTCTGAGAAGTACTCTCTGACTCTTATCATGTGGCAGGAAACACCACTGTCAACATACCAAATGCTAGAAGATGCTCTACTAGTAGTGGGGAATGCACACTCCCTCTGAACTTGTATGACCGGTGATCCTGCACTAGTGGCCTCACAAACTATGAACCCAAACTCACGATCAAATCTCTCTAAGAAGCTCTCTATCTCTACAGAAGCTGCCATGGGTTTGTCTTTCCCTTCCTTGTTCTTCTTCTACGAACACACAACAACATAGTGTCCCAACTTTTGACAATTCCAACATTTGACTTTGGAATAGTCCTTCTCCTTGTTCTGTTGCTTGCCTTTACCTTTGCTTTTTCCTCCACTGTTGGATGCTTGCTTCTTTGCTCTGCCCTTCTTGACTTTGGAATAGTCCTTCTCCTTGTTTTGTTGCTTGCCATTACCTTTGCTTTTGCCTCCACTGCAGGATGCTTGCTTCTTTGCTCTGCCCTTCTTGCCTCTTGCTAACAATGCCACATTGTCATCCTCCACCTGTTTGGCTGCCCAAGATGGTTCTTTATGATCTCATTCTGAATGCAATCATCCCACAACCTCTCCCAATCAGGAAGGTTTTCCCGTGCAACCGTGTCATCCACAAAATTCTCCCAAGTCTTGGGAAGACCATTCAAAGCAATTCTCACCAACTCAGTGGGTGCAATGATCTCACCTACAGCTGCCAACTCATCTCTCACTGAAGTGATCTTTGTGAGGTATGTTGTAGCACTGTCAGTCTTAGCCATTTTAATGGCCTTCAGTTTCTCCTTTAGGACCATTTTTTGTTTTCATTTGACCTCTGGTAAAAACTGGTCAATGATGTCCACATCTCATGTGCATAAGTTTTTCCTCTCACATGAGGAATGACATGGTCTTTGATTCCTTCCAGAATCAATCTTTTTGCCTTAGCATTTCTTTTTGTTAAACTCTGTCAATTGTACAGGGTCAACAGGTACTACTACTGGGTTCTGTGTGGTATTTACCATAATGCCCCAGACTTTTGCTTCCTCAAAAATGCTCTAGATTCTCTTCTTCCATGTATTGTAGTTGTTCTGCCCATCCAACCTGTCTTCAACTCTCAAACCCAAAGACGTTTCATTATCAATTTATCATACTAAACTGAAATTTTCAAAACTATGGTAAAGGTTTATGTTTTCTGTGTAAAAATTGGCATGCTGTAATTTTCACTTTGCTGTCCCAAACTGCACTTTTTAGCGAACCAAACTCTGATACCATGAAGAAATTTCAACCCCCACTCCGGTTATCAGTTTCTCTTATCACTCCATGCATTTAGTTTTAAATCCAAGCATGATAAAAATTCAGAAATATGGAAATGACAATAAATTTCTAAAAACACAAATTTAGAGATTTCACAACTGCTGAAATTGCAGAAATAAAACACAGTGAAATTATGACAGCCACACACAGAAAATAACACTAATTTTTTGTCAATGTGACCCTAGAAAAACCCCCTACAACTCTTGGGGAAAACCAGTTTGAGAGCTCTTCTTTATTTCTGAAAATGTTTTTAAAGAGAAATGAAATACACAGTGAAAATTCCAACAACCACAAATTACAACTTATCTCGATTTCCATGCTTGAACTCCACCTCGAAAATTGTGCCAATCAGCGAACAGCCAAAACAAAAAAATTTACAGCATTAAATGTTGTACAACCAGCCTCAAAAAACATGCCCAAAACTTGTTATCCCTCTTCCTAGATTTCTATGCCTTTCTCTTGTTGTACGGTTTTTCCTTGGGATGCATGCCAATAAATGTTGTTGCCCAGATTTGTTGAAATGTCTTCTTGTTGCTCTCTTTCACTTCCTCACTGCTCAGAAATTTTCTCCTTTCTCTCTCTTTTCTCTCTCAAATGCTCAGGAAAGAATGAATGATATTTTCCTCTTCTCTTCTCCTTTTATTCTCTAAATGACCTTTTGGGTCACCCTAAGATCTAATGGCTACGATTCATTTAGATCTAGGGATGAAAATAAATGTGCATTTAATTTTCACTTTCTATTTTTTAACTCACCCAATTAAATAAAGACCCACTTAGCCTTTTATTTCCATAGTCACTTTTTCACTTTCTAATTGTTCATTGAATTTAATAAAGTCACCTTTAAATTAGAATGTAACTTTACCACCTATAAAGCCACTTTTAAATTAGAATGTAACTTTACCACTTATAAAGTCGCTTTTAAATTAAATTGAATTTACCACTTATAAAGTCACTTTAGGAGAAAAGTACAAATAAATTTGGACACTTTTCCCTAGGCCAAAGATCAAAACCTTAGGCAACCACTTGTCCTCTTGTACCAAAATTTTAACAGCTTCCTCAACCAAACAGCTTCACAAGAGGCCATGCTAGCAGCTACGTATTCAGCCTCAGCGATGCTCAAGGCAACCAATTTCTGCTTCCTACTCATCCAGGATATTGAAGCAAAACCCAAAAAAAAACAGCATCTAGAAGTGCTTTTGCGATCCACCACACTGCCAACCCAATCAGCATCAGAATAACCATGCAGCCTCTCATCTCCGGCAGTATCTCAATCCATGAGTGATTGTACCCTGAAGATATCTCAGAATATTCTTGGCACCAATCCAATGTATATGATGAGGCTCAACCATATATTGGCTTAACGTGTTAACTGCAAAACATATCTCCGAATGGGAGTTCACCAAGAACATTAGCGCTCCTATGAGTTGACGATACTCAGAAGCATTTCCCAATTCAGGTCTGGCAGCACTACCACATAACTTCTTAAAGTTAAGTTCCATCGGAGTAGTCACAAGCTCACGGTCTACCATCCCAAAGCTTTCCAATATCTTCACAACATGTTTTCCCTGAGATAGGAAAACTTCACCTCGCTTTTTCCAAACCTCCAACCCTAGGAAGTAGTGCATCAGTCCTAGGTCCTTCATCTCAAATTCAGAAGCCAACTCCCTCTTACATTTGTGAATGAGAGGGTTTGCACCTGTCAGAAAGACGTCGTCCACATAAAGTACCAGAATGAGATGTTTATCATTTTCAACCTTAAAGTAAAGGTTCAGATCGGCTTCACTTCTAGTGAATCTCAGCTTCATCAGATAGCTATCAGTCCTCTCATACCAAGCCCGGGGTGCTTGCTTTAAACCATAGAGAGATTTCTTCAACCTTCATACATGAGATTCCTGGTCATGAACCTCAAACCCCTCGGGTTATTCCACATAGACTTCCTCTTTGATCGAACCATGCAAGAAAGCGGTCTTGACATCCATCTGATGTAGGTTCCATCCTTGCGAGGCAACAAGGGCTATGATCGAGCGGATGGTGGTGTATCAAGCAACAGGTGCAAATATATCATCATAATCTACACCTTCCTTTTGAGAGAAACCTCGAGCAACAAAGCGAGCCTTGAACTTTTATGCACTTCCATCAGCTCTATGCTTGATTTTGTAGAGCCACTTAGAGGTGACAATCGATTTGTCCTGGGGACTAAGGACCACATCCCAGACATCATTCTTCATAATTGACTCGTATTCTTCATTCATAACATCCTTCCATACTTGTTGCTTCACAGCGTCTTCAAATGATGAAGGCTCATTTTGAATGATAGTGCTCATGACGGTCAAGTATCCTTGATACCTGTTCGGCTTCTTGCTTTCACGGAAAGTCCCCCTTGGTGCAATATGTCTCTCGGCATCTTCGAGAGTCTCCCTAAGCCATGAGGGTCTCCTCTTGGAGGAGGAGGGCTCTTGAGGAGGAGGATCAATAGGATCCATAGGTTCATCAATATCCAGCATTGTTTCATCTTCTTTTGCACCTTGTTTTCCAATGTCAGCTTCTTTGTCCTTCCTTGGGATAGGAAGGTTGTTGATCTTGTTTACGGTTATATCTTTGTCGAAGGTGACATCATGACTTATCTCAACATCCCTTTGACCAGCCACATAAATTCTATATCCCTTAGACTTTTCACTATAGCCCACAAAGACTCCTTCTTTCCCAAATGTACCCAATTTTCCTCTTTTCTCTTTCGGCACATGAAAATATACAGGGTTTTTGAAAATTCTAAACTAAGATACATCGAGTTTCTTACCAGTGAACATTTCTTCGGGAGTCTTGGAGTCCAATGCTTGATGAGGGCATCAGTTTTGAACATACACTGCGGTATTTGCAGCTTCAACCCATAGGAACTTCAGAAGCCTTTGATCATGAAGCATGGCACTAACAGCGTCTACAATAGTGCGATTCTTCCTTTCAGCCACACCATTTTTCTCAGGGGTGTATGGCGTTGTAGTCTCCCTCTTAATGCCAGCTTCTTTGCAGTAATCATGGAATTCATTGGATTCATACTTGGTCCCATTATCAGTCCTCAATATCTTGATTTTCTTTTCGGATTGGTTTTCGATCAAGGCTTTGAAGTGTCGAAACCAAGTGAACACTTCATCTTTCTTTTCCAAGAAGTAGATCTAGGTCTTATGAGAACAATCATCCGTAACGGTGAGATAATATAAGTATCCTCCCAAAGAGTTTACGGGCATCATACCAGATATGTCGAAGTGGATCAATTGCAATATATCTGTGGTCTTGCTATTACTTGAGGGGAATGGTCCCCTTGTAAGTTTTCCTTTGACACATCCCAGACATACACCTTCATGCTCTACTTTGAACTCGGGCATACCTGTCATCATCTGTCTCACATCAAGTAGGGCCTTGTAATGAAGATGGACAAATCTCTGATGCCATAGTTCAGATTGTAGAGATGTGTCGCAAGACATGGCTCCCAATGGACTTCCTCTAACTTGATACAAAGTGTCAACCCTGAACCCAAGAGTAAAAGCATATTTAAATTTTCTTTTCCAAATACGTACCTGTCCATCGATGAATGCCACCTTGAATCGTTAGTCTTCCATTGCCAAAATGGACACCAGATTCTTCTTGAGATCAGGTACATATAGTACTTCTTGTAAATGAATAGTGTTAGCTTGATTCAATTGAAGGGTAACATTCCCTACTCCCTTCACAGGATAGATGGCATCGTCTCCAAGGATGATCTCCAAGTTCGTCTCCTTTTCTATCAGATTAGAGAGAGCTTCCTTGTATCCGGTGAAATGCCTTGAGGAACCACTATCAATTAGCCATTACTAAGGACTTTCTTTAGTGTAGAGGCGTTTGTTCTTCATAGAAACTTTCTGTGTATCAGGTGGATATCAAATTTATTAATGCAGTTCCATGCTGCTTTGACCTCTTTTTCTATAGTAGAATAGTTTTTCTCAGGTGGGCTCCAAGTCCCTGAGACAAACTGAACTATGTATTCTTTTCCTTCTTTATTTTTCTTCAAAATTCCTCCCCACCCTTCATTGTTGACATCTATTTCAACAATTTTGAAAGAATCTTCATCAGCGATATGAAGAATAGGAAGATTTTTTACCTTCATTTCAATTCTTCTGACAACTTCAGTGTGGGCCTGAGACCAAGGTTCTGGATGTTTTTGCAGTCTTTTGTTGAGTAATAATCTATTTTTGGCGCAATCTTTGTAAAATCTACTTACATAGTTTAAACATCCCAAAAATCTCTATAATTGAGTTTTGTTAGTGATAATATCTGGAAATTTATCAGCAAATTCCAGAGCATGTTTTTGCAGAGTGATTTGCCCTTTTTTAATTGTATGGCCAATAAACTTGATACTTTTCTGAAATAATTCCATCTTTTTCTTGCTAAGAACCAATCCATTGGTTTTGACAAGTTGTACAAATTTCTAGATATGTTTAAAGTGATCATGGACGTTTTTAGAAAATATAAGTATATCATCAATGTATACTAGTAACCAATCAAAATATGGCCTGAAAATATTATCCATAACATTTTGGAATTTGGAGGGGGCATGCTTTAGTCTAAAAGGCATGATGTTCCATTTATAGTGTCCTGTTGGGACATTGAAAGCAGTCTTAAACTTATCATCTTCATTAGTTGCCACCTGTGAAATTCTTGATTTCATATCAAATTTAGAAAATACTTTAGCCCCTGGTATTCTTGTTAAAAGAAATCCTTTGTGAGGAATGGGGTAAGTATCATCTGAGAGGAAAGTATTCAGAGGTTTATAGTTTATGACCTGTCTTGGGATACCTCTTAACTAATCTGAATGTTTATTCACATAAAAACCATAGCAGTTCCAAGGATTGCTGGATTCTCTAATCAATCTTCTTTCGAGGAGGCTTTCTATCTCCTTTTGATAGAGATCTCTATATTCTTTGTTCATAGGGATTGCTCTGCTCTTGCAAGGTTTCCGTTCATACTTATCTTTGTAGGCAATTCTTCACAGTGTTATTTCTATGCCAAAACGCATTTGTTTCTTCAGCACAATATTCTTTTTCTATCTGTGATCTCAGAGTTGATATCCTTTGTTTAATTATAGGAGTATGAAGATGGTCTCCTATCTTTATGGTGGTATTTAGCTCCTTGAGCTCTTCAATTTTATTTTTTGCCTTTTCGATCTGCTGCATTGCTTATACCATAGTAGACACTCTGGGAGTAGAGACAAAGGGTAACTTGATTGTTTGTAATTTTCCATCTGATCTTGGTACAGATATAAAATAACCAACCTTGCCATTTTTCAATCTGGCTGATCCATGTGGCTCCATAGCTGCTAAAAATACATTCCCCAAAATACAGTCAATAGAAATGTTTGCAACAACAAATTTTAATTTGATGTAATGCTCTTTAAAGAAAATAGAGGCCTGAGGGACTTCATACTGTAGAAATTTGTTTCCTAACCCAATCGCTTGTCTAAAGGATTTTACTGAGTACTTTGCAGGTACTATTTTTTAATTCGGAATATTGACATTTGCCTCGGAGTCAATAAGTGTTCTTAGGGAAAACATTTCACCATTTATACAGATATCTAGCATAACATGATGTTGCTAATATTGGATAGCCATTACTCTCATGTTGGTGAATCCTATAGTATCATCCTTTTTCCTTCAAATATTTAAATATTTGGGTTAGTGTAGTATTCATCATATGCATCCTTAGTTTTCTTCCCTTTTTCTAACTCAGAGACCTGTGCTTTTAGAGAGACAATCTCTTTTTTGAGATGATGAATCTCTTAGCTGACTTCTCCTAATGTGAGGGCTCTGGTCTTAGAGTTCTGTTGACTTCTTTGGAAAGATCTTGTATTTCTTTCAAATGAGGCATCGATGAATAATGCCTTTGGTTCAATTTTAGAGGCAGTCTTGCTACTGCTCTCCTGATTTTTGTGCATTGTGCTTAGAAAAGTTTCTAGTAACTTTTCCTTCATTTCTCCTTTTCCCAATGTTCTGATTTGGGCAAGTAGCTTTGTTTCTGCATCGTCCATGGTTTGTGCCATGAGAACCTTCTCCTTTGACTGAGAAACATGGTCTTCATCAGATGAGATTTCTTATTCAGTGCTTGATTCACACTGACAGTTGTCAAAGTCAGTGCAGTCACATTCATTCATGTGCATGTTTAATTCTTCATCAGAGCATTCTGAAGAAGAACTTTCAGAGGATTCAGATGTTGAACAGAGTTGTCGTTGTTGTATCTGTTCTCTAAATGAGATGTTTGGACAATTTTTAGATTTGTGATTCTTAGAACCACATTTATAACAAAGGGTTGGCACAATGCCTTCTTTTTTTACTCCTTTTCTTCTTTGTAGCTTCAAAGGATTTCTTTCCTCTGTTTCTCTTATATTCTTCTGATAAAGGACAGTGACTAGAGGTATGTCTAGGTTGGCCATAGAGCCAAAAAATCAATTTATTCCACTGATCTTTCTTATGTGTTTGCAGATGAATATCCTTGGGTTCATAGTAATGTGTTTTTGGCACATATCTATAGTATCCTTTCTTGGTCCCTTTTCTTTTCCTCTGTGGATATTTTCTGTATTCTTGTATTTTTTCTTTCTTGGCCTTCTTTTTAGCTTTTCTTCTTTTTACTATGGCGTCATCTATAGCAAGACCATACTTGTTACAAATGGATTTGCTGTCTGGTAATCTTGACATCTTCTGCAGAGGTTTATTAACTTTCATACTAGTGCATAAATTTACCAGAACTTTTGTTAAGATGTTGTATATTTCTCCCCAAGTAAAGGATTCAAAATGCAACTGAAAAGCATCTTGTTGTCTTACATAATCTACAAATTTTGAAGGCAATGCTGCTAAGTAGATTTGTTTCCACAAGAGATTTATGTTATCTTTAACCTCATATATTCTCTGAATCCATTCTCTATGAAAATCTTCATAATGAGACATTTTATTACATTTAATATTCATGAGAATTATCTCATGCTTATTGGCAAGTTCAAGTTCTCCTCCACACCAGTGTTCTAAAATGAATGAAGTTAGTGCCCCAATCATATTTCTTTGTGGATCTCCATCAGAACTATGAATGATATCTCCTGCTTCATCTTTCAAGATTTCATTTTCCATTTTTTCCGCTATTGTTGGTGATGACTCTGTTTCCCACCATGTACTAACCAACAAAATGGCTTTAGCACTCTTATGTGCTTCTCCTAATACAATGCCTTTGTAAGGACGGAAGGTGGTAGGAGTTTCAATTTTACTGCCATCTATGGCAGTCCAAGAATGTTTTGCTGAGTATGATTCAACATCTACCATTTGTACATCTGTATTTTCTTACTTGCTCTTCCATTCATAGAAAGACAACCAGACATTGTTCTTTTGCATGTATGTTTTCCATTCATGGGATAATCTGATTTTTTCTGGGTATGGAGTGGTAAGGTCAAAACTTTTAGCCTCAGGATAGGTGTATGAATCCCAACTAAGCATATTTTTCATCCATTGATGATCAATTGTATGCTACCTACATCCTTCCATAACCAAAAAGAACTTGTGCATTTCTGGTTTTGACGGCTTCTTATATCAGAATGCAGAAAGTTGTCAAATCTAGATTGAGGGATTATTTCATCAAGTTGTTCCAAATATCCAAGACCATAGCGAGGCATACCAGTAGGACGCATTTTTCTAAACATGTCTTTGAGGCAAGGGTCTTCATTTTCCAAATATGGAAGCTCATGAATCATTAATACATGATCAATATCACGAGGGAAAGTTATCTCAGAACACTTAGGATTTGGACACGAAGTGACAGAAGTTGTAGGAGGAAATACTCCTTTCCTTGGATGGTGGTTCTGATGTATGACAGAATCAATAAAGCTACTGAGATTTATCTTTTGTTTGCAACTTGGGCAAATGACTTGCAGGGATGAAAAATTTACAATCTCAACATATTCAAATAGATCTATATGAGGGCAATTTACAGATGGTGTAAAAGAACTGGCAATATCTACTACTTGTGGATCAATATACATGGATGATGCTTTGCAAGCTAAATCGATTCTTCTGCAATCTATTGTAGATCTTCTAAGAAAGGATACTACATCAAAGGATGGTCCTTCTTGTATATCAGCAAAAGTAATCTTTTGCAATGTTGGAGGTTTTGGGTTATCAACAGCCCAATGTTCTGGGCAACTTAGGTCCTCCCGTTTAATAATCTGATGTTCTGTCTTTTGATTCTGGGTATCTGTTAGATCAACCACACTAGATTTGGATTCCTTGCTGGGAGCATGGAAAACTAAAGGACAGAGGGTATTTGTGTGTCTAAAATAACCACGAGTTTGAATGGCAATATTATTTCTCTTTTTCTTCATATAAAACCATGTTGTTTGAACCTGTAGTTGTAAAATATCCTTGATGTGCTCATCAAATGTATATATAAAAAAGTTGGGATAGCAATCAAAGTATACTGGTCCATTTGATAATGGAGCAACCATTCCTCCTATCAATGAATCTGAGTACTTCTTATGTGTCAGATCTCTGACTGTGATAAGAACAAAAGTATTCAGTCCTTTATGGACTAAGGGATTGATCCCTACCCTTATGCACCCCAGATGCAAATATTTGGTTCCCAGTCTTTTGGCTTCAGCCTGAAGTTTCTTAGTGTCAAGAAGAGAAAGTGTTTGTACAGAATTTGAATTCTCTTGTATTTGACTAATACTTTCTTTGATAGATATTCTAGTTACATCTTTAAGATGGAACATATATAAGTTAGCATATACTTCTGGCGAGGAGATACTAGGCAAACACCACTTAGGTGCAGGCTGACTTTCAAAATATTCAAGTTCTGCAGAATTTATAACCCTTTTAGATGATGGAGAAAACATATATCTTAATGGGTTTTCTTCAGCTTGTTCTTCGGATTCAAGCTCTCTGAAAGAGAATGATCTTCTAGAATTATCCATTTTAGAGACTTATAGATTTTGAGTATTAACTGTAATGAAGCGTACATTACTAGCTCCGATACCAATTTGCTGCAAGGGCTTCAGACGTGAAGCTTGTTCTCGTTGAGCATTTTCTTCAATTTGCTGCAGGGGCTTTAGACGCGAAGCTTGCTCTCGTTGAGTCTCTTCTCTGTGATCAATACACTAACCGGTTCAAGAATTTGGACTCGATTGTGGAGGAATCCTGTGAAGTTGCATTACTGCACCTAAGCTCCATGTTTGTGAGACCCATTGGACTCCCAATACAGGGCTGAATTGAGAGAAGATGAAGATTAAAACTACCAATGACATCGTAACATACTCTTGTCATTCCCAAAGAATTTTCCAAGGTGAGAGAAACCCCTTGAAGAATGAATTCTTTATAAAGGCGCCAACGCTGAAGCAAAGTGATGCCCTTAGTGATGCACATGAGTGTCCTTGGAAGGTCATAATTCTGATCCATAATGAGAAGGTGATCTAGGGTGTACACCCACTTGTATGGAGATAAATCTCGCTTCACCTGAACATTAATTTCCATGTCCTATCAAAATGAAAAGGGTAGCTAGGGGGCCAAATGGCAACCCCTCCGACTTTCTGCTATCATTGTTATGAGCCATGGAGAATTATCTCTGTCGTAGGGGTTTAATGTAGGTAAAGTTAATAAAAATATATTTAACACAATTTAAAATAATTACTTTTAAATAGATTAAAATTAAAATTAATAAATAATAAAATAAATTAAAATCTAGATGTTAATATTTTATATAATAAACATCCATAAGTATAATGTTAAATATAATTAGGGTATCCATATGATTTACATGATTTCTAAATACTTATTGACATAAAAGTAATTTATGATACATTTCATATTGTAAGGATTAAAAAAATCCTAAATATTAAATAAGTTAAAAAAATTATTTTAAACTATTATTATTAATTATAAAATAAATTAAGTCATACCTGGAGTTCCTTGCTTTCTTGGAGGGTTGACCATTTCCTTGATGTCCCGCATTCTTTTTTCCCTTGCCATTGGACCTACCATTCCTTTGATCGTTGTTGTTGATGTTGCCCCTAGAATGATTATGATCATCATCATGTGATGTGTCCCTTCTATTTGGATACTCCCTTGTATAGTGGCCAAACTTATTGTAAACAAAGCACCTGCCCTTCCTTCCTCCCTTAGATCCAAGTTTTCCATGGAAATGACCTTTAAACCCTGCATTATTTCTCCTTTTGGCATGAGCAGAGAATGCAGTGGAGTTGCTTCTATTAGAAAGCATTTCTTGCTCCACCATTCTTGTTTCTTCTTGAATGCATCTCGACATCAATGCTTTAAACCCTGGAATTCAATCATTATTGAGGACGGTGGTTCTAATACATACCACTCAGGTGGGAGTCCTCCAAGGGTGGTAATAGTAAGTTCCCTATCAAGAATGACCTCTCTAATCGAAAGTAGATCATTCTCGATCTCAGTGAGCCTTATAAAGTAGGATTGAATATCCTTCAACTTATTCTTGAGAAATAGAATTTGATTAGCATTACTAACCTTGAACATGCCAACCAACCTATCGTAGATCTCCTTGGAGGTCTTCAATTCGGAGATGTAGGCCACCAGATGCTTGTCAATGGCAAATCCCTAATAATCTTCTTTGCTTTGACTTCAGCCCTATTGTACTTGGTCTTCGCAACAGTCAGTGCATTTGAAGGAGGCTCAGGGATTTTACCCTTCACATAATCCAACACTTCTTGTTTTTCCAAGGTCAAATCAAGAGACATCTTCCATCCATGATAGTCATATTTTTCACGGGGCTTGTCTTCAGCCGGAAAGTGGGATGAGGAACCCATTGAGCCTTTTGTCCTTGTCCAATTGTCTTTGGCAATTTCTCTTTCACTCTTGCTTGGGCTTTGTCTTCACCTCAATTCTGATACCATGTTAATTTTAGGCAATAATGGTGTGTTCTATGCTTTAGAGCAATTTTACTTCAATATCTTTATTAGCCCAGTATCAATATTCAAATTAGCAATCACATCAACATGATAGTAAAATGCAAATAGAACATAAACATAAACAGTAGAAGGCAATCAAAGACAAAAGGACACAAGATGTGGCACTAGCCAGGGACAAACCTCAATGTGGGGAAACCCTTGATCAATTCTTTATATATTCTTCAATAGTTCAGCAGAGAGAGATAGTAAAATTTACAAATCTGATAATTTATGACAGCAGCAAAAGAGCCCTAACCAGAAAAGTCAACGCTCGTCAACAAGGCAGAATTCTTCCTTAATTCAGCTCAGTCAAACCCAGTCAACTTCGGCCTCCAACAGCAAGTCTAATCAGTCCGAAAAAGTCCAGTCAAAGCTGGTCAAAGAAAGTCAACCCTACGGCCAGCCCTAGTACAATGAACATTGGTCAAAGGAGAGGTCAAATTGCCTCGGTTTTTATGCCCAGATCTGCGCCCTGCTAGGACAGAGATACCTCACCCAAACCGAAGTCAAAATAGGTCAACACATCAAGTCAACGCAATCAAACAGCCTCCCTGCAGCTCGGTCAATGCAGTCAACAAAAATCTGTCCTCCTTTCCTTAGCACATGTGAGAGGAAAGATTGCCTAGAAATGCGTACCCTATCACAAGAGGAGAGAGAGAGAGATGTGAGATGAGATGATGTTAAAATGACTTGAGGTCTCCTTTTTAAAGGCAACGTTGAGGATGAATTGGGGGTTTGAGTGCCTGTTTTGCTTGCTGGCCGACCTTGCCTCGGTTTTTATGCCCAGATCTGCGCCCTGCTAGGACAGAGATACCTCACCCAAACCGAAGAGAAAATAGGTCAACGCATCAAGTCAACGCAATCAAACAGCCTCCCTGCAGCTTGGTCAATGCAGTCAACAGAAATCTGTCCTCCTTTCCTTCGCACGTGTGAGAGAGAAGATTGCCCAGAGATGCGTACCCAATCACAAGAGGAGAGAGAGAGATGTGAGATGAGATGATGGTAAAATGACTTGAGGTCTCCTTTTTAAAGGCAACGTTGAGGATGAATTGGGGTTTGAGTGCCTGTTTTGCTTGCTGGCCGACCTTGACAATTTGTCCATAATATATATTATAAATAAATTCATATCTTCATTTGTACATGTCAGAATCGGATGATCTTTAGATCAATCCTACACCTATCGGAGAGAGGAATCCAAGAAAAATATCAGCTGTCATAAATAAGATGACCCATGTGGAGTTTGGCTCTAGTTGCCAATTTTAACAATTTCGATCAGTTACCACTTCAAAAAAGTGGTCACTAATTCTATTTTCTAATTCACCAAGGATAAAGAGAAATACCTTATGCTTTTTAGGTGAGTCTAATAAAGTTCATTTAATGCATTAGTGACTTAGACTAAGTCAATCTCAACAATACATCTTAAAATAAGATTACAGTTTTGTAGATTAGGGTGTCAAAAAAGCATAAATAAGACAAGATGGAGAGGTATTGTTTACAGTTGGGCAGGTTGAGCGACCAGAGGAGAGAAGCAGCACACAGCACAAAGAGGATCGACATGCAAGTTTTCAGTATGTTGAAAAGAGAGCCATACAACAGATTTGTACAATCGTATAGATCCATATAGCGGACATACAGCAGCCATACAGAAGGCTGTGCAGGCTGTATATTCATTGTCTTTCTTTTCTGTGAAGGTTGTACAGCTCAATTTGAGGTGATTTTGATAGCCATGTAGCTGTTATTTTGTGAAAGTTTCCTTGTAAGCTTTGATTAAGGAATTAAAAACTGATTTTCGAAGGAGAAATTACGTGTACATGTGTGAAATTATTTTATGCTTCAGCTATTGTGTGATTTCATGCTATGATCTGAAATTAATTTCTGCAGTAAGTTAAAGATCATAAAGACAGCAATCAGCTAGGGTTGTGAATTTTTACAACCCTACAGGACTAATTATTGATGCAAATAATATATAATTTAGGTTATTACGAAGTATACAAATAATTCAGTGCCCATTCTAACTATTCTTTTACTGGAATCTGGATTCCAGATATTTAGGAGATACTAGCAATTTAAAAAAATAGACACTGCAACAATTCCAAAGATACCTCTTGAAGGATTAACAGATATATGTGCTTTAAATTTTCGATTAACAGACATATATGTTTTGAATTTCCTAAGTATGAAATACCATACCTTTCCCTCGAATGATTACTAAATTGCCGTTGAAGTTCTTCAAGAATTGGTTTGTAGCACTGATTACGTTCTGCCTCTCCCTGAAAGAATTAAGAACAATAAAACTGTCTACAGATCTTGATAATTTTGTGAGCCTGTAATTTTTACAGTTGACTCAAATAAATATTAATATACAGCACTACAGGTCCAATGATACTATTTCCTAAAAACCTTACTCACAGACTGAAAAGGAAAGGAAAATCTCAAAGAAAAATTTACCTCCGGAGCCCAATCTCGAACTATATTTCTTATAATGCACCGGACCTGAAATAAGCAGACAATTTTCTTTTTTAATGATAAAAGCTAAAAAGTCAAAGCTTTAGCCACTTAAGTTCAACATTTGTATGTCACAAAATAAAAGCAACGCAGACACAAGGCTTGAAATAATCCACAATAATAAAGTAAAAAAGAATTAAAAAGAGGCATCATTTTATGCATGACCATTTATTATCACTCTCCAATGTTGAACATCAAGATATAAGTACTAAACCTCTGAGCCAAGTCTGCAAAAGTGATCAAATTAAACGACTATTTCAAAACATGTGAAAGTAACACAGACCTTACTAGATGTCAGCAGCACATAGGTGTTAGGATGAATATATACCTTCCAATATTATGTCACTCCCCCAAACAGGTAGCATTCTAACCATTAAGAATGTATTGTACAAATTTCAAACACAGCTTACATTTTCTTTGAGGCATATTTGTACAAAGTTTATCTAAATGAACATCAAGTCAAGGTTTTTTAACATTTTTTCGTATGTAACCATGATGAGGGGCTTATTAAACAATTTGAAATAAGTGATTGTGAGCAACATGCAAACACCTTATATTAAACAAGAGGATAAGATTTCAGCAGCTTAATACAATTAGATAAAATAGTGATTTAACATCCTTGGGACATTGGGGAAGCTTCGAATCTACATGACAGACTTTAGTAAAGATGATAAGTATATAATGTATTTTCCAATCCACTACAACATATTCATAGTGTGCACTCTGAAGTTCATTCCAAGTTTTTCCTCCTAATCAACAACAAAAGGTATCATCACTTGATAGAGGATTCAAAGCATCACCATTATCCTAAAGCAGATCCCACCATTCAATGTCACATGGTACATTCTAACCGAAAATATATCATTTTTTATGGTTGATTCTCTGGGTTGAAATTTGAAAGCAAACCTGCATGAGAAGTTGTTGATAAATTCAGGTAATGTGTAATCCTAGGGTTGAATCCACTATGACTATGCTAGCAATCATTGCACTGAATTAGGTTTGATATATGATATTTTCAGTTACTGAATAGAATTGAAATGTGCTTTCAAAACCACCACTTCAACCAACGAGCTGGAAATGGTTTTTGGTGTTCTTCCCAAGACATTTGTGTGATGTGCAATCCATGCTGAAGCCTTAAAATGTCCGCAGAGCAAGCTCTACTCATAGATAGAACTGCATGTTGCAGTCTACTGTATAAACAGTTGTAAGTTCATTCAAGATCGTCTCCTTGATATCGCATTGATGGTATATGAAGCAAAAGGTTTCAGAATTTGTTGAGGGTTCCAAACTATTCGCATGATCAGTACATGATGAAATTAATGTGCGTCTCCTCAACACACTTTCTATTCTATTTCATGCTTCTCTAAGAAGCTAGCCCTCTTCCAGGACATTCTCCACTAGAATTTCTATAAGAAGGCATCGAATTTTGAAAATTGTAAAATGAAATATCCATAACCCAACCTTCCAAATAAATTTGATGCTTACAGTCACTGTTTTGATCGTTTAAGTTTATGGACATATTTTAAAAATTCAATTGACAGAAGGGCTTACTATACAGCTTCCCAGTGTAGCAAAATGTATCAATACCTTATCAACATCAGCAGGAGAGACATGAAGTTGAAATGCAGGATCCTTCCAATCAAATCCCATGCAATTTATCTGTGAAACAAACAACACAGCATAACCTATCAGAGTAAATTATTTTCAATCTGCAACCAGTATTTATTACAAACAAAGAGCTGTTGAAGATAAATATCAAGGACTACAAAGCAAATGCAAACCCACTCAACCACGAAACAAAAAAGCAACAAACAAGGAACTTTAACATCATTTCCTACAGCCCATAATTTGCAGAGCCATTTACAGTAACACACTAAAACTAACACAAATGAGCATTAGCTCAAGCAATGTGTTAAGAATAACAAATTTACGGAAAATTTTAAAGCTCCATACTTATCTTAAAGTGTAGAAACCTTGGCGAATTTTACTAATTCTAAAAATTCCAACCATAAAATTATTAGCAATATTTTGGTAACAATATTAAAATTTCTAAGGAATTTATAATTTCTAGAAAAATTTGGTGGTTTCTAGAGTAAAATACATTTAGGCTATAAAATTTGGGCAAATAAATGGAAATTGTAAATCGTTTTTTAGATAATAAAAAAAAAATATGGAAGATTAGCCCATGGATGAAATTTAGCCCCCAAAATTTTCCCTGGAGGAATTAGTTGTTTGGGCTAGCTTTGCTCTCTCCTACCCACAGTACAGCCAGAAGACAAATCTTATCAGCATCCCACAGGTTTAGATGAGCAACAAGAAACAAAGACATGATGAACTACTTTTGTAACAAGCTAAATAATCTCCATGAACATGTAGACTGGCGCTCTCTGTGCGACTTGCTTAACATCATTGATTGATGGATGGAACTACGGGAACCTTTTTGTTGCACATACAAGTTCTTCTTACAAATGACTTGTGGTAAGAAATTAAAATAAATAATAAATAAAATTAGAAAAGAAAAAAAGAAAAAGTCGTCTCTCTTCATACTTGCACAATTACTATGGGAGTATTCCAATTATTTAAAACTTTAACAATAAACAAAGAGAGAATTATCTTTGAAAAAAGGATAGAATTACATCAGTTAGAATAAAAAGTAGCAATCATGAATGTGTTGTCTCCCTCTGTTACACAAAGTATCGAGGACAGATGAAACAATGATAATCTGAAGAACAGTTAAAGAAACACATAACACTTGATCTGGGCTGTCTGAGGAATGAGAATAAATATTGACAATAGAAAACATCACAAGTGCATAAAAGAAATAATGTAGAGAAAAAATAATATGAAAAGAGCTTAATTATTTTTATTAAATGGTAAAAGTGTCATAAGACTACATCATGAGAAACTTCATGGCTTTTACAATGGTGAAAATCCGTATTTATATTATTTATGGGCTGCCTTTTCACCTAAAGTCATGCACTTTCATTATATTTCAAATACCATGGGTAAATACCATGGGTTACAAAAAACCATGGGTGAATACCATAAATCACTATGGTAAAAACTAACGAATGGTTGTATATAGTAAAAGCTAATTGTACGATTAGATTTTTATTTTGTTTTCTTCCACATTTCAAATACCATGGATGGATCCAATGATTTACCGAAAACATGGGCTTGTAAACCACCAACAATAAAAAACAATTATTGATCGCAGTAATTCACCGACATTCATTAGTCATTCCCCCTTCGGAAGTAAAGGTCTCCATTCTGTCAAGTTCCCGCATCAGATGGGGAAACTTCTACTAAATTTCGCTCATGGTGATCCACTTGCATTGGTGAAGATGTTGCCCTACTTTGACAACTTGATAGAGTTGTATGTTCCATTAGTGGGTATCCTTTGTCTTGGTGTCCATGATTAGATCCACTGTAGCGTGAAACTTGTGCGTGGAACCTAATGTTGGTCATGTCATTGTTTGTACTTGACATTGGCCTTTTACGGGATATCACCAACCTATTGTTGGAAGTGTTGGATCCATTTAACAATTATGGTTGCTCAATATACTTTGGCCTACGCATGGGAGGCTTTATTGATGAAGATGCAGCCAAAAGTGTGACACAAATGAGGGTTGTCGGCTAAAACACCAAACACGTCTAAGAAGAGCATGTTGCCACACAATGTTAAGTTTAGGTATGTTCCATGCTAGAGCAATTTATTTAAATTTTCACAATTAGCAATCACATCAGCATTAAAGTAAACTGCAGAGAGAACATAAATATAAATCTCAGAAGACAAGCCAAGACAAGAGGACACAAGATGTGGTGCCAGCCAGGGACAAACCCCACAATGTGGGGAAACCCTTGATCAATTCTTCTTTTATGTTCTTCAAAGTTCACCAGAGAAAGTGAGAGAGATAGTACATTTACAATAGAAGTCAACACTTTGGTTTTGATATCTGCACAGATCAGTTGAAGACATATTGCTTCAACTAATTCTCTAAGGTGACTCTTTCACCTATCATAGTGCGGCCTCTCATTCATTTGTTGCACATTACCATGTGACACCTTGCTATACTGTCACATCTGTTGAACCTTGATGACTAGTTGTTCTCATCTTCATGCTGCTCATCATGCTGCATCTTCCATGGTCTTATTCATCATCAAGCTACCCATGCTCATGATCTCATTCATCATCATGCTGCCCATGCTCATATCATCATGCATCATTATGTTGCTCATGCTCATGATCTCATTCATCATGATGCTGCCCATGATCTCATTTATCATTATGCTGCCCATGATCTCGTTTATCATCATGCTGCCCATGATCTCATTTATCATTATGTTGCCCATGATCTCGTTTATCATCATGCTGCCCATGATCTCATTTTAATGTTGTTGTAGGATTTCATAGATCCTCTTGCCACAGGAATACATTGATGATACATGTGCCAAGGATTTCCTCTTCGAATCCTTATCTCATCATAGAGTCATAGCAAGACAGTAATATAACTTACTACGGTTCCATGACCTTGACTGTGACTCCATTTGATTGTGACTTTGCTTGACTGTTGTTTCATGCCTTTGTTGCGGCTATGCCTTCATGTATTGACCCAATTCATAGATCATAGTTATGTCCTTATCCTACTAAATATGACTGCACCTAGTACGTCTCCTTTGCCTGTGTATAAGACTTGTCTCCATGACTGCGTAGAAGGTGACTTTATTACAGCGTGTAAATATCTTCTCTTATTGCTGCTAAGTATCTATATTATAGCGTGTAAATGTCTCTATTGCTGTGTATACATATTTCCATTACTACGTATATGTATCTCCATTATGGACAGCGTATAAAGTCTTCTCCTCTACAGCATTTAGGGCTTCACGTGGCTGTAGTTTAGGGCTGCGTAAACCTTCACACCTTGGCAGCTACAGGTCTCTTATTAACTGCGGCCAGATCTCCTTGACATTATTATGACTGCGGCTTCTTCCATGCGTTATGACTGCGGCTCTTCATGAATGTCACTGCGTGTAAGGAGTCTCTCTTCCCTTTGTATAAGTGACTTCTAGAACAGCGTATAAGGTCTCCTCATGATCAGTATAAGTCTGCGTTGGATTAGGGCATCATCTGTAGTTAGGGCTCCTTCTAAACCAGCGTATTCTTTAGTTCTCTCCTTCTCCAAAAACCCAAGATGTGGAGAGGAGATCACCTTAAGAGTGTGTGCAAAATGACTTCAAATCCTTTTCTATTTATACTAAAATGTAGATGATGAATAGACATGTCTATTGGGCTTCTGAGCCTACTCAAGTTGCTGGCCGACTTGACAATTTATTTTATAACATAAATAAATTCATAACTTCATAAATACTTATTGGAATCGGATGATCTTTAGATCAATCCTACACCTCTCGATGAGAGGGATCCAATAAAATTATCAACTGCCATAAATAAGATGACCCACATGGATTTTGGCCCTAGTTGCCAATTTAAAACTAGTAGGGCTCCTAAGAGGGGTACATAAGGGACAACTACTGGACCAAATGACAATAATGGGACAAAGGCCCACTACCACCTCAATCAATGTCCCCTACTCTTTACGGACTTTCACCAATGGAAGGAATCCCAATGTGAGGGAAATCACGTAAAATGATGAGACCAATGACAAGGTATAAATGATTTCCAAGGCCCATTCAAGGAGAGGCTCAATTAGGGCTCAAGGCTTCAAGAGAAGCTAGGGGCTCTCCAAAAAATGTTAATTTTGGCAGTTTAGGGACCAATTCCCTCCTTTGGACAAGCTTCCTCATCCAGAGAAACCCCGCTTTGCCCTAGGAAGAATTTAATGTGGTCAAGGAAAAGAAAAAATTGGATGGAAAACCCTCAAGTGCACAAAAGTTCAAGTCGGCCTGAGCAAGGAAATTCGACCCCCTTAGACACATATAAATACACCTTATGTCACATCATCACACACATCTTCTTCTTCTCTTTGGAGGTTCGACAAATTCTGAAATTGTAGGGTTTTTTCCACCTTGCTCACTAGGTGTTTATGGCAAGAAAGATGGCAGCGTAGTCCTAGTTGGCCCACCTGATGCTAGAGGGTGAGTAGCCGGTGAAGGGTGGTAATTTGTTGGGAGGACCCAGAAGTCTCCCCAAATAGAAAATCTCGATGGATGCTTTGGTCCTAGTTCTGCTACTTGATCTCATCCAGCATCTCCTTCTGCCCCTTCGCTAAATCACTGAGGGCCTTCAAGAGGCTGTCAAAGGCCATATCCTCCTTACTCCTAGGTTCCACCATATCCTCTACTACCACTGCCTTCCCATGCTCCTCAATGTCTGGTGTAATCTCTAACTCCCTCTCTCGGCTCTGGTACCTTTGTCTCCTGTAGGTGATATTTTGCCTGTCCTCCTCACTCATAGGAAAATCTCCCACGATTGAGCCAAGATCTGGGTTCTGACACCACTGTAATGTTTCGAACTAGGAAAAACAGTGATATGCAAAGCAAAAACAAACTCAACACTAGAAATTTGAAATATTCAACAAACACCTGTATAAACTCAAGAAGTAAGAACTAGCTGAGCCATTTTATTAATCAATTGGAGCAAGTACAATAGTGTGGAAGGAGTGCACCTGGGCTTGCCTCAATGGAAAGCATGACAAAGCCCAGATGATCAAACAGCAAGCCCAAATGCTAAACAACAGTTGCTCCAATGATGCTTTACGCTGCCTAGAAATCTGCAGTGTCTGCTAGAAAGGAATTGTTGGAAATCCCACCTCTAGTGCTCAGAAATTTCTGTAAAATTAACCTCAAGCTCCTCATCCAAAACCCATAAATGGTTTGGCCTGGTTTTGATCCCCGAAATTCGGCCCCCAAATACCATGTCCTCCTCCAACTGCTGGAAAATATGACTTGCCTGTAGCTCACTGAAAAAGCGCCAAAAATCACCCACAAAGATTGAGATGCTCTACTCCAAGTTTTCCCTTATTTCTCCCGACAATATCCAGCTCCTCAACTTGTCGCTAAAGTTCCCACATGTGCCTAGAGAGAGTACTCTACGCAGGCCCAAGTAGCTGCAAATCATGTTGCCCACTAGCAACAATCTCTTGCTCTAAAACTCCTCCAAAATGTTGATCCAACATTGAAGCTCCAATGCCAAAATTCTCCCGAAAAATGTTGCCCAGAAGACCCCTAAAACAACCCTTGTGTGCTCCCTTCCTGCGTCCTCCAGAAACATGCACTAGCTGAGCCAAAGACTGAAAGATAAGCTCTGAAATCCTTCCAATTCTCCTCCAAGGTGGTATGATTTGTCCTTCCTAGGGTGGCACTCCAACTCCCCCGAAGAAAGGTTGAGTTCTTTACTTGGAAAACTCGGTGCTATACAGCAAGTGACCCTGCTAAGCAGCTCGAGTAACAAAAGTGAGTTCAATAGACAAAAGGCCCTTTGAGTAGATGAGCTCCTCCTATTTATAATTTCGTGGGCCTTCCTCCCCATGTGGGCCCCTCCTCCTTGCCTCTCGATTTCCCCTCTAAGGCTATTCGAACTCCACACTTAGCCCAGTGCGTTTTTTTTTCCTATGTGGGTAGCCCCCACATTCCACTAACAAAATAATTCGGCCTTCTTTCTCTCCTAAGTCCTCAAGCCAAAATTGGTTGGGTTCCAAGGTCACGAAAAATTATCCAGAATTGTGGGAAATTAAACCTGTGCCAAAATAATTTAGGGAGGGACATTACACCCCTTGTGGGGTTTTTCCCTGGCATTAGCGTAAATCTCTTTGTTCATTGTCTTGGCTTGTCTTCTTATGCATTGTTGATGATGTCCTATCTACAATTATTGTCAATGGTTATCTAAAGTGACTGCTAATTGATTGCCACTAAAGTTTACTATGATTGCCATTGGAATCTGAAGTGGAATTATTATTGGGCTAATAAGACATTGAAGTAATTGTTGCAAGCATAGAACATACAAAAAAAATTAGCAAGGCCGAGCCCTAGAGCGAAGTATCTGATGAAGGCCAAGTTTGGGACACCAATCTAAAACGAGTTTGTGAATATTTCTTGGTTATCTGCCATAGGATATTTGTTGTGAGGTTGTGTTGCTTTTGATGCTGTTTTTATCATTGGAGAAGAGGACCTCAGACCAGACTGAGTTCTCTGCCACATATTTGAGAAAACATCCTGGTTATAGATCAAGTCTAGGTTGTTGTTGTTGACCAAATCTAACCCTTTTAGCCTATAGAGTAGAGAGCCTGAATTTCGGCCTATTTTGGCCACAGAAGAAAAGAGGAAGAGGAATGTTTTGAAGATTGCTTAGGTTTGGTTGGAAGTTAAAGAGAGACTGTTTGATGCAGCAGTTGTGAGGCTAAATAAATCTTAGTGAAAAGACAGATCAAAGGGGGCAGACCTGAAGTTGAATCTCTGCAAGCAAGATCAGATTTAGTCGTTTACTATGGTATGATCTAACATCTCTAATTGATATGAAATCTGAGGTATGTGCTAGAGCTTTATTTTGTAGTAGTAAAGAAGATTAGATTGAAAGACAGCAGTGAAGTGATTAGTCAATTGTATGTGGGTCATTGTCCCTAGTACAGGAGCCCACATTGTTTTCTTATGATTTTTATCTTAAGGGTAGCAGGGTAATGCTAGGGAAGGAAGCTGGTGCTTCCTTCAGGAAGTTGTCGGCTTCTTCCATTAGGAGCTGGTAAATCAGGGGTTGCAGCTCCTTCCAGTAGTGGTTGGTAAACCGGAAGTTGGAGCTTCCTTCAAAATTATAAATACATTGTTAATATAAATTGCGTATCTTTGATGTGAGGTGATTGGTTAAAGCTCTGTGATCTTTAAATTGTTGAAATTTATGAAATACTGATTCACACCCCGCTCCTCAGTATTTTCAACAGATGAGAGGTCTCATAAGCCTTATCTTTTATCCTTTTCCCACCCCTAGATCTAACATCTAAGAGTGCTTTAGCACTCACTGTGTGGCTAAATTGGACCATATAGATTGTTGCTCCTGTCATTTCATTCGTCTTTGCAGGCTGATATAATAGGACAGCAAGCTATTCTATCCTGTCACTTATTAACCAGCAGTCCAAAGTGAAAAGTAAGATCATATTTACTATTTAGTTAGGATATTTTCTGTACATCGAATTTGACTGGTTACACGATATATTTTCTGCCATTAGGTGTCATTTCATTCAATATTTAATTTTATGTTGCTAAATCATACACAAAAACAGCAGAACAGCCTCACACATTAACTCCCCCAGTCATTGGCCCCATTTAAGGCACTAGTCTTACATGGAGTTAGTTGGGGTTACTATTGCGAATCATCCCTTGACCTTTTAACCTTTTATGAGGTAGTTAGATTTGAAGAGCAGGGGCCTGGCCAAGGTGACAGTGGGTCCCTGCCCCGTGTGGGCCCATCCAGCAGGTTGCCAAGAAGTTAGCAACCATGCTAATCAGATCAGTAACATGACCTAAATTAAGTATATAATGCAAAATACACTATTCATAGATGCCTTCACACAGAAATACCTTTGTTACCATCATGTTTTATAAACATTATAAAAAGAAAACTTGTGAAGATAAACTAATCATGCTCAAACACAACAAGACTAATTATTTCCTTGTGATTGCTATTACAATTCTACAGATCATAATAATCTCCCTTGAAAGAAACTTGTAATGATGATCAACTGCACTCATGGGCACTTAAAGATGGGCAAAACGGTCTCTTTGTAAAGGCGATGCATACTGCTTATAAAAGAGTGTGTTAATTTAAAATATCTACAGTATAATAGAATATGCTAAATCAAGTTGACAGTAACTGCAACTCTGCTAATTTGCACTTGCCATCACAGAAAAAGTAAGAAAGCTGATAAATTGGAGGAGATGCAGAAAGAAAGTGAAAATTGGAGTAACAAAACCACAAGATCAAAAATATTTTCCAAATTTGGGGCACTTATCTTAGACCTTTCTAGGTCCATTGACCATATACTATCATTATTATTGGACCTGTGTACTTGTATTCTATGGTGAGTATAGAAACATATTACTTGTACCTCTCCATTTGATGTCGGGACTGAATGATATGTTGAGTGATCATTAAAAATTTCTTTTGTTGTCTTTCCACAACCATCTGGCTCACTCTTGCTGCAACCACAAGTTACCCTGCAAGCAGACACTAGTAGATCATCATTTGTATATTAGCTACCATTATGGCAAGGGAAACAGCCATCTGGTTGTGGGATTGATCTGACCTGCTATTACTTCGATCAGACTCAAAATCAGCACTTAATTTGTTATCATCTGTTTTAAAAGAGGTTGAACCACAGTTGACTGAAGGACATCGACCTTGATAGAGATTCCATTCATCCTGGGCACCGCCTACTTCAAGGTCTGCTTCACCACTTCTACTTCCTCTATGAAGCTCATTTGAACAAGTATTCAGCATCCTATCAGTAGCTAACACATCGTGTTCTTTCAATACATGATAGTTGTGAGAAGTATCTATTTGTGTGCTCTTAGCATGTCCATCAAGACTGCCTTGCAATCCATTGAATTGATGTGCTTCTGCCGGTATTGTTTGAGATTCATCCTGATTCTCATTGTACATTCCAACCTCATATTCGCATGATTCACAGTCTTGGCTCATGTCAAAAGGAGGTTCCAAAAGCCTGTTGAAAACAGAAAACAAAGATATGAAACAACATATGTGGTAAATATCTTGACTGAACCACCTGCTTTGACTACATAATCTGCACTATAACAAGTTTTAACCAATTTTTATGCTTGCAATTACATTCTTTCATTGGCCCAGTACACTTCTTTCTATTACTCTGCATGCTGAAAATGCAGTGTACAATTATCAAAGTATTCATATCCATTAAATTGCATTGTCATAGTGGTCAGAAAGTGAAATTTCCAATGTTCCTTTACTGTTTCACAGTGAGGAACACAGATTTCAAAAATTGCTTGACCATTTACAATGTTCTTTTAGGATACCCACAACACACCATACTGTGAATGATTAGATACAATCTGCAGAAGCAGAGAAATAAGATGATCATAGTACCTGGAGCATGTTTAGAACAAAAAATGAGTTTGCGGTGATGCACCTGCCAAGATAAAATCAACCAATATGAAATTTCAAGTTTAGAATGGAAACATATACATTAAACCTGAAGTACAGCAAATCATACAGAATTCTAAAGAGGCATGGAAAGTAAGAAAAATTATATGGCAGAAAATATGACTGAACAAAAATTGCGAAGTCCAAATAATATAATAGAAAATCACCAAGGGAAAAGGGAACTTTAGGATTAGAGCCTCATATGATCGTAAAAGCCTTCATTAAATCCATAAATTTAAGCAATAAACATTCACTTGCCTCCTTGCTGACAACTCTTTGGTTTCAACACTGGGGTAATAACATGCAATAAAGGTCCAATGCAAAAAATAAAAAATAACAATGCTTTGAAAAATGATGTGCTGCTGCGTAACAATTATTAGGAAAAAACAAAGAATCAACAAATAAGGCATGACTGTATTGACTAACTATAAATTGATTAGTAATTATTCTATTTTCATAATCTTATGACCCTCGTGTTTAGGCAGCCATAAAGGATCCCAGTGATATCCCAGTGATAGCCCATACTTACTAACCTTCACAACTTATCCATGAGAGCAGTTGTATGAATGCACGGAACTAAAGAAGAGTTGGTTTTGGGAAACAATAGTGTCATTGCATTGCCAATGCACATGTGGAGCAGAGAGGAGTTGAAGCATCTATCATGGGTGACTCGGCCAACCCGGCCGTTTCCGATGTGACTCGGCCGAGTCACAAAGGAACGGCCCAGGCACATAAACAGCAAACAAATGTAATTTTTTAATGTATTTTTTAAATGTTTTTTGTTTGGTTTGGACCCCAAACAGCTATATGAATATGCTAAATGATTTTTGGGGTCCATTTCCCCCTCCCAAACCCTATTTAACACACCCAAGTGCTCTCATTCACTCACAGCAGTCTTATGCATTTGAGTGAGAGTCTTCTTTGAGAGTTAGTGAGCAGTTCTTGAGCTTGTTTTGGAGCAGCAGTGAGGAGTCTTGGAGGAGCATTGTAGCTGGAGTGAGGAGCTTCTTGGGCAGCCATTTGGAGCTGTTTTTGCTTAGTAAATTTTAGGTGCATATCTAGAAAGCTTAGAGAGTGTTTTTTGTCAAATAAATGAACATTGAATCAATGTTTTTTTTTTGTCATTTTCAGATTGTTTGCTTTCATTTCCTAGTCAAAAAATGGCACCTAGAGCAAGAGATCCTGCTTGGGCATATGTTGAAATGGTTGATAGTCAAATGCAATGCAAATTTTGCCATAGGAAAATTAAGGAAGGTCTTGGGGGCATTAATAGGCTGAAACAACACTTGGCAAGGATTAGAGGCCAAATTACCCCATGTACCTCACCAGAAATTGGGGAGATTAGAAAGAATTTGTTGGCCAGCTTTGAGAAATTTAAAGAAGATAAGGCTAGGCAAAAAGACATGCAGGCTGAAATTGGGAGGAAGAGAGAGATACAAAAAATGATGGCTACCAACCCCCACTATGATTTTGAGGGTTCTTCCTCTATCCCTCAAACTGAGGCATCCAACCCTTTCCGATATGTTCCTCCCTCTTTTGGTTCTGTTCAAGATAAGGGAAAGGGTAGAATGAATTTGAAAAATGGTGATGTGACTATCAAAAGTTATTTCACTCCCTCCTCTCCATCAGATGCACATGGTCCTGAAGTTAGTAAAACTCAAATGCAGCCCACTTTAGATGACCATTGGAAGAAAGAATTGAGGGAGACTGCTTGTGATTACATAGCTAGATGGTGGTATGATGCTGATATCCCCTTTAATGCTGCTCGTTCACCATATTATGAGCCTATGTTTGATGCCATACATGCTGTTGGAAAAGGCTTCAAAGGCCCTACTATGCATGAGCTAAGGGGGTTTCGTTTGCAGAAAGAAATTCAATCCATTAATGAGTATTTGCAAGAGTTCAGGGACTCATGTGCAAGAACAGGGTGTACCATCATGTTAGATGGATGGACTGATCAAAGAAACCGTACCATCATAAACTTTCTTGTCTTCTGCCCACAGGGAACCATGTTTTTAAAATCAGTTGATGCATCTAATAAGATAAAAGATGGCCACTTGTTGTTTCAGCTATTGGATCAGGTTGTTGAGGAGGTGGGGGTGGCTAATGTTGTTCAAATCATCACAGATAATGCCTCTAACTATGTTCTTGCTGGTAAACTGTTAGAGGAAAAACACAAGACCATATTTTGGACCCCATGCGCTGCACATTGCATAGACCTCATGCTTGAGGATATTGGAAAATTAGATTGGGTCAAAAACACTATAGATCATGCCAAAAGCAAAACAAAATTTATCTACAATCATACATTGGTTTTGAGCCTCATGAGGAAACACACTGGGGGCAAGGATATTATTAGGCCTGCCATCACTAGATTTGCTACACATTTTTTGACATTGCAATCTATGCTTTCCCAACATAGAAACTTGCAAAAGATGTTTTCCAGTGATGAATGGAATCAAAGCAATTGATCTAACAAACCAGAAGGCAAAGAATTGAAAAGGAAAGTCCATGAAGAAACTTTTTGGAGAAAGGCAGCAGAGATTGTGAAGCTTGCTGAGCCACTAGTTAAGGTGTTGCGGTTGGTGGATGGGGAAAGGTTGGCTATGGGCTTAATTTATGAGGCTATGGATCAAGCAAAGGAGCAAATAAAGACGGTATACAAGGATAGAGTGGCAAAGTATGGGCCCATTTGGGCAATCATTGATGAAAGATGGAACAATCAACTCCATCGCCCTATACATGCAGCTGGGTATTTTTTGAACCCACGGTATCATTATAAAGCTAAGGAGTCGGGAGCTTTGAGGGGGGAGGTCAGAGATGGACTGGTTGATTGCATTGAACGCATGATCCCATTGGAGTCTGATCAGCTGGAGATACATCGACAGGCCAATATCTTCAGCAATGCAGCAGGTATCTTTGGGAAGAACCTAGCAAAGATTGCAAGAGAAGCAGATGAGCCAGGTAAACAAAAATTTCAATTTTCAAATTCTTAATAGATTTACTTTTTCTTTAAAGTTTGTTAAATCGTTTATAATTTGAAAGTTAGATATAATTTGTAATTTTGTTGAGCTAACTCATTACACTCCTATGTTTTTTGCAGCACAATGGTGGGAGGCCTTTGGTGGCCATCGTCCTGAATTGCAAAGGTTTGCAATTCGTATTTTGAGTCAAACTTGCAGTGCATCTGGGTGTGAGCATAGTTTTAAAAACCGGCGGAAAAAACCGGTAACCGGCCTAACCGGCCGGTTGGAGGCCTGGCCGGTCCGAACCGGCCCTTCTAACCCGGTTTCCTCCCTCACTCGCCCAAAATACAGCCCTAACCGGTAAAAACCGGCCGGTTTAGGGCGGAACCGGCCGGTTTATAGCTAACCGGCCGGTTCCGTCCTAAACCGGCCGGTTTATGGACAGGCCGCCGGTAAAAGGAAAAAGCGCTGCGGTTTTGGCTGTTAGTGGTGGTTTAGGGGTTTTGGGGGGTAGGGAAAGGTGTTTTCCCTCCAAAAACACCCTCACACTTGCTATAAGACACCCCTCTCACTCTCATTTCTCTCACACAACTGATTTGGAGTGTTTGTGAGTGTTTGTGAGTTTGTTTGTGAGCTTGGAGAGTGTGGAGTTTTTGCTGAAGTAGTCATCTTGGAGTTGGAGTTGGAGCTATTTTGGAGATAGTGTGTAGCTGTCAGTGGAGTTGCCATCTTCAAGAGGAGGCTAAGGGAGCTAGTTTGCATTTCCAGGTAAGGATTTGCACTTGATAATTCCTCATTTGAGTCTGCTGTCCATGAATTTTTTTTTGTGTTATAAACTTCTCACTTCTATGATCTACCATCCAGGGAGTCATCATGCCTCCAAAAGCCGAAGATACTGCATGGGCTCATTGTGATATGATTGATGGCAAAATGATCTGCAAATATTGCCAAAAATCCATTCAAGGAGGGGGTATTAACAGGTTCAAGCAACACTTGGCTGAGATAGGAGGCCATGTAAAGCCATGTGGAGCACCAAATGAAATAATAGGGCATATTAGGGCAGAATACCTTCAGAAGTTTGAGACTCAAGTCACTGAACCAATAGAGAAGTTTGTGGCTACACAGTTTGGGAGTCGAGACTCAACCTACTGAGTTTGATCATGATGACTGAGACTCATGAGAAGTTTCAACTTCAAGTGATAATGTTGATCACTATTATAGTATTGCTATTATCATATATGTAGAGTCTAGAGTCTAGACTGAAGTCTTGTAGTAGGCCACTGGCCCCATAGTTTGTAGGCTTTATTTTTGCACTCTAGTGGCCATTTAGAGCCTCATTGCTTATGTATTTTGTCGATGATATGTATTGCACTCGGTGCCATTTTGATATATTCACCTTTAAGGCTTTACATGGTATATCAATGAGCAATCTTTCCATATTTTGTCTCTATTGGCTTGGAATCATGGTTTTAAATCTTAAAAATAGTTTTTTTCATTAAAAAATAATTATTTAATGTATTTTTCTAAAACCGGTTCGTTTAGACCAAACCAGTCCCGGTTAGACCGGTTCCGGTCGGTAAACCGGTTCATTAGGTGGACCGGTCCGGTCACCAGTTCCAGTTTTAAAAACACTGGGTGTGAGCGCAATTGGGTTGTCTTTGAGAGGATTCACACAAAGAAGAGAAACCGTTTGGATCAAAAACAGTTAAATGATCTAGTTTTTGTCCAATACAACCTTCGGCTCAGACGAAACCATTTGCTGAACAAAAGACCTAATTCAGATCCCATTGTGTTGGAAGACATTGATCCAACATCAGATTGGGTAGTGGAGAGTTGTCCAGCAGAGTTTGATCCTGATGAGGATCTTGATTTAGATTTAGATCTGGAGACATCAGTTGAACTTGAACACGCTGTTCAACTTCAGCCTATTCAGTTGAATGCAGATCCCAATCCACCAGCCTCAGTCTCAGAGCCAGTAGGGACTCCAGTTGTAGGTGCTTCCTCTGCTCAGCCACGACAGAAGTGCAACCGCATATCTACTCTATCTCAGCTTGCATCTGCTGCAGTTGCACAGCCTGCTAGTGGTACCACTTCTACAATTGCAGTTGGGGATGATGATGATGAGGAGGAGCCATGGGGCCCCCTGTCTGACTCTGATGATGATGATCCAGAGATTGATCGATGTGATCTTGGCTCCTCTGACAGTAGCTACTAGCCAGTGGCCCAGTAGTACTGTAGTACTAATACTGGAGTCTAGTCACCGTCACAGTTTACTTTTGTTGTAGAGGCCATTTCTAGCCTCCTTGGTTATGTGTTTTTTGTTTTGAGTCTTCGATCATGTATGACAGTTGACTATGTATTGCCATTGGATACCATTTTGATATAATGGATTGGTTCATGAGCCTACTTTGATCATATGTTGTCTTCCATCTATATTATAATGCTGTGTGTTTGGAAACATGAATGAAAATCTTTAAAATTATGTGTTTTTATAAATAAAAAAAATATTTAATGTATTTTTTACAACGACCGAGTCATTGAAATCGAGCCGGCCGAGTCATTACCGTTTCGGAGTCGGAGTCGGAGTCGATCCTCGGCCGAGTCGGAGTCGGAGTCGGAGTCTTAAAACATTGATTTATATATCCCATAATATTAATAAATTATATTAAATAATTATTAAAATATGAAATTTAAATCAAAATAAAATAAATATTATAAACTAAGGGCATTTAAAGAAAACTAATAAAAAATCCTAAAGGTAAACTAATACATGTCAATATCCCTGTAGCTTTGGACAAATGGAGTTACACGTTACAAAGGGGGGAAGGTGTCACCATGTAGGAAGCGGTGACCGCCAAGAAATGTTATACATAGACGGAAGAGGAGCATGAAAAAGGGAGGAGGGGGAAAATATACAGAGAATGGGGGAAAAATAAATATGTTTGAGGGATGAGCCAGGGGCTCGATTTTGGAACTGAAAATTGGAAAATCTTCAGTTGTTCTTGGAGTTTTGGGCACAGGGGCCAGAGGACTTCCATTTTGAAGTCCTCTGGATCTGGGAACTGCAGAGGTTCATCCCAAATAGGCAAGGAAGAATCGGTTGATTTGGTAACGAAACCAGAAAACTCAGAGCAACGTGGACCGACATCAGATGGGAGAATCAGGTACGCAATTGCATTTAATTTGATAGAATTAATCTGATAAAATTTTACAAGAAATCTATTCATCTTGTTGAATTTTAATACCAATCCTTGCATAGTCCATCGACCTTAATGGATCGATATACTTAGAGGATGCAACTTTGGTCCAAAGGCTACTAGTGGTGATTAATTGCCACCCTAGCTTGGCCGCAAGTGCAGAGGAGAAATCTTCCAGTTTCTTTATACCCCATCCTCCCCATTTCTTAGGGATAGACAGCAGATCCCATTTTGCCCACGCAAAAATCCTCCCAGTTTGTTTGCCTTTCCACAGGAATCTGCAACAGAGATTTTGTATTCTATTGAGAATGCCCCTTGGAATCCATGCAAGTGACATCCAGTATACAGGGGTGGCCTCTAGGACAGCTTTGATGAGTACTAGTCTTCTAGCTCTGGAGAGATACTTGTGATACCATATATTAAGTCTCCTTTCAAGCTTAGAAATCAACCATATCTAGTCTGTTATTTTGTATCCGAGCGGCTTCAGCCTGTATCCTAGATACCGGAGGCCTTCATCTAGCTGCAGCAGGGTGAAAGGGAACCTTTGTAGTGCAAACTGAATCTCATGAGGGGAGCATTCTGAAACGGTAATGGTGGATTTTGAGTTATTAATGATCATGCCCGTAGCGGTATTGAATAGATTGATGGCGTGATGTATGGTGGTTAGATCTCCAAGACCCCCATTAAGGAACATTAACACATCATCCACGAAAAGGAGGTGTGTTATCGTGCATTTGTCCGAGATCCTGATTCCCGAGAGCCTGCCCCTAAGGTGCAAATCCTTGAGCAATCTGTTGAGCCCTTCCATGACCAGGAGGAAGAGTAGGGGAGATAATGGGCATCCTTGTCTGAGTCCTCTTTTAGAACTAAAGAAAGGAGATGCAGCTCCATTTATCAGGACACTAAAGGGTATATTAGTAATGCAGCACATAATCCATTTTATAACTCCCACAGGAAATCCTAAATGAGTTAGGAGCATTCTGATGTATAACCAACTTACCCAGTTGAAAGCCTTTGATAGATCAGCTTTAAGGATCATACCTTTGATTTTCTTAGTCTGTATGGAGTGCAATACTTCCTAGGCCGTTCCTATGGCTTCATGAATCTGACGGTCCTGTAGGAAGGCAAATTGTTCTAAAGATATGTGGGTGGATAGTATAGGGCGGAGGCAATTAGCAATGATTTTGGATATGATTTTGTATATGCAATTGCATAGGGAGATGGGCCGGAAATCATTGAAATTTGACGGGTTGTCTGATTTGGGGATGAGGGTGATGAAGGTGGAGTTAATGGCCCCATGCATTCGGCTAGTCATCCTGCATTCCTCGATGACCTTGAGTAAATCTTGCCCTAGGATATCAAAAAAGGCCAGATAGAACTCCACTAACCAACCATCTAGACCGGGGCTCTTATCCCTCTTAAACCATTTTAGGGTGGCCTCCAGTTCCCCAAGAGTGACTTCTCTATTAAGGTCCATAGCATCCTCATGCTCGATAAACCAGGGGAATAGTTGTGCAACCCTGATGACCTCAGCTAGGGTGGCAATGGGAGGGGCCTGGTAGATCTGTTTGAAGTGTGAGGTAGCTAGAGTGGCCAGGTGAGGGAAGGTGTCCACCTCAATTCCTTGCTCATTTGTCAGTTTCCAGATTGTGTTAATAGCTTTTCTTTCGTTTGCAAATTTATGAAAGAATTTTGAGTTATCATCTCCTTCCTTCAGCCATATCGCTCTGCTCCATAGTCTCCAGGTTTCCTCCCTGTCCTTAAGTATGTTTCCTCGTTTGGTTGTTAAGTCTGTGAGCTTATCCCTGAGCTCATTTGATGGGAAGATTCCCCCACTGTTTTCCTCCAAATCGGAAATTTCTAATTCGATATCTTTTAACAGTTGCTCTTCTGCACATCTCTTTTTATGTGCCCATATCTTAGATAGTTTCTTCAATTCCTTTAGGTTGGCAACGAACCCTTCCGTGATGTTCCCTCTGGCAGCAGGTGGATGGGCCTTCCAAAAGTCTGTGACGAGGCGGGTGTAGGAATTATCCTTCAACTAGGAGGAGTTGAATTTGAAAGGGGCTCGTGGTTTGCTTATATCGCCCCGGATGTCAAGATATATCGGCAGATGGTCTGATAGTCCACCCGATCCCACCCACTGGCGATAAGTGAAACCTTGCTCCAGGAATCGTTCCTTGATGAGGAAACGGTTGAGTCTCCTGGCCAGACTATCCTCCCCGCATCTTCTATTCCTCCAGGTCGGGACAAGTTTGGCAGATGGGATATCAATGAGACTGTGTAGATCTAGGAGGTGCTCGAAGAAGGCCGATAAGGGGTCAACTTGTGCATGGTGCCCCCATGACTCTAAGAAGCCCAGAGAGAAGTTTAGGTCTCCCCCCAGAATGATGTTGTCAGGTTGCAAGATGTTGGCCGACAGTAGCTGCTCCCAGAAATTCTCCTAGTTGTGATAGGGCCCATAGACATTCAACAGTCTGATCTCTGATCCCAAGTCGGTCGAGTAGATATCTGCCCCAATGAACCTGATACCACCCCAAGTGCCGATCAATTTAATCAAGCGAGGATTGTATCCCAGGGCGATGCCCCCTGAGCATCCGTTTACATCAATGGCTTGGAAATGCCATCCTGGGAGCATGGACTCCAATAGAGGGGAAATAGTATCGGCGACACCCAGGGTTTCTTGTAGTAAGACCATGTCAATCGGCTCCTTTTGGAGAAGCCTTCACAGTGCTAGTTTTTTCTCAGGACTAGCAATCCCTCTGCAGTTGAAGGAGAGGACCTTCATGGTGGAGACGGCGCCAGGGGGTTCTGCGCTCTAAGGACCCTTTCGAGAGTAAGTTGTTTACCTGTGGCCACCTCCATTCCTGCCTTCTGTTTAGCTTTTGACAGGGAGGAAGGTCTGCCTCGCGGGAGCTTCGGAGTGGTGGAGGGAGGGTCAAGTCCAATGCCTATAGCATCTGGAGCCTGTGACCGAGTATGTGAGCGGAGGTGGTATCTATGGGGGGTGGGGTCGATACCAGGGTTCAATTCCCATGGCATTTCCTCAGAGGTGGTGGGGGGAGTACAAGATGTAACAGGCACATGGGAATTGAGGGGGCATACAGGGTGACTTAGACTGGGTTGCGATATATCCAGGATCTGTCGAGCTCCCATAGTGTTATCCTTATGAGCAGAAGTACTAGTAAATGATGTAGAGCAAGGGTTAGGAATAGACATACCCAAAGATAGCGCGACTCTAGTGGTCGCCTTAGACCTGGTCAGTGGAGGTGAAGGAGGCCGGAGAGGTGTTTTCCGCACTTCTTCGGAGTTGTCGAGGCCGGCCTGGATCCAGCTGCATCAGTGTCCATTTTCTCTGCCTCATCCGAGTGATCCGCCTGTGTCTGAGCTCTTGCTGAGGGAGATGACTTCCCCTTGTTGCCAGCCTTTGATTTCGCGAGTAGAGGGCAATCCTTGTAGAGGTGTCCCACCTTGTGGCATCGTCTGCAATGAAAGGGGACCCCCTCATAGTCAAGTATCTATGTGCGGTTGTAGTTCCTCCATCGCAGGGTGACTTGTTCCTGCAACCCTCCTTTGATGTCCAGGTGAACCAGTATCCGTGCATAGGCCATGATTCCAGTAGAGAGGTAAGATCTATCATAGTCTAGATAGGTGCCCAGAGAGTTCCCAATTCTCCTGAAGATGTCTTCGGTCCAGAAATGGAGTGGCAGTCCAGGGAGGTAAACCCAAATTGGCCCAGCCCCAAGCTGTTCTCTGTCTGGGTCAAACAACGCACTCCATCTCCTTAGCATTATCGGGGCCTGTTCGATGTGCCAGAAGGAAGATAATACCCAATTGGTGTGTTCTACTCGCGCAAATCGCAAAGCAAACCAGCCTCGGACAAAGGTTTGTACAAAAGGAAGATCGGCCAAATGATGGCCCCAGATTTCCGTGACCCACTGCTTAAGTCTTGCCGCAGAGTAATTTCATCCCCTA
This sequence comes from Pinus tabuliformis, assembly GCA_031772625.1. NCBI lineage: Eukaryota > Viridiplantae > Streptophyta > Pinopsida > Pinales > Pinaceae > Pinus > Pinus tabuliformis. Next base: position 616,048,318 of record CM062804.1, read on the forward strand.
ACTCTGCCTACCAGGACTGTGTTGGAAATAATACTGAGAGGGGGGGGTGAATCAGTATTATCAAGCCAAATATTCCCTTTTTAAAATTCAGAGGATATACGCTACTTCAGTTAGTAAAACCCGCGTATATACGCAACTATGTAGAAGGAAACCCGCATATACTATGCAAACTTATGATTTACATTCTCTTTCAGATGTTGATTATTAATCTGTGTATTTGAGTGAAATAGACAGTAACCAGACCAGTAAAACAGAACAGAAGACAGTCACACACAAGAACACAAGATATAAGGTGGAAACCCAATGTGGGTGAAAACCACCTGCTGCAATTCATCTCTATCTTTCTTTAATTAGAAACTTCCTTTTACAATGTATTGGTGCAGTCCTTTACCAGTATGCAGGCTACAACCTGCAGAGAGCTACAACCCCCTCTCGTTTTCCAGCTTCTCCTGGAAGGGAGCTACAACCCCCTTAGCTCTTGTACTAGCCAAGATACTAGTACGTAGGTGCTGGCCTACTGAAGGCTACAACCTTCTCTTTTTTTCCAGGGACCACGTTTCATAAATTTTCAAACTGGATCCATGAACATCAATCAATCATCAAGTATATCTGCATCAAACAATCTCCTTTTCCCCAATTAGCATTGAATCAAGTAAACACTTCTCTGACAGCTGTACCTAGAACACAGTAACAATAACCACACACCAAATTCTGAACCCAGAATGCTGCAGCAATAAACAGAGGCAGCTAGATCATAATTTAAAAGATGTACGCTACTTCAACAACCTGAAACCTGCGTGCATACGCTCCTGTGTTTGGACCAACCTGCGTATACGTCGTTTTCATTTACTGAACCAGCGTGTATACGCTCTTTCACTTTACTGAACCTGCGTACAGATCTATAAAGAATAATTCATTCTTTCAAATATTCAGACATTAATTAACCCAGATTGTCAGATTTATAGATCAAGCATGCGCCTCATATAACAGATCAAAATCATACAAAGATACTATTATTCAAGCTCAAAGATTATGACCCATCAATAGAACTTATCCTTCTTTATGCGCTAAGGTTCCTCCTTCATTCAGATCCAGATCTGCACCATAACCCCAATCACAAATATTTCAGATCTAGCACTTATTAGATATTCAATTCATTCAGATTGATTGCCTTGCTAAATGATCTCCTTCTTCTTTTATAGTCTTAGGCCTTTCACAATACCACGGTCCAAAACCATAATAACACAATACCATGAACCCAATACTTGGGGTCAACACTTTTGGATGCAATACCACGGACCAAAACCATAGGATCAAAAACTGTCGGACTAATACCATGAGCCAACCATGAAAGTGCGTGAACTTTTCTCTTCATGAAAGGAACTTTTCTCTGCATGAAAGTGCGTGAACTTTTCTCTATATGAAAGAAACTTTTCTCTGCATGAAAGTGCGTGAACTTTTTTCTACATGAAAGAAAATTTTCCTCTGCATGAAAGTGCGTGAACTTCTCTTTACATGAAAGAACCTTTTATCTTCATGAAAGTGCGTGAACTTTTCTCTACATGAAAGAAACTTTTATCTTCATGAAAGTGCGTGAACTTTTCTCTACATAAAAGAAACTTTTATCTTCATGAAAGTGTGTGAACTTTGTTGCACTATAATTTATCATCTGAGATGAATGGGTTGCCATCAAGTACAACATATGTATCATAATGCCAACAGACTGTCGCCGCCATGTCCATGGTATCTTGCCACTGGAAGTCCTCTTCCTAGTCCATAAATACTTCTTGTGCCCTGGGCTTAACACACCTTTGCCTCTTACCAAGTCTTGGCTCTGCATCCTCTGCACACCCTTGGTCTTCTTCAAGATTAGGGTTAGGAGGGTTAGGGTTAGGGTTTGGTGACGACAGGTCAGGGTCAGCAGGGAAAGTGTCTGGGAGGGGAGGGACATTTGAGTAGCAACTGGAGGGGTGAGTAGGAGCCGAGGGCGTAAAAGAGGGAGCAAGAAAGGGCGGAGCCTCTCCCTGCAGAGACTGTGAGGGGAAATGTGAAGCTGCAGAGGGTTGAAGAGAGGAGATGTCGGATGACCCAGTTGCCAGATCAGGGCCAGAGCTCCTGGAAGCGAATTGATGGGGGATTGGCGCCAAGGGGGGACAGCTGAGGCCGGCCAGGAGGCTGGCACTTCCGGGAGATCGATGACTGCGTTGGTCTGACCCGTGAGCGGCAGAAGCGGAGCGATAACCTCGGTAAGTTCTCTGCTAAATGGGAAGTAAACCTCGGAGCTGGACTGCCTGCCAAAAATGGATATGCCCTCGAGGGGGTCCTCAGAGTAGTCTATTAGGTCGGTCTCCATTGATGCCCCGGGGGTTACACCAGCTGCCACCGTTTTCTGGAGTAACCGTCACAGGAGGGAACCCAAAACAATAGCGCAAAACTGATGGGCGGTAGGGTTCAGTCACCTTTGCAGGGGGTTAAGGTAGGATCGCGACGGAACAGGGGGAGCGTAACGACGAGTGGTCGAGGAGCTGCAGGGAACGGGCCTAGTCGCTATAGGCGAGTACCAACTGTACCGCGGAGGGCCGACCCCGTGTCAAGGTGTGGTCACACCAGGGGAGCTCCCATCCTCACCATCACTTTCCAGGGAATCAATCGTATTATACCTTTCCTTAAAAGCTTAGAGAAATAAATAATTTAATTATTTATTTTTAATATATATATATATATATATATATATAATATTGCTTGCTAATTGCTTATACCTTTTCCCTTCTATATATAAAATATTTCACTTTATAAAACCTTTAGCCACATACATATCATACTAATCGTAACACCTTCTAATACTATTTGTTTTGTTTGTTTGTTTTAATTATTATATAATTTTTAATGAGTTATATATTTTATATAACGTATATGAATTTATGATCATGAAAACGAGGAATACTGGTGACCAATGAAAAAAAGGGCGTGACGGATTGAAGGATGAATTAGCGGCGGCAGATGTCAGATTGTTGGGAAAAATTGGAACGAAAGTCGACAACTTGGATTTGTGCGACAAGGTTATACATAGGGGCAGAGGTAACGACAATGTTTAGCAGTGAAGTATTCTTCCAGTTGGCGGAAAAACAATATATAAACAACGTATGGTGCACAGAAGGGTTCAGTGGTTGCGCAAAAGGAGGAGTCGATTAGGGCAGGACGTGTTTGGCAATTGCACATGTGACGGTGGAGGCACGGCTGAGGTTGGACCGACGAAGGAAGAGCGGTGCAAATAGTAATAATGACTGAATAGGTGTTGTTTGCACGCCACGATGGAGAGCCTAAACGCTCGTGGTTGCAGTCGGACGACCATGATAGTCCACTGTCTAGCGTCAAATGTGCAAAAATTTAGGCGATTTCTCGGACTGTAGTTGCAATAGTAGTTAGGAATGTCTGTCGGAGCAGTGGACGGGAAGATGGCCTGCAACTTGGGTTTCTAAAGTATGGCAGTAGCAGTGGTGGAACAGAGGTAGTTGGTCACTGTCGACTGTTAGAAAGGAAATGGTGGCGAGAGGCTTGTGGGCATTGCCTACAACAGTCAAGTAAGGTTTGGATTCAATATACTCCAAAATCCTTTGTTCGTTCAACGTAAGTTTGAATTTTGGTTTTTGATTTATTTATTTATTTATTTATTTCCAATACAAAATTTTGATTTATTCTTATTTTTCTTTTCTAATACGATTTTTTCTCAATATAATTTTTTTATATATATAACAAAAAAAAGTTATCAACAATTTTATTTTTTAATTTTTTTATGGCCAAAGGCCAACTAGAAAATTGGAGAAGCTCCAAACTCTGGTGTAGCAAAATGCTTCAATTGTGACGACAACAAGGTTGTCAGGAGGTTGATGGCCAAAAACCTGGTGATCAGCCAACATGGCTCTGATACCAATGTAATGACCAAAAGTCATATATGCAACGGAAATATTAAATACTTCGTAGACAAAGACATCCATCATAAGATGGTAATTGTAAATTGTATATTGTATAAAAGAATTGATGTAGGATGAGTACAATTGAGAATGAGGGTCCTGTATATATAGCCAGGTAAGTACCCTCTCACATACAAGTATGTCTTTAAGACATGCCTTTTCATTATTAACTAACTAACCATTAGTTAGTTTACTTATTATTTATTACTATATTTATATTATTATGATTATTATTTATTATCTATTTATCTATTTTTACATAATTTATGTTCATAACAGCATGAGTTAAGGAGATCTCTTTTGCAAATAGAGGTTATGTCCATTGATGAATATTTGAAAGATTTCAAAAGCTCATGGGTGAAACAGAATGTACCATCATGTCATATGGATGGACTAATCAAAGGAACCTTACCATCATAAATTTTCTTATCTTTTGCCACAGGGAAACATGTTTCTAAAATTAGTTGATGCATCTGATAAGGTGAAAGATGCACATTTGTTACTTCATCTTTTGGATGAGGTCGTTGAACAGGCGGGGGTAGCTAATGTTGTTCAGATCATCACAGATAATGCCTCTAACTATGTTCTTGCTGGTAAAATGTCTGAGGAAGAAAACAACCATCTTTTGGACCCCATGTGTTGCACATTGCATAGACCTCATGCTTGAGGATATTGGTAAAATAGATTGGATCAAGAACACTATAGAGCATGCCAAAAGCATAACAAAGTATATCTACAATCACTCATGGATTTTGAACCTGATGAGGAAAAACACAGGGGGCAAGGATCTTGTTAGGCCTGCCATCACTAGATTTGCAACTCATTTTTTGACATTGCAATCTATGTTTTCCCAACATAGAAACTTGCAGAGGATGTTTTCCAGTGATGAATGGAATGGATGTCAATGGGCCCGCAAACAGGATGGCAAAGGTGTGAGAAAGAAAGTTAATGAAGACATATTTTGGAAAAAGGAAGCAGAGATTGTGAAGGTTGTTGAGCCACTAGTTAAGGTGTTGTGGCTGGTGGATGGGGAAAGATTGGCTATGGGTTTCATTTATGAAGCTATGGATCAGGAAAAGGACTAAATAAACGCAGCATACAAGGATAAAGTGGCTAAATATGGGCCCATTTGGGAAATCAATGATGAAAGATGGAATAATCAACTCCATCGCCCTATACATGTAGTTCGGTTTTTTCTCAACCAAAGGTATCATTATAAAGCTCTGGAGGCAGAAGCTTTGACTAGGGAGGTTAGAGATGGATTAATTGAGTTTCTTGAGCGCATGGTCCCTATTGAGAGTGAGCAGTTGGAGATACACTGACAAATCACTTCTTTCAGTAAAGCCACAGGTACCTTTGGCAAGAACCTAGCAAGGATTGTAAGGGAAGCAGATAAGCCAAGTAAACAATTTCAATTTTCAAATTCTTATTTTGTTAAATTGTTTATAATTTGAAAGTTGGATATAATTTGTTGAGCTAAATCATTATACAACTATGTTTTTTGCAGCATAGTGGTGGGAGGTATTTGGTAGCCATGGTCCTCAATTGCAGAAGTTTGCAATCTATATTTTGAGTCAAACTTGCATTTTTTTTGGGTGTGAGCACAATTGGTCAGTCTTTGAGAGGATTCACACGAAGAAGAGAAACTGTTTGAATTAAAAACGGTTAAATGATCTAGTCTACGTCCAATACAACCACCGACTAAGACGCAACCAATTCTTGAACAAAAGCCCTGATACAGATCCCATTATGTTGGAAGATATTGATCCATCATCAAATTTGGTAGTGGAGAGTCAACCAGCAGAGTTCGACCCTAATGAGGATATTGGTCTTGATTTGTATTTAGAGACGGAGGCATTACAACAGAATGTTCAGTTAAATACAGATCCACTAGTACCAAGCCCAGCCCCAAGTCCTCCAATTGCATGCACTTCCTCTACTCAACCATAATGCAGGTGCATAGCTCGTTTATCTCAGTGTGCTGTTTCTACGCCTACTAGTGCTCCTACTTCTACAGTAGCAGTTGGAGATATTGATGAGGAGGAGCCATGGGTTTCCCTGTCTGACTTTGATTCAGAGCCTAAGCCAAATGATGTTGGCTTCTCTGGCAGTAGTAACTAGTGATGTTTTGTTGTAGAGGCCATTTAGAGCCTCCTTGGACAATGCACTAGGTGCGATTTTGATATAATAGATATATTCATGAGCATACTTTGATCATATGTTGTCTTTTCTCTATATTCTAATGCTTTGAGTTTGGAAAGATGAATGAATATATTTAAAATTATGTTTTTTCATAAATAAAAAAATGTTTAATGTATTTTTACAAAGACCGAGTCATTGAAATCAAGTAGGTCGAGTCGATACCGAGAAAGAGTCAGAGTCGGAGTCGACCCTCACCCGGTTATGAGTCTGAGTCAGAGTTTTAAAACTATGACTACACCAATGAAAAGTCATACCTTCGGGGTTGAGAGGCCCACCTTCCAACATACGATCATAGCAGATGGGCGAGGGACCACATGGTTGGCTCAGATGGCGGAGATAGTGGCACATTGAGCTATCTTGGTGGCTGTAAGGGGTTGTTGGTTGTCGGCTAAGGACCATCTAGGAGAAAATTTTCTTCGATGGATACTACCCATAGGTGGTGGTTAACAGAGCTCAACCTCATTTGGACATGCATCTCAACCAAATTCGATCTGCAACAATGAAGGAGAAGAAGAGTAGCTGGGAGGACGAAGAAGAAGTGCAAAAGTCGAAATTTTGTCAAGGAAGTTTTTTTCTTGTCTCGCTAAGGTTTGTGAAGCTGAAAATTGCAAGAGTACGAAATTTTGTAGTAGTTGCAAGGGGCCGAAATTGCAGGGTCGAAATTTTGTTGCAGGGGTCGAAGTTGCAATAGCAGTGTAGCAATATCGAAGTTCTAGAAGCTATCTCAAGGAAGATCTTGTTAGGGGTTGGCTTGGGGCTTGGAGGGTTCATTGGCTTGGGTCTTTGCGTCTTGGAAATCTCTTTTCTAACCAAATTCTAAAGAAGAAGAGAAGCATTTTCTAGGTTTTCCCCTTGGAGGGGTTTTTCCCTGGCTTGGAACCTATATCTTGTGTACTCCGTCTCTTTGTGATCTTCATTGTTTTGATAATTGTTTGATGAACAGAACTAATGAAGTAATAAAGAATCAATTAATATCACAAGTAACTATCGTGATAAGGAAAATAAATTCTAATCTACAAGTCTCCATATTTTCGAACATATGCAACATCCATCTAGATAGTCTTTAAAATTTATTTTCAACAAATTAGGGCGCAAACTAACATAATCTAGAATTAATAGTTCCATACATTAGACATTCAAAATGGTAATATTCAACAAAGAGCACTTACAAGATAACATGCAATATATCCATCCATTTGCCAAAGAATAGCTCCAAAGACAATCCAAATCTACCTTCCACACACAAAATGCATTCTAAGAATCTCCAATAGCCACAAAGAGACAAATGTGAGTTCCTCTAAGAGGTCTGAAATTTCCAAGTGTGACGATGAGAGAGATCAAATGAGGTCTCTCTCTATATATGTGTCCAATCATGTCTAATTTTAGCCTATTATCCCCTCAACTAATAAAATAATGGGCAAATACTAGGTAAGGTCACAAGCCAACCTTATAGCCAATGTGAAAACATAATATTTAACCCATAGGAGGGTCGAAAGGCTAACATCATGGATGCGTAGACCTCCTTTAGGCAAACGTTGGGCTCCTCTAGTGCCAAAATGAGCGTAGAGGGCTCCAAAAATCAAGGTCTAGGGGTTGGCCCCTAGACTTCCATGCAAATCATCCTATGGACCCCAGTTTTGGGCTTGGGACACAATAATTGGTCTCGTGGGTCTCCTAGTGGTGAAATACACTGGTTATGCTTCAAAGTTGAGGGCTTTGAGGATGATGTTAGCTCTCCCATGTCTCAAAGGGTGAGACAAACATCATCTAGGCCTTAGATTAGCTACCAAACCATGTGATCATTGCTAATACGGTTAGGGCATGCTGGTCCAAGTGCATCATCTCGTGAATAGTATGGGGCAAAGTGCAAGCCTATTGAGGTGTTGAGGGCGCCCATGGATATGAATGATGCTCTGCAAGTGACAGGAGTCCCATGGCTCTCAATGCTTCACCTGTAGGGTTTCATATGCTCTTCTAGTGGGCTTAGGTCCCAGTTAAGTTGCCCAACCCATAATGAAAACCACCTACCAATCACACACAACATCCAGTGTTGCATCTTCACCATTAGGTACAAAAATCATTAGTGCATCGAAGTGGACCAAGTTTGTTAATCAAGGGAAAGATGACATTTCATACAAGGATTCCCTTGCAAAATTTGGGGCTTTGATCATGCCATAGTGTTACCTCCCTAGGTAGCAACAGCTAACGGATGACCCTATTAAGTGTTCCCAACCCGTAAGGAGAAACACAGTTCATTGGTACATCCTTCAATCAATAGGTGCCATGTGAATAGTGATGCAACGGAGCAGAAAAGGGGTATCACGGCCAAATACCATGGTCAAAGGGGTAACAATGATGAGGAATTTCACATTTTGGGCGTCCAAATGTGAGGAGGGAGCAATCGTTGATGCATGAGTTACCTTGGCCTTTGTTTTCCACCCCTCTTAGTGCCTTTTACTTTTTTATGATATTTCTTTGTACTGCTGCCAGAAGCTTTGAGAAATGAGAGCATGCTTTGAATGATGTGTAGTAGTGGTTACCCCCTTAGTGGTGGGGCAAATCATCATCCACGAGGGGTTGGGACATGCAAGGGTTCCTTTCCATGATGTGGTAAGGCAACATTGGACCCAGGAACCAAGTGATGGCCATAATGATAAGGGGTAGCGCTCATGCTTGGCTTTTGCCCACGTGCTTAATGTTAGTGTCTCGACCATGTTTTGCATTTTATAGTTTTATTTCTTTTGTTTCTTGCTTGTAGCCACGATATGCTCTTTCCTTTTTTTTCGCTGCATCAACCTAGGGCAAAATTTCCAAGCCCGACCCAGATATGCGGAAAAGGTGGACCCATAGTCAAGTGGACCTGAAGATGGGAGATGGAGTGTAGGGCTCGTAATGTACAAAGGGAATTGATAAGTATGGAATAGGGAAAACAGGACCACGCTATTTCAATCAAAATTTCCCAAGTAGCGCCTTCCTAAAGCCATGGGCCATTAGGGGAGGTCCCACTAGACTAGGGTTGAAGATTAACCTCCCATTTAAGGTGAGGGAACAAAACCATAGTCAAAACCCTTCCTTCTTCCAAGTCACCCCATAATCCATGCCAAATGCCTAAATGAAAAACAAGCATAAGCACCTGATTGCATAATGAATAATGTACCTGTTGGGTCGAATTGCCCACCTTCCAACGTGTGCTCTTGAAAAATGGGCGAGGAAACATACAACTGATGCAGGTGGCATAGATAAGAATGGCACATCACATTGGCTACTTGGTGGCCATCAAGGGCTATTGGCTGTCAACTGGAAGAGATGACCAAGAGAAATTTTCTCCTATAGGGTTAACCACTTTTGGTGGGTAACAGTTCCAACAAAAAATATTTTTGGTCACTCATTAAACATTAATAAAATTATCTTATGTTATCTTATCTTCAATTTGCATACTTTCCTTTCCTTATTCACTTGTGTGTGTTCATATCATACCATTGCACTAAATATACTCTATTGGCAGATCTTAACCAGATTATTAAATATAGTTTGACTTCGTGTAAACATATGATATATGTATCATTCACTTCCATTTTTCGTTGGAAATGTTTGTCCACTTCACAGGTGTAAACAGCTTTTCTCTACTCAATTTCTTGACGAAGTTCAAATACTTACCCCAGATATGCAATTATCCAGAAAGCACTGGAAGGAAAATTTACTTTACCTTCTAAGCTGTTGATACTTCTTCGGAAGATGTGCAAGAAGTGCCTACAAAAACAGCACCACTGATGTTAAAGATACAAATTTCATATGCTCTTGAAATAGATAAATGTAAAAATTTGATATCTAAAATTATATTGCAATCGGTAAATCACATGATAAAATGGAAGCTAGGAGTAAGAGCTAATTAAGCAAAAGGAGTTAAAATCAAATTCAAAAAATTGCATCAAGAAGAGAATCACCAAGTAGCTCTTAAACAATTCAAGCATAAATACTTCCTTACTCTTGGGTTGATTATCCTCATTTACCTACATAGACATTAAAGTTCATGGTAAATCACTCAAAAGGTGCTGTCATGTAATAATTCAAGGCTGCATGCAAGCCAGTATAACTCAATCAGGGTATTTCAAGTCCAGTATCTTAGGTTTTAAGCATAGAGTGGCTTGAAGCTGTCCATGTCATAAGCTGAAAATGTATATGGTGAATTTTGTATTGTATTCAATTAAGTTGTAGTGCTTCCAAATTAAAAAATGAATTAAATAAGTTTGGATAAAAAATGGTTCTTGACATCTTGTCACATCAAACTATTTGTTTTCACCTCTGCACTTCATTAATTAGTTAAAACGAAAGTTGCACATATTGTTTCCAGAAATCTATTCACAAGGGTCTGTAAAGAATCATATCAGAAATATCAGGGAAAATATCAGCAAGCATAAACTTGGAACTTAAAATCTTGGAAAAACTTAGAAAATAAAACCTAAAAAAACTATGAATAACCAGAAAATCGGGAGAAATCTGAGATTTTTGCAACATTCACTTAAGATTAAGCTTTTCCCAAAATGGTTTTGCAAAATTTGCAGCAGAATCCAATCCACAGGCAACCAAGACTGATTTAACATGCAATAGTGTTAAATTGGGCAATTAGGGCCAAACTCCACCTTGGACAGCTCATATGATGCAGCTGATATTTTTATTGGATTCCTCTTTCCGAGAGGTGTAGGATTGATCTAAAGATCATCTCATTCTGGCATGTACAAATGGAATTATGAATTTATTTCTTCTATGGACAAATTGTCAAGGTCGGCCAGCGAACTAATATAGGCTCAGAAGCACAAAAGACATGTCTCTTCACCCTCAAAGTTGCATATAAATAGAAGGAGCATCTACCTCATTTGGACATCATTCATCATTCACATATCTCTCTCTCCTCATCGGATTGAGTGTATGGATTTCTGGGCGGCTTCTCTCCTCCACACGTGTGAAGGACATTCTGTGATTTTCTGTTTCATGTGTTGGCCAAATTGCAGAAGGTTTGACCAGCGTTGACTGGGCAGCAGTTGACCTTGTTTGACTGCGATTTTCTTGGAGAAAATTCTGTTTGGGCAGGCCACATTTCTGGGCACAGATTTCGAGGCATTCTGAACTGTTTGACCAGCGCTGACTGTAGAGAAGTTGACAGCAGGTTTGACTCTGCATTGACCAAGTTTGACTGATATTTTCGAGACTGTTTTGGGCTGATTCAGACTGTCCTTGGAGGCCGAATTGACTGGGTTTGACCGACTTGATTTGGAGGTGTAATTCTGCTAAGTTGACCAGCGTTGACTTTCTGGTTAGGGCATCCTGTTGACTGCAGTTTGACTGGACAGATTTGACTGTGATTGGGCAAGTGAATTTTGTATATTGTACTCTCTCTCTCTGCTGAACTCTTGAAAAATAATAAGAAAAATTGATCAAGGGGTTCCCCACATTGGAATTTGTCCCTAGCATGTGCCACATCTTGTGTCCTCTTGTCTTGGCTTGTCTTTTGCTTTTTATTTATGCTCTATCTGTATTTACTATCATGTTAATGTAATTGCTAATCTGGAAATTGATATTGGGCTAATAAGAAAAATTGAAGTAAATTGTTCTTAAGCATAGAACATACCATCGTTATCTAAAATTAACATGCTATCAGAGGCGAGGTGAAGACAAAGTCCAAGCAAGAGTGAAAGGAGCAATCACTAAGAAGAGAAATCACTGGGATTTGTTGACAATGACAAGAGTTAATGTCCTCCGCATCATAATTCAAGCCTGATGACAAACTCAATGATAAGTCTAATTATCATGCATGGAAGATGTCTCTTGATTTGACTTTGGAAGAGCAGGATGTTATGGACTATGTGCAGGGAAAGATTACGGAACCTCCTTAAAATGCATCGGCTGCCAATAAGACTAAGTACAAGAAAGGTGAAGTCAAAGCAAAGAAGATCATAAGGGATTCTATTAACAAGCATTTGGTTGCATACAACTCCAATTTGAACACATCTAAGGAGATGTATGACAGGTTGGTTGGCATGTTCAAAGTTAGCAATGCAAACCAAGTTCTCTTCCTCAAGAACAAGTTGAAGGACATAAAGAAGGGAAGACGTGGAGATATCCAATCCTACTTCATGAAGATTACCAAGATCAAAAATGATCTTCTTTCTAAGTTGCAGGAAACGCAGGTACAGGGTCCGTTTCCGTACGGAAACGAAACGGAAACACGTTTCCGCGTACCGTACGGCCTGGAAACGCGTTTCCGGCCGTACGGCCACATTTCCCCAAAAAAAACACTTGTTTTTTTTTTTTTCTTTTTTTTTTTTTTTTTTTTTTTTTAGGGTTTCCAGGTAGTAAATGTGATGTAAATTTAATCTTAATGTTTAAATGTTTATGTAAGTAAATGTATCATTCATGCTTTATGATTGCACATATATAATAATAATTTTTAAATATTTTTAATATATATATATATATATATATTATTATATATATTCGCGTTTCCCCGTTTCCAAAATTTGGGGAGGTCGCGTTTCGTTTCGCTTCCCGTTTCGTGCAACTTAGTCTTCTTTCAATAGGAGAAGTTATTGCTGATAGGGAGCTCACTCTCATTGCCCTTGGAGGTCTCCCTCGTGAATGGCATGTGTTCAACACTACTATCCTCAACAATGACAGGATTCCAAGTTTTGATGAATTGTTGACTAGATGCACTCAAGAAGAGACAAGGATGATGGAGAGAGACATGCCTTCTAATAGGAGTGATCCTACTGCATTCTCTGCTCATGCTAAAAAGAAGAAAAATGCAGGTTCAAAGAAGCAATGTCAAGGAAGACCGAGATTCAAAGATGGAAGGAAGGGAAGATGCTTCATTTGTAACAGGTTTGGCCACTATGCTAGGGAGTGTCCTAATAGAAGGGATACACCTCATGATGATGACAACCACAACCACAACAATTTCAGGGGCAACAACAATCAAAGGAATGGCAGATTCAACAACAAAGGAAAAAGGAATGCTCCCGCTACTCAACATGGAAATGGTCGACCTCCCAAAAGATCAAGAAACTCCAGGTATGATGAATCTAATGTTGTAGATAACAAGCAAAAAGAATTTATCTTATATCTGCCCTCTCTACTGCCTCTCCTCCGGATACCTTGGGAAATTGGTTGATTGATAGTGGTGCCTCGAGGCACTTTACTGGGTATAAGGAACCTCTTTCAAATCTGATAGAAAATGATACAAATTTGGAGATCATTCTTGGAGACAATGCCACCTATCCCATGAAAGGAGTTGGAAATGTTACTCTTCAATTAAATCTATTGAAATGTCTAAGTATTACTCGTTAGAAATTTTATTTGTATTCTTCTGGTTTATTTCTCCTACTTGTTAATTACCAACAAGTTATTTAAACATATAAACATTGAAATAAACACAATACAGTCTCAACCATTTATAGATCAACAGTTGAAAGAAAACAAACACACAAGTGACACCGTTATTTTTGGAAAAATGTCCCAAGAAAAACCCAATGCGGGAAAACTAGTGCAGCTATTCTAATGGTTTGCTATTGCAGTATTCCTTGAGTACGATTGGGAGCCTAATCGGCTCATCCGACAAAAAAAAAAAACCAGCAATAATACCTCTCTATTAGGAAACAGGTATTCAGAAAACTTGTCCCACGAAACCCTCTCCAGCAACTCTGAAGCACTGCGTCAGCCTCCTGCTGCTCTACGTCAACCCTCTAAGGCATTGCGCAGCCTCTAGGACCCTCTGCGTCACTCCTGCTGCCTTCTACGTGGATGATGCAGGCCCTCTGGCCTCTGCATTGTCTCTGTTGGGCTCTATGTGGCCTGCTCTTGCTGTTGCTTCTCGCTCTATGCCTCTGCGCTGGTCTCTCGGCACTATCTCTGCCTCTCTGTTCAGAACTCACCGCCCCTCGCTGCTGATCACTCCGGTGTGTTTTCCAGCTGACCTCAAGCCTCCTCTTATACTTTTCCTGTTGGTCCTCGAATGGCCGAGATTAAATCTCTAATCAACGGCTAAGATTAGATTTGGCTTGATCCATGACTTTTGGAACCTTCTAACCCAGTTTTAATTTATACCCATTAATATTTTATTTTTCCGAAGTTTAGACTTAGGAACTCATTAAAAATGTTAATTATTTTAATATCTCCCAAACCGGGTACAATCTATCCAAACCATTTCTAAGTCTTGGAGATCTCGTGTGCTTTAGCCTTTCCACCAATTTTCATGGCTAAAGCACACCCGATGCTACCCAAAATCAACATTCCCTCTTAGCGAGCACTGTGCTCTAGTAATACTCCTTGTTGAGCATCACTCTGATTATCTGGCACCGGTACCTGTGCTGATGCTAGGCCTCCCCGTCCAACATCCTTTGCACTGCTGCATCCTCTACACTGCCGTTGTTGCATCCGTACGACAACTCCCTCTACATCCTTGTTGTTGCTGATCCATCCTCCCAACACTGCATCTGCACTGCATCCCCCTCTCATCATGTTGCATCGTGCTATTGCACTGCAACTCAGTCACTGAGAAGTAAGTAACTGATCCACCCAACTTCTGACATCCCTGTCAGGCTAGAAACACTCCCGATGTTGAAGCCCTCTCTACCGCTAACAAGTTCTACCTCTATTGACCTCTGCGGTGCTGCAACAACTCGCTACATCTCGCACCGTTGTACACCTCTTTGTGCCATCCTGCACCGTTGCAACATCTCGTACCTCTCCCACTGTTGCAGCCTACAAGCCTTGCGCTGCCCGGGGACTTCTGCACTGTAGCACTATCTGTCGCATCATCTGCATCCGTCTCTACCAACATCCGCCAGTCCTGCTATTCCTCTTCAAGGCTCCTGTAGCAAGGTATAATCCAAAAGGTTGTGAAAATTCTATCACTACAACATCTTATTTACTTTGCCTACTTATTTTCAATAAGTTATTTATAAAATTCCTCAATAAACATTAAAATAAATTTTGTCGCAGATATCACACCATAATACAGAAACAAACACATGCACAAGAATCAACACATCGACATAGATATTTTGGACAACAATCCCCGGAAAAACCCAATGTGGGAAAACTAATGCAGCAAGGGAGGATTTTATTATTCAGCAATTCTTCAGTACAACTGGGTGCCAAACTGGCTTGCCCAACAGAGAGAATAATTCTCCAACACTTCTCCCAGTCCCAGTGTCGGCCTAGCTGACCTCTGCATGGCTCCCACACTCTGAGTCAACCCCTACTTGTCTGCATCATCCCTGGGCCTATCTGCGTCACCCACGCAGACCCTCTAGTGACTGCACAGTCTCCTGCTGCCTCAGCGTCTGCCTGAAAGGCCTTGCATCTGCCTCTCTTGCCTCTGCACTGGTCTTCTGTTGCTGATCCTGACTCTATGCTCCATACTTGCTGCGTCCTGCTGCTTTCCAGACCACTAGTTCGAATTTTTCAGCTAACCCCGCTCCAGAAATCGAACTGACTGGTCTCCCTTAATGTGTTCCCCAATTGACCCTCAAGCTTCTTCTTATACTTTTCTCATTGGTCCATAAACGGCCGAGATTAAGTCCCTAATCAACGGCTAAGATTAGATCTGGCTTGATCCATGACTTTTGGACCATTCTAACTCAGTTTTATATTAATTCACATTAATATTTTATTTTCCCTAAGTTTAGACTTGGGGACTCCATTGAAAATATTAATTATTTTAATATCTTCCAAACTAGTTAGATTCTGCCCAAACCATTCTGGGTCTTGGAGATCTCATGTGCTTTAGCCTCTCCACCAATTTTCGTGGCTAGATCACATCCGATGCTACCCCAAATCAGCACTCCCTCTTAGTGAGGATTGTGCTCTAGTAATACTCCTCACTGACTGTCACCCTGATCATCTGGCATCAGTCCCTGTGCTGATGCTAAGCCTCCCTACCCAATATCCTCTACACTCTTGCATCTTGTACCACTGCCCATGGCACTACTACTGCCACTGTTGCATCTGTACGGCAACTCCCTCTGCATCCGTGCTGCTATCACCCCCATTTCTGCTACTAAAATGGGTTATTTATCATCCCCATATTTTCCCTGAAGTAATCAAACTTTGTCCTTCCAAGGGCCTTGATGAGGATGTCTGCCACCTGTTCTCCTGTAGGAGTGTAGCTCAATTGTACAGCTCCTCGTTGGACACAGTCTCTGACAAGGTGACACTAGATATCAATATGCTTTGACCGATCATGAAACACTGGATTCTCAGAAAGCTTGATGCAACTCTAATTATCGCACATGATCCTGGTCACCTCCATTTTCCTTCTGAATAGGTTCACAAGCAGTTTTCTAAGCCATATGGCCTCACAGGAAGTTGTGCTCGCCGCCATATATTCTGCCTCAAATGAGCTCAAAGCCACGAACTTCGGTTTCCTACTACACCAAGAAGTCATTCCCAATCCAATGTTGAAACAGTACCCAGAGGTACTTTTCCAATCCACTGAACTTCCTGCCCAATCTGCATCAATAAATCCACTCAATCTGATATCCTTACCCCTAGTGTACAAGAGTCCATAATTGATTGTTCCATGTAAATACCTGAGAACGTGTTTCGTTGTTTCCCAATGCGCCCTCTTCGGTTCCACCATGAACTGACTGAGGGTGTTGACAGCATAGCAAATGTCTGGCCTGGCATTGACCAAATACATCAAGGACCCTATGAGCTGCCTATATAGGGTGGGATCAACATCCTTCTCTTCTGATGCATCAATCTTCTTCCAGTTGGTGATCATTGGAGCAGCCATGGGTCTACAGTCCTCCATCCTGAATCTTTTCAGGATTTCTGTATCATACCTCCCTTGCCCAAGAAAGATCTCTCCCTTCTGCTACCAAACTTCCAACCCTAAGAAGTAATGCATTAGTCCCAAATCCCTCATATCGAATTATGTGGCTAGATTCTTCTTGCAACCCCCAATGAGCCTGGATGATCCTGTCAGAAAGAGATCATCCACATACAATAGTAAGATTAGCGGCTCATTCTCTATAACCAGATAGTAGAGATTCGGATCCGCTTCACTCTTGACAAATCCCATCTTCCGCAAGTAGCCATCGATTCGACCATACCATGATCTAGGTGCTTGTTTCAGCCCATACAAGGCTTTCTTCAATCTGCATACATGAGACTTCTTCTCATGTGTCTCAAAGCCCTCTGGTTGTTCAATGTATACCTCTTCTTCTATTACCCTGCTCAGAAAAATCCGTTTTGACATCCATCTAATGAATCTCCCACCCCATCTGAGCTACAAGAAATATCACAGTGCTAATAGAGATATATACCTGGCTACCAGGGTGAAGGTCTCCTCGTAGTCAATTCCTTCCTTTTGAGCATACCCTTTAGCCACAAACCTGGCCTTGTATTTCTCAACACTGTCGTCTGCAGCGTATTTGATCTTGTAGATCCATCTCGAACCTACTACTGATCTATCTTGAGGCCTTGGCACTACCTCCCAGACATCGTTCACAATTATGGAGTTGTACTCCTCTATTATTGCATCTAGCCAAACTTGATGTTGAGCTGCCTCCTAGAAACTGGCAGGCTCCCCATCCTAAGCTATTGATGCCGGATATCTATCTAGTTGTTTTCGCTCCCTCTTATTGTTTCCTAGCGCACCAATGAAGTCCTCTACATCTCGCAGAATCTGACGAAATTCCCTGCTAGTTCTTCCTCTGCCAGTAGGTGCCTCTGTTAGCTCCTCCTCATCCTGTGAATCTTCCTGATCTGAGGAAGAATTCTTTACTTATGTTGGTTGAAGAGGTTTAACCAACGGCTCTTCTTTTGACTGCTCCTCAGAAGGCATCTCACGAGATTTTCTGAAATCCCTGTCCTCCATGAACTTTACATCTCGTCGAACCACTACCTTCCTGCTCCCTAGAAGATAGATTCAGTATGCCTTACCGTTCTCGCTATATCCCACTAGATATCCCTTTTCTGCAGTTTGATCTAGCTTTTTCCTCTTTTCCTCGGTATGTGACAATATGCTAACCTCCCAAATATCTTGAGATGACTAACTTCAGGTGTCTTCCTTGTGAAAAGTTTCTCTGGAGTAATCTTGCCCAATGCCTGATGAGGAGTCCTGTTCTGAACATAGACTGTTGTGTCGCATGCTTCCGCCCATAGGAATTTTGGCATATCTTGATCATACATCAGGGCCCTAGTTGATTCTACAATAGTCTTGTTATTCCTTTCTGCTACTCCATTTTGCTCCAGATTGTACGAAGCTATCCACTCTTTTCTAACGCCCTCCTTAGCGCAAAAGTCAATGAAGTCCTTATCGACATACTCTCCTCCATTATCTAAGCACAAAACTTTTATTTTCTTCTCAGTCAAATTCTCCACAAGAGCCTTGAACTCTTTGAATCGACAGAAAACCTCATCCTTGGTTTTCAGAAAATAAATCCAAGTTTTCCTTGAGTGGTCATCAATGAAGGTAAGGAAATACTCGACACCACTAAGAGCTTTGGTGGACATAGGTCCGCAGATATCTCAGTGTGTCAATCCTAGTACACTCTTGGCCCTGTGTTTACTCCTAGGAAATGTTGCCTTGGCATACTTTCCTAGAGCACATCTTCTGCATACATCATCTCGTTCCGTACTAAGATTTGGAACACCCGTTATAGTGCTCCTGAGAATTTTCAGAGCCCCATGGTGCAAATGTCCCATTCTTCTGTGCCATAGTTCGTTCAAGTCCTTGTCTCCATGACTGCCTATTAGTGCCATTAGTGATTCTAGTTGTAATCTAGATTATGTACAACCTGTTACTTTTGATCCCGATCTGCACGTTTTTTTCCAGCTCAGGTATATGATGTATACCTTTTCCTTGATGAAGTAGACGTCATAGCCCTTTCTTTGAAGTTGCGACACCGAAAGTAATTTCATCCCCAATCCTGGTACATGTAGCACATTTGTAGCGCGAAACTATTCTCCCAATTCTGTTTGAAAAACTATGGTACCCTTCCCTACTAGAATACACTTTGCCTTGTTCCCCATGGTGATCTGAAAGTTCATCTTCTCTTCTCGATACTCTGAGAAACATTCCCTGATTCCCGTCATATGCCAAGAGGCTCCACTGTCTATATACCATACTTCTGATGATGCAGAACTAGTCATACAAGCCACTTCTTCTTCCATCCTGGAAGCCAGCATGGAGAAATCGAAATCTCTTGTTCAATATTCTGAAAATCTGTGCGAGTCCCCTGACGTGTATGCCTCTGCATCATGATCTTGACCCATAACTAATTTTCCCTTCCTGTCTCTGATTACTCGCTCTGATACCATGTGAAAATTCTATCACTGCAACATCTTATTTACTTTCCCTACTTATTTTCAATAAGTTATTTATGAAATTCCTTCAATAAACATTAAAATAAATTTTGTTGCAGATATCACACCATAAACAGAAACAAACACATGCACAAGAATCAACACATCGACACAAATATTTGGGACAACAGACCCCGGAAAAACCCAATGTGGGAAAACCGATGCAGCAAGGGAGGATTTTATTATTCAGCAAGTCTTCAGTACAACCGAGTGCCAAACTGGCTTGCCCAACAAAGAGAAAAATTCCCCAACACTTCCCCCAGTCCCAGCGTCAACCTGGCTGACTTCTGCATGGCTCCCAGACAATCTGCGTCAACCCTGCTTGTCTGCGTCATCCCTCGGCCTATCTTCATCACCCACGCAGGCCATCTAGTGACTGCGCAGTCTCCTACTGCCTTAGCATCTGCCTGAAAGGCCCTGAGTCTACCTCTCTTGCCTCTGCACTGGTCTTCTGTTGCTGATCCTGACGCTCTGCTCTATACTTGTTGCCTCCTGCTGCTCTCCAAACCACTAGTTCAAATTTCTCAGCTAACCCCGTTCGAGAAATCAAACTGACTGGTCTCCCTCAGTGTGTTCTCCAACTGATCCTCAAGCCTATTCTTATACTTTTCGCGTTCATCCATCAACGATCGAGATTAAGTCCCTAATCAACGGCTAAGATTAGATCTTGCTTGATCCATGACTTTTAGACCATTCTAACTCAGTTTTATATTAATTCACATTAATATTTTATTTTCCTTAAGTTTAGACTTAGGGACTCCATTAAAAATATTAATTATTTTAATATCTTCCAAACTGGTTAGATTCTGCCCAAACCATTTTTGGGTCTTGGAGATTTCATGTGCTTTAGCCTCTCCACCAATTTTCGTGCCTAGAGCACATCCGAAGCTACACCAAATCAACAAAGGTTGGGTACCTCAAGGATCCTGCCCCTCATCGCCTATAGTCCTCCTGACTATAGCTCAATGTCTCCCCACTTCTTCTCTAGTGGTACATGAGCACTCATGGCACAATCGTCATCCTCCTCGACTTCTTTCTCTGCCTTCGTTGGCGCTGCCTTAGAGTCAAAAGCCTCTCCCTTGTTCTTCTTCCTCGGACACTGGTTCACATAGTGACCCATTTCCCCACAATGGAAGCACTTGACCTTGATGAGGACCTTCTTCTTCCTCTTCTCCTGCTTTCCCGCAGATGCCAAAGCCGCATCCTCTTTCTCTTCCTTCTTGATCCTGACCCCTTTGCTGCTACTTCCCGTCTTGGTTAGCTATCTAATATCTTCTTGATGAAGAGCTGCCCACAGTTCTTCCCAATCTGGAAGACTCACCCTGCCTAGTATGCTCTACACAAATGTCTCCCACTCCTCAGATACTGTGTTAAGTGTAATCCTCACCATCAACTCCTGATCCGGCGTGGCCCCTATGGAAGTCAGTTGGTCACGAATATCCTTCAACCGGCTGAGGAAGAGATCTATCTACTCTCCCTTCTAATCTGGTATGACCTTATCTGATTTTCCAGTAACATCTTCCTCTACACGGAAGTATGCTGGTACAATGTCTTCAAGGTGTCCCACATATGCGTTGTCGTTTCCTTCTTGGCAATATGTTGGACCACATGGTCCTTGACCCCATCAAGGATGATGCACTTAGCCTTAGCCAATGCCTCCTCGTACCTTTCATTAGCTTCCGGGTCAACTGGGATAGCCATTACTCTCAAGACGAAGTCCTTGATGTGATGTTTGTATAGAATGGACAGGATCCTGGCCTTCCAGACCACAAAGTTGGATGCTCCGTCCAGCCTATCTTGATCCCTCAGCCCCATTCACGGCCATCTCTCTGCTCTTCTCTATCGACTCCCCCGAGTCTCTCTACTTCTGGCCTAGAAGTTCTTGGTTCGACTCCTGCTGAGTCTCTCTACTTCCCATCCAGAAGTTGTTGATTTGACTCCTCCGAGTCTCTCTACTTCCCGTCTAGAAGTTCTCTTCAGGACTCCCTCTGAGACCCAATTTCCCTCCTAGAAATCCTTCTACCAACCCTCAAGTTGCCCCTCTCCAATCGTCTGTGTAACTGCAACACTGATCTGGATTCCTTGGCTAGAAATCCACCTCAATAGCAACTCCCTCTACCTTGGTCTTTCCCTGTTAGGTATTGTTCTGACCATAGTACCCCACCAGCTTCGCTCCCACAAACTACCCACAGCTTCCTTCGCCCCAGCAACTGAAGGATTGAGCCTCTTGGCTCTGCACAATCCCGACACTGGCAAAACAGCTCCCTTAGCCAATTGCATCAGCCCTCTTGGCCTCTGCGTGACTTTGCGTGACCCTGTTTCTGCCCTCCTCAGCCTCTGCATTGGCCTCTCTCAGGCTTGGACTGATGACGCAGTCCCTCTGCGTCAGCCCTTCCTCTGTCACTTTCTGCAAGGATCAGCTCTGTCACTTGGGACAGCTGAAGCTGCTGCAAATGCTCTGCTCAGCTGATGCCTTCAGCTTTCCTGTGATCTGCAACCTCTCTCTGATACCATGTTGAAATTTCTAAGTATTACCACTTAGAAATTTAATCTGTATTCTTCTGGTTTATTTCTCCTACTTGTTAATTACCAACAAGTTATTTAAACATATAAACATCGAAATAAACACAATACAGTCTCAACCATTTACAGATCAATAGCTGAAAGAAAACAAACACACAAGTGACATCGTTATTTTTGGACAAATGTCCTCAGGGAAACCCAATGCAGGAAAACCAGTGCAGCTATTCTAAGGGTTTATTATTATGCAGTATTCCTTGAGTACAACTGGGCGCCTAATCGGCTCACCCGAGAGAGAAAAACAACCTGCAGTAATACCTCTCTATTCGGAAACAGGTATTCAGAAAACCTTTCCCACAAAAACCTCTCCAGCAACTTTGAAGCACTGAGTCAGCCTCCTGTTGCTCTACGTCAGCCTCAGAACCCTCTGCATCAACCCTCTGAGGCATTACACAGCCTCTAGGACCCTCTGTGTCACTCCTGTTGCCTTTTGCATGGATTATGCAGGCCCTCTGGCCTTTGCATTGTCTCTGTTGGACTCTACATGGCCTGCTCTGGCTACTGCTTCTCGCTCTATGCCTCTACGTTGGTCTCTCAACACTATCTCTGTCTCTCTATCCAGTACCCACTGGCCCTTACTGCTGATCACTGATTCGAATTTGCTTAGCAACCCCGCTCTAGCAAAACGAATGACTGATCACTCTGGTGTGTTCTCCTATAGACCCTCAAGCCTTCTCTTATACTTTTCTTGTTGGTCCTCCAACGGCCGAAATTAAATTTTTAATCAACGGCTAAAGATTAGATTTGGCTTGATCCATGACTTTTGAAACCTTCTAACCCAGTTTTAAATTAATACCCTTTAATATTTTATTTTTCCTAAGTTTAGACTTAGGAACTCCATTAAAAATATTAATTATTGTAATATCCCCCAAACCGGGTACAATCTGTCCAAACCATTTTTGGGCCTTGGAGATCTCATGTGCTTTAGCCTCTCCACTAATTTTCATGGATAGAGCACATCCGATGCTACCTAAAATCAACAAAATCAAGGTAGCACCATTCATTTGCAATAAGTACTCTATGTACCCGATCTAAAGAAGAACCCAATATCCATCTTGGTGATGGAAGACAAAGGATACAAGGCGGCATTCATCGATGGAAAGGTACGTGTTTGGAAAAGAAATTTCTAAGAAGCATTTACTATTGGATTCAAGGTTGATAGACTATATCAAGTTGGAGGAAGTCCATTGGGAGCTATGTCTTGCAACACATCTCTTCAATCCGAATTATGGCACCAGAGGTTTGCTCATCTTCATTACAAAGCTCTACCCGATGCAAGGAAGATGGTAACAAGTATGCCCAAATTTAAAGTAGAACATGAAGGTGTTTGTCAGGGATGTGCCGAAGGAAAACATACAAGGGGACCATTCCCCTCAAGTGATAGCAAAACTATCAACATTTTGCAATTAGTTCGTTCTGACCTATCTGGTATGTTGCCTGTGACATCTTTAGGAGGATATTTATATTATGCTATCTTTGTGGATGATTTCTCTTGCAAAACTTGGATTTACGTCCTGAAGAAGAAGGACAAACTATTATCATGGTTTCGTTCTTTCAAAGCCTTGGTCGAAAATCAAACAGGGAAGAAGATCAAAATATTAAGGACCGATAATGGAACCGAATATGAATCAAATGAGTTCAATGACTATTGTAGAAAAGTTGGCATTAAGAGGGAGACTACTACAGCATATACTCCTAAGAAAAATGGGGTTGTTGAAAGGAAGAACCATTCTATTATAGAAGTCACTCGTGCCATGTTTCATGATCAAAGCATTCCGAAGTTCCTATGGGCCGAGGCTGCCAACACTGCCGTGTATGTTCAAAATTGATGCCCTCATCAAGCGTTGGACTCCAGAACTCCTGAAGAAGTTTTCACCGGTAACAAACCCGATGTTTCTCACTTTAGAAATTTTGGTTGCCCAGTGTATTTTCATGTGTCGAAAGAAAAGAGAAGCAAATTGGATGCATCTAAGAAGAAAGGAACATTTGTGGGCTACAATGAATCTTATAAGGCATATAGAATCTATGTGTCTTGTCAAAGAGAAGTGGAAATAAGTCATGATATCACCTTCGATGAAGATGTTGCCCTTGGAAAGATTCGTAACCTTCCTATTCCAAGGAAGGACAAAGAAGCAGATTCTGGAAAGCAGGGAGAACCACAAGATGAGTCGATGTCCGATGTTGAAGGACCAATGGAGCCCATTAATCCACCTCCTCATGAGCCCTCCTCAAAAAGGGGACCCTCATGGCTTAGGTAAACTATCGAAGATGCTAAAAGACATATTGCACCAAGGGGGACATTTCATGAAAGTAAGAAGCCGAATAGGTACCAAGGGTACTTAGCTGCCATGAGCACCATTGTTCAAACTGAGCCTTGCACATTTGAAGAAGTTGTGAAGCACCAAGTTTTCAAGGATGCTATGAAAGAAGAGTATGAGTAGATTATGAAGAATGATGTCTGGGATGTGGTCCCTAGACCCAAGGACAAATCTATTGTCACCTCGAAATGGCTCTATAAGATCAAGCATGGAGCTCATGGAAGCGCTGAAAAGTTCAAGGCCAGGTTTGTTGCTCGAGGCTTCTCTCAAAAGGAAGGTGTGGACTATGATGAAATATTTGCACCAATTGCCCAATATACCACCATCTGTTCAAGGCCAGGTTTGTTGCTCGAGGCTTCTCTCAAAAGGAAGGTGTGGACTATGATGAAATATTTGCACCAATTGCCCAATATACCACCATCTGTTGGACACCTAATCCTAAAGGGTTAGTGTGGAAGCCGAAAAGACTAAGCAGTCCAAGGGACCTTGGGATCTGAAACCCAAGAGTCACAACACTGTATTATAAATGTACATCTCATGTTAATAAAAAAAATGAACTCACTGATTTATCTTTCACATTGTCTTGCTGTCCATGTGAGTTTAACATGGTATCAGAGCAGGCGTATTCCTGCCCTGCAAAATTAATGTGAGCCATTTGTCTTATGGCCTGTCTGTGCAGTAATTTCTGCCATCAATTCTGCATCCCAGGAATATTTTCTCACGAATATTTCTTCAGCTAAATGTTAGCTGCTCCTGGCGCTGTCCAGCACTGTCCTTGTACCTGCTCTTCTGTTGTGCTGTCATCCTGACATTGAAACGCCTGAGCGTTGTCATCCCCTCTCTGCGCTGCCTCTGACCTGACAACGCATCTGCCTGAATTGTCCTCTGACCTGACAACGCATCTGCCTGAATTGTCCATATGCCAACGCATCTAACGTTCTTTGCCTCTGTCGCTGCCCAGAGATGCATGTAACGTTTTTTGCCTGAATACACCGTTCACGCTGCCCTCTCTGCGCATACACTGCCAACGCTGTAACGCATAGCGAAATTGGCGAAAGCTCGGTAATCAGTTAAATGGAATGTATGCAATGTGCTTCAAGGATTTCTAGGAAATCCGTTTTACCCTAAGAGATTCTGGAGCTGTTCATAGGAAGTGCTTTATCTCTCTCTGTATAGAAGCTGAAAATACTTTACCGGGGTCTTGGCAAGAGAAATATATCTGCTTTATTATTTTTTATATTCAAAAAAAAATGTATCATTGATTTGTCTGCCGTGGACTCTGATATTAATTTATCATCTTCTTTGCTCTCACGGAAAATTTCTTGGCCTGAACCACCACTGTGACAATGCCTGAAATTGAGTCGCGTGATCAGAGCATTTTCTAACATGCGCAAATAGACAGCCTTGCGTGATGAGTCCAGCATCTATTTCAGAGATAATCTTGAGAGGAGTGCGCCCAGTCCTCCATAGCGTTTGACGGTTGCATCCAACAGAATTTACCGAAGGTACATTCATATTACGGAACGATGGCACGGGTTTATAATAAAAAATGAAGGGAGATGGATTCATGGTCACTCCGACCTCTCCACAATTTCTTGCCAATGACAACGTGAACATATGATTTATTCTGTACCGACTCCAACTGCACTTCCATGTCCACTTACGCAACATGTATATAATCGTATTGATTTGGTTTCTCTTCCTCTAATGTGTGAAATTACTGTTTATGTGATCCGATGCATGCAATAGGAACACAACCCTCACAAAATTCTCGCGGGCCATCATTGCAGAAGCCTACGCTTCGTTTTTTGTTTATGCGATCACCTTATAAACGGTATCGATAATAATCTCAGTATGCACAGATCTCCAATTGATTTCCAAGCTAGAAGGGACTCGAACTTGCAAGTTGCGACAATCAGCATCTTCGCGAGTGGAATAATTTCATTGTTCAGAGGTGGTCTGGAGTATGATATGAATGCATAGGCTGCTCTGTTGACGAGTTGTGTGAATACGAATGACAAGTTTTCTCTCCCTGCTACTCCCAATTGACCGCTGTTATTATTGTTCGCAAAATTATTTATAGGAATAATTTTGTTTGGATTGAAGCAAATGCATTTATTCTGTTGATGCCTATTGGGCGTCCATGCTCTCTATGTACTCGTCAATGAGTTTCATGTCCAGCACGCGGACCTTGCTCATGCAAGACCAGTGACCCCTTCATCTTTGCACAGAATCCACTGCGTCCAAGTCCAGCGGCCATCGAAGAAGATATTTCGAGACTCAATGGTATCAAAAAGTAAGCAAATGAATGCCCTTGAGCAAAAATAAATGCGGGAAAAGGTTCCGATACTCCAGCTAATTTTCTGCATCCAGATTCCATACTAGAAATTCCTTAAACTGAGGGCAGAAGCCTCCTTGAAACCTGCCTGCAGATGAGGCCTCTTTCCGAGAGGTCCTTCAACATTTGGCGCCGTCTGTGGGAAACGAAACAGATGAGGAGGTGCTTCAACACAAGCCATGTGATGACTGCAAACAGAGAAATGCATAGAATTGGGTATAATTGGTAATCCATAATAATCTGCGAAACCAATATGGATAATTTCGTATCATAAATCAATTCGACCATGGTAGGGAACATTTCGAAGGTTCAGTCTACTCGAAGGTCAGTGTAGGCAGATGTCGAGAAATATGTCGGCAGATGGCTAAAAATCCTCTTGTTCGCAGTCTAGGCAGATGTCAATAAATCCTCTGGGCAAACCTCAATAAAACTTCGATAAATCTTATTGCAGAGCTCAAGAAATCCTCTAGTTTGTTCGTCCCTACCGCAGCGAAGATGACTGTTGCTTTCATTTGCTAAGATTCCTGGTTTGTTTCACAAGGACTCAATCTGCACAGTGATTTTACAGCGTAATCGAGGTGTACATATTGTTTTGGATTGAAGGAAAGGAGGAACATATCTATTGTATCTGTGTCGGAAGGACTTTGAGCCTCTCATTCTTGCTGTTTATTATTCTTGGATTTATTATTGAAGGAAGAGGTCAAGCTACCCTTATGTATATTCGTGGAGTTTGAGCCGTGTCTCCATTGCTGGTATTCGTGGATTTTTTATTCTTTTTGCATTCCGAAGCTTCCAGAAGGAATATAGAGTTTCAAATAATCTCTGGTTGATTTTTCTCTTTAAGCTATAGGGTTTTCTTGTGCAACTTGAAGATATTTAGCAGCTTACATTTTTTTTCTGTGGGATTTGGAGGATTTTTAAGGTGTAGAAAAATGGCTAAGCTTGAAAGAACATTAGAGTTATTGAGAACTCTAATCATGTCCACTGCTAACAGCACAGTCAAAATTAACAAAGCCTCTCTTTCAGACATTCAAACATGTCTGCAATATGCACAAGAAAAGATAGAGTTTTTGCAGCTTGAATCAAAACTGCAGCAGGAAGAATTACAGCAGTGGAGTCATCATTCTGAACCTGTTTCTGTTCAGAAGATTGAAACAGACTCCCATAAACAGCAAGACAATAATATTACAGTTCAATCAGATCCAGAATCCTATAAAGCAGCAATTGTATATGCAGATGCAGAAACTCAGTCTGCACTTCCCAAGCCCATCATCAAACCTTGGGAACAGCTTGTCCACAACAAGCACAGAACTGGTCTTGGATATGACAAGGACTTGTCCTTTCATATTCCAGACTATGCCAAGCCCATTCAGTTTCAGAGTGCTGGATTCATTGATGACAGTTCACCTGCTTCTCATGACAGTTCAGCTTCAGCTGTTCCAGATTCTGCCCCTCTTCCACAGCAACAACAACAACAAAAACAACAGATCGTGAAATGCCAACACTGTGACCGAGTTGGCCATTTGAAAGATCACTGTTTTGATCTTCAACCATGTAAGCACTGTCATAAAACTAGCCATCCTTCACACAGATGCTTCAGAAACAAACGTCCTGCAAGAACAAAGATTCATCTTGGATGGATCGCTTCTTGGCAATGGGCATCAACAGCCAAGAAGATATTCCAAACACATGTCAGAACTTGTTCCAGAGTATTGAACAGTCTTGCAGTTGAGTTTTCTCCATCTTCTCACCTTGTATCTGACAGGGGGGGAAATGATGGTCATCTACAAGCTTCAAAGTCACATCAAGCGAGCCTGAGCCACAACCTGCCACACCAGTTTCAGAGTTGTAGCCAGAGACAAAGATGCCCGTGAACAGATTGAGAACACTTCCTCTAGCAGAAGACACCAGCTTCTTGCTAGTTTTGGAAGAGTTCCAGGAATTGCATTAAGCATTCCAGAGTTGTTGGTTATCCTTAAACCATCACAGGTTGAGACTTCCCTTTTCAGGTTGAAGTTTTACCTTTTATGCGGGGTGAGACCTCCCTTTTATGGTTGAAGGTTTCCCTCTTTAAAACAATAGGATCACTTCCTCTAGCAGAAAACTTCAATTTCTTGCCAGTTTTGGAAGAGTTCCGGGAACTGCACTAAGCGTTCCAGTGTTGGTGGTCATCCTTAAACCACCGCCCTTTTTACCAACATTTCATAGAGCACATTCAGCCTAGTGCTGCCATGCATTTTTTGCACATTTTGTATTACAGCTCTCTTCTTGGACTCATACATAACCCTTCGGATTAAGGGGGGGAATGTTGGACACCTAATCCTAAAGGGTTAGTGTGGAAGCCGAAAAGACTAAGCAGTCCAAGGGACCTTGGGATCTGAAACCCAAGAGTCACAACACTGTATTATAAATGTACATCTCATGTTAATAAAAAAAATGAACTCACTGATTTATCTTTCACATTGTCTTGCTGTCCATGTGAGTTTAACAGATTATAGCCCTTGTTGCCTCGCAAGGATGGACCCTACTCCAGATGGATGTCAAAATTGCCTTCTTGCATGGTTCAATTAAGGAGGAAGTCTATGTAGAACAACCCGAGGGGTTCGAAGTTCAAGAACGTCAAACACATGTATGCAGGTTGAAGAAAGCCCTCTATGGGTTGAAGCAAGCTGCCCGGGCTTTGTATAAGAGGATCAACAGCTATCTGATGATGCTGGGACTTACAAGAAGTGAAGCTAATCCAAACCTTTACTTTAAGGTTGAAAATGATAGACCTCTCATCTCGGTACTTTATGTGGATGATCTCTTTCTAACAGGCACAAACCCTCTTATTCATCAATGCAAGAGGGAGTTGGCTTCCGAGTTCGAGATGAAGGACCTAGGATTGATGCATTATTTCTTAAGATTGGAGGTTTGGAAAAAGCCAAGTGAGATTTTCCTTTCCCAAGGAAAATACATTGTGAAGCTACTTGAAAGATTTGTGATTGTGGATTGTAAGTCTGTGACTACTCTGATGGAACTTAACTTCAAGAAGTTATGCGAAAGTGTTGTTGGGCCCAATTTGGGAAATCCTTCTGAGTGTCGTCAACTCGTGGGGGCCCTGATGTTCTTGGTGAACCCTCCTCCAAACATATGTTTTGCAGTGAATACATTGAGTCAATTTATGGTCAAGCCTCATCACATACATTGGATTGCTGTCAAGAATCTCTTGAGATATCTCTAGGGCACAATCACCTATGGACTGAGATACACTGCTAAGAATGTGAGGTTCCATGGTTATTTTGATGTTGACTGGGTTGACTGTGTGATGGATCATAAAAGCACATCGGAATGTTGCTTCTCTCTAGGTTATGCTTCGATATCCTCGATGAGCAAGAAGCAGAAGTCGGTTGCTTTGAGCACCGCTGATGCTGAATATATTGTTGCTAGTATGGCCTCATGTGAAGTTGTTTGGTTGAGGAAGCTCTTTAGTGAGTTGTTTGGACATGTGTTAGATACCACCGTGATCTATTTTGACAACCAAAGTGGGATTCGTCTTTCTGAGAATCTCGTGTTTCATGACTGCTCCAAGCATATTGATATCAGGTACCACTTTATCCGGGATATGGTAGAAAGGGGAGCAATAAGGCTTCGTCATATTGCCACTGATGATCAAGTCGCAAATATTCTTACGAAGCCCCTGGGAAGGTCAAATGCAGCCTACTTTATATGACCATTGGAAGAAAGAATTGAGAGAAACTGCCTATGATTACATAGCTAGATGGTGGTAGGATGTTGATATCCCCTTCAATGCTTCTCATTCACCATATTATGAACCTTTTTTTATACCATATTTGTTGTTGGAAAGGGATTCAAAGGCCCTACTATGCAGGTGACCAAAAGTCATATACAGAGCGGAAATATTAAAATACTTCATAAACAAAGACATCCATCGTAGGATAGTAATTGTATATTGTATAAAAGAATTGATGTAGGATGAGTGCAATTGAGAATGAGAGTCCTGTATATATAGCCAGGTAAGTACCCTCTCACGAACAAGGATGTCTCTACGACATGCCTTTTCATTATTAACTAACTAACCATTAGTTAATTTACTTTTTATTTATTATTATATTTATATTATTATGATTATTATTTATTATCTACTTATTATCTGTTTTTACATAATTTATGTTCATAACATTGCCTTATCCTTCAAAAAGCTTTGTCCTCAAAGCTTACTGATGAAGGATCGGATCTCTTATGTCATTCAGAATATCTTCTTGTTTCTGAGCTTTCATCTTTGTTGATACAAGACGATATAATGTTCTGAGCGATAGAAAGAATTGTCATACTGAAAATGGATCGGACCATCCAAGATTAATCTTCTGGGGAATCTTCAGGTCCTTGGAGATGTGTGGCGAATAGTTATCATATGATCGGATTGAGCTCACTTCAATATTCTTCGAAACATAAGTTTGTTTATGTTCTACGTGATATAGATTTGTAGATTGATTAAGGTGTCTACTCTTGTGATTAATTACTGAATATTTTTTATGACTCCATGTCCAATGGAATTTTCTTTCATTCTACAACCAAAACTCTAAAAACGTATCTTGACCTTTCATATCTAGCCTAAGATCTAAACTGAAAAATGAAAATCATACAGAAAGAGCCCTCTCTGAAGCTGGATGGGCTAGATCCCAGCTTTAAAAGTGGTTTGTGGTTACCTCTGCAGTTTCCTTTTCAGCCTAGGAAAACTACGGAGTGCTAACTAGGAGGACAGGAAGAAGTTATTTGAAACCATTCAACCTCCAAACTCTACCCTTCCTCCAACAACTATTGAATTCCTTGTAACACTATTTTCAGAGGCTACTAGACCAATTCTTTCAGTTATTATGGATATCTTAGGAAAAGATGATATAGAGGTCATCAATCACCAAGCTTTGGGGTTTTTCCATTTAATGATGCAAATACACTGTATTGGACATTCCATCTTATTAGGAGCATTCTATTAACCTTCAATTCCAAAATTTCAAGATCACTAGATGTAAATAGTAATGTCTTTCAAATTAATCACATCATTGGGATTTGGTCGACGTTTCGAACCAACTAATGTGGTTCATCCTCAGGACAAAGGTGAAAAAATCAATCGATCCTCACGAATAAATAGCAAGGATGCATCATGGCCCAGAGTTAGTCACTGGGAATTAGCCGTTAGTAAAGTAGTTATTAAATTAATTAAAATAATATTATAAATTAGTTTTTAGGAATTAGTTACTAAAATATTATTTAGTTATAAAGTAGCTGTTAGGAATTTATTTATTTTAATTATACATATATATAATAAATTAATTTATAATATTATAAGAAGTAAATAAAATAATAAATTACAAGGGTTCAAAATTAGGAATTAGTAGTTAGTAAATAATTTATTAAATAATAAAAATAATATTTAGTTATAAACTTGGTCTTAATTTATTTTAATTATATAATTCTTCATTAAATAAATTAAATTATAAGAATAAAATTAAATTAATAATACTACAAGCGTTAAAAGGTACAGAAAGAAATAGAATATTTACTAGAATAAGATTAATATAATAAATTTAAATTTTTAATGAGAATCCAAATATAGAAATAATCCATTATTATTATTAAAACTAATTATAATAAAATGATTAATAGAATTGTAGATTAAAATAAACTAAAAAAGGAGACAAGGGGTGGAATCAAGAAGAGAGGGTCAGAATCCAACTCTTACTTAATTTCCAACCATCATCCCTATTGAGATTGATTGCATGCTTCTCAATCTCGATAGCCTCTCTAAGCTTCCTATGGTGGAAGTGATCAACCTTAACAATGACTCTGGAATCCTCAATGCAGACATGGTGCTTGGATTTCTCCACATGTTCAGCTAGAGTTGATGAGCAAGAACGATTGTGCCTAATGTTTGTTGCATGCTCATGGATTCTCTGGTTAATGGAGCGACCAGTTTCTCCAATGTAGGGAATCCCAAGGGAACAAGGGATCGAGTAGACATCTTTCATTTCTTTAGGGTCTACAGGGACCTTTAACAAATCCAAGAGAATTTTAATGGTATTAAGAGGTTTGAACGAAGAAGAAACATTATTCTTTTTAAGGATATGGGCAATCGTGTTTGTGGTCCCTTGCATAAACGGGAGATGAACCTTAGAGATAAGATCAACACGAGCAGTCTTAACCCTTAATTCTTTACAGGTTTTTTGGAAGACCTTGGGGCCTTGAGTTCTATTGTATCCATTATTTTCAAAAACTTCGAAAAGATGAGATTTCCCCTATTCTAGGTAGTTTTCATCAAATATTCTCATAGCATGGGTTGCAAGAGTGCTAAGAACACCAAATCTTTGCGCTGGAAAATGATGAGAACTAGCATGAAGATATTGCAATGTTCCACCAAGACTCTGGGATGGGGAGACGCGGGTGTGAGGAGACACATAGGGGGACATGTGAAAGTACCCTCAAATTTTAGAGAAATTTAGCGGGGATGGGGAGACGTCGAGGTATATATATATATATATATATATATATATATATATATATATATAAAATTCAAATTCATATTCAATAATGAAATCATAAATATATTGATCAATACATAATTGAATTAAATAATGAAATACACTAGTCCATTTTCATCATTCATACTAGTACATACATCATTCATCCATACACCACAAGATTCAATAATGAAATACATTGATCCATATTCATCATTCATCATTCTAGAATTTACATTGATTTAAAAATTAAATTTATCATTCATAATTTTAGAATGCAAAATTGATTTAAAATTTAAATTCATCACTCATCATTCTATAATCTAATTAATACTAAACAAAATAGATTATAGTAGATAACAATGTTATCAGAATCGAACCAGTGATCAAATCAGAAAACCCTCTGAAATGAGAACCAGTTGAAACTGGCCTAGTACCGGTAAAAAAACCAAACCAAAAAACCAATCGACCAAAACCACCTAAAATATTCAAATTTTAGAGAAAAACATATATATTCATGTGTATCCATATGAATCCAAACCATTTATACACAAATAAGCAAAATTTCTCATTTATATAGCATGTAAGGGTGCACATAACCAAAATAACACTGAGTGCAATCCATCTTTGAATCAAAAATACATCAACAAACAAGCTCTAGATGGCCTCTAGCATTTAAAAAGTCATGCTACAACAAATACCTACATATCATCAAAGTCATTATCTATATTGGGATCTTTGTCATCAATATCACCCTCAAAGAATTAAAATGCGATAGAAAAATGTAGGATGTCAAGTCAAGATTTTGTTTGAGTGATGGGTACATTTTTAGTGGGGGTCATGATAGAGGAGTTCGACAACCAATGCCACTAACATCATGGTACAAAGAGGGCTTGGTGCTCTTGATTAAATACTACTTCCATATGCTCGTAGAAGACAAAATCCAATGGAAACATTGCAATCCCCCCGATCCTAAAATCCTAAAAAACTGTGAAGTTTGTTGGATTCTGAGTGAGATCTAAAATTCTAATTTCTCCATATGAAATCCAACAAGGTCAGAACCACTCTCAAACATCCTGAGTCATTTCATGGTAATGTTAAAAATTTAAGTAAAAGGATGAAAATGAAAGTTAAAGGAGAATGTCACTTTTACTTTAAGAACTTAACATTACCATGAATTACATAGCAATAATAGGGCCATAGGCTTCAATATTAGATTTCCCCACACAAAAGTTCTTGAAACTCAAAAGGGGTGCTTCTAGGTGTCCCCCCTCAAAAGGGGTGCTTCTGGACATCCCCCTTTTGAGGGCGTGTGCCCAGAAGCACCCATTTTGAGGAGACGTATTCCCCACACTAGGGAAACGTTTCCCCCTGCCTCTCCCAGCGTCTCCCCAAAAGGGGGGCATGGGGAAACGTTTCCCCAGGCATCCCCCCGTCCCGAGTGCGAGAGAAGCATGGGGTGTGTGCACCCCACCCTAGGGGATGCGTCACCATGTAACACTGAGATATTGTTTCGAGTGAGTTTTTTTGCGAAAAACTTGGTGAGAAACGGAACCATCATTCATTCTAGATAGGAGAATGTCAAGGAAGGGAAAACACCCGTTCACCTCAACCTCCATCGTGAATTTGATGGAGTCTGATTGCGAATTAAGATGGCTAAGAAACAAATCTAATTTCTCACGTCCATGGGGCCAAATGACGCAAGTATCATCAACAAACCTCTCCCATCTTTTAGGGCGAAATTGAGTTGAGCCTAAGGCCTTGGTCTCAATTCTTGGCTTAAAAGCTTAAACCTCTTGTTGGTCACATTGAATCTTATGTTAAGGACTCTGCTTCCTTTGCTAAACAATGGAAAGTAATTAGGATGGACCCTGGGGATTTGTTAGTAAGTTTTGACATTGTTTCCCTTTATACCAAAATCCCTATTCAAGAGGCCATTGATGTCATAAATCAGATCACTGACAATGACACTACCAAATTAGTTGGCCTCTGCCTCACCTCAACTTTCTTCAGTTTCCAAGGTGAGTTCTATGAACAAACTTGCGGGGTTGTGATGGGTTCCCCTCTTTCCCCTATAGTTACTAACTTATTCATGGACGACTTTGAGACCGCGGCCTTAGCCTCAACTCAATTTTTCCCTAAAAGATGGAGGAGGTTTGTTGATGATACTTGCATCATTTGGCCCCATGGACGTGAGAAATTAGATTTGTTTCTTAGCCATCTTAATTCCCAATTAGACTCCATCAAGTTCACGATGGAGGTTGAGGTGAATGGGTGTCTTCCCTTCCTTGACATTCTCCTCTCTAGAATGAATGATGGTTATGTTTCTCACCAAGTTTTTTGCAAAAAAACTCACACGAAACAATATCTTCATGCTAGTTCTCATCATTTTCCAGCGCAAAAAATTGGTGTTCTTAGCACTCTTGCAACCCGTGCTTTGAGAATCTCTGATGAGAACCACCTAGAGCAGGAGAAATCTCATCTTCTTGAAGTTTTTGAAAATAATGGATATAGCAGAACTCAAGGCCTCAAGGCCTTTCAAAAAGCTTGTAAAGAATTAAGGGTTAAGATTGCTCGTGTTGATCCTATCTCTAAGGTTCATCTCCTGTTTATCCAAGGGACCACGGACAGGATTTCCCATATCCTTAAAAAGAATAATGTTTCTTCTTCATTCAAACCTCTTAATACCATTAAAAATTCTCTTGATCTGTTAAAGACCCTGTAGACCCTAAAGACATGAAAGGTGTCTACTCGATCCCTTGTTCCTGTGGGATTCCCTACATTGGAGAAATTGGTCACTCCATTAACCAAAGAATCCATGAGCATGCAGCAGACATTAGGCATAATCGTTCCCGCTCATTAGCTATAGTTGAACATGTAGAGAAATCCAAGCACCATGTTTGAATTGAGGATTCTAGAGTCATTGCTAGAGTTGATTACTTCCACCACAAGAAGTTTAGAGAGGCTATCGAGATTGAGAAGCATGTCATCAATCTCAACATGATGGTTGGAAATTAAGTGAGAGCTGGATTTTGGCCCTCTCTTCTTGATTCCACCCCCTGTCTCCTTTTTTTTCTTTCTTTAATCTATAATTCCATTAATCATTTTATTATATTTAGTTTTAATAATAATAATGGATTATTTTAATATTTGGATTCTCATTAAAAATTAAAATTTCTTATATTAAACTCATTCTAGTAAATTTTCTATTTCTTTCTGTCCTTTTTAAGCCTTGTAGTATTATTAATTTTATTTTATTCTTATAATTTAATTTATTTAATGAAGATATATGTAATTCAAATAAATTAAGACTAAGTTTATAGCTAAATAATATTTTTATTATTTAATAAATTATTTACTAACTGCTAATTCCTAATTTTGAACCCTTGTAATTTTATTATTTTATTTAATTCTTATAATATTATAAATTAATTTATTATATTTACTTATATAATTAAAATAAATAAATTCCTAACAGCTACTTTATAACTAAATAATATTTTAGTAGCTAATTCCTAACAACTAATTTATAATATTATTTTAATTAATTTAATAATTAATTTACTAACGGCTAACTCTGGGCCATGATGCATCTTTGTTATTTATTCTTGAGGATCCATTGATTTTTTCAACTTTTCCCTGAGGATGAACCACATTAGTTGGTTCGAAACGTCGACCAAATCTGTAATATCCCTTATCAGGGGAATCCCTCAAACACAAGCAAACTCCAACTAGAGAAATAACAGTAGTGCAACATACAATAATGTATACATGGAATATAAGCAGATACTCGAAAAAAAGCAGAGAGAAATGCTAATCCATTTTATTATACTGAGTAATGGAAAGAGTACAAGAGGTGATCAGAAAGATAGCACCTCGACTTGCACAAGGCAAGTGAAGAAATACACTCATAATGGTAAGGAAATGGCCTCTCTCTGAACTGCGTCCAAGCTGTCGAAGAACTGTTGTGTTGCTGCTATTGCTGGAATCAAGTGAGGGTTTGGGGTTGTTCCCCTCAGAAAATGCTGAAACTCTGGAATCAGCCTCTACTTAATAAACCCAGAAAAGCCAAGAAAGCTTTTCTAAAATAGCTGACCCCCGAAAATCACCCCCTTGAGGATCTACGCTATCCCTCAAGGCTCTGCACTGCTCCTGAAGAGAATCCTCCAAAACTCTACCCGAAACTCTGCCAAAATCCTCCAATATGCAAGGGTTGATCCCTTGCTCAATCTCCAAGCTCAAATCCTCCACGAAACCCCAATTCGGAGCTCCTATCAAAGTGACTGCGTCCTCCCCTCTCAAGACTTCGCAATCATCAAAATGCTCAGCTCTTCCTCAACTCCAGAAATCGCTCCTCCTACAAATATTGATGAAACTACCTTGCCCGAGCAGGCACTCGAAGTCCCCCGGGGCTAAGGGTGAGATCTCCGAACGAAGACACTCGATGCACTAAACAGTGCTACAGACAGGCTAAACAGCCAGCGTGCTCTAAGTCGAAGTGACTAGATCAAATGCAACATAATCGAATGATCAAAATGAGGAGGTTCCTCTCTCCTTTATAGCGTTGGCCTCTCTCAAAACCCTAAGGCCCACCTCCTCCAATGTAGCCTCTCTCTTGCCACGTGTTCCTTATCCATCTGCGCAGTCCCTCCAACTGTCTACGTGGGCCCCTTCTCTACGCGGTCCTTGGGCCCCCCTGGCTCCCCTTTTAAGTTACAACGTTGTACTACTAGGGAGTGACTTTATTCATAAAGTGAGTTATGTCCCCCTTTCCTCACCTTTTTATTTAGAAATAACTATAGAAGGCAGAATTGAGCAAAATCGAATATTCCAATTAGCCATGGCTATTTACGAATATTACAGTCTCCCCCGGCAAAATGTTGCTTGTCCTCAAGCAACTGAATTGATGGATGCTGCAAAATTTTCTCACTCTCCCAAGTGGCATCCTCATCCGGTAAATTCTTCCACCTCACCAATGATTCCAAAACCGTCCTACTCCGTAGTTGCCTCTCCCTGGTATCAATAATAGCCTCTCGCTGCAACACCAGATGCCCCTCATCATCCGTGGGTGGTAACTCATCTGTCACTGTCACCTGCTGCCCCAATACCTTCTTTAGGCATGATACATGAAAAACGTTATGAATCTTGCTGCCTTGGGACAGCTCCAATTCATACGCAACCTATCCAATCCTGCGTATCACCCTGTATGGCCCATAAAAGTGGGGCTTGAGCTTATCCGCTCCCTTCTGCTTCAGTGACGACTGTCGATATGGCTGTAATCGTAGGTAGACCAAGTCCTCCACCTCAAACTATCTCTCCACCCGACCCTTGTCAGCATACAGCTTCTGTT
This sequence comes from Pinus tabuliformis, assembly GCA_031772625.1. Taxonomy (NCBI): domain Eukaryota; kingdom Viridiplantae; phylum Streptophyta; class Pinopsida; order Pinales; family Pinaceae; genus Pinus; species Pinus tabuliformis. The sequence continues at coordinate 616,086,963 of CM062804.1, forward strand.
GGTTCTACATTGTAACCATATTATCCTTGAGAGCTCAGAGGATATCCTGACTCTCTTGGATCCAAATCTTGGCTCTCGAAGCCTTGCTAGCACCAAACATCACGTCAGCAAAAGATAAAGGATGATATCCATACAAAGCATAGAAAGGTGACATACCAATGGACATGTGATCTGTAGTGTTGTAGCAGTACTCCCCCAGATGCAGCCACTTCAGCCATGCTCGCTGCTGCCCACTGACATAGTTACGCAAGTAGCACTCCAGCCACTTGTTAACTATCTCTGTCTGCCCGTCCATCTGTGGGTGATAACTGGTACTCAGTGTCAACTTCGTCCCCACCAACCGGAAAAGCTCCTGCCAAAACCCGCCCATGAAACGGCTGTCCCGGTCACTGATGATGGTCTTAGGAAGACCATGTAGCCTGAAGACCTCTCTGAAGAACAGCTCGGCCACCTGCACTGCTGTGTAGTGTACAGATATGGCGAAAAAGTGTGCGTACTTTGTCAGTTGATCAATGACGACAAAGATACAATCCTTGCCCTACACCATGGGCAACCCTGTGATGAAGTCCATTGAAATACTCTCCCATTTCCCCTCCGGAATGGGAAGAGGCTACAATAATCCTGCGGGATGGCTCATCTCCCCCTTGTTCCTATGGCAAATATCGCACTACCGGATATGCTGGAGTATGTCCTCCTTGAGGCCCTTCCATGAGAACCTCTCTTTAATGGCCCTGTAGGTTTTGGTAAACCCTTGATGGCCGGCCAATGGTGAATCATGTGATGCCTAAAGTATCTTCTTCTTGAGCTGAGATCCCTCAGTCAAGAAGATTCGGTCCCTATAGTAGATGATCTCATCGATTACCCTGTACCTGTCATCCGCCACGTGCCCATCTAGAACCTCACATGCAAATCTGTCCTTGGAGTACTCTACTAAGAGTCGAGCCCTCCAGTCTGTGTCCAAGCTCATAAGAGACAACGTGGCTGGTCTACGTGAAAAAGCATCTGCTACCATGTTGTTCTTACCCTTGACATACTCTATGTCAAAGTCATACACTTGGATCTTACTGATCCACTTCTGCTACCTCTCCTGTAGCTGTTTCTGCTCCAAAAAGAACCTGAGGCTGTTGTGATCAGTCCTTACCCTGAACCTGTTACCCACTAAATACTTTCGGAATTTGGCCAATGCATGCATAATGGCCAGCATCTCCTTTTCGTATATAGAATACAACCTCTCATGCGAAAGGAGCTTCCAGGTCTCAAAGGTGACCTCCCTGCATCAACACTACGCCAATCCCCGCTCCCGACGAATCACACTCCAAAACAAATGGCTACGAAAAATCCAGCAACACAAGCACTAGGCAGCTGCTCATAACCTCCTTGAGCCTGTCAAAGACTCGTTGCGCTGTATCCGACCAACTGAATGCCCCCTTCCTCGTCAGATCTGTTAGGGGTGCAGCAAGCTATGAGAAACCCTTGACGAACTTCGGTAGTAAATACAAATGCCAATGAATCCCCGAAGTTCTGTCACTTTCCTCGACTCCGGCCAATCTCTGATGGCCCTGATCTTCTCCTCGTGGACTCTCACTCCATCCACCCCTATGATGTGTCCCAAGTACAACATCTCCGTCAACCCAAACTCACACTTGGAGAGCTTGGCATAGAACTGTTGCTCCTCCAATATGCGCAACACTGTCTCAATGTGCTGGAGGTGCTCCTCCCAAGTCCTGCTGTAAATGAGAATATCATCAAAGAACACCAACACAAACTTCCTTAAGTGACTGCGGAAGATGTGATTCATGCGGGGCTGGAATGTAGCTGGGGCGTTGGTTAGCCCGAAGGGCATCACCAAAAACTCAAAGTGCCCATAATGACACCTGAAGGCGGTCTTGGGAATGTCCTGCTCCCTCACACGAATCTGATGGTACCCAGATCTCAAATCAATCTTTGAGAAGAACCGTGCTCCTCTCAACTCATCGATCCTGGGTATGGGGTACCTGTTCTTCAGGGTCTTCTTGTTCAGGGCCCTGTAGTCAATGCGACCTCAATGTGTCGTCCTTCTTCTTCACAAACACCACAGAAGAAGCAAAAGGACTCGTGCTCGGCCGAATGTCCCCAAGGGCCAGCAACTCCTTAATAGCCCACTCAATCTCATCCCAATAGGCCTTGGGATGCCTATAGGGGGTAGTAATCATTGCGTGTATGCCCTGCTCAAGCTCAATGGTGTGCTCAAACCCCCGGTCCGGTGGCTATCCTAGCGGAATCTCCCCAAACACTGTGGCATACTAGTCAAGGATGGACTATATCTCTGGGTGCACCGGCTGCCCTATAGTCCCAGCCTCTGATGCACGCAGCTCCACTGCCCACTCTATGTCTCGCTTTCGGAAGACTGCCTCCATCCGATGAGCCGAAACAGTCTGAGGCAGATATGTGTGTTGTCCCCGTATGGCCTTCCAATCTGTCGTGACCTTCCCTAGAGTAATAAGCCACTAAGCACCCAGTATCAGGTTGGTGTCCGGAATATTGACCACGAAAAAGTGGTTAGTCAGTGTGTAGGTGCCCATCGTCACTGATAACTCTGGGACATAACGAGCACACACCATGGTCTGATCTCCTGGGACCAAAACTGAAAAGCCATCGGAGCTCTCTGTCTGTATACCTCTTCGCTCAACCATCTGTGCATCAATGAAGTTGTGGGTTGCCCCACTGTCAACCAAAACTGATACTCGCTGGCCACGTACTATCCCCCATACGCGCAGCGTCAAATACTTGGGAACTCCTCGCAATGCTGCAAAGGCCCCTCCGATAGGTGCAAAAGCTGCACCACCTGCTACTGGTGGTGGAGGTGGCAAAGGATCCTGCGCGGCCTGACTATCTCCTGCCCCCATGTCATCCTCCTCATCCTCTTCCCCGCTGCTCTCGGAGAAGACCTCAATAAAATGTTCTTTGCCAGCAGCACTTCTATGTCCTAGTGCCCACGGCTCTTGACAGGTAAAGCACAACTGCTTCTTCTTCAACTCCCTCCTTGCATCATCATCAATCTGTGCTCGTCCTGGATTCTCCTTTGGAGGTGGAATCCTCACATCCTTCCCCTTAGGCTGGAAAGCCTGTCTCTGGGGGTGAAATGTCTGGGTCCTGGGTAAGGCATCCTGTAAGTCCCGGGTCCTGCTAATAGCATCCTAGAGTGTGGTTGGTCTAATGGATCTAACTAAACCCCGAAGTGGCTCTGCCAACCCCTCAACAAACATGTAGATCCTCCATGCCGCGGATATATCTAGCACCATCACTGAAACCCTCAAAAAGCCTGCAATGTAGGTCTCTGGGTTCCCGGTCTGTTTGAGCCTCGTCAGCTCAACAAAATGTTGTTTTGGATCCCCCCGGTCAAACCTCTCTATCAATCTCCTGGTGAACTCGGCATATGTCGTCACTGTGGAGTGTCCGAGTGTAACCATCCCATGGAACCACCAGTTCTGGGCCTCACCATCCAAATGTAATGTCGCCACCTTGATGGCCTCTATCTCTGACATCTGGTTAAACTAGAAATAGATGTCCAGCTTCTCCACCAAGACTTTGTTGAACTGTTTGATGAGCCATCAAACGTAGGCAAGTGGAATCTACTAGCTGTGCGATGGGTGTCTCCATCATGATAATGTCGATATCCTCTGTGATGGTCGCGGGGTCTACTATCCCGCTGGAGCTTAACAAAGTCTCTGAATGAGAGAGCATCCCTGAACTCCTACCCATAGGCCTGGTACTCTGCAAAATAATCACCCATATGACCGGGCTCTGCCTCCTACTGGGCTCCGGCCCCTGTGTCTGCTCCTAGGAAAGTGGGCATGGTAGAGCGTGTAGGGGCATGTGAGGCCATCTGCTGAGTAGTATCACGCTGGGTGGCACCTTGCTCTACAAATGGTGGGATGTACCCGACCCCTCACCAACCTGGAAAACCCATGGGTTCTCATGTTGTCTAGCCTCCACCGCCATGAATCTCTGCCCCATCACCTCGATTTGCCTCAACGGATCCTGCACTGATTTGAGGAGCATGTCTGCAAATCTCTTCCCGTCCTCATCTACCATTGGATCCTCATGCTCTGCATCCACCATAGGCTCCTCCTGTTCTGTGTCCACCACCCAAACACAGTCTCCCTCTTTGTAGGTGTTCTCCAACCTACGCTCAATATCTCTGTATTTCCTACCTCTGTAACAGATGTAGGGCTTCTCCCTCGGTGTCATAGACTGCTAGCTCCACAGGCTGAGCTAGATCTATGCTCTGTTACCACTGTAATATCCCTTATCAAGGGAATCCCTCAAACACAATCAAACTCCAACCAGAGAAATAACAGTAGTGCAACACACAATAATGTATACATGGAATATAAGTAGATACTCGAAAAAATGCAAAGAGAAATGCTAATCCATTTTATTATACTGAGTAATGGAAAGAGTACAAGAGGTGATCAGAAAGATAGCACCTCGACTTGCACAAGGCAAGTGAAGAAGTACACTCAGAATGGTAAGGAAATGGCCTCTCTCTGAACTGCGTCCAAGCTGCCGGAGAACTGTTGTGCAGCTGCTACTGCTAGAATCAAGTGAGGATTTGGGGTTGTTCCCCTCAGAAAATGCTGAAACTCTGGAATCAGCCTCTACTCAATAAACCTAGAAAAGCCCAGAAATCTTTTCTAAAATAGCTAACCCCCGAAAATCACCCCCTTGAGGATCTACGCTATCCCTCAAGGCTCTGCGTTGCTCCTGAAGAGAATCCTCCAAAACTCTACCCGAAACTCTGCCAAAATCCTCCAATATGCAAAGGCTAATCCCTTGCTCAATCTCCAAGCTCAAATCCCCCACGAAACCCCAATCCGGAGCTCCTATCAAAGTGACTGCGTCCTCCCCTCTCAAGACTGCGCAGTCATCAAAATGCTCAACTCCTCCTCAACTCCAAAAATCGTTCCTCCTGCAGATACTGATGAAACGACCTTGCCCGAGCAGGCACTCGAAATCCCCCGAGGCTAAGTGTGAGATCTCTGAATGGAGACACTCGATGCACTAAACAGTGCTGCAGACAGGCTAAACAGCGAGCATCCTCTAAGTCGAAGTGACTAGCTCAAATGCAACATAATCGAATGATCAAAATGAGGAGGTTCCTCTCTCCTTTATAGCGTTGGCCTCTCTCAAAACCCTAAGGCCCACCTCCTCCAATGTAGCCTCTCTCTTGCCATGTGTTCCTTCTCCATCTGCACAGTCCCTCCAAGTGTCTACGTGGGCCCCTTCTCTACGTGGTCCTTGGGCCCCCTTGGCTCCCCTTTTAAGTTACAACGTTGTACTACTAGGGAGTGAATTTATTCATAAAGTGAGTTTTGTCCCCCTTTCCTCACCTTTATATTTATAAATAACTATAGAAGGCAAAATTGAGCAAAATCGAATATTCCAATTAGCCATGGCTAAGTAGGAATATTACAAAATCCTAATGATGTGATTAATCTGAAAGACATTACTATTTACAATATGGATCACAAAAGTCTTAGATCTAACATCACTAGATGTTTTAGATATCCATCTCTACTTGTTTACCTTTTCCTATACCATCATGATGATCAGTGTATTGATTTGGGTTTGAATATTTCTCAGTGCAATAAGCAAAAGTAGTTTGTCATTGATTGGACTAGTATTGTCAGATGAAAAGAGAACAACGAAGGTTTTTCTTATTGCATAGCTTCTTTTATGTCAATTGTATATAAGATTATGAATGATCAACCTACTTCTAGAATTCTTCCACAAGCAAAAGCTTTGTTGCAGTTGAGTAAAGATGTTAGGGTTGGTGACTGGTACTTTTTCAAAAAGTATTTGGAAATAAGACTATATGGAGCAGAGACCTCACCCTACAGGTTGCCTGCATTTGTACATATGAGAATCCTTGCTTTGAAATTCATTCGACAGAGCTTATATGTGGACCAAGCCCATTTTGTTCCAACTCACAAGGGCTTTTTATTCAAGCTTCCTAGAACAACTGGTCCTTTTATTGTGAACAATAGACAAGCTACAGAAGAAATTGAAAAGATGATGAAAGATCTGAGTTTTGAACAAGGAGAATATTAGAATAATGCTATTTAGTGTTTAATGCTCATTCTTATTAGCTATTGCTATTTTTATCATTTTAGCAATTTTTTAGAAGAAACTGGTTGTTTCTATTTCCTAATAAAAACTTGATGTTTCTATTACTGTAAATATCTTTGTATTACTTATAGAGCTTCATTTTGCTCATGTAAATCAATTCAATTCATTCATTGATTGTGGTATCAGAGCTCGGGTATTTTTTTCAAAATAATTTTTCATTGCTTGAAAAATTTTGTGCTTCATTTCGAAATTGCTCTCTTGGAATCTGAAATTTTTTTTTGGGCATCACGTTTTTTTTTGGACATCGTTGTTTATTTTGCGCTTGCGATTTTTTTTTGGCACTGGACCCAAGCTGAGTTGATCCTCCGGCCGATCAAATCCCACTGCGTTGCACCACAAAACAGCAACTCGCCGCCTTTGGGAGAATTTTTTTTTACTGGTTAGAAGCCCCTTCCGTCGCCATCGCGTGGATTCAAGTTCAAAGTCAGGTTTTCGAAACCCTCGGGACCGTATTTCAAAGAGGTTGTATACGCTTTAGAAAACATAAAGACCAGTCAATATTTTTTTTCTTTGGCTTTCGTGGTGATTCGAATCCGTGAAACGTCGACGAGGAAGTGGTCGAGCCTCAGTTCCTGCGTTTGTGTTTGCGAGCATATTGGTTCATGTCATCCACGGTTACATCCAGTACATGGGAGCCACATGTGGCACTTTCTGCAGTAGTGTTTTGATCAAACACAAAGAAGTAAAGCATAGTAAGCATTTCCAAGACTGCACCCGAATCACAGGTGCAGCATTCCGAAACAATGCGTGTTTGTTGGAATTTCGACGTGAACGCTGACGTTTTTGTTTTTTGTGGCATGGGACCGCGAGTTTGGCTATATATATATCACAATGTTGCCTTATATACAACCTCTGCCAGTTTAATCGAAATTGCATACCGTTCTCTGCAGCGGCAAGGGTGTTGGGTACATGAAATTTTACTTGAATATGCTTTTAGAAATACAGGTGTTGTCGCTGTACCAAGTTTCCGTTTGATTCAAATGAGAAGTGTTCGATAGTTACATGATTTGAAATTAAGGGACGGGGAAATCATTTTTGAGGGTGCTGGACGTGGTAATCTGGGGCCAATACAGCTCTGTCAGGAGTTAGATTGCACGTTGTTCTGCGGCTCAATTTGTTGTTGTATTTAAAATTAAAGTTGTTCCTAGTCAGTGATTATTTACGTGCTTCTCAGGGTTCAATTCTACGTGGAGAAATCAGCATTTGGCATTTCTTCCTGCCTAAGCCTCTCAGAACGATTTCTAATTATATTTCATATTTACACCAACATTTGTCAGAGTTTGACTAGATTAGTCGGCATCTACATTGAAATCCGTGCCGGATTTTTTTTGTGTTTTTTGTGTCTTGGAAAAGTGCAGATGGCCTCACTAACCAATCTGATGTTGGAAGGCAATCAGCGTTTTAATGGCAACAATTATAACATCTGGAAACAGAGAATGTTGACCATTTTTTAATACAGGCGTCTTGACCAGCTTGTTCTGAACAAAGAGCTTCGTCCTGGTGCAGCTGGTACCTATCAAGATAAGTTTGATGATCGAAATCGAGAGGCTGTTATGCTTCTCAAACTCTCTGTGACTGATGATCAGTTACCACAAATTCCTTCCCGCAAGACAGCTGCCGAAATCTGGCAACATTTGAAGGAATTGCACGAGACATCCAACAAGAGCAAAGCTTTCTTTGTCAAGAATCAGTTGTTCTCCATCATGATGGATGAACATATGTCTTTACAGGAACATCTTAACAAGATTAAAGACATTCAAGATCAGCTCGAAGCCATTGGTCAGACCATGGAGGAAGAAGATATGGTAGTCATCACTCTGAATAGTCTACCAAAACCTTATGAGCACTTCATAGAAACACTCAACATTACCTCCACTAATATTTATCTAAAGTTTCCGGAGTTATGCACCAAACTCATGCAGCAGGATCGTTGGAAACAACAGTTTGGTAGTGGTGCTTCATCGGCCTCCTCAGAAAATGCTTTTGCTGCCAAAAATCAGTCCTTTCAACAGAAAGGTTCTTCTCAGCGTTTTGATCATGCTAGGAAGAAAAATGTGCAGTGTAATTACTGTCACAAGTTCGGACACATGAAGAAAGATTGCCGACAGAGGATTGCTTCTGAACAGAAGAAACAGGGAGGGCCCCATCAGACAACAAATGTTGCAGAACATTCTGAGCAAACAGAATCTGCCTTCTATGCCCTTATGACTAAAAGGTCTTCAGATCATGTCCCGTCTTCTGCCTAGTACATTGACTCTAGTGCATCACGCCATTTCTCTCACAAGCGTGATTGGTTTATTGACTTCTCACCTTTCAGTGATTCTGTGGTATTCGGAGGAGGTGAAGAGTACATAGTGGTTGGCAGAGGTACAGTTCAGATCCAGTCTGGTGGGCGCACACTCATCTTTCTAAATGTGTACTATGTTCCTGGTATAGAAATTAATCTGCTGTCTGTCAGCGAGATTATGAGGAACTCTCCTCAACTTGATGTAGTGTTCAGTGCTCACAAGTGCTCCATTATCAACAGGGAGACCAGTCTTACGGTTGCTGTTGGCCTAGAGGATCATGGTCTATACAGGCTTCTTGACACTAGTGATTCTCCAGAAGTGGCTCTAGCAGCTCGTGTTTCTCCCATCAGCACTCTGTGGCATTAGTGATACGGGCATCTAAACATGCAGTATCTCTCTCAGCTATCACAGGAGGGACTTGTGTCAGGGTTACCTGATATTCAGACTCAGCAATTGGGAGTATGCAACATCTGTCCAGCTGGCAAGCAACATCGGTCTTCATTCAAGGATGGAGAATCTTGGCGTGCATCTAAGGTACTCCAGTTAATTCATGCTGATATTTGTGGTCCTATGAATACACCTTCTATTACTGGTTGCAACTATTTTTTGCTTATTGTAGATGATTTCAATAGAAAGATGTGGGTGTATTTTTTGAAGTATAAATCTGATGTTTTTAGTATCTTTCAGAAGTTCAAATCCTTAGTTGAAAAAGAGTCTGGTTGTAATATCATAACTCTTAGGACAGATAATGGGGGGGAATTTTGTTCTGCTTTCTCCAACTTCTGTGCTACTCATGGCATCAAACGCCAATTACCTACACCCTACACTCCTCAGTAGAACAGTGTTGTCGAACGTCGCAACCGTACGGTTGTTGAAATGGCTCGTTCCATGTTACAACACAGGAGTGTTCTGAACAAATGCTGGGATGAAGCAGTATTTACTGTTGTCTATCTTCTTAATCGATCACCTACTCAGGCTATTCAGGGGAAGACTCCCGAAGAGGTTTGCTATGGCCGTAAGCCTAAGATCAGTCACCTCAAAGTATTTGGCTCAGTTGCATATGTTTGGATTCCAACTGCTAAGCGTTCTAAGTTGGATTCCAAAAGCCAGAAACTCATGATGACAGGGTACAATGATCATCATAAGGCCTATAGGCTAATAGATATAGCCACTGGTCGTCTTAGCTTCAGTCGGGACCATAGTTGCGGGGGAGCGCCCCCCCCCCCCGAACCCGCTCCCGAATCGCGCTCCGGGCGAGAGCGGCTCGAGAGCGCGCTCCCAAAATCGCTCCCGGACGGGAGCGATTTTCAGGAGCGCGCTCCCGAAAAAAAAAATTGCACTCCCTACCATTTTCGGGAGCGTTTCAGGGAGCGGTCTTTTTAACGCCCGGAGCGATCGGAGCAATCGCTCCTGGGCATTAAAAAATCGCTCCGGGAGCGTTTCAATGGGCGCCGGGAGCGATCCAGCGAAAAATAATAATAATAATAATAATAATAATAATAGTAAAATATAAAATATAAAATATAAATAAAAATAAATAAAAAAAATAAAAATTAAAAATTAAAAATTAAAATAAAAAAAAATAAAAATAAAAATAAAAAAAATCCACGGACGCAAAAAAAATCAAATTTTAAAAAAAAAAAAATTGTTTTAAAAGCCCAATGGGCCTAAAAAAATTTCATTATCACTTCATTGAGCAAGAGCAAGAGCAAGAGCAAAGGAGCAAGGAGAAGCGAGGAGCAAGCGCTGAGGAGCGAGGAGCAAGTGCCGACGAGCGAGGAGCAAGCCTGCAGAGGTAAGTAACTTAGTAGTTTAGTTAGTTTAGTTAGTTTAATTTAGTTAAATAGTAATTTAGTTAATTTAATTTAGTTTATTGAGTTTAAAAATCATGAATTTAAATTAAATTAATAAATTAAATTAATTAATCTCAATAAATTAAATTAATTTGCAGATTCAAGAATCAAAACCCTACAAACATCAAACACCATGGACTTGGCTATATTTCTTGGCATTTTCCTCTTCCTGGTCCCTTTTATGGTTATTATGGTGCTGGAGAGTAGGAAACAGAGGGCCCAAACTGAAGAGGGGAATGAAGAAGCTGGAGAAAGTCAAATTGGTGAAAACCCCGGTGAGGAGGAGCTGGAGGAGGGTGAACATGACCCTCAAAAAACTAAACAAGACCAAACCCCATTGTGGAAATATGTTAACAGGGCTGAAACAGGGAGAGGGGGTGGAACCACTAAATTTCATTGCCCCCATTGCAACACTGATTACACAGGTTCATACACCCGTGCTAGAAGACACCTCTGTGGGAAAAGGCCATGGGATGGAGACAAACAAATAGGAATCAAAACTTGTACAGCGGTGTCAACAGCGGATAGAGCCAAATACATAAGGGAAGAGGAGGAAGCCCAATACTAATCAAAAAAATCAAGGGGTTTCTTTGAACCAAGCTCACAATCACAAAGAACTCCTTCAGCATCCTCCCAAGGCAGTGGATATGGAGGCACAGGGTCATCATCTTTAAGGCGTAGAACCATATCAGATTTCCTTGATGAGGGGTGCAGGAATGATGTGGATTCAAAGGTTTACAGGTTTCTCTATGCATGCAGGATACCATTCAATGTTCTTCGCTCAACTTATTGGCACGAAATGGTTTCTGCCATAAATGATGGCCCTAAAGGATACAAGAGCCCTGGGTATGACAAGGCAAGAATCGTTGGCCTTGATCATGAAAAAGCAAAAAAATCACATTCTTTGAATAGAATGACAAGTTCTTGGACTGACCATGGGGTGTCCATTGTATCTGATGGATGGACAAATGTAAAAGGCAAGCCATTGATAAGTGTTCTTGTTGTGTCTGTTAGTGGTCCCATCTTTCTAACTGCACATGATTACTCAGACAAGTTCAAGACCGCCATCAACATTGCAGAAGCATTACTTGAAACAATTGAGCGTATTGGGCCATACAATGTCATCCAAATCATCACTGATAATGCTCCTAATTGTAAGGCAGCGGGGGCAATTATTGAGGATAAATACCCCAACATATTTTGGTCTGAATGTTTGGTTCACACATTGAACCTTCTATTGCATGATATTGTCAAGAACAAAAATGAACAATACCAATGGATTGGTGATTTGTACAAGAAAGGCAAACAAATGATAAAATTTATTACAAATCATAGCAATACCCATGGCCTTTTCCGCAGTCACTCGAGATTGGAGTTGTTGAAGATTGCGAAGACCAGATTTGGTAGCTGTTACCTCACCTTCAGGTGCCTTTTGAAGGTAAGAGAGAGGCATTGGCTAGCATGGTATCAAGTCCACATTGGCAGGTATTAAAGGAAAGGGCTACAAATGCAGCTGACATGGGAGGTTTTGAAATGGTGGAGGAGGCCGCTCTTGATGGTTAGTTTTGGACAAGTGTGAGGCAAGTATTGGATTTCACCAAGCCCATTTATCACATGATTGGGTTTGCAGATACAGACAAACCAGTGATTGGCGAGGTGTATGAGCAGATGGATACCATGTTGGGGGAAATAAAAGATATTGTTCATAACAGAGATCCCAACTTGTACAAACTGATTCATGATTGTGTGTGTGAACGGTGGAATAGACTTAATCTTCCACTACATTGCTTGGCGTATATCCTTACGCCAAAATACTACTCTACATCTTGGTTGGGCCAACCTGCAGCAGGGGGTGGGGTTAGGACCAAACCCCATTTAGATCCAGAGGTAACTAAAGGATATTTGGAAGCATTAGAAAAGTTGGTACCTGATAGGGAGGAATGTGCAGCTATGCACTTTGAAATAGGCAGGTACTTCAGTGGCACTGGTTTGTATGGTAACTTCCATGCAATGGACGACAGAGATAGATTTGATACTCTCACATGGTGGGAAACATATGGCGGCCACGGACTTTTGCCAAAATTGGCAAAAAAAGTTCTTTCACAGGTTGTAAATACTTCTTCTGCAGAGAGGTGTTGGAGCACCTACAGTTGCATACATAATGTGAAAAGAAACAGACTCAATGAAAACCGAGCAGAAAGCTTGGTTTATGTGCACTACAACTTGAGGTTGTTGAGTCATTACTGTGATCGGGCTTATGAGGATCCCAAATATAAAATTTGGGACAATCACCCAGAGGATGACAATTTGGAGGATGGCATTGTACATATTGAAGAACTGGAAGAGGAACTTGTAACGGATGAAGATGAAGCAGCTGCAGCAGCCATGCCACCTCCACCTCCACCTCCACCATCCAGTAGCAGTGCTCGAGGTCCGAGTCTTGTTCCTTTGTTTTCGCCACCTCCATCTACACCCTCACGTGGAGGTTCTAGTTCTGGTCATCGGTCTGTGCGGGAGACTCCTAGAAGACCACCACGACCTGCTTATACTCCTGGAGACTCTCGTGGCAAGGGCCACATGTAGATTTACAGTTTACTTGTCTTTTTTAGTTTCTATTAGACTTTAGTTTACATAACTGTTGAGTTTTGAGTCCTTGACTCTTGACTCTTGACTCTTGACTCTTTCATATCATAATGATATTTTTTGTAAACAATATATCACTGTAACAATGAAAATTTGAAGTTTGAAGTTGGGCCTTGGCAATTATAACTCATTGGTAATGATGTGAATTATGAATATGATGCTTCGTGAAAGACTAAAGTTGTTTCATTTCATTTCATTATTCATGTTTCATTTTATAAATTTATAACATTTCATATCATGTTAACAGTTAGAAGTTAGGACTTAGAAATATCTTAGATATTACTTCTTGTAATGGTTAAACTTAGCTTACAAGTACAACTTTGGTGATCAATGATGATAAATGTTATTGAATTTTAAATTTTGAAAGCTTGAAGTTGAAACTTTAAGATTGAATTTGATGAATCATGATTCATGAGACTCAATATGTTGCAGTTGTAATATGTATTTTACTAACTTGTGGACATGGTTGATGACGATTATAATTTCTAGATGATTGATGTGATATGGTTCCATGATAAATCTATGTTTTTTATGTTTTTTATGTCTAATTCATCATTCTACCTGTTTTTGTTGACATATATGTATCAAAAATTAAAAAATATATATTTTTAAAAAATCGCTCCCGGATTCGCTCCCAAACCGGGAGCTTCTGAAAATGGTCGCTCCCGCTCCCGTTTTCTCTCCCGCTCCCGCTCCCAAGCAACATGGGTCGGGACGTAGTATTTAATGAAGATAGAGGATTCTTTCAGTCTCCTCCTTATGAGCAGTGTTCTGAGGATCAACCTCACAGTGTTCTTCTTCCGGTAGGTCCACCTAATGGGAGGGATGATGCAGCATCAGTATTTGGTGATGCACTACCTGAGCTTCCTCCGGAAAATAACCCTCCTCTTGTTGCTCCTATTGTTCCTGAGCCTTCTCCACCTCCTCCTGATGTTGGTTCCTCTACTCTCCGGCCTAAATGGTGGGCTAAAACCATTGCTGATCCCCGGGATAATGAGCTCCTTGAAGGTAGAACTTCTAGACATAAGAGCAAACAGCAGTCTACAGTAAATTTTGCTCTTATGGCTAACCTGCACAGTATTTTTGAGCCTCAAATCTATTCAGAGGCTAAGAGTACACCTGAGTGGGAACGGGCTATAGAAGCTGAATTCCAGAGTCTTCAGAAGAATCACACTTGGACCCTTTCTAATCTTCCTGCAGGGAAAAAGCCCATTAGCTGCAAATGGGTGTATAAAGTGAAATACAAAGCTGACGGAACCCTAGACAAGTATAAAGCTCGTCTTGTTGCTCGAGGGTTCTCACAGAAGGAAGGCATCGACTATGAGGAGACCTTTGCTCCTACAGCCAAGATGAGTACCATACGGCTTGTCCTTGCCCTCTCAGCTCAGTTCAATTGGAAAGTCCATCAGTTGGATGTAAAGAGTGCTTTCTTAAATGGTGACTTACAGGAAGAAGTCTACATGACACAACCTCCAAGATTCAAGGTTACCGGTCAAGAACAGAAAGTGTTTCGATTAGTTAAAGCACTGTATGGATTGAAACAAGCTCCTCGGGCTTGGTACATGAAAATTGATCAGTACCTCACAGATCATGGTTTTCAGCAAAGTCCATCTGATGCAAACCTGTATATCAAGCATACTGGTGATGATAATTTGTTTGTGGTTGTCTATGTGGATGACCTTATCATTATTGGCAGCTCAGCACATTTGATCAATGTTTTACAACTCGGACTCGGACTCGGACTCGGCCGAGGATCGACTCCGACTCGGACTCCGACTCAGTAATGACTCGGCCGGCTCGATTTCAATGACTCGGTCGTTGTAAAAAATACATTAAATATTTATTTTTTTTATAAAAAAACATAATTTTAAATATTTTAAACATAATTTTAAAGATTTTCATTCAAGTTTCCAAACACACAACATTATAATATACATGGAAGACAACATATGATCAAAGTAGGCTCATGAACCAATCCATTATATCAAAATGGTACGGTGGTACCCAATGGCAATAGTAAATACATAGTCAACTGTAGTCTGTCATACATGATCAAAGACTCAAGAGTCAAAACAAAATACAAATAACCAAGGAGGCTAGTAGCTACTGCCAGAGGAGCCAAGATCATCTCGACCAATCTCTGGATCATCATCATCAGAGTCAGACAAGGGGCCCCATCAATGACCAGTACTGGCTACTGCTAGAGTTGCCAACATCATCTAGCTCAGTGTTACTTGGGAGCAGGGGCGGAAGTGGGGAGCGAGAGCGAAAACGGGAGCAGAAGCGACATTTTCAGAAGCTCCAGGTTTGAGAGCGAATCCCAGAGGAGTTCAACAACCAATGTCACTAACATCAAGGTACACAGAGGGATTGGTGCTCTTGATTAAATACGAGTTCCATACCCTAATACATGACAAAATTCAATGGAAACATTGCAATCCTCCAATCCTAAAACCCTGAAAAAATGATAAGTCTGCTGGATTTTGAATGAAATCTAAAATTCTACTTTCTCCATATGAAATCCAATGAGGCTGGAACCACTCTTAAACATCCTGAGTCATTTCATGGTAATGTTAAAAATTTAAGTAAAAGGATGAAAATGAAGATTAAGGAGAATGTCACTTTTACTTTAAGAATTTAACATTACCATGAAATTTGAACATCATATCAATACTAGGAGAGGGGAATGGACCCCAAATAGCACTTAACCAATTTAGAAAACACCTTGGAGTCCCCAACAATCAGCCAAATGTTAAAAAGTTAAAAAAAAAATAGAAAAATCGTTGTTTCTTTGGGTGACTGGCTGAATTTAATGACTCGGCCGAGTAGATGTGCAAAACGGCCGGGTTGACCGAGTCATGACTGACTCGGCCGAGTCAGTCATGACTCGGCCTCCCGGACTGGTTTTTCTACCGGGTCACTCCTCAAGGCTTCAACTCGGTTCGACTCGGCCGTTTCGGTTTCGAAACGGCCGGTTTGTAAAACAATGCATTTGATCCATGGGATCAAACAGGATTTGTGCAGCACTTTTGATATGACAGATTTAGGACTTCTTTATTACTGTTTGGGGGTTGAAGTCTGGCAGACTGAGAACAACATCTTTCTCTCTCAGTCCAAGTATGCCAAAAATCTTGTGGACAAGTTCAAAATGCAAGATTGCAAACCAGCCACGACTCCTAGGAACCAGGGCTCAAACTTTCAGCTCAGTCATCCTCCCCCCTTGTGGATGAAACTTTATTCAGGCAATTAGTGGGCAACCTCATCTACCTTACTGCCACTAGACCTGACATCATTTTTATAGTGAGCTGCATTTCCCACTTCATGTCAACTCCTAAGGCTGATCATTGGATAGCAGCAAAGCGTGTGCTGCGTTATGTGCGTGGCACTCCTGATTATGGACTTTTGTACACTCGAAGTTCCGATCCTATACTCAGACGTTACACAGATTCTGACTGGGCCAGTTCAGTTGATGACCGTAAATCTACAGCTGGGTATGTGTTTAGTCTAGGATCCAGTGCTGTCACCTGGACTAGTAAGAAGCAGCAGGCAATGGCTCTCTCCTCAACAGAAGTAGAGTATCGGGGAGCAGTTAAGGCATCTTGTGAGGCAGTTTGGCTTCGATGTATGCTTGCGGATATGCATGTTTCCTAGACAAGTCCTACTCCCTTGTTCTTTGATAATCAGGGAGTGCTCAAACTTGCCAAGAATTCAGTCTTTCATGAACGAACAAAGCATGTGGAAACTCATTGCCACTACATTCGCCAACTTGTTGAAGACGGATCCGTTCTGTTGCGATATGTTCCTACAACAAAGCAGCCCGCAGACATCTTCACCAAGCCTCTTGGTCCTGATAAGTTTGTAAAATTCAGAGGGTCTATCGGTGTTATAAATAGATTGAGCATTAAGAGAGGGTATTAGAATAATGCTATTTAGTGTTTAATGCTCATTCTTATTAGCTGTTGCTATTTTTATCATTTTAGCAATTTCTTAGAAGAAACTGGTTGTTTCTATTTCCTAATAGAAACTTGATGTTTCTATTATTGTAAATATCTCTGTATTACTTATTGAGCTTCATTTTGCTCATGTAAATCAATTCAATTCATTCATTTATTAAAGAAAAATGGAATTACAATCTTCATCAAGTAATTTCAAAAAGGAGAATCGAAATGACTTGTGCACTGTATGCCCATGTAGCCAAACCAGAGCTGGAGAAATTAGCAAATTTGGGTATGGAGAATGAACAACAGAATATAAATGTAGAAACCCCCCTTCCCAAGGAAAAGGGTTTAAAGAGGAATACTTCAAATTTTATGGACATTGATGTTGAAGACTCACAATCTAACAAAAAAGCCAAGGTTCAAGGAGGACAAACTGAAGTAAAATCTCTTTCTCAATTGATTGAAAGGCCTTCAAATGAAGTAGGTTTCCAAGTACAATTGGGAGATACAAAATGTTTAACTTCATCCCCAATTCCTAATGATGAGGAAGCTTCTTCTTCCATTAATGCTTTGCAAACAGATTTTCAGCAGATTGAGGAGAGAAATGTAAAAGTGAAAAGTAATGTTGCAACCCAGTTGGAGGCCCAGTCAGCCTCAAACTATCAAACCAGACTTTTGTCAGCCATGGATCTTGAGAAGAATCAGTTGAAATTATCTCTTACCCACCTAGTTGCTCAGTCTATTTCATCAGGCATCAATTTCAAGACTATAAATTTATCTGTGAATACCAAAGATATTCCTCTGCCTGACAAGATAAATCTACACAAGAAGACAGGTGAATTGATCTATAGTGACCTTGGCAAGACTTCTTTGGCAGCTAATAAAGCAGAGGCACTTTTAGAAAAGGTGATATATCAACTTAAACAAGAGAGAGCTAATTCCAGAGCCCTGCATACCCAAAATAAAGAGCTCAAAAAGTCAATCATTAAATTAGGAATAAATCCTGAATACTAGGCAGCAATTCAAGCTCTGCGACAAAGTACAGAGTCAGAAGTTCAAACATTGAGAAAGAAGTTAAATATACATGCAGCAGAGCATGTCCAGACACCTGAACTAGCTCGGGTGGAGGAAGAAAAAGAAATCTTGACAAAAATGCTACTGGATAGAAATCAAGAGCTTGCAGCCCTCAAACAACAAAATGCAAAATTGCAACAAAAAATAGATAAGCATGTATGTACTGTGGTAGTGTCAGCTGACTCAAAAGACCCTACAGAAAAATTGACCAGGGTCATGACTGAATTAAAAATCTCAGAAGATGGACTGAAGAAGCTGCAAAAGGACTTAAATGATACGAAAGAACAGTTGAAGTGTAAAGAAAGGCAGCGAAATATGTCAAGGGAGAGTACGGATCAATTTAATTTATTTAGCAGATTCGAGCTATTTGGGACCACATAAATGTTATTGCAGAAGAAAAAGGCATGATAAGAGCCTCTGAGTTTATTATTACTGCAAACAAAAACCAAGCACGGGAAACTGCACAAATAGCAAAGAAGATTATTGAATATTTGAATGCTAAATCCTCCTAAGAGCCGACAGTTGTAGATATTACAGATAGGACAGCAATAGTGTTGGAAATAAGTAAAATGGTTCAGAGGAATATGTATAGGAAACAAGCAGAGAACATATTGGAAGAAGTCAAAGAATCAGTTGCACTTTTCAACTCCAGCTTTGATAAAAGAATTAGAGCAGGACTGCCAACCTGCTGGGACCAACAGGGAAATCTTCTTTCATGGGAGCAGTATGAAACACTTTTAGTAGAAAGCAAAATCAATTCATCACATGAGAAGACTGCAGTTTTGAAGGGCTCAACAATAGTGAATTATCTGCAAAGGGATTTTCAACTGCTCTGGAAAATCAAGACTTTATTTACAGATAAGCCAAATTATGCTAAGCTGACTAATCTGAAGATGGCTTATCGCAAAGTGCTTCAATCTCTAGTTCTTGATCTAGCACTTGGGAAAAAGTGCCAAATCTTGTGATTCCAATGAACGTTCAAGTTATAGAGCCTGGGGCTACATCAAGAGAAGGAGATACATCGAAGGAGCAAGAGTCCCGAAAGTCTAAATGACTTCTATTTTGAGAAATTGAAATGATTTCATTTTTGTAATTTTGTAATAGTTCCTTAGTGTTTTTAAAGAACTTGAATAGTTATGAATAGTTAAGAAGTAGTTAACACAATTGACAGTTACTCATAACTGTCTTTGGTTGTAATTTTTCTTTTAAATGAGATAGAGGAACCAATGTGAGGGTTCCGAAATTTTGCCTGGAGAAATTGTATTTTCATGTGTAATGTGTTGAAGCTTCTTGGAAGATTAATAAAGTTTTCAAGTGATTCCCAATATTTGTTGGCTATAGTATGTGTTTTCTCTCTCTGTAACTCATTTATTGTGTTTTGTCTTCTACTTGAATTTGTGTTAAGAAGTTGTTGGTGTCTATTTAAATTTTATATAAACAGATTTATCAACAGAGGATACCTGTTTATTTTTATGCACATATACCTTAATTAAAGCGCTCCACAAATTCAACATTTCACTTCCACTCATTTCATTTTTTTTGCTAATATTTGGTGTATTGGATTCTTTACTGCCCTGTACATTGAGTCTTTATTCTCAATCCTTCTCCCACTGCATTGCAACTCCAAAAAAACTAGTCACATATACACAGGCCATTTGAGGAGTTGATTTACTTTTCCAAGAATTAAATTCACATTATACTATAAGGGTAATCTCTAGGCACCGATATTCAGAAACCTTTAAAAGAAATATGTTATTTACATTGAATAGATGTCCTAGGCACTGGCCTCCTCTCAGCCAGAGGTTGTCACTAGGGTTACAACACCACACTAGGTGCAGTTTCTACTTGCTTGGTAGACGGCCCTCTTGGCCTTCCAAAAATGACCTTTCCACAGGTTTGTGGCTCCCTGGCTGTGGATTCCTTCCTGCATTCTACAGACCTTGACTTCCTATCTGCAGTCAGACATCTTGATTCAACCTCCTTATGCTAGTTATGGCTTCTCCTAGACTCTGCAACTAGGTCCTTTAGCCTCCTTTCTCCACAAATTAAAGTCCTTCACTTGTGTTATGAGCCTCCCCTTTGGATCTTATTTATACTTTTGTTTTAGGTAATTTAGGAAACCATAGGTCCTTTAGGGTTTTAGCCTCTGAACCCCTTGACAATAAGTTAGAATAAACAATTAATTACTTAGGTCCCAAACCCACAGCGTTGGGTCCAAAACCCCAACTATGGGTAAGTTGCCAAACCAACTCCTTTTGGTGGGATTTCACCTCTCGGAAATACATTTAGAGCTACCGAAATTCCAACAATGACATCCCTTTGTTGCCCTCATTCAAGCTTCTACAAGCAAAATAGAATGGTTTGTTGCCCACTCCATTTTTAAATGCCTTTTCTTCTATCAAAATGGCTTCTTCTTCAGTCTCTCGTGGCTTGACAAAGGTTATCTTGGTGCTCTTAGCTTGAGGTAAGCTATAATCACTCACTTCTGATTGTCCATCGATATCTAGGCTTTCATGCTCTATGTTCAACCATAATGAGATGTATAATCCCTTGGCTTCTCTTACCTATCCCTGCAACATTGTAGCTTGTTCACCTCATGAGCTTGTAACCGGTGCTTGTAGTATACATTTCAATGTCACCAAAGGTTTCTTCATAAACAAATTGAGAAATGTTTGTGGAGAGTGAGGCTTACCATGCTTGACTCCATCATGATGTTGGCTTCTATAGTAGCAATGGAAAGTATATGCACTTTATTGGTCTCTTCGACAACTATCTGCAACTAGGCCAGCAACTCAAGCTCATTTTCCAACTCTGCTATCCTCTCCTTCGAGTGTTAGTTCTCCTCTTGGATCTGCACATTGAAGCCTCTTAACTCTTCCAACCTCTCTCTTTTCAATGCTTTTCCCAAGATGGGTCTGCTTTTTTCTAAGTGTTGGAAGCTCCAAGGTCACAATTTCAACTACTATGATACCAATCTGATCCTTAAGTGGTAGACCTACAGCCCATCCATCTCATCCATACAAATACTCTACAGAAATAGAATTCAATGTCTTGTTCTTAGTGCAATTTTAACCACAAACATCTGTTGTGTTAATTAACAAGGGAAAAAGTCTATGTTTTTCATTGATTCAATGTTGAATTTACCTTACTTGTGGTGACCAAACCAAAGCTTATCAACCGACTCGAACGAAATTTTCCTTACCTGCCAACAATGGACCAACCTTTGTGTAATTAAATGAATGTGCAATCACCTTCAATATGAGTTTAAGGCTTCAAGACTTCATTGGTCTATTCGCACTGCCAATTTAATGAATAAGTTGTTTACTGCAGTACCAATACTCATTCAAGCAGTTGATAACAAGATGCAAGCTGCAATTCAAACCCAAACAAGTAATAAAGATGATTGGCTCTAGGTTCAATTGCTCCCCACACTTTGAATTAAAAGTGTGGGCATCCATTCCAACATATCAATGAGTGGGAAAATGTTGTATGTAATGTATTAAATTGCACAAGCTTGGAGATCACTTTAATTGACTAAAGGAACAAGTTGAATGGTTGTAGGTATCACACAATGCACCACCTTTTAAATTAGCTCAACATTGGTCACTTTCTTCAATGGTTTTAGGTTTTAGTGATTCACCAAGGGAAATGATTGTAGCATACACTTCTTTTAATTGACCACATTTTGGACAATTCACTATAGTTAAAAGCATCACAAGCCAAACAGGCTATATGCCATAACTAGCAATCTAAGTCACAAAACACAATGACACGACACATGGAGGATGTGTGGATACAAGTACCCAACATGAGACTTGTTGACCTCAAAAAGAAGACATGGAGGACGTGTGGATACAAGTACCTATTGTCACTCAAATTGTACACAAAATTGCGACAACACTCAAGCCAGGGGTTGTCACTCTAATCCTTGCCCTCTCTGTTTAAGTTGTTTCCCAAATGCGGGCTAAGGGGGGTAGTCTCTACAGATGAGATGATGAGAAGCTTGTTGGGAACCAAAGAGTCCAGGAGACACAACTGAATGGCCTAGCAGCTTGGGTTAAAATTAAACGGCAAGCGAGATTATTTAGCACAATTAGATTAGATTCTTAAAGATATAAGTGAGAGACTAGTGCCTTTAAATTAATTACTTACACAATATAGATTAATATTCCAAGTTACTGGATGAACAATTGTTGTGAGATGCAAATGCCAAATTCTATCCTAAAAGAAGTGCAAGACCTAGATCTAATGTGTGATGCGGGATCTTGGTTAATTTTAATTATATGCCTAGTCTAGTGTAATGATCCTAAACAGGAATGTAAGTGATATACAAAGCATGCAAACAATCCAGCAATCAGAAAAACGAAATATACATTAAGCACCCATGGAAACACTGGAAATAGAGAGCTATTAAGCTCTTTTATTACTTCTTCAGGAGCAAAATACAATAGTAAAATAGAATGGTGCACCTGGGCTTGTCTCAATGGACAAGCTTGACAAAACCCAGGTGAGAAAATGCTGAACTGAAGGCTACTACAACTGCTACACCAAACTGAACTGTGTTGCCCCAAAAAATTGCTTTGTCTGTTGACTTCGAAGGGCTGGAAACAATACTTCCCGTGCTCAAAAAATTATGAGATTTCAGCTCCTTGCTCCTTGGCCTAAACCCAGAAAAACCCACAAAGGAATTAGCCAGATGTTGACCTCGGAATTTTGGCCCAAATTCCCCTTAGCTCCTCTAGCCACTCGCTGAGTTGGGACCCCTGTTCGACCCCTTAGATCTGCCCAAAAAATAGGGAGTGTGATCCTTGCCCAAAACCCAAAAAAACCCAAAAAGGGTTTCCCTTGGTTCCAACCTTCAAAAATTTACCTTCCATAGCTTGGCCCTCCTCCAATTTCGAATTTTGTTTCTTTGACTGATCTTGTCAATCTCTGCTCTCTCAACTCCAACAATCCTCCTCAAATGGCCCTCCGAGTGATCTCCTACTTCTCTCGGCCAACTCCAACTCTACAATTCCTTCTTCCAACTCCCACGTGAGCCTAGTGGTGGCTCTCTGTGCAGGCCCCAGGTAACTATAAATCGAACTGTTGGGATCCTGGCTTTGTTGGCTCCAAAACTCACAAGAAAGGTTGACCCTTTGTTGCTCTCCCAATCCTCTAACTCTCCCGGCAAATGCTTGATCACTGATAGCTCCAAACTCCCCCTACGTATTCTCTAGCTAGCCAGAAATACGCACTCCCTATTGCGATTGAATGGTAGTGTTGTACACACTCTCGAAACTCCTGAAATACTTAAGGAACTGCCTCTCTAGGGCGAGCACAAATGGTCCCCCGAAGTAGAGGTTGAATCTCTCGCTTGAGAGATTCGTGGCTAAACAGTTAGTTGACTCAGCTAAACAGCAGAGCGAACAGTCAAGTAATTTTGATTGCAAGGTGTAAGAATGAATCCAAATGAGAGCTCTCTCCTCCTTTTATCTTTGTGGGCCTTCCTTGCCTCATGTGGGCCCCTCCATCTAGCACTTTGAATTCCCTCCAAACCATTCGAATGGCCTAGTTCGAATTCCCACCTGGGTGGCCCCCACCTTCCACTAGCAACTAAATTAAGTCGAATTTCCTCCTAAGTTCCTAAGTCGAAAATGTTGGGTTCTTTCCCTTATAGCCAAAATTGTGCAAAAATGTGTGGAAACACCTTGTTACAAATGTGTTTGAGAAGGGACATGACAGTCCTCCCCTCCCAAATGTTGCTTGCCCTCAAGCAACCTCAAAGCTCGGTGCTCCAAAATGTGCTCACCCTCCCAGGTGGCATCCTCATCCAGCAAGCTCCTCCAATGCACCAAAAATCGCCTGTCCTCAAGCAATGCCTAAGCAGGCATTGTTATGAAACCAGCTCAAGAAAAGATAGAAAAGATAGATCCACGCCTTAGAATTCAGCCTCTTCGAGGGGGCAACCTCCTTTACATTACATAAATGAACAATTCTTGGATGATACAAATGACAAAACCTCCTTTCTATATATAGGAGTCTAAGGAGTCACAATATAATCCAGCCGACCTAACAATAATAATATAAAGCCACAAAAATAACAATAGAGGGATTCTATGGGGCACAGAAATAACAATATGGGGGTAATAGGGGCACAACAATATAAATAAGGGGTATAACTACAATAGTAATGGGGTAATCACTAGTATTATAGGGACCCAACATGCCCCTCTCCTTCAAAAAAGTGTTGTCCTCAACGCTTGAGCAGTTCTGGATACTTCTGCATAAAATTCTCATCCTCCCATGTGGAATCTTCAGCGGATAAGTTCTTCCACTTGATAAGATACTCTGAAATTGATCGATTTCGTAGCTGTCGAGTTCTTGTTTCTGTGACTGCTTCCGGTTCCAATATAATTTTTCCTTCCTCGTCAAGTTCTGGCAATATTGTTTGAACTGGGAGCTTGTCGCCTATAACCTTCTTTAAACATGAAACATGGAAAACTGGGTGCAATCGAGAAGCTGCAGGAAGCTCCAATTTGTATGCCATAGTACCAATCTTTTCCAACACCTTGTACGGACCATAATACTTTGGTGATAATTTATTATCCTTCTTAGCTTGCTTTAGGGACATTTGCTTATATGGTTGTAGCCGTAGGAATACCCAATCACCTACATCAAAACTTCTTTCACTGCGATGTTGATCTGCCTGTTGTTTCATTCTATTTTGTGCCAACACGAGGTTATCCTTTAAGAGTTGGAGGACTTGTTGTTGATGTTCGATGTGATGTTCCACTGCCTGAACCTTAGAATTTTCTCTTAAATATGATGTGATTGATGGTGGTTGATACCCATAAAGTGCCATAAATGGGGTCATTTTTGTTGCTGTATGGAAGGAAGTGTTATACCACCATTCAGCCAGAGGCAACCATTTGACCCATTGTGTCTGTTTATCAGATACAAAGCAACGAAGATATCCTTCCAAACATTTGTTTACTATCTCAGTTTGCCCATCAGATTGAGGATGATAAGATGAGCTATGAGCTAACTGAGTACCAAGACAAGAAAATAATTCTGTCCAAAAATTTCCAGTGAAAATGGGATCTCTGTCACTTACAATAATCTTTGGGTTTCCATGTAGCTTTTGAATTGTTTCCATAAATGCAGTAGAAACTGTACTGGCTTTAAATGGATGTGATAATGCACAAAAGTGTGCATACTTGGTAAGTCTGTCAACTACCACCATGATGACACTCTTTCCCTCAGACTTGGGTAAACCTGTGATAAAATCCATTGAAACCTCCTCCCAACGTTGGCTTGGAATGGATAAAGGTTGTAATAGACCCGGTGTCTTAATTGTTTCAACTTTATTTTGTTGGCAAACCAAACATTCCGCCACAAACTTTTGAATATCTGATTTAAGGCCATCCCAAAAAAATTCCTTCTTAACCCTGTGGTAAGTTTTTAAAAATCCTGAGTGCCCTCCTAAGGGAGAAGTGTGCAATTCCATAAGAATCTTTTGTTTTAGCTGGGAATTCTTACAGAGGTATAAGCGATCTTTGTACCATAACGAATCATTTTGCCAGCTAAATGTATCAGATGTACTGGAATCTTGTTGTAGCTTTCGAATAAGTGCCCACACTTCTTCGTCATTCTTCCATTCCTCCTTTGCTTCGTTTATCCAATCTGGTTGGATAATAGAAATGGCACACAACAATGCTTCCATATCCTCATCCTTTCTTGAGAGTGCATCTGCCACCACATTTTGCTTCCCTTTTTTGTAGATGATTTCAAAGTCATAACCCAACATCTTTGTGACCCACTTTTGTTGCTCTTCAGAGGATAATCTTTGTTCTAAAAAGTATTTAAGGCTATCATGATCCGTTTTTACCTTGAAGTGTCTTCCCATTAGGTAGGGTCGCCATTTCTTAAGTGCATGGAGTATTGCCAACATTTCCTTCTCATAAATAGCTTTGCTTAAAAACTTTCCCTTGATTGGACGACTTTCAAAAGCAATGGGTCTTTCATCTTGCATTAGAACAGCACCAATTCCATTTCCTGAAGCATCACATTCCACAATAAAGGTTTTTGTGAAGTCCGGTGTAGCTAAGACCGGTGCTTGGCACATTGCCTCTTTAAGATGTTTAAAGGCCTTTGTTGCTTCCGGAGTCCATGAAAATGAATCTTTCTTCAATAATGTTGTTAGAGGTGCTGCTATTCTCCCATAATTCTTAACAAACTTGCGATAATACCCTGTCAACCCAAGAAATCCTCGCAGATGCTTTATGGATGTGGGGATTTTCCATTCCTTAATGGCTTTAATTTTGCTAGGGTCTACCTTAACTCCTTCATGAGATACAATATGACCCAAATATTCCACCTCCTGGACTCCAAAGAAACATTTGGATCTTTTTGCATATAATTGTTTCTCCTCCAATAGTTGTAGCACCTTGTCAACATGTTCAACATGATCCTTCCAAGACTTGCTGTAGATTAGTATATCATCAAAAAATACTAACACAAATTTTCTAAGGAATGGTTTGAAAATTGAATTCATCAAACCTTGAAATGTTGAAGGTGCATTGGTAAGGCCAAAAGGCATGACCAAAAATTCATAATGACCCTCATGAGTTCTAAATGCCGTTTTCGGAATGTCTTCAATCTTCATTCTGATTTGATGATATCCCGAACGAAGATCCAACTTGGTGAAGTAAATTGATCCATGCAATTCATCCAGTAATTCATCAATGACAGGAATGGGGAACTTATCTTTAATAGTGAGCTTGTTGAGCTCCCTATAATCTGGACACATGCGCCATGATCCATCCTTCTTGTGCACCAATACTACTGGAGCTGAGAAAGAACTTTGACTCGGTTGAATTATACCAGCCTCTAGCATTTCTGCAACCATACGTTCAATTTCACTTTTTTGGACATATGGATATCTGTACGGCCTGATGTTTGGAGGAACACTTCCTGGAATCAGATGAATAGCATGATCATGATCACGCATAGGTGGGAGACCTTTGGGAGTCTCAAATACCTTGGAATGATTGTCCAGGACTTTTTGGAGATCTGGAGAAATAGATGATTCCAATGTGGAAACATCTAGCGAACATAATTGTGCAATTACACC
This sequence comes from Pinus tabuliformis, assembly GCA_031772625.1. NCBI lineage: Eukaryota > Viridiplantae > Streptophyta > Pinopsida > Pinales > Pinaceae > Pinus > Pinus tabuliformis. Next base: position 616,114,045 of record CM062804.1, read on the forward strand.
TCTTTGCTCCTTTTTTAGAAGCTTTGTCATGCCATTAGAGCTGATTATCTTTCCTGGTTTCCCTGCAATACCCCTTAATTCAACTTCCTTTCCTTCCACAGAAAATTTCATGAAAAGTTCTTGAAAATTAAAAGCTATTGTACCCAAGGATTGTAGCCATTGGACTCCTAGTACAACATCAGCACCTCCCATTGGAATGGAAAGCATTGGGCTAGTCAATACATATTCTCCCATGGATAGCTTGATATTATGGCACTTTCCAGAACAATTTATTGTTCCTCCATTTGCAATCATCACTTGACACTCTGGTGCTGGATATAGGAAGCAATTCAATTCTTTTGCTACCCTACAATGAATAAAATTGTGGGTGCTTCCTGAATCAATCAACACTATTACCTTTTTCTTCTTGATTTGTCCTTCTATCTTGATGGTTTGAGGAGTGGTAATTCCCGCCAATGCATTACAAGATATGGTCGGATTTATTTGTTCTTCATCTAGGCTTTGTTCCTGGAATATATCCTCTTCTTTTGACCTTTCTTGCTCCTTTTCTTCTTCCTCTTCACAATCTATGTAGAATAATTTCTTCTCAGCACACTTATGACCTTTTGTGTATTTGCTATCACAATTGTAACAAAGCCCTTTTGCTCTTTTTTCTTCCAATTGTTGTGGTGTCAACCTTGTAGGTTGTGGAAGACTATGGGCAACAACACTTCCGTCTTTATAGTTGTGAATGGTATGCTTCCTAGTTGCCATAATTTTGCTTTCCATTTTTCTTGCTAACCTGAATGCCTTCTCTAATGAATCAAGTTCCCAAAGGCGCACATCATGTTGGATATTATCCTTTAAAGACCCTATGAACACATCAATCCTATGCTCCTCTGGAATATCTTTTACCCTTATGTTCAATTTTTGGAACTCCTCAATGTGCTCCATTATTGAACCCTTTTGTTTGAGACTTATCAATTGGCTAAAAAAAGTGTTGCTTTTTGTATCCTCATAATGTGCTACCAATTCTTCCGTAAAAATTGCCCAAGTGATAAATTGTTTACGAGAACAAAGCCATTGATACCATACAAACTGATTTGGTTCCAAATATAAAGTTGCCATACGTACCTTTTGTGTGTTTTGCACATTATTGAGATCGAAGAATTGCTCCATCTGTAATATCCATGTGGCGGGATCCTTGCCATCAAACTTCCTCATATCGATTTTTGGAACATGGTGAGTCTTCGATCCAACATTAGAGTCTATGGAATCATGATTAACATTTCTTTTGTTCTCATCATGAGTTTCCTTTAGTACTCTTTCACCCTTAGTGACCATTTCTTGTAGCAACTTATTCATATTTATCTTCAATTCGTCCATGTCTGTCTTCAAATCTATCTTCAAATCATCCATCTTAGCTTCCACGTCAATCATCTTAGCTTCTACGCCTTTCTTTAAACAGTCCATCTTAGCTTCTACACCTTTCTTTAAACCATACATCTTAGCTTCTACATCTTTCTTTAAACCATCCATCTTAGATTCTGTTCCTTTTTGTGCAAGGGACAGTTGTTGCACTTGGTCTTGTAATTTTGATATATCATGTTGCATTTCTTCCTCTTCTTCATGAGTCATGCTAGAGCTTTCAGGTTCCTTACTAGGTGTTTGCATTTTCTTTCCTCGGGGCATCAGTGACCGATAATAATGCTCTACTATGCCCTTTGAATTCCTTCAAAATAAATTTTCAAACCAAGCTTAAGCAAAAATTTAAGAAAATCTACACACCTTTTTTCACTTTGTAGGAGCTCGATATTGCCTCTGATGTATCTCTGTACTTTCCAATCATCTACTTCTGAATTTGTGAGCTGTAGTAGCCCTCTGTGTCCTCTTTCCAATGCCACAAGTCTGACCCAAATTGGATTCTCCAAGGAAGAGTTATGTGAAATCTCCCACAGTGACTTGCTTATAGACTAGTTCAGTAGAGCGAACTTGTACGACGTGCCACAAGTCACTGTTTCGACCTTTGGATCTGAAACATGCATACAAGAAACTACAGTCCGTCCTCTTTCTATACCTTTTTACAAAATTTCAATCCGATCCTCAGAGAGAAAGTTATGACGATTTTCCCCAGGTCACCTGTTTTGAATGTAATTCAGGAGTCTGCAAAAAGACCAACTTCCTCAGATCATATCTCCGAAAATGTCGCGCGAAAAGCTCTGAAATTCGGACCCAAGGTTCAGCGCCAATTCTTCTCAAATGGGTTTTTTTTGCGACTTCTGAAACGTCACAGAAAAAAAGTTATAGCGAAAATGCCACGATGACCTGTTTGGAGCAGCGAAACCCTAGAATCCAAAGCTCTGATACCAAATGTTATGAAACCAGCTCAAGAAAAGATAGAAAAGATAGATCCACGCCTTAGAATTCAGCCTCTTCGAGGGGGCAACCTCCTTTACATTACATAAATGAACAATTCTTGGATGATACAAATGACAAAACCTCCTTTCTATATATAGGAGTCTAAGGAGTCACAATATAATCCAGCCGACCTAACTATAATAATATAAAGCCACAAAAATAACAATAGAGGGATTCTATGGGGCACAGAAATAACAATATGGGGGTAATAGGGGCACAACAATATAAATAAGGGGTATAACTACAATAGTAATGGGGTAATCACTAGTATTATAGGGACCCAACAGGCATCCTCTCTAACTGTTGCTCCCCACTGCCACTACAAAATGTGACAGGGTCCCAGATGTGCCACTGGATCGTGCCTGACCTCTGCACTGTCCTGATATAAAAGAATCCTTCAATACCAGTATCCCGGGCAATCTTGTCCAACATGAAGCTCCCCTCGCTCCATTCACTATCTTGCCCGGTGAAAGTACCAGAAGTCCCGTACCCCATCAATGACTCGCTAAAGCCCAATGGAAGATCTGTATGATATCCCCCTTTAGTAGCCAACGCATCCCTAAAGGTTATTGAGTTGTGAAGAGTTGTGATGCCCTAGTTCCCTGCTAGTCCCAAAGTGGTGCCACCATGCTAACGCTGCGCTACTCTGACTATGTCATACTCCCCATTGTGCGCAGTCAGTATCCTCCTCTCCTGGAACTCGATGGTGGAGTAATGAAAGAGGCGAGACACATCCTGCATGGGCATCTCCATGGCACCAAGGCCTACCCATCCAAATCTAACTCCGAACCTGTGCAACAACAGAGAATGTCTGCCTCCCCATATGATGAAACCCTCTGTGAACCCCCATGTGTCATCCCATGAGCGAACTATATCACCTTCCACCACGACTCCACTCATCACAAGTGATCTATTGATCAGCTGAATCCCCGCATCCCATAGCCAGACCTGCTGCGGCATATCCCTATCAAAAGGATGGAATCCCTCTAGCCCTCATCTCTAGTCCCTACATGTGATCACTATATAGGCTCCATATATCGTGGGCTAATCTGATGCTTGCTAATCTTCCCTAGGGCTGCCACTGTGTAGTACCGATGATCGTTGGGAGCCATGTGTGCCAAAGAGCTACCCCCTTAATGCAACCAAAAGATGGGTATTCGATACTCGTAATCGACTCAGGGTATGTGGACCCCTCATGTTCCTACCAACCATCTCCCCTGGGTTTGCCATCTGCCCTCTCGATAATGTACCAAAACAATGTCTAGAGGTTGAACCATACTGGAAAGCTACATCAATCGTACACGATATCCTCTACTCATACATGGTCCTGACATGCCCTGTGAAAAGAGTAACACATGTCTCCCTCATGACCTACTCCCCAAGCATAGGCTCACAGATGAACGATATGCCACCCCTACAGATGATCAGCTCATCCCCCAACCTGTGGTTGTTAAATCGTGCACCAACCCAATGCCACCACTGAGAAGTCTCTCCCCTAGTGCGTTGAGTGTCATCCCAATATCTCAGGTGAGCTCCCTGTCCCTAGCTGCTCGCGCCCAGAGTGTCAAAGGACAACAGCCAAGTCGTTTGTGCCTATAAGTGATGTATAAGAGGGACAGGCATGTGAGTCCCCATGGATACCATCGAGTGTCGCTCATATGCGTCCCCGTCGATCTTGCGTGAAGTACACCCAAAGGTATGTCTGGTGTCTTCGTCCATAAGTCTCCTTGGAGGCAACCCTCCAAGACCTCGTTGTGCAACACCATATGCCCCTGCATCCCACCGAGTATCCCTGTAGTCCTCGACCTGGCACTGTACACTACAGCCTATCCCTGTACACCACTGGATACCCTGTGCTACTGTTGTACCATCCTGTACCGTCTCATATCCTACCTGTGTCACGGTATTTGGCTCTCCCCACATGTACTCTATGCGAGGTGAGTCGCTCAATGCAAACCAACATGCTACATCAAACAACTACACATCTCCATGCTCCTCGGCAGGCCACTGCTCATCACTGCATACCTCTATACAACACTGGATGCTAGGTTCTAAAATTAGGTTTGTATGCATCAGGTCACATCCCTCTGCATAAGACTGGACTCTACGGCATATCCTTGTGCACCCCTGGGTACCACTACCTAATGTCGTACCACCCTGTATCATATGCCATCCTGCATGTGCCAACGCATCCACCAATTTGCTAGTAATCCCTCCATGATGTGGGCTACATCTCCCCATCTACCCTGAAAGACCTGAGTGGTCTGACTCCTCACATGCCAATGGGAATGACACTATTGTGTCTATCCTCAATAGCTCCAGTGTCCAATATACCAATGAGAGAGCACCGTCTCCATGTAATGCCCTGTCCGGTGGTCTATCGATGCCACCTCCTCCTACCAGCTCTTGCCATAGTAGGCTAATCACCCTATGACTCCATGCACAATCAATATGCCAAGACAACTCATGAAATTGGTCTGCTCCCCTGTCAAACCATCTTGTCACTAGTGTTGTCCCGGGCTCTGATGGAGATCTGAAAATGTGTGTGCGCCCAAACATCGGATCCATCACACAGCTACTACCGTCACCTAACAACTCTATGATGTGATGGGAAATGCCACCTAGATCCCAACAACAGTCTGGCCCTCGAGTCCCTATGGTTATCCATGGCCTCTGCTGAAATGTGGCCATGGATGTATCCAACCACCTAGCCTGCTCCATCAGGTACCAGCTTAGTACCTCTTGCCACCCAATCCCAAAGGAGGGATCAAATGTACAATCCCCTTGTGGAAGAAACAAGCCCTCCAAGCTGATGCAATGTCATACTCAGCTCATGTCGCTTAGTCCTGCTAACCTGACCATCCCCTAGGGTATGTCTAGACAATGCTACCTCCCTCAATCCAATGCATAAGGGTGGGCTAATAACGTTGTAGATCTCGTCAATGTGCCTCTGAAATGAACTGTGTTGAAATCCCAACATGTGGTCTCTATGCTGCCCCTCATCAATGGCTAGCCCAAAGGATGGTTGCACATCCTCCTCCATCATGGACTCAACATGAGCCTCCAACTGCTCCTCCATAGACAATCCAACACGCAAGACGTGCCCGCCAATCGGCTGCAGGTGGCAGTCAGTTGGTAACTCTAGCATAGATCTAAATGCCTCTGTACCTGTCGGCTCCTCATCAACGGTAGAGATGTCTCCCGGCACCTCATCAACCTTTGGTGCGCTACTATCACTTGAGTACTCAGTCACAACCCCGAATACCTCATCAATGGATACCTCAACAACGGATGGCACCTCCTCAATGGTGGACACCTTTGTGTCTCTTGGCACCTCGTCAATGGAAGGCCATGTGGGTGTGTGCTCTACTCTCTCCCCCAAGGTGTCAGCCAGAGCTATCAAAGGAATCTCCAACAAGGGTGACTCCTGCATCACACTGGACACATTGACATGCTCCTCACGCTCTAGTGTGCCCAAAAAACCTCCTCCTTAGGCTCTTGATATCTAAATCCAGATCTCCACCAACAAAGGGCCCCTTGGTCTCACCCTCTAATTGTCCCTGTCCTGTCTACTCCTTTTGAGGAGATCTAATGCCCTGATTCTATCGACTTTCCCCACACAATGTAGATGGTTGCACCCCCACAACCTGCGCACCACTAATGTCTCTGCTGTAAGGATGAGAATGGATTTGGTCCAACACCTTCCTCAACTGGGCCAATCTCTCATCATTCCAATGGATTCCACCCCAGAATTCTTGCATACTAAATCTTCTTTGAGCCATAAGTTGTTTATGGTTTAACCCGTCACTGTGCATACATGCTCAAATCTTCCATGATCTAGATGGCTACCCCACAGCTAGCCAAGATCATGGCTCTGATACCATTGTAATGATCCTAAACAAGAATGTAAGTGATATACAAAGCATGCAAACAATCCAGCAATCAAAAAAACGAAATATACATTAAGCACCCATGGAAACACTGGAAATAGAGAGTTGTTAAGCCATTTTATTACTTCTTCAGGAGCAAAATAGAATGGTGCACCTGGGCTTGTCTCAATCGACAAGCTTGACAAAACCAAGGTGAGAAAATGTTGAATTGAAGGCTGCTACAACTATTGCACCAAACTGAACTGCGCTGCCCCAGAAAACTTCGAAGGGCTGGAAACACTACTTCTACTCAGAAAATTATGAGATTTCAGATCCTTTCTCCTTGGCCTAAACCCAGAAAAACCCACGAAGGAATTGGCAAAATGTTGACCTCAGTATTTTGGCCCTAATTCCCCGTAGCTCCTCTAGCTGCTGGTTGAGTTGGGACCCCTGTTTGACCTTAGATCTGCCCAGAAAATTCTATAAAATCAAGAGCATGATCCTTGCCCAAAACCCAAAAAAACCCAGAAATGGTTTCCCTTGGTTCCAACCTTCAAAAATTGACCTTTCATAGCTTGGCCCTCCTCAAATTTCGAATTATGTTGTTGTGACTGATCTTGTCAATCTCTGCTCTCCCAACTCCAACAATCCTCATCAAATGACCCTCCAAGTGATCTCCTACTTCTCCCGACCAGCTCCAACTCTACAATTCCTTCTTCCAACTCCCACATGACCCTAGTGGTGGCTCTCTGCGCAGGCCCCGGGTAACTGTAAATCGAACTACTGGGATCCTGGCTCTGTTGGCTCCAAAACTCACAAGAAAGGCTGACCCTTTGTTTCTCTCCCAATCCTCTAACTGTCCCGGCAAATGTTTGATCACCGATAGCTCCAAACTCCTGCGTATTCTCCAGCTAGCCAAAAATACGCACTCCTTGTTGTGGTTGAATGGTAGTGTTGTACACACTCCTGGAACTCCTGAAATACTTGGAACTGCCTCTCTAGGGCGAGCACGGATGGTTCCCCGAAGTAGAGTTTAAATCTCCCGCTTGAGAGATTCATGGCTAAATAGTCGGTTGACTCAGCTAAACAGTAGAACGAACAGTCAAGTAATTTTGATTGCAAGGTGTAAGAATGAATCCAAATGAGAGCTCTCTCCTCCTTTTATCTTTGTGGGCCTTCCTTGCCTCATGTGGGCCCCTCCATCCAGCACTTCGAATTCCCTCTAAACCATTTGAATGGCCTAGTTCGAATTCCCACCTGGGTGGCCCCCACCTTCCACTAGCAACTAAATTAAGTCGAATTTCCTCCTAAGTCCCTAAGTCGAAAATATTGGGTTCTTTCCCTTAGCCAAAATTGTGCAAAAATTTGTGGAAACACCCTGTTACAATGTGTTTGAAAAGGGACATGACATCTAGGTGAATCCTTCCCCTCAATTATTTTAAAGCTTGTCACAAACGTAAGATGTAGAGAGAAGTGTTGGGGAAGGAGGCTAAGGCCTCATTAATGCTACCTACCCAGGACTTCTAACCACCCAAGTGCCTCTGTTCCTATAAGGGATTGTCCAAAAGAGAACTGCAATGTCACCTGTGTTAACTATGAATGAGGGTCTAGACTTTTCAAATTAGATGAAGAAAGTGGTCCTATCTTTTGTTCAGCCAAGCTCATGCTTGGAGGTAAATTTTAGAGATGCACTTCTAACTTAGAATGAAGGTGCAATATATGAGTGATTTCAACGAGATTATCAATATATTAAATGCTTCAACAAGATTAGATTACTTGAAACAAGATGCTCGCAATGATATTTCTCAATACAAGATGACAAGAGCAATTAATAAAGCACTTCAGAGAAGAGATTATCCCAATGAAACAAGATTAGCAATTCCAATTATCCAAGATGCTTATTAGAGTTGACGTGATCACCTCAAAGTCCATGAACTTGGGTGTTTCCCAAGGGTTGAATCACCTGAACATCTCTGTACACTTGAAAGATAGATTATCAGTTTCAAAGGGGTTTGATTCACACAAATACACTAGAGATTTAGAGATACTTGCTAGATCTACCAGGTTTGATTTACTCTAGCCCAATACCTAAATCAAGATAAATGTGCCAATAGATAATCCAACCACTGGTAATGAAACAATAATCTTCAATGCTAAGCACACTTAGAGCATTAAAATTTATTCAACACATACCATGAATCATTAAGCGAGAGACGCCTTGAACTGAAACCACAAAGAATTTTTATTAAAAATATTTCAGTAGAGCTTAGCTCAGTACAAAAGATTTTCAATCCAGTTCCACATACAATGAAGAGCTTGAAAGCCTCCTTATATAGAAAATGAGAGGGACTAACCCCTCCAAGTGGAAATAACGGCTAGTTGCATCAATCCATGGCTTGATCCTTGTGGAAAAAATTTGATCCCTTGATTAGCTGGCACAAATCTCCAAAAAAATCGATCTTCCTTGTTCATTGTGTTGGAGGGTCAAAGTTTGACTTTTGAACCATTGGATGACTTTCAAAAAATAGATTTATGGTTACTTGTGCAAAACACTCAATTGCTTGGTCCAAAAATTTTGATTTGTTCAGATCTTTGGCCCAAATGAATTTTTGCACTGGTCCTTCCTGCCTTGGAAATGAGGCTTTTATTTTTTCACTTGAATATTTTCCTTTGAAAATAGCCTCAAATAATTTTTGATGAATTTTCCACTTGGAGGGTAATTAATTTTTCCCTTCATTTTATTTTTGACAATTTCTGGCTAATTTTTATTTTTATTTTTGTCAAAAATTTAATTATTAGACTCGAGGGGATTAAATATTTTTCCACCCTCTAAGTGTATCTAAAAATAATATTTTGGTAATGGTGTTCTAATTATGAGGAACCATTCACCAAAAATATTCCTAGATAACACTTTTACATCAAGATATTACAAATTCAACCCTTAGAAGGGGAAATACACATAGACACAGACTCTTAAGACTCAACCAAATTTTGTGACTCAAGACACATGATCTAGTATGAGAAAAATACATAGACTCGATTAACACTAGGACTCACCTAAGACCTTGTCAATGAGCTCCACCCTAGCTTTGGGGTATATTTGGGAGAAAAACTCTACCAATTATCCGTGTTTACAAACACAGATAATTTGGTGAGGTTAAAAAACTCCCTAGAGTGAAACCCTTTGAGAAGAATCATAGGCTTACCTAGGTGTTGTTACATGGCTTAATAATCATACTAGAATCATTTTTAAGTTACAAAGCAGCATTTGGGATTACAATGATGCTATTGACTCAAAACTTTTATTCCACTGCTATATACCCTGCTTCTTGGATTGTTGACATATACCTGGTCAAAAGTACCTAACACAAATAGAGGGAGATTGATCCCCAAAATTAGGAAATCGTCCTATTGGGGTTCAATAGGTTGGAAAAAGTTAAAACAATGGATGGGAGGAAAATAGTAGAGCGAAGATATCTGCCTATTTTGTATTTTCCATTAGCATTCCCACATATAGTATCATTGACTTGGTATTTGTGTAATACATTTTGAATTTGATGACATAAAATAACTTAATGAGAAAACTACATTTTATGGTTTTGACTTCTAAACTTATATTTTATGAGATATATGTATTGAATATTCTAATTTTTTGTGTGTTTGATCATCATTGACATAGTAACAAGTTGTAATCATCAATAACAAAACATTGATTACACCTTGTTACTATGTCAATGATGATCAAACACACAAAAAATTAGAATATCCAATACACATATCTCATAAAATAGAAGTTTAGAAGTCAAAACCACAAATTGTAGTTTTCTCATTAAGTCATTTTATGTCATCAAATTCAAAATGTATTACACAAATACCAAGTCAATGATACTATAGGTGGGAATGCTAATGGAAAATACAAAATAGGTAAATACTAGAACCATAGATGGAAGAATTTCATAGCTCATCACTATCAGTAGTCTTCCTCCATGTCAAAATCATCAAAATCACCACCACTGGCACTACTCTCTCCTCCATCCTCCTCCTTCTCATCCTCCTCTATTTCCAATCCAAGATTTGCATCTACTAGTGTGGAGGATGACCCCTCAAGAAGATCACCATCATCAAAACTTAAAAGTGACCAACTTTGGCATTGGTTCATTAAGATCCAAGTTGGCTTATGCCAAATCAACACTATCTACACCCATTCCATTGAGAAACACGTCCTACATTTTGTTTTCATCATAAAAAATCATTTTTTAAGAGTCATTACAAGTCTTTTTCATGCATTGGTGTCAGACACATTAGGACACGTCTAGGGCACATATTTGACAAATGTCTTGTTTTAGGACGTGCGCCAAGCACATGTCCTAAGGTGTCTGGAGTCAAATACACAAGATATGGACATAGGGCCCTTAGGGGATGTGTCACATTACTTAGTCAACAGCCAATCCATCCAAAATGATGTCACTAAGAGACCCAAATCAATTTATAAATGGAATACATTAAAAATCATTCAAGGAATGAAAGGGTCCAATGAGTCAATTCTATGTCAAATCAATTTTGCCTCCAAGAATTGGTTACATACTCCGACATTGTGTGGGACATGAAACGCAATGGGCATAAGCATGGGAATTAACATCATCCAACATAACACACATATAAAAATCTATTTTCCCAAGCAATTAACAAATCATATAATTATATGGCTACATGGGTTGTCAACACTCAAAAGCTTAGACTGCTTGAACACATAAACAATAAACAGAATACAACACTTTAATACTAACAATTTGATCAAGCCAAGTGACTCTATGTGAGAGAGAGAATGTTGTATCGTGGTTTTCATACTAAACACACACAAAACCACAAAATTGAAGTACTTAAACGATAAGAAACTCACAATAAACACAAATATTTACACTAGAAACCCGAATTGAAAAACCAGCATTCAGTGGGGAGTTTTATTATGCCCAAGAAATTGTTACAAAGGCGAGCTCCACTCTCTTATATAGAGACATAATGTATTTGGACTCACTAACAATAATTGCAAAAGGCTTTGCTTCAAGGAAAACCTTCTATCTCTGAGCAAATTTCTTCTCCCAAGTCCTTCATACTTATGCAGCTTCCCTTCTCCTTAATTTCCCCTCCAACTCCCTTCTTCTCCTCTTCATCGTCAATTGATTCTAGCAACATTCTTTTTGATAGGGCTACTTGGAAGGCCAACAACTATTAAGATGAGTCACTTCATCTTCCCATTGCTTTGGCTCTTGGACAATTTTGTTCAAACTTTACAAAAACTAGGTTTTCATTACAAAGAAAAAAGAAAGAGAGAGAGAGGGAGACTTCTTTTTTTTAATTTGGATCCAATTTGGATCACTAATGCATGTGTATTAAGTTGCTTGCAATGTTTTTCAAGGTAGTAACAATTGACACTATTTATATCTATGTGCAATCCTATGAGTAGAATTGCTCAATCGCGGATGACATATTTGAATTCTAGAATTCTCCTATCATGATAATGTTTCACATGAAAGACAAATTTGTTCGCAACACTAATGCCAAGTTAAAATGCATATACCCTCCCCTCATATCAGTTATCTTTTGTTGTCCACTCATTGCATAGCAGGATAGAGTTCAACTACTTTAGTTGTCAGATTGTGTTGCATAAAAATCTCCACACTAATGATTTAATTAAGAATGTTCAATGAGAAAAGCTTGGAATGCATAGCACTGTGTTTTGAATGAGTTACAAGAAAAGGAATCTCCACACTATTCATTTAATTAAGAATGTTCAATAAGAAAAGTTTGGAATGCATAGCATTGTGTTTTGAATGAGTCACAAGAAAATGAACCTACCCTATCTCAAATCCTTGAAGAATTTCAAAGATGCCCTGATTGGTTTCCAAGAAGAGTTATTGATGGTGATGCAGTCTTCTTTATTGATGATGAATGGGAACATCCATTCCTTGGAGAATTAAAAGAAAAACACAAAATTTAGAAATTCCACCTCTTTTCTAGAGATCTCCTCGATCTTAAACCTATGGATTTTCAGCCTTCGGACTATTTTATGATAAAACAACAATAACAACGAACAATATTTCACTTCTTAACAACCCTAATCAGCAAGGCAATCCAAGAGGAAAATTATCAAGTGTGTGCCAACAAGTTTCAACCCTCTAGGAGCCCCAAGGGTTAGCTCAATTGGTCGAGTCCCTATCGTTAAAGCACCATTGTTGTTGAGAGGTCACGAGTTCAATTCTCTCGACGCCCTTGGGGATAGGCTCTGTGGTTGAGTCAGCAAGAAGTGATACCTTCAGGTGAATCTGCCTGGTACAAATATTTTTTGGACATAGCGATCACCAATATCCAAGGTACATGAACCACAAAAGCAAAAAAAATCAACCCCCTAGGGCAATCTTATCCTGCACAAACCAAATCTGAAATATACTTTACAACATTAGTAAATCTGCCTTAACTTCTTCAAGATCAATGTTAAAACTCTTAAAAATTTCAAACATGTAAAATCAGTAAGACATACAAATGCTAGAAATGACAAAACTATGAAGAAATAAATAGTTGAAAATCAAATCTACAATAAGACAATTTTGGACAGATGAAAACTTCATCTAACATATACATACACACACACACACACACATATATATAGATGATGTTCATGTACATACCATAGCCTCATTACAAGGCTACTACAATCTTCTAGTTCTAGCTCTACAAAACCCTAGCTAGGAAAAGACAAGAAAACCCTAGTCAACACCAAGGAGTTTGAACAAGCATCACACCTACAAGTCCAAGACATCTCCTCTTCTCCACTCCTCAGCAAGTACAACTTAGGGTTCAATGTCTCCAAAGGATGAAACCCTAACCTTAGTATTCAAGATGCTCCCAAAAAAACCAATCGAAGACAAGAGAGAGAGAGAGACAAGAGTGCTCTTCTCACATCTCTAACACAAGATGATGAAGTGATAATGATTCATAAAAGGACATTCTCCTTCCTTTATATATATGAGAGATAAGGGTGATCAACAATGTATATGTGAGCTTAAACCCCTACAAGCAACCTACAAGGCCACAATGTTGCTCACACATGAAGTGCTATACTCCAAGGGTATAATCCCAAGATCCAAGGTGATGTCATACACAAGCAAGGATCCAATGCAAGGGCACTCCACACAATGTATCCAATGCTCCTCCTCCAAGCTTCCAAGGACTCCAATGCTCTTCCTAAGCCATGTGCCCCACTAGGTTCACTCCCCCCAAATGACCAAATGAACATTGTCACAATCCAAGTGTCCCCAAGTCAACTCTATACCTCCATGCAAGCATCCAAGCTACCCCATGTTGTATAGGGCTCAATGCCCTCCTTCAAAATGCCAAACACTACCATCCTCTAAAGCAAGCAACCAATCTACATGTGACCAACATCAAGACTATCCCTACTTGTCTAAAGATCTCCAATGCTCCAAGGAAGAATATCATGAAAGCATCCAACTAAGGTCAAGCAACCACTAAGTAAACCACCTCCAATTTGAAAATCCATCACAGACCATCCAAGGGCTAATCATATACCATGCATCCCAAATCTCATGAACCACCCCTAAACATGGTGTAAACACTTTCTTAGTAACCCTAAAAGATATCAAAAAGATTGCAAGGACATTTTGAGAACTATTTTATTTTAATGTTGAAATATGGATTGTAGTAGTATGAAGAGTTATAAGAAAATGACCTTTTGTGATAAACATAAAGTACTTGAACAACAAAATATTATGATAACTTAATGAGAGGATATGGTTATTAAATGAAGATGTTAATGGTTATCTAGGAGAGTCAAAACCACATAATTATTATTAATTCAAAGAAAGAAAATGGGATAAGGGTCGATACATAAATGTACATGTGTTTAAACCCTTAGGTGGTGGGCCCTTTCCATCCAATGACGCATACCCTTGCTCAGCCATGAATCTTTAAGTCTTATGTCTCACATTGATTATCTGATTTCATCAAAACCCTGGCGGCTTTCAATCATCTAGAGATATAAAAAAAGGAAGCTATAATAAAGATCCTTGATGGAAACTTGATGATATTCTTGCAAAAGAAGATGCTAGAGCCATAAGAGATTCAACACATATAGTGAAAATTTCAATGAAACCCTAATTCTACAACAATGACAAGAAGGAAGAATATATTTACAATAAGCCTGCGCAAAATCACCATAGAGTCACATTTATCATCCAAGAGAAATTCCTTCCAATCACAATATCCTCTCCAAGACATTTTGATCATTCAACGCTCTATACAGAGCAAGAGAAAAGAGACTCCTAGAGTGCACTCTCCAAATGCATGAGTGTGTTACAAAGATCCTTCACTAAATTCACTTTCCTTTATTTATATGAGAGAAACCAAGTTGATTTAGCTTTTAAATTGATAAAAATCCCTAAAATAATAAAAATATATTATTACAAGTTATATACATCACAAGCCAGCCTCAAAGATAGTTATCTCAAAGAGAAAACATAACAATAAGACACTTTTCAACCCACAAATGTGAGCAAAAAGGCTTACAAGGGTGATGTCATCCTCTAAAAGTGCATATCTCCATCAAAATATGCCATCGATGAGTAAAAAAATGTTGCTCTTCACAAAAAGCCACATCTCATCAAAAGGTGTCTAATCATCAAGCAATGGCTCCCTCAACAAGACGTCATCATGAATCAAGCCCAAGTCATGAAGCCCAGCCACATGAAGAGGATGTCATAAGGCTAGGACATGAAGTCATCATCTAGATAAGTATACCATCCCCTCCAACGGGTTCAAGTCATCATCAAATCAGCTCAGAAACATGGCAACATCCATTAAGAAGGATCGATGCTATCCTGGGGACACCCTGTCATCTCTAAGGTACATCAACTCTCTAGGTAACATCCTAGCTCAAATCTGCAACATTTCAAGCTTTCAAGGGAGAAGAGAGTGACATCAATAGTGTTGCATACATCCTAAGGTCAATGTTCCTCAAAAGGTAGTCAACGTCCTGGGTCTGGTATCCAATGTGATATGTTCATCAAATAGGGGAGGACATCCTCTCTAAAGTGCTAAAGAAGCAACATGCAATCCCGCAAGGGATGGCAGTTGTACCTTGGAGCAAGACTTTGAAACATATGGAACAAAGTGAGATCATAATAATAGATGCAAGAACCATAAGAGTATAAGAGTGGGCCACATCTAATGTAAAAGGCATCAAAGTACTTCACACAAGCGTCATCTTCAAATGTCTTCCTAGCTTGTGATATGTAAACAAGTTACCATGCTTACATATGGGAGGATTATGAAAAGGCCCTATTAGTTGCTTCCAACCCTAAGATGAATAGTTTTGAGGCCAACCAATCAATTAGTAGGTGTAAGTGGTTAGTGACATGGTAGGGTTTTACTTCATAGAGGATGCCATAGCCATTGAACAAGGCTCTTCCTTAGCACCTAACCTAAGGAGATAAGTCTGTAGTATATGCATTTTTCGTTAAAGTGTAATTACATATATAATAGTAACATTGTCTACTAAAGCATAATTACATATATAATAGCAACATTGTCTGTTAAAGCATAATTACATCTCCACAGATTGTGGACCTCTGCCTTACCATGTTCATATGATTGATCCACCACCGATCCATGTTCGCTGCCCTCCTCGGTAATCATTTAGTCGTTTTGCTATTTTCTACTCCCCCCATCCATCTACATTCCCTAACTTCCCAGCAATACCAGCACCATTCCAGCCACCATACTATAGGAGATGAGATCCGAGGTAGGGAGGTAGGTGAATAGGTAGCATTAGTAATGAATGCTTCCCTTACTTAAGTAAACATCCCAAATTCCATCATCCTTGAGCTTTATGATGTGAAGAGGCAGCAATCATGGGACCTGAGTTATTCCTCAACCTGTTTTTACCATCCCTCTTGTGCACCTTTTTCTTCATCAATTTTCTTTTTCTTTTGCAAATTTATCTTGGATTACGAGCTTGATTCATTATTGACCCTTTAAAGATGAAGTGTTTCACTCTAAGTTGCACTGGAACGGATACGGATACGGGGTTTGAAACAGATAAGGAAATTTTTCAAAAAATCAAGATACGATACGGCAAGGAAACAACATATATATATATATAGATATAGATATAGATATATTTCATAATGCCATTCATCTTTTAGAATCTAGAATCTATATCTAAAAATGCATAATAATCGTCATGAATTCAGCATAAACATTGTCATCATCATTAGTGATTATTATAACATTCAATATATTATCATCATCATTAGTAGTGTAATCAGAAATGCTACAGTCTTTGTGCTTTCGGGTCTGACTCCTTCAAAGAACGTGTCATGCATGGCAGATGATATCTATCTTCCTTGCATGGCAATTAAAAGACCCATGCGATCAGTGGGATATTCCATCAAGGCCTATTTGAACATATCAATCTTCTCAATGTCAGCTTGGTCTCTTGACTATATGCAGGCAAAAGATTGGCTAGAGAAGATTTGTTATATTGGAGGGATTTATGAAATCAAGGGAAAAATCAATGACAATTAACAAAACCTTAACCAAACTGAAAATTAATCGCTCAAATAAATCTCTTTATGAAGACATTCATCAAACCATTTTGTTTGCATTTTTGAACATCTATCTTTTTCTTAGTAAGAATCCTTGATAAATATATGGAGTGCCATTGTTTCTAAAGATTTAGAAGAGACGTTATGAGACTGTGTTTATAGTGAGTTTATTTGCAAATCAAATTTCTTCATTTTTATTATTTATTTATGGCTATACAAATTTTCACGCTTTTTAACATTTCAAAGGTGGATTTCGATCACTATTTTCGTGAAACAGATCCAAAAAAATTAAATCCCTAGGAAACATATCCAATTCCAAATCTGAAGTTTCCGATTTTTTGAAACGGCACAAAAACGTTTTTAAAGTGTTTCGAACAAGAATCGTATCCGTTTCCGGCAAACTTCAGGCATTTCCAGTAACTTAGATTTCACTGCTCATCGAAACTGGGATAATCAAAGTTCCATTTATTTAGATGGCTAATGTGTTAGACAAGAACTAAGTGAGGAATTATGAGGGGGGTATAGCTCAATTTACGCTTTTGTCCACGCACTTTCATTTATCCCCTCCAATATTTTTCTTTTTGACATATGCTTTTTATTTTCTTTCTTCTACATCAATCTCTTACAGCAAAGATTGGGCCCCTACTCAAGGATGCGGAAAACAGGGAACCAATACTGGTGACAGATAGCAATCAACCCAAAGGTGGGGCGTGAATATAAGGGAGAGAAGAAAAGTGTTAAGTATGGATTACCATGGACACACAACATCAATCAGTGCCGCCTATTTGTTCCCCTCCTACATAAGCGAAAGAAAGGTGCCTCAAGGACGGTTACATTGAACTAGGGGCAAGAGATACACAACAAGGTGAAGCAAGGGAACAAGAATACTATCAAAAGTGGTCAATCACCCAATTCAACCTGTGATCCATACTAGAATGCCCTTAAACATTAAATGAAAGCACTTGAAAACAAAAATGGTTAATGTACCTTACAAAAAATGACCCACCTTCATCTAACTAGTAAACTAGATGAAATAAAGCATTCACTGGAACATGATGGAGAGCCTGTGAGGCTAGCTATCTGTGGATCCTCATAGGACTATTGGTTGGCAAGCTGAACAAATATGAGAATTTTCTCCTAGGGGTTACCCACTTGGGTGGGTAACACCCAAAACTCCGTTAAATTAGCATTTCATTCTATATCCTTTTGATCTAACCAAACAGACATTGTAACAGCGGGATGGCTCACACAAAAGTTCATCTACTGGGGTGAAAAATAACGCTTTTCATGAAAGATTTATTTTTCTCCATATCTGATTTTAGTGTTAATTCTGTACTTGCTGCAATTCTAACCTTAATCCACTAGGGCAGGTTCCTTACAAACAAATGGATTGGTCCTCTCAAACAAAACCATCACCATTTGAGGCTTTATTCCTTTCAGAATTTTTTTGTTGTAGGTGCATATGGTTAGACAAACATCCCATCCACTAAGAAGCCTAAACAGCTATGATACTTGTTGCATTGGTTTTGAACTAAGCTACATTTATATCTGATAAATAAAGACATTTTCTGGTCTACCTCTATCTTCCAATTTATGCTTATTCTTGATTTAATGATTTTACTTGTATAAGATACATAATAAGTGATATACAGAAATAAAAATGATTGAATTTCTCTCACAATTTATTTCCCTTGCATTCTCTGTTTAATGCAGATTTTGGTTTACTGTCTGTTTTCCTAGATGTCTATTATTTTTTACCTGTCTTTTATTTCTGTTGTACATGATTATGAATACAAAAAAGCTCATACATGCAAAACTAGACACATTACTCTAATTTCTTTCAGTTATGGTGTTTAAATTAGTTGCAGATTTGATTTATTTGATGAATACTAACATTTTTAACACTAAGATCTTAAAAAAACATAAAAGGAATAGTCAGAGGGTCAGTACACCTTACGGCCAGAAAGACTCCGCTAGCATTCATTAACAAATTAACCTCCCTTTTGATTTAACTAGGCTATAAACTTGGCTACCATTCTGACTTCTCTGGACTTTGCTTGCCTAGCCAGCAAGTGTGTTTACATGTTGGTGTGAAAACTCTGTAGTTTTCCTCATCAACGCATTCCTTGCATTCTATTTCATCAGTTTATAAATCAAATTGTTGACATCGCTAGCTAATGAGAAACACATTTTCCCGTGCTTCGCTATACACACATGAAGGAAATCATTTCTTTGACATCCATAGCCGTGATGAGATTTAGGAGGCTCAGCTCAGTACTGTATTACCAATTAACAAATACAGTAAAGACTCAATAGAAGCTTCAAATCAAACAAAATTTACTTGGGAGATAAATAGAGACCTGAAAATGGAGGATAGTGACAAAAGTCACAACTACTTGTGAAAAGTTGAAAACACCCTTCGAAATTTCCCATTCCTATGATAAATATATACTTGTAGCTTTAAGTAAAAACGATTGTCCACAACACTTCATTGATTTCCAAGACAAAAAAAAAAAAGCATCATTGATTATCTAGGTTTCCTCCCACAAATGTGTATTACATATATACTTCTTGATGGAACAGAATTAATGTTTAGGCAACCTCAAACCTCCATACAAGTATTTTAATCCATAATGCTCATGAGAATGCTTCGGATAACATTTTGCACCTAAAATGAATGTTTTACTTGGGCATCAACTTTTATAAACCCTAATATATTACCTTCTAAGCGAAAAAAGTATTTGTAGATACGCTTTGCATAAATGTTTCCAAACAGACTTCTAAATTATCCAAGAATTTATACACGTTATCACTAAAATTGTTCATGATAACAATATAAGCAAAATTACAATAAGTATATATCTTCTTATAGAAAGAATATGTTGTGCCGTCATTCATAGATACCAAATTCTTGTGGAATCTTATTCTACCTTTTGGAGTCTAACGTATTTTTCTTACATTTCTGATAAATGCAAACGCAGGATGTTCAATAAAATTGATCCAGATTACAATAAAATATAGTTGAAGGTAATGCAAAGTACAACCAGTTTCAATTAATGCTAACAGGAAGAAATTGCCTGGGATAATAAGAATTAATACTAAGAAAATTCACCTTGTGCTTAGGTGGAAGCCTTGCATAAGATCTCTCCCATCTTCTAACATCTGCTTCTGCTGCATCTGAGTAACTAAATAAAACAAAAATTACATCAAATGCAATGCTTAATTTGAACACCAATGAGAAAAAAATATATAGGAATAACAAAGGATGGATTCTAGAAATATCAAGTAGATGATCATCGATAAAAGAATGAAGTCATGTCCATAATATCCTCAAGTAAATCATTGGAAGTGTAAGAGATAGCTCAAATCAAATACATGAAATAGAACACAACAAAATAATGGACTCACTAAGCTAGTCCGGAACGTTGGTTTTTTCCAAAAAACTGAAAACAGGTCTTTCCACAAATTCTTTAAAACAAAATAATATTTTTCATTAATAGCAGAACCAACTTGTATATCAAATCCCATCGGTTAAATATCAACTTAAGTAACAATGCAAAGCATGCATGGCAATATGGTCTTGCCCCGATCAGTGCTAGAGTTGTCAATCATATTTGTCAATTATATTGTCCTAAAAGATCTTACATGAGCTTAGCCAAGTAAGGTCCCAATCTTACCTCCTAACTAAAAGGTCAACCCTACAATAGTGCAGTAAGGCCTAAAAGTATTAAATCAATACTAAAAGTGTTGAAATGATGGTGTAACCTTCCCATACATCCATGGCTGACATCCATTTGTGACCATTATTATTGTGTATTAGTGTGTTTCTAGGGTTTGGCTTAAAGCTGACCTAGTCAATACTCATTTATTATATTCCTAGGTGTTTAAGACCAACCTAGTCATTAGTAGACCCATAACCCCCTCTTGGGGAGGACGCCCTACCTCTTGAGCTGTGTATGAATACCCACCCAAGACTCATCAGTAATATCATATTCAGCTATGCTCTCTTCTACAAGTAACTCATTCTTTAAGCCTGAAGGCACCATATCTAGTGTAATTTCCTCTTCCAATTAATTGGGCAAGAGAGAACGAAGTAGCCTATCCAACCCCGTAGGCTATAGTCATTGATAAAGGGGGAAACCCCTTATCCAATGTTTTGGTGCAACATTGGGTTAGATTTTGGGGAGTTGGGTGCAAAAACCCCAAATTGGGGGTTGCACTTGTAACCCCTCACATTATAGAGAACCCCATAAGGAATCTATAAATAAAGGAAAGATAGAATCAATTGACCATCATCAAGTTTGGATTGAATGCTTCTGTTTTTTGTGAGTTGAGGCTCTAAGGGTTTTAAGACCCCTTTTCCTTGTCTAGTTTCGGTGGAGGTGATCCCACCCTAGCTAGCTTCTGTCTGATTTTGGCGGTGAAAGATTCCACCCTAGTCAGCCTATACTCCTTTTCATTTGTCTGTCACCATTTCCTGAGGTATATCTTACTTGATTTCTAGCACAAGGACTGAAGAATCATGCTGGACAGTTCAGGTACCCAATACTTAATAATTCTGGCAAGAGAATCGTGTGGGTAAAGTTTCTCAGCAGTTGAACTAGTCTTCCCTGCGTCAACCTGTTGGGATATCTCTGTGATTAATAAAGCACTTCTGCAGCAGCCTGTAAAACATCACTGCAACTGCATTGATTCTTACCTGTGGCACCCTGGTTAGGGCATCACCACATCTGGTTAGCATTCAAATAAGGATCTGGTTCAGTGGATTAACCAGGAGTGAATAACAATGACCAAGTCAAGCAGGAGTCTGGAAGCTGCAGCCTGTACTTCCAAAGGGCCTGTTGGATAGTATTTCGGTCTGGGCAGTAGACAAGCGTGGAAACAGAACTATGAGGGCAGTGAGATAGACAGCCCAGCTAGGGCATCATTAGGTAGCAGGATTATTATAGGTCGAGTTCAGCTGTTAAATAGAACAAACTCTGATGCAAGTGATTTAAGAGATTGTGGGATCAGTATCATTGACTACATACTGTTTACTGTTGTAAATATAATAATGGACAGTTTCACATTAGACGGCAGCTACTGTTTATATAACAGTTCCAGTAGCAATTGTAAATTATGATAGATTTGAGTTAATTAATATGTGGTGAAAGCTATTGTTGTATGCATGGTTGTGTGATCTATATTGTCTCTACCTAAAATTGTAAAATACTGCAAAACCATTAGAATTTATCTTATGATCTCATAACCCTAAGGAAAAAAAATTCCTAGGAACATTACAGTGGTATCACAGCTGTGCATCCTGCCAGCTTGTAAGTGTATGAGCCTTGCATGCTTCCAAAAGATACAAGTAACTTTACAGTCAGAAAGGAAAGGATTATCCACAGTACAGCCATGCAGGATAGGGAAGAATGAGGAGGGCCGGATACTAAATGACCTCTTACATGTGTTAATCCATGGGCAGAGAGAAATTACCAATTTGCTAGTGCAAGGGCAGCAGCAGATAGCCCAAGGACAGCAGCAAATGGCACAGCTCATGCAGGCCATCAACAATCTAGGTAACAATTTTGCTAACGGTTTGAATGTTGGTAACAGGACTAGTGTTGAAGGGAGCAGTAGCCATAATCCTGGCCCCTTCAATACTTTTGCATAGACTAATGCCACGGCAACCAATGGAAGTTATCATAGACCCTTACTACATCAATTTTAGACAGTCATCTAATGGCAACCCAAGGAGCAGCAGAGCAGAGTGGATTCTTTAATGAGTACTTTTGGGAGTATGCAGAACTGGACGAAAATACATGAGAGCAACCATATCTTTCCAACAATACAGCAACATCAAATATAAAAATAGACTCAGACGACAAAATAATCACGATCTGATGCACAAGGTAGCAAAGCTACTTATCCCCCCTTTTGATGGATCATCTAAATGCTCAGCGAGGACTTGGGTAAAAAAGTTGGACACCTATTTCAAACTTAATCCCATGCAAGAAGCAGACGCTATCCAGTTTGCCACTTTACATTTGGAAGGGGAGGCACATGAATGGTGGTAGCATGGACTGGTAAACTTGGGGCACTCCAACATAACCTCTTATGTGGATTTCACCCAAAGGCTGATAGAACGTTTTGACGAAAAGGATCCTGATATACATTTTAGAGAGATGGCACAACTCAAATAAACCGAAACACTGAAGGCTTACATCACAGAATTCGAAAGGACAGCAGTCATGATGACGAACATATCTGAACAAAGATTAATTATGCTTTTCACAGAAGGGTTAGCCTAACCCCTACATGATTGGATCAAGGCCTTCAGGCCCACTACCCTACAAGACGCCATCACTAGGACACTAGATATGGTAGATGTAGTACCATAAGCTAAAGCCCCTTCCAAACCATTCATCCCTCAGAAGACAAGGATAAGAAGCCCTTTCAACGTGATTGGACCAAGAAGGACCAGTTGGATGATGAAACCCAAAGGGAGTTAAGGAGAAAGAAACTTTGCTTCACTTACAAGGAACCATGGGAACCAAGGCACCGATGGTTGGGTAAAGGAAGAATCCACTACATTGTAGTAGTCTCCGACTGTGAGGATGAAGAAGATCCATCACCAACACCAAACAATGACCCTAGCAGCCCTGAAGAAGAGCAGCTGCATGAGGAAGCTAAAGAGGAGGAAAAGCCCTGCAAGGAAGAGAAGCCTCGACCGAAAGTTAAGGGTGGTACGATCGCCTCTCTTTCAGGAACACCCATGCATTACACTTTCAAGGTCAAAGGAGTCATAAAGGGACAACAAATCACAGCTTTGGTTGATGGAGGAGCTACACAAAACTTCATCAATGTAGCTTTGGTAGCAAGAAGATGTCTTCCCACAGAAGAATTTGAAGGCTTCGATGTGATGGTGGTGGATGGGCACAACTTGGCTTGCACAAAACTGATTCCAAGTCTAAGCATAACACTATGTAACTACACTTTCACTAATGATTTTTATGTAATAGAACTGGCAGGTATCAATGTTGTTTTGGGGGTTCAATGGTTACACTTGTTGGGAAAAATTACAATGGACTACTCAGCGATGGATATGGAATTCAAAGCATTGAATGGCAACAAAGTAGTATTGAGGGGAATGTCTAATGGCAGGCCCCAAACCGTTTCAGCCAAAAGAATGGAGGCCATATTTAGGCATGGGCGTTGAAATATGTAACTAGGTTCGGTCTTCATAATGACATATGTAATCATGATTTTATGTATTTAATGTAAAGAGAAAATTAAATTTATTGTTGTTCTTGAGGCATGGGTTTCATGCTCAAGGTAAATTTGTTTTTAGGTCAAGCACCCATTGAGTGCTTCTAGGTTTGTCATGAAGTCAATTGAGTCATTGTCATGTATTGAAGACACATTTGGACATGTTACATATTGTAAAGAAAAATTATTTGAGTCAAAATAAGGTAAAAAGACCCTCCAAGACTTCGTCATGTTGAAAAGATCAAGTCGATCTACTAAAGTGGATAATTCGGCCTAAAAGGTGCAATTCGACCTAGCAGAAGGCTTATATAAAGGAGACTTCGACCTCACTTGGCAGCACATTCACTCAAGCATCAAGAAGTTTGATCTAGCTAAAAGAACCCTCATACCTAGCAAAGGAAAGGGAAGGAAGAGTGAAGTGTTTTTGCACTGTTTTTAGGCTATTTCTCTCCACACATGTGAAAGAACTAGGGCACCTATTGCAGCAAAAAAAGCTGAATTGCAGTATTCGAGTTAGGGCATCAAGGACACCTTGCAAGACGAGTTCTCTAGGAGAGAGAATCAACTCAAGCGAAGAGGAAAGAAGGAAGAATCTACCATTATTTTCCACACATGCTAAGGCTAGGGTTTCTACAGAAGAATTTGCTAGGCAAATCGAAGTTGCAAAAGAATTTGTTAGGGAGGTCAAAGTAGCAAAAGAATTTGTTGGGCAAGTCGAAGTTGCAAAAGAATTTTCTAGGCAAGTCGAAGTAGCAGAATAATTTGTTGGGCAGGTCGAAGTTGTGAAAGAATTTGTTGGGTAGGTCTAAGTAGCAAAAGAATTTGTTGGGCAGGTTGAAGTTGCAGAAGAATCTCCTGGGAGGTCGAAGTTAAAGAAGAATCTACTAAGGATCGAAATTGCAGAAGTTGTTGGAAAGTAGGAAAGATTTGACTTGGTCTTAGAGGGTCTTGGTCAAGGGTCATAGATCTTGGAATTCGTCAATTGAAGTTTTATAAGAAGAGAAGAATTCTTGTGGATTTTTCTCTCAGTTTGAGAGGTTTTGGCCTTGGCTATTCACCTATATCTTGTGTCCTTTGTCTTATTGTTCTTTATCATTTGGTAGTTATTTGATGAAGAGAATATGAATATTAATAATAAGAATATTAATAATAATGAAGAGAATATTAATGTTACCAATTCGACTCTTCTTATGAGAATTCTTTAGATTGAGAATATCCAAGTACCTGGTATGGATTATGAATACCTTCCTAATTAAGAGGGAGTGTAAAAATATGTAACTAGGTTCGGTCTTCATAATGACGTATGTAATCATGATTTTATGTATTAAATGTAAAGAGAAAAATAAATTCATTGTTGTTCTTGAGGCATGGGTTTAATGCTCAAGGGAAATTTATTTTTAAGTCAAGCACCTTGTTGACCACTACGTGTCAACAACCCATAGCAATACCCCCCCTTTTTTCGCAAAAGGGATAGCCCCTGATCGATGCATTTGTGCCATCAAACTTTCATCATCAGTATGATCATCATCTTATAATGTAAACCCATTACGCATGTGTATAATGTAAATAATCTCAGCAGATCCATGTCGTGTATGTAATTACCGAGGTAAACCTACTTTCCTAGTGACGATCTACATTCCGGGAGGTTTTTTGTCTCACCGATCAATTCTCGGATGATCAACAGCGTTTTCCTTCAGTCTTACGCCAAAGCCGGAATGGATTTTGTCACTAGGATCTTAAGGGAGTCCTAGTGTTCTAGATCGAGTCTATATAAAAGTGATTTGGGAATAATCCAAACTATTTGGTTAGGTTATTTTATTATAAATTGTTTGGTCTGTTGTATTATGTTTTTGTCATAGAAATGGGTAATCTGTGAGGGTCTTTTACAAATGGGTTTCCCCGTTGAGATGTAAAAATTCTTTTAAGAATTTAAAAATTCGTTGGGCCTTAAAAATTAAGTTTTAAGAGGTCCAGGGACTAAGCTAAATTATTTTGATAAATTTTAAGCCTTTGATCCCTAGGGTTAATTCAAAGTCAAAATTTTGAGGAAATTAATTCAATATTTTAATTTTTGAATTAATTAAAATGCATTTAATTGAAAATTTTGAATTTCCTCAAGAATTTAAAATTTCGACAGATGAAATTAAAAGCAATTTCTCATCAACAGTCAAAATTGCTTTGACGAGGATCACTCAAACCAGTCATTGGAGGATTTATTTTTAAATAGGAAGTCATTTGTCAGTCAATTCATCCGACCTTTGAGTTGTGTGCTAAGCAAAAGGCTCTCGTGTAATTTTTATTCGAATAATAAAGAAAGACTTTGGGGTTTATTTTCATCGGTGTTACTCTTCATGGAAGGTGCTACCGAAGAGTGATTTGAGTACAGGTATCTTGCTCAGTTGCTAGGGTTTAAGTGATAATTTAAATTTGAATGTAATAGCAGATATCTCTATTAATCTTAATTTTATTATCATTTTCTCGCTCTATTTTGATGTCTGAATTGAGTTTTGCAGGAAAGTCTTGATTTTTAGATCATCGGGCGTTTGGGGAAGTTTTCCGTTGGACCAACCAACTCCTGATCTCTGTTTTCTGAAGTGCCCAGGTTAATTTGATCC
Organism: Pinus tabuliformis; assembly: GCA_031772625.1. Lineage (NCBI taxonomy): Eukaryota > Viridiplantae > Streptophyta > Pinopsida > Pinales > Pinaceae > Pinus > Pinus tabuliformis. The sequence continues at coordinate 616,140,796 of CM062804.1, forward strand.
CGAGCTTATCATAAGATATTTTTTACTGGTGATGCATGAAGGGTTTTAAACTCAACACCTTCTCTAAACTTTAAAAATTTAATTTTTTTACGTGCGAAATTGATAAATCTGGCTTTTGAGAGCCTTAGATTATCAAATCTGGGAGCGGAATTGGACTCACACTCCTCAGATTTGATAGATCTGTCATTCCTATGCATAGATCTGTAAATTATTTTGGTTTTTTGACCTGGGTTTCTGGGGTTTTAGTTTTATCATTGTATATATCGTTTGGGTGTTTCTTGTTGTCTTGCAGCTACAAATCTGAGGAAAGAATCCATGTAGAGTCCAGATCTAGGCCCTAGAGGGTAAGATCTGGATCTCTGGGGTTTTATTTGCATAATTTTGCAGGGATAGATTTTGCAGTCCAAGGTTTTCAAAAGATTTTTAAATCTGGAAATAATTTAATTTTTTAAGGGTTTCACTAGTAGATCTTAATCAGAAATTTCTGGGTTTTATTGGGCCACCATTTTCCATTTTGTCTAATGCCTGGGGTTTTTGTTTTGCAATTTTGCTGAAGAAATTTCGAAATTTTTTAAGGAAACCTTTGTCTACCTGCATTTTTTTTAAACCCTTCGAAAAATTTCCATTCTCCTTGCTGCTCTTCGAGTTGAAATCTCTGTTGCTTCCCGCTGCCTTTCTTCCATAAATCATAGCCCTCGACCTACAAAAATCTTCATCTATTCCTCCACTTTCTCTTCATCACCCTACCAACTCACTACCCTGTCTACTACCTTTCAAAACCCTGCGATTTCCCTCGGTCTCCTCATCTGCCATCACTACTATACCCGTGGCTCCTTGCTCGAGCTTCGTCCTCCCTTTGCATTTGCCTCATATGGCTCCTCACGCGGCGTCCATTTTCAAGTTGCCTATCCGCAACCCTTCTCCCATCAATCTGCATGTCCAAACCCTCTCCTCGTTGCCTCATCGTACTGCCTTCCCTCCTTGTTGTGTTCTCAGTCTCTCATACCACGTTTCTCCCTTGGCCTTCATCTCCATACCCGTGTTCTCTGTCAGCTCACTACTACCGAACCTGCCTGCTTCATCCTTTCGTCGTCGAGCAGACATCCTCATCTGTCGTCACTACTCTCCTTCTCGTTAACCTGCACAGCAAACAACAAACCACTTTCGATTTTTTTTTATATGCGATTTCATTCTTATGTACGCGTTAGGTTAGTTTTTATTTTCATTTAGTTTAGTTAGTTTAATTTCTGATTTCCTTTTTTTATGTGTATATGCGAAGAACGATTAGGGGTTAGAACATTTTTCATTTTTGTATTTGAGATTTGATTTTATATTAATTCTGATTTCTGAATTTTATTTTTGATTTCATTTATTCATTTTATTTATGATTTTTTTTTATTTTGATTTTTGATTTCCCTCTTTCTTTTTCGATTTGATTTTTTTTTTGAATTTGAATTTATTTATTTTCGTTAAAAAATCTTAAAAAATAAAAATTCTCAAAATTAAAAATCATAAAAATTTCTAAAAATCAAATAATTTAAAAAAAAAATCAAAAAATCTAAAATTAATTTTTTTAATTTTTTTTTACTTTAGAACTTGGAATAAAATTAATTAAAGGACTTGCGCTTTCACATTAAGTATTTTTAATGTGGCCTATGGCCCATTAAAAATCTATTTTGTTGACCCTTTGATTTGTTTTCCTCATTTTTCACATTAAATTAAGTTCCCAAGGAATAATTAAATTGTTTATCTGAAGTTCCTTAGTGTTATTTGGTGATTAAATGCATTTTTGATATTTCTCTATTGTCAAGTGCGATTAATGTTTCAAAATCTATTTTGGCGATAGGAGAAAGTTAATTAATTTTAGATTTGGGTCATCAATGAAAATCATTTTAAATCTGGAATCTCTTGCATGATGCAGTTTTGGGCGTTTACATTGATCATTCATGATTGTCACTATTCGTCACATATTGGAAAATTCTTTTGGATAACTTGTTTTATTTAGTCTATGCTTAATGCAAATATTAAAGGCACTGGCCTATAATTGTTTCTATCTTGTGGTCGTGTCTCGGTTACATTAGCCTTTAATCTATTCATCTGAGTTAATCAAAACCCATTTACATTCGTCAAGTTGTCCATCTTTAAGTCTCCTAGAGTCTGTGTTCCACTGGCTTTCTCATCCTTTCACCTTAGGGACTACCCCACTTGACTTGCCTAGGAGAGAGTCTAAACGGAGTGAGTAAGGATTAGAGTGACAACCCTTACTTTGAGCGTTGTCGAGCTGCCTAGACACTTTGTGCGACAACATTTTTTGGCACCATTGCCAAGGATATTTTATTCTCGACGTTTCATCGACATCTCCTCATCATTCTTCTCATTTCTCATATTTTCATTTGAGTTGGCAACGACAACATTTTTTGGCACCGTTGTCAGGGATAGAGTTTTTCTGTCATTGGTTTACTCGACATCGTTTTAATCATCTCATCTTTTCTGCCATTCATTAGCCCATCAAGCGGCACAACATTTTTTGACGTCGTTTGATCTTTTCATCGCTTCATCTTTCATCATCTCATTAATCGTTTCATCTGCACTTTTAGTACTTGGACATATCGGTTTGTTTCTTGTTTGGGTGGCGACTCCACTTATTCATCCATTATTTCTCAGACAAGAAACCCTCCCTTATGTCCAGTTGTTTGCCTTTTCGATCTTAGAGCTAAATTCATGTTCAAGTGGCGACTTCACTTCTTTAATTTCTTACAAGAATTTCTACTAGAAGCTTGCTTCTTGTGGATCTCTTGAATTTCTTGAGCAAGGGTCTCTCTCTAACATCCATTTGATCCCTCCTTATCCCTTCAAGCAAGTCATCATGGATGACTTATTTACCTCGTGTCATTTTGATAACTTTCTCCATGATATACCGAAAGAGGCAATTCATAAATTACATTTGTTCTCGGGTGGTGATTCAACCGCTGCAAGAAAGCATCTAGCCAAGATTACTCATACAATAATAAGATATTATCATTCTTCCCAATATAAACATGAAGATGTCAAGATGCATCTATTTTCCTTTTCTTTAGAGGGTGATGCTTTGAATTGGTTTCATAATTGTCCTGAAGAATCTTTCGCTTCTTTACAAGACATCATCAATGCTTTTGAAGATAGATATGGAGATCGAGGTGGTTTGCCTTGTGCCCCTAGTATTATGCAACGGGAAGAAAGCGATCTTGTAAAGGATCCAACTGTCAATGAAAGATTTGAAGACAATTTTCCATATCAGAATGTGCCATCCACTTGTATCGTTGGAAGACAAATCCATGATAGTGAAAAAACAGGAACAAGTTATCAAATTAGTGTCGACAATGAAAGAGAAAATGATATGCATCTTATAGAAGAACTAAAGCAGTTGGTTAAAGACATGCAATTCAGTCAAACGCAGTTGGTAAAAAATATGGAGCTTAATCAAGAAAAACCTATAGTTGATTACGCCAAGGATATGAGAACTTTGTACCAATGTTTTAAAACTCCGACTTGGCCAAGGGTCGACTCCAACTCGGTATCGACTCAGTCAGCTTAATTTCAATGACTCGATTGTTGTAAAAAATACATTAAATATTTATTTATTTTATAAAAAGCCATAATTTTAAAGGTTTTAATTCATGTTTCCAAACACACAGCATTAGAATATAGATAGAAGACAACATATGATCAAAGTAGGCTCATGAATATATCCATTATATCAAAATGGCACCCAGTGCACTGTCCAATATATACATGATCATGAGATAGAGATCAAAACAAAAACACATAACCAAGGAGGCTACAAATGGCCTCTACAACAAAAGTACATTGTGACCAGTACTACTGGCTACTGCTAGAGGAGTCGAAATGATGTGGATCAATCTCTGGATCAAAGTCAGACAAGGGGCCCCATGGCTCCTCCTCATCATCATCTCCAACTGCAATTGTAGAAGTGGTAGCACTAGCAAGCTGTGCAGCAGCTGCAAGCTGAGATAGACGAGATATGTGCTTCTGTTGTGGTTGAGCAGAGGAAGCGCCTGCAACTGGAGGACTTGTTGGCTCTAAGTTTGAGGCTGGTACAAGTGGATCAGGATCTGCATTCAACTAAACAATATGTTTGAGAGATACTATCATCTGTAATTCATAATCCATTTCCTCATCAAAAGCAAACTCTGTTGGATGACTCTCCACTACCCAATCTGATGTTGGATCAATGTCTTCCAACACAATGGGATCTGAATCAGGGCTTTTGTTCAGCAATTGGTTGCGCCTGAGCCGGAGGTCGTATTGGACATATACGATCATTTAACCATTTTTTATCCAAACAGTTTCTCTTCTTTGTGTGAATCCTCTCAAAGACAGACCAATTGCGCTCACACCCAGTAGCACTGCAAGTTTGACTCAAAATACGAATTGCAAACTTTTGCAATTCAGGACAATGGCTACCAGAAGCCTCCCACCATTGTGCTGCAAAAAACATAGGAGTATGATGAGTTAGCTCAACAAAATTACAAATTATATCCAACTTTCAAATTATAAACGATTTAACAAAACAAGTATTAAGAATTTGAAAATTGAATTTTTTGTTTACCTGGCTCATCTACTTCCCTTGCAATCTTTGCTAGGTTCTTCCCAAAGGTACCTGAGGCAGTGCTGAAGGTTATGACCTGTCGGTGTATCTCCAGTTGATCGCACTCCAATGGGATCATGCAATCAGTGCAGTCAATCAATCCATCTCTAACCTCCCCCCTCAAAGTTCCTATCGCCTTAGCTTTATAATGATACCGTGGGTTCAAAAAATACCCAATTGCATGTATAGGGCGATGAAGTTGATTGTTCCATCTTCTATCAATGATTGCCCAAATGGACCCATACTTAGCCACTTTATCCTTGTATGCCCTTTTTATTTGCTCCTTTGCTTGATCCATAGCCTCATAAATGAAGCCCATAGCCAATCTTTCTCCATCCACCAACTGCAACACCTTAACCAGTGGCTCAGCGACCTTCACAATCTCTGTTGCCTTTCTCCAAAATATTTCTTCATTAACTTTCTTTTTCAATTCTTTGCCTTCCAGTTTGTGAGACCACTGGCTTTGACTCCATTCTTCACTAGAAAAAACCTTTTGCAAGTTTCTATGTTGTGAAAGCATAGATTGCAATGTCAAAAAATGAGAAGCAAATCTAGTGATGGTAGGCCTAATAATATCCATGCCCCCTGTGTGTTTCCTCATCTGGCTCAAAATCCATGAATGGTTGTAGATAAATTTTGTTATGCTTTTGGCATGATCTATAGTGTTTTTGACCCAATCTAATTTGTCAATATCCTCAAGCATGAGGTCTATGCAATTCGCAGCACATGGGGTCCAAACGATGGTTCTGTGTTTTTCCTCTAACAGTTTACCAGCAAGAACATAGTTAGAGGCATTATCTGTGATGACATGAACAACATTAGCCACCCCCACCTCCTCAACGACCTCATCCAATAGTTGAAACAACAATTGTCCTTTTTTTACTTTATCAGATGCATCAACAGATTTTAGAAACATGGTTCCCTGTGGGCAGTAGATAAGAAAGTTTATGATGGTACGATTTCTTTGATCAGTCCATGCATCTGACATGATGGTACATCCTGTTCTTGCCCATGAGTCCTTGAAATCTTTCAAATACTCATTAATGGGGGAAACTTCTTTTTGGAAACGATACCCCCTTAGCTCATGCATAGTAGGGCCTTTGAAGCCTTTTCCAGCAGCATGTATGGCATCAAACATAGGCTCATAATATGGTGAACGGGAAGTGTTGAAGGGGATATCAACATCATACCACCATCTAGCTATGTAATCACAAGCAGTTTCCCTAAATTCTTTCTTCCAATGGTCATCTAAAGTGGGTTGCATATGACTTGTACTAGCTTGAGGACCATGTGCATCTGATGGAGAGGAGGGAATGAATAACTTTTGATATTCATATCACCCTTTTTCATTTTACCCTTTCCCTTTTCTTGAACTGATTCAAAAGAGGGAGGAACATATCGGAAGGGGTTCGATGCATCAGTACAAGGGATAGAGGAAGAACCCTCAAAATCAAAATGGGGGTTGGTAGCCAGCATTTTTTGTATATTCCTCTTCCTCCAAATTTCAGCCTCTACCTCTTTTTGTCTAGCCTTATCTTCTTTAAACTTCTCAACGCTGGCTAAAAAATTCTTCCTAATCTCCCCAATTTCTGGTGAGGTACATGGAGTAATTTGGCCTCTAATCCCCACCAAGTGTTGTTTCAGCCTATTAATGCCCCCAGGACCTTCCTTAATTTTCCAATGGCAAAATTTGCAATGCATTTGACTATCAACCATTTCAACATATGCCCAAGCAGCATCTTTCACTCTAGGTGCCATTTTTTGACTTTAAAATGAAAGCAAATAATCTGAAAATGAAAACAAAACAAAAAAGCATTGATTCAATGTTCATTTTTTCACAAAAAAAACTCTTTTCAATTTCCAGATTTACACATAAAATTTAATAAGCAAAAACAGATTTTTACAAGTGAAAAAAATTACCTCAAGGCACAAAATGCCTTCACAAGGTTGCTCCAAGAAACCAACTCATCAATGGCAAATGTTGCTCCAAATGGATGCCCAAAAAGCTCATCACTCCAGCTACAATGCTTGCCCAAGACTCCTCATTGCTGCTCCAAAAACAAACTCAACAACTCCTCACAAACTCTCATTGAAATTCTCACTCAAAAGCATGAGATGGTTGTGAGGAAATGAGAGGGGTTGGGAGGGTTAAATAGGGTTTAGGAGAGGGGAATGGACCCCAAAGACAAAATAGACAAAATATAATCCGGTTTGGAGTCCCCCAAAAGAACAAATTAAAAAAAAAAAATCATTGTTTTTCGTGGTGAACGGACCGTTGCTCCAACCCGGCTGAGCTAATGCGGACTCGGCCGAGCTGGCCGGGTTAATACCGAGCCAGCCGAGTTGTTAGACAACCCGGCCGGCTAGGTATTAACCCAGTCGGCCGAACCGTTTCCTAGGCCGAGTCAAAAATTTGGGCTCTAGCTCGGACCAACTCGGCCAAGTCGATTCCGAGCCGACCAGTTTTGAAAACATTGCTTTGTACACCCACCTGGAAAAACGTGATAAGGAAATGGAAATCATGAAAATCAAACACTTCGATCACGTAGCCACTGTAGTAGAAAAGTGTGCTCAGAATATGGAGGCTATGAGGACCGTCATAAGAGTCAGCATGCTAAGGAAATGGAAACCATGAAAGCTAATCATGACAGAGAAATGAGCTCTATGCAAAATTGTTTGATGACCATAAAGGCAGATAATGACAAAGTAATAAAAGATATGGAAGCTGGTCAAATATGTTTTCAAAATAAGTTATTGACCATGGAGGAAAACCATGCCAAGGAAGTTAGAGCTATGAATATTGAATACTCTAACCAGATGGATGCCATAAACAATATAGGTACAGAAATTTCAACATCGGTCAGAGGATGAAAGAAACAAGTAAATGTCAACAGATCATAAGCCTCCTTGTCTGCTGCAGCAAGCTCCATCTTATGATGAGGAGGTCATTTGTTCCATTGAAAAGTGGCTAATTGAAGGTGACACGGATAAAATGGAAATTAACAAGAATCAGGTTGATGTTCACATGGTTAATCCACCAGGCATAAAAGATCAAGTTATAACTCATGACACCTATGAGACTAATCGATCATTCTTGACAGAACAGATGCAAAATGAAGAAAGACATGTCACGCATATCTTACATACTTCATCTGAGAGTTTTCAAGCAGAATGTTCCACATCATCAGTGATACAGCCTGCCACAAAGAAAAAGCGCAAGAGAAAGAGAATGAGAAAGCGGTTTGATGCATCTGATGGCCGCGAGCAGCTTGATTTTCGGATAGGAAAAAGTCCTACCGTATGCAGGATTGGACATGGCACATCCGAGAAACAGCCAACAAATTTGCCTGAAAGCAAGCAAATGCTCAGTATGCACTATATTGAACGCATCTGATGCCATGGGGCATCTTTGTATTGTATTTCTAACCTTATACCCTATTATTTCAGTATTTCATTTTGTAGTTAGATTTGTGTTTTTCATGTTATTAGGATAGTTAATAAATGAAGAGCTTATATCTTTCCTGTGCTTAACGTTATATGATGATTTTTGGATGGACGCTACTTATGTTATATTGTGTGTTGCGTGGATGCAAATTCCAGATTCTCACATTCCTCAGGTGCAGCAACGTGTCCCCAAGTAGAGCATGTCAACGACCCATAGCAAAACCCCCCCTTTTTTTTCGCAAAAGGGATAGCGCCTGATCAATGCATTCATGCCATCCAACTTTCATCATCAACCTGATCATCATCTTATAATGTAAACCCATTTTGCATGTGTATAATGTAAATAATCTCAACAAATCTGTGTCGTTTATGTAATTACCTAGGTAAACCTACTTTCTTGGTGACGATCTACATTCCAGGAGGGTTTTTGCCTCGTTGATCCATTCTCGAATGGTCAGTAGAGTTTTCTTTCAATCTTACCCCAAAGCCGGAATGGATTTTGTCACTAGGATCTTAAGGGAGTCCTAGTGTTCTAGATCGAATCTATGTAAAAGTTATTTGGGAATAATTCTAACTATTTGGTTAAAATATTTTATTATAAATTGCTTGGTCTATTGGATTATGTTTGTCTCAGAAATGGGTAGTCTCTGAGGGTCTTTTACAAATGGGTTTTCCCCCTTGAGATGTAAAAAATGTGAAAATCATGATGTAAAGTGTCTTGAGGGTTGGAAAAATAATTTATCCCCTCATAGGTTAATTAATTAAATTTTATGGATAAAAATTAATTAAAATCCTAAGCCAGAAATTTAATTAATTCTAGGTCCTAGTTAAATTTAAGTTCTCTGAAGGCAAAATTCGTCGAGCCTTAAAAATTAAGTTTTAAGAGGTCCAGGGACTAAGCTAAATTATTCTGATAAATTTTAAGCCTTTGATCCCTAGGGTTAAGTCAAAGTCAAAATTTTGAGGAAATTAATTCAAAATTTTAATTTTTGAATTAATTAAAATGCATTTAATTGAAAAAATCGAATTTCCTCGAGAATTTAAAATTTTGACAGATGAGATTAAAAGTAATTTTGATCCTCATCAATGGTCGAGATTGCTTTGACGAGGATCACTCAAACTATTCATTGGTGGATTTATCTTTAGATAGGAAGTCATTTGTCAGTCAATTCATCTGACCTTTGCGTCGTGTGCTAAGCGAAAAGTTCTCGTGTAATTTTTAATTGGATAATAAAGAAAGACTTTGGGGTTAATTTTCGTCGGTGTTACTCTTCATGGAAGTACTGTAAGATGTGTCGTTTTTCATGTGTAAATTTTTTTAGCCATTGATAATAGCTTCTGAAAAGTGATTTGAGTACAGGTATCTTGCTCAGTTGTTGGGGTTTAAGTGATAATTTAAATTTGAATGTAATAGCATGTATCTCTATTTATCTGAATTTTATTATCATTTTCTCGCTCTATTTTGATAGCTGAATTGAGTTTTGCAAGAAAGTCTTGATTTTTAGATCATCGGGCGTTCGAAGAAGTTTTCAGTTCGACCAGCCAACTCCTAATCCGTGTTTTCTGAAGAGCCTAGCTTAATTTGATCTCGGGCTTATCATAACATATTTTTTATTGGTGATGCATGAAGGGTTTTGAACTCAACAGCTCCTTTAAACTTTAAAAATTTAATTTTTTTATGTGCAAAATTGATGAATCTGGCTTTTGAGAGCCTTATATTATCAGATATGGGAGCAGAGTTGGACTCACACTCAAATCTGATAGATATGTCATTCCTGTGCATAAATCTATAAATTATTTTGGTTTTTTGACCTGGGTTTCTGGGCTTTTAGTTTTATCATTGTATATATCCTTTGGGTGTTTCTTGTTGTCTTGCAGCTACAAATCTGAGGAAAGAATCCATGTAGAGTCTAGATCTAGGCCCTGGAGGGCAAGATCTGGATCTTTGGGTTTTATTTGCATAATTTTGCAAGGATAGATTTTGCAGTACAAGGTTTTCAAAACATTTTTAAATCTAGAAATAATTTAATTTTTTAAGGGTTTCACTGGTAGATCTTAATCAAAAATTTCTGGGTTTTGATGGGCCACCATTTTCCATTTTGTCTGCTACCTAGGGTTCTCGTTTTGCAGTTTTGCTGAAGAAATTTCGAAATTTTTTAAGGAAAGCTTTGTCTGCTTGCATTTTTTTTTTTAAACCCTTCGAAAATTTTCCATTCCCCTTGCTGCTCTTGAGGTTCAAACCTTTGCTGCTTGCTGTTGTCTTTCTTCCATAAATCTGCAGCCCTCGACCTGCAGAAATATTCATCTATTCCTCTACTTTCTCTTCATCACCCTACCAGCCCACTACCCAGTCTGCTGCTTTTCAAAACCCTATGATTTCCCTCTGTCTCCTCATCCGTCGTCACTGCTATACCCGTGGCTCCCTGCTCGAGGTTCTTCCTCCCTTTGCGTTTCCCTCATCTGGCTCCCCACGCGGCATCCATTTTCAGGCTACCTGTCCACAGCCCTTCTCCCATCAATCCGCACGTCCAAACCCCCACCTCGTTGCCTCATCGTATTGCCTTCCCTCCTTGTTGCATTCGCAATCTCTCATACCACGTTTCTCCCCTAGCCTTGATCTCCATACCCGCTTTCTCTATCAGCTCACTGCCATCGAACCTGGCTGCTTCATCCTTCCACCATTGAGCAGACATCCTCATCTCTCGTCACTGCTCTCCTCCTCGTTAACCTACACAGCAAACAACAAACTACTTTCGAATTTTTTTTATATATGCGATTTCATTCTTATGTACACATTAGGTTAGTTTTATTTTCATTTAGTCTAGTTAGTTTAATTTCTTATTTCCTTTTTTTGTGTATATGCGTAGAACGATTAGGGGTTAGAACATTTTTCATTTTTGTATTTGAGATTTGATTTTATATTAATTCTGATTCCTGAATTTTATTTTTGATTTCATTTATTCTTGTAAGATCATCTTCGGCAAAATCACATAACCAATCTTTTGTCGACGCGTTTCGAACCAACCAGTGTGGTTCATCGTCAGGACAAGTTGAAGAACCAATCCAGCTTAGCGTGATTAGATAGAGCGTGCAGAGACCCCAATAACTAAAATGCTAACGGCTAGTTTGACCTAGTGACCTTGGTCAAACTACTAAAAAAGTAATTAATATTTTAGGAAACTAAAGGAATCCCTTTGGTAAATTTAAAACAATTAGGTATATTATTCTTATTATCCCAATTACCAAGAAACGCACATATTTTAATTAAGTTGGTCATTATATCCCATAATAGATATTAATTAACCCATATTTAATTATTATTCCAACGTAAAGGTAATTAAACCCTATTATTGTAACTAATATTCTAACTAATATTATGGTAAATCATGATTACCTATAAACCTCATGGCCAATAATCCAAATTTTTATTCCAAGGTAAGTCTATTAATACTTATAATTTAAGGTTGATATGATTATTACTAAAACTAATATTACTGGTCTCTCATAATTTATCCTTTAAACCTAAAGGCTGAAGTAAAATTTATTAAAAAGATTTCCATTCCAAATTCATTAAGGTTAACCATGTCAATATTATTTATTATTATTATTTATAAGTTAGGACTATATCATATTGTTATTTAAATAGATAGGTCCATTGAGCTATATAAAATAATAATCTAAATCTTCATGATAAATAATAGATCTAAACAAATTGTTAAACTATTATTCCTAAAGTTTAGTTATATTAGGTAAATATTATAACTAATATTATGGTAAATCATAATTACCTTTAAACCTAACGGTCAGTAATCCTCAATCTATTATTACTTATAAATTAAGGTTGATATGTTTATGATTAAACTAATATCATAGGTATCTCATAATTAATCCTTTAAACTTAAAGGTTTAATTAATATTTAATGAAAAGAATATTTATTCCAAATTTATTAAGGTTAACTATGTCAATATTATTTATTATTAATATTTATAAGGTTTAAATTGCGATTTTTAGAAATTAGTTAAAGGGAAACTCAATTCTAGGGTTAATAAATTAAATAGTAATTACTGAAATTTGGTAAAAATCTAACTAACATAGTATCATAAACAGGTAGGTCGATACAATAATAGCCCGAAACAAATCACTAACTCAACCGCTCCAAAATAATAGGACAAAACTGCCAAAAGAAAAATAAAAGAGGGGGAAAGACAGAAACCCTAAGACCTAACGAACCGGAAATGAGGAGGCTAAGAAGAGAAGGCTGGGACCCAGCAACTGCTAATCTTCCAGCCATCATCCCTATTAAGGTTGATCGGCCTTTTCTCAATCTCCAGGGCCTCTCTAAATTTGCGATGGTGAAACTGCGCAATTTTGGCAATGACTTGAGCCTCCTCTATACACACATGATGCATAGTCTTTCCTGCATGTTCAGCCAGGGCCGAGGACTTGGTCCTCCCATGCCTTAAGTCAGCCGAATGCTCGCTAATCCGCTGATTAATAGAGCGACCAGTCTCACCAATATAAGGGGTCCCACAGGAACAGGGAATGACATAGACGCCCTTCATGTCCTTAGGGTCAATCGGGTCTTTCACCGACCTGAGGGAACCACGGATAGTCCTAAGAGGTATAAAGGTTGCGGGCACATCATACTTCCTCAGAATCCTTGCAATCCTGTCCGTGGTTCCTTGGATGTAAGGAAGGTTTACAATTTGGAATAAATATTCTTTTCATTAAATATTAATTAAACCTTTAAGTTTAAAGGATTAATTATGAGATACCTATGATATTAGTTTAATCATAAACATATCAACCTTAATTTATAAGTAATAATAGATTGAGGATTACTGACCGTTAGGTTTAAAGGTAATTATGATTTACCATAATATTAGTTATAATATTTACCTAATATAACTAAACTCTAGGAATAATAGTTTAACAATTTGTTTAGATCTATTATTTATCATGAAGATTTAGATTATTATTTTATATAGCTCAATGGACCTATCTATTTAAATAACAATATGATATAGTCCTAACTTATAAATAATAATAATAAATAATATTGACATGGTTAACCTTAATGAATTTGGAATGGAAATCTTTTTAATAAATTTTACTTCAGCCTTTAGGTTTAAAGGATAAATTATGAGAGACCAGTAATATTAGTTTTAGTAATAATCATATCAACCTTAAATTATAAGTATTAATAGACTTACCTTGGAATAAAAATTTGGATTATTGGCCATGAGGTTTATAGGTAATCATGATTTACCATAATATTAGTTAGAATATTAGTTACAATAATAGGGTTTAATTACCTTTACGTTGGAATAATAATTAAATATGGGTTAATTAATATCTATTATGGGATATAATGACCAACTTAATTAAAATATGTGCGTTTCTTGGTAATTGGGATAATAAGAATAATATACCTAATTGTTTTAAATTTACCAAAGGGATTCCTTTAGTTTCCTAAAATATTAATTACTTTTTTAGTAGTTTGACCAAGGTCACTAGGTCAAACTAGCCGTTAGCATTTTAGTTATTGGGGTCTCTACACGCTCTATCTAATCACGCTAAGCTGGATTGGTTCTTCAACTTGTCCTGACGATGAACCACACTGGTTGGTTCGAAACGCGTCGACAAAAGATTGGTTATGTGATTTTGCTGAAGATGATCTTACAATATTATGGATCACAGAAGTCTAAAATCCTTCATTTATTCTTTTTATTTATGGTTTCTTTTTATTTCCTTCTTGCTTTTTCGATTTGATTTTTTTTAATTTGAATTTATTTATTTTCGTTAAAAAATCTTAAAAATTAAAATTTCTACAAATTTTAAAATTTTAAAAAATATAAAAATCTAAAATTAATTTTTTAATTTTTTTTGTGACTTTAGATTTGGAATAAAATAAATTAAAGGACTTGCGCTTTCACATTAAGTATTTTTAATGTGGCCTATGGCCCATTAAAAATCTATTTTATTGACCCTTTGATTTGTTTTCCTCAATTTTCACATTAAATTAAGTTCCTAAGGAATAATTAAATTGTTTATCTAAAGTTCCTTAGTGTTATTTGGTGATTAAATGCATTTTTGATATTTCTCTATTGTCAAGTGCAATTAATGTTTCAATATTTATATTGGCAATAAGAGAAAGTTAATTAATTCTAGATTTGGTTCATTAATGAAAATCATTTTAAATCTTGAATCTCTTGCATGATGCAGTTTTGGGCGTTTACATTGATCATTCATGATTGTCACTATTCGTCAGATATTGGAAAATTGTTCTGGATAACTTGTTTTATCTAGTCTATGGTTAATGCAAATATTAAAGGCACTGGTCTATAATTGTTTCTATCTTGTGGTCGTGTCTCGGTTACATTAACGTTTAATCTATTCATCTAAGTTAATCAAAACACATTTACATTCGTCAAGTTGTCCATTTTCAAGTCTCCTAGAGCTTGTGTTCCACTGGCTTTCTCATCCTTTCACCTTAGGGACTACCCCCCTTAACTTGCCTAGGAGAGAGTCTAAACGGAGTGAGTAAGGATTAGAGTGACAGCCCTTACTCTGGGCGTTGTCGCGCTGCCTAAGCACTTTGTGCGACAACACCCCATTCAGTGCTTCTAGGTTTGTCATAAAGTCAACTAAATCAATGTCATGTATTAAAGACCCATTTGGGCATGTTACATATTGTAAAGGAAATTTATTTGAGTCAAAATAAGGTCAAAAGATCTTCCAAGACCTCGTCATGTTGCAAATATCAAGTCGGCCTACTCAAGCTGACAAGTCGGCCTAAAAGGTGCAATTTGCCCTAGCAGAAGGCTTATGTAAAGGAGACTTCGACCTCACTTGGAAGCACATTCACTCAAGCATGAAGAAGTTTGATCTAGCTAAAAGAAGAAGCCTAATACCTAGTGAAGGAAATAGAAGGAAGAGCGTAGTGTTTTTGGGCTATTCCTCTCCACGTGTGTGGAAGAACTAGGGCACCTATTGCAACAAAAAAGGTCAAATTGCAAGTCGAGTTGTAGTATCAAGAAGGACACCTTACAAGACAAGTTCTCTAGGAGATAGAATCAACTCAAGCGAAGAGGAAAGAAGGAAGAATCCACCATTATTTTCCACATGTGCAAAGGCTAGGGTTTCTAAAGAAGAATCTGTTGGGCAAGTCAAAGTTGCAGAAGGATTTGTTGGGAAGGTCGAAGTAGTAGAAGAATTTGTTGGCAGGTCGAAGTTGCAGAAGAATTCGTTGGGCAAGTCAAAGTAGCAGAAGAACTTGTTGCGCAAGTCAAAGTTGCAAAAGAATCTGTTGTGAGGTCGAAGTTGCAGAAGAATCTACTGGGGATCGAAATTGCGGAAGTTGTTAGAAAGCAGGAAAGATTTGACTTGGTCTTGGAGGGTCTTGGTCAAGGGTCATAGGTCTTGGAATTCGTCAATTGAAGTTCTATAAGAAGAGAAGAATTCTTGTGGGTTTTCCTCTCAGTTGAAGAGGTTTTGGCCCTAGTTGATCGCCTATATCTTGTTTCATTTGTCTTATTGTTCTTTATGGTTTGGTAGTTATTTGATGAAGAGAATATTAATAATAATCAAGCAAAAGAAGCTAATCAAGTTAACTAAAAATACATCACAAACAGTTATCAAAATAAGAGAAATCACCTAATCTAGTTGCCCCTAGATTTCTCAACAGACATAGCATATGCGGCAGAATGTGTGGTTACAAGCCAAAAGACGTCTGATAATAGCCCACAGTACCAAGCATACATTCAATAATTGTTGTATAAGCTTGGTAAGGTAATTTGGCAAGATTCCGCCAGGACTACCTCCCAAAAGAGGGTTTGAACAGACCATAGAATTGGAAGAAGGGACCAAGCCTGTAATCACCACACCTTACTGACACCCAAAGAAATTCAAGGACGGAATAGAAAAGGCAATTCAAGAACTACTAGCTATGGGCCACATCAAACCCAGCTCAAGCCCATTTGCTTCCTTGGTAGTTTTGGTGAAAAAGAAGGATGGCACATGGAGGATGTGCATTGACTATCAAGCACTAAACAAAAAAAGATGATCAAGAATGGGTACCCTATTCCCAAGATCGACAAATTGTTGGATGAATTGCATGGAGCCGTATATTTTTCAAAGATTGACTTACGATCAAGATATCATCAGATTCAGGTTCGAGAGCAAGATGTCAATAAGACAGCTTTCAAATGCCATTATGGACATTTTGAATTTTTCGTCATGTCATTTGGGCTAACCAATGCTCATGCCACATTCCAGTCTTGTATGAATAGCATTTTCAAGAAGCAATTAAGGAAATCCTTACTGGTATTTTTCGATGACCTCTTTATATACAACAAGACATGGGAGGGGCACTTGAAACATCTAAATAAAATTTTGAGCATAATGAAGGAACAGCCACTATATGCCGAGGCATCAAAGTGAAAGTTTGGGATGACAAAAATTATTTATTTGGGACATATAAATAGTGCGCAAGGAGTGCAAGTACATCAGGAGAAAATTCAGGCAATATTTGATTGGCCTACACCCAAAAACCTGACAAATTTACAAGGATCCTTTGGAATTTGCAGCTACCATTGGCGGTTCGTCAAAGGATTCTCGCATTTAGGTGCACCTCTGACCGATTTGACAAAGAAAGGGGCATTCAAATGGACGGAAGAATTAGACAAAGCATTTAATAAGCTCAAGTGATGAGCTCATGTCCAATATTAACACTCCCAATTTCAAACAACCTTTTTGTATTAGAGTGCAATGTGTCAAGAGAAGGAATAGGAGCTATATTGATGCAAAATGGGCACCCAATTGCATTCGAAAGTCGAAAACTCCATGATTCAGAGAGACTCTACTCCATATACAGCAAAGAGATGCTAGCCATTATGCACACTTTGGCGAAATTCAGGCAATACCTAGTAGGAAGTAGGTTTGTAGCCAAAACAAATCACAACAACTTACGCCATTTCTGAGAGCAGAAGGACCTAAATGAAAGGTAGCAAAAGTGGGTAAGTAAGAAGTAGTTTCATGTTCTCATCATTTACTTGTTCTATTGGCAATTTAGAGTAGCATTTGCCTTTCATTTGAGCAAGCCACTTTTATTTAATTTAATCCGCATGTACAATATAGTTTAGTCTCTTATTTTAGTTGAAAATATATTTTCATTTTTAGATTAATGCCAATTTTGCTTTAAATTTTATTTATAATTTTATTATATTTCCTTTGCAAAAAGTAATCAACCTTCAGCAAGCCTCAACAGTCTGTTGGTTGAAGTAGTCTAAATATGGACCCTTCCCCTTGTAAGACTTCTTCCTCTGAGATCAGGGCCCCTGCGAGGATAACGCCTGAAGGGGAAGTTCATTTCTAACTTGCTCAAATTTTGCAATCACTTGCATGTCTCTCACACCCACCTTGAACTAATTTTACCTCAATTGACCAACAATTTCTAATTAAAACGAACCAAGACACACTCCATCACTTTTATTCTTGCAATATCTTTGCGTTTGATCATATTTTTATTGCCATTTCACTTTCAAAGTCAATTGATTATTTAGGCATTCACATTTTAAGTTCAAGGCACTTTCACTTCAAGTACTTTTACTTTTAGTATTAGCAACTTCAAGTACTTCAATTGAGCATCTATAGGGCACACTATCGGCACTGTTTCTTAATTTCGTATGTTTACTTCCCAAGCTTTTGCTTAACATCATGATATGTATGGCTTATGAATGAATATGATGCTTATGTTTATCATTTACATGCCTTGAAGTATATGTTGTGACTTATCTTTGTTGTCGGTAGTTGTAGCTTCTAATTAACTCCTAGAACTTGATTAATTTAGATTAATCAAGCCTTAGTTTATTTTAATAGGCTCCAATCCCCTTGGATTCACTAGGAGTTAGCCTAGATGAAGGAGTTGAGATTTGAGTGGCAGTTGCTCAACTCGGAATTTGCCCCCAAGGCCACACCAAGAGGAGTTAAAGGTTTTCTCCACGATATCCCAAGTGTGCATTCAAGCAACAACAGGCTCCATTTAATCCTCTCTCTATTAAGAGATCTCAACATTATTTCAAAGTAGGAGAGAACCTTCCTTAACTTTATTAAGCACTATCCTCCCAAGTTTTCTAGATTTTTTCTAGGGTATAGACTCTCCTATAGAGAATAGAAACCTTTCTAGGGTTTAAACCCTCTTCTGAGGCTTATTTTATAATGATTTTTCCAAAAGAGGATGTTTTGATGATAATTTTACTAGAAGAAACTAATATAATGGTGCTTTTTAAGGAGAAAATGATCGCCTTCATGGGGCTAGAGTAGGGTGCTCTATTTAAGGTTGTTATGAGCTTGTCTTAGGAACTAGTTGGAAGATCTTGTGCATGGGATTGAAGTGCCCTGCATTAGGGTTTCCCACTTATTTAATTCAGGAATTTTCCATGGTAAATCTTCAACTTTTAGCTCATAACACTATTACAACAAAACCCGGCAACCTAGTGTAAAGCCTCACTAGGTGACCTACACAATGTACAACACTCAGGAATGTCACCATTGTCACCTCAATAACTACTCCCATCTATTTAGTGATGGACACAATTCAACGCAAGGGAGGCTTCTTTGGTAGGGCTAAGGATCAAGTAACGCAAAGATCTTAAGCTAAGTGCCCCCAAAGGATCCTACAATGCAAATCCACTCAATAAAGATATAGAAAATTAGGGTTTGTGTTGGATGGAGTAAATTCTAGATTTAGGTTCAAGGAAGCTATGGGTCAATTTAAACGCTATGGTTGGCCTAAAGAGGCTCAAATAGGTTCCCTAAACACACCAAGTTAAGAAAGTACTCAAGACTGCTATAAACTAGGATTTTAAAATCAGTAAATTGCAACAATACAATAGTTTATAACTGCAACAAATTTAGCTATCAAGCAATGTAAAATGAAGGCTAAGTTAAAGAATAAGCTAGTGATTAAATTTCAGCAACTTTTAATGGTTACAGAGGAATACAATAAATTCCTTGACGCCAGCCCTAAGCAAAAGCTAAATTAAATAATAAACTAGTGATTAAATTTCAGCAACTTTTGATGGTCACAAAGGAATACAGTAAATTCCTTGACGCCAACCCTAAGCAAAGGCTGTAAAATGCATGTAAAACTTCACTTTTGCTTCTCTAATGCACTTTTCAACAAGTCTAAGCCTATGAAAATAATCAACAAGTCATTTAATGTTGAAAATATAAGATTTTCCCCTTTAAAAAACCCTAATTTACAATGAAACAAGGAGAAAAACGATTTTTATATTTTAGAAGAGTGCCACAAGAAGGATGAACTACTGCCTTCTCAATCTAGTGCACATGTAGCCTAGGATTCAAACAGTTCTAGCGTTTACTTGGAGTGATACTAAATCCGAACAAGCTAAAGAAAATAAACTAACTTACCCTAGGGTTTGAGATCTAAATTCTCAATTTTCCGATTGATTAAGGGAAAGAAAAAGCTATCTCTATTCCTCAAATACTTGGAACAAGGGTTTAGCTTAACAAGGGACAATGAAGCAAATACCAAATAAACTAACTTATGAACATACTTCCCATGAAACACAATACTAATAAACAAATAAAACAATTTACTTTACCATGCATCATCCAAGATCCACCATAAGAATCCTTGAAAAGAGATCACATCACATCACAATTCCACCCAAATGAAGTTACTTAACTAGCCCTCCATAGTTGTAATCTCCCTTTTTATAACATGCCAAAAATTGTCTATCCAGCAATTTGACAAACACTTTTCATGCTGACATTTCGCCAAACACTTAGAATGCAATGTGAGAGAAACCTTTGTGATACAGATACTTTTGTTAAACAGTTTACATGCCTTCAAGAATGAAACCTTTATCCAACATAAAATGCAATAAAACTCCACAATGTTGAACAGTAATATCTTAGCCAACTTATTTATTAATATAGAATATGGTATTACATACCAATTAGGAAATTAGGAAACCTGTAGCAGCTTAGAAAATGGCACGATTGGCTGTAGGTGAACGCAAATAATAATAATATTCTGCCTACTAGTTGCTTCTCTTCAAGACTGCACTTAACTGGCCCTTAATTTGCGCATTGTCACACTAGAGAAGGGGATATACTAATTGATGAAAATGTCTTCTTAGAAAGATGGGGTGGCACCCCTCATGAAGAAGGGATGGCTCATAGATACCCCTATGAGGTAAAGCTATGTGATGAAAGGAATAATCTTGAAAAGAATTATGATAAAGGTGTGGAAAACGACCCAGATTCTCCTTTAGTGTCTGAAGAGAACCCTCCTCCCATTACGTGCGACAAGACCTTAGAAAGGGGGGTTGGTGAAAGCTTTGGTAATCTAGGTGATGATCAATCTTCGTCAGGTCCACATGACTAACCGAATGACTTTGAGAACATGTGTGTCGAGACAATGAGTTTATGGAAAGTGAAGTTGAGACTAACCTTACCTTTCTCAAGGATAGTACTCTCGATGATTCTCCTTTTGAAAACCTTGAGGATGGTGGGAAAAATGAGTTTATGGAAAGTGAAGTTGAGACTAACCTTACCTTTCTCAAGGATAGTACTCTCAATGATTCTCCTTTTGAAAACCTTGAGGAAGGTGGGCCCATTAGCCCCTTAGAGGATGATATTGAAGATTATTTCCATATTGAAAAAGAGAAATGGGAAATTGTTGGTCATCAATTTGACTGTGCTCCCATTTATGACACCAACAAGGAGGTTGAGACCGGTCCTCCCTTTCTCCCGAGCATTATTTATGAGGACATATCCATCGATACCTTTGGTAAGGAGAATTATCATTTTCCCTTGCATGTAAAGGAGCAATTAGGGATGATTGATTCTCCTTTTTGGGAAGATCTTATCTTTGGTACCAGCAATGATAGTATTGATAAGGCCCTTGCTCATACCTACCTTTCCTTATGATTCTGGGAGTATATTCAAATCACTCGAGCCTCTAGAGTTGGATTTTCAGGAAAAGGATCCCGTTGAGAATTCACCTTCCCCTTTGCCCGTTTCTACTGTTCAATATATTGAGTCTTCATCCAGTGATCTCCTCACCCCTTGTCATATGATCTCAAGTAACCATAAGCCCAAGTATAGTGTCAAGGAAGAGCCCCTCATTGATTATACTTTACCGTCTTGGACACACCCTCAAAGTTTTGATCACTCCATGACCTCTCCTCTCCAAAGCGACCATCACCTTAAGAAACCATTTGTTTCACCCCTTCTTTCCCTAGCCCTTCGTTCCCCTCTCATCACAACCTTGTGGCATCTACAAAGCATAATATTATAGGCAGTGGTTGTGATAAGGAGTTCTTGAGAGTGATCATTCATTCCACCATTATGTACCTAGAAGGAAAGCCCGGGACCTCTGAATTGACCTATTTTCTTTCTCTTAGGACTTGTGTTTACCTCGAAAGGAGATCATATTTTCCTGTCTCTCACCCACTTCATCCGTCATGTGACTATGTCCACATTCGATTTGGTAGTTGCTACATGAGTAATCATACTGGCAAGCATATGTATATTGATGTGATGATATATTGGTTGCACTGGCTTTATGATTACACTTAGTATTAGACTTACTATATGCATGTTAGGATAGGATGCATTGCATGCTCATTTTCTCATTAGAACTAACATCATATGATATTTCTCATGTTAGATTAGATGCATCTAAATTAAAATTTGTATATTTTACTTTTCTATCAATTTTACGGCCTAACATTAAGCATGTGTGATCATGAGACGTCGTGAAAGCATGTTGCCCCACGTTTTTCATCTATTATATGTGCAGGTAACAAGTCTACAATAACCAAGAGATTGTTGGAGTTCTCGTGACCTTTCGTTCCAATGGCTTCGTCCACTTCTTCGAGAGATCACGTCCTAGTTGGAGCCAGATGTTACGACCATTTTGTGGGTGACACACTGAGATCCCTAGGAAAATTTTTTCTCCAAAATAGTCCTTAGCCGACAGCCCCCTTGCAGCCACCAACTAGCTCATTGTGCCATTTCTCTGCCACTTGAGCCAGCCATGTGGTCCCTCACCCATCTGCCATGATCGTATGTTTGAAGGTGGGCCTCCCAAACCTAAAGGTATGCCTTGTCATTTGGTAATTGAGTATTGTAGTTTGCTTATCATGGACACTTCTGGGCATAGATTAATGGGGGATTCAGCAGAAAATGTGGGCTAGGTCTGCGCTCGTCCCTTAGACTCCTTTTGGATGTTAACCTGGGATTCTAGTCCAGTGGCATCTCTTTCACTGACCATTTGGCTTTAGGGATGGTATTTCACGGGAAACCCTGATTTTGGTTGTGTGGTCCCGCTCCCTCATCCGCATATATTACCCCATTTCCACTCATTATTACCCCATTCATCATTTCTCCCACCTGGGTCCACATTCCTCCACTAGGTCCACATAGGGCTAGCTCTCCCCTTCCCCTTGCCTACTCCTTGGGTCAGGCCTAAAATGATGCCCCAGAGGTTGATGCAGCGAAAAAGAAAAGTAAAAGCATAATTGGCCGCATTAAACAAGAAAATGTACCACAAAATGCAAAAGATGGTCGGGACAAACACATTTAGCAAGTGAGAAAAAGCCAATACATGAGATCTACCCCATCATCATGGCTATCACCCTGGTTCCTAACGGTTCTATGAGCCTCCTTCATCATATGGGAACCCATGATTGTCCCAACCCCTGGTGGGCAATGAACCACCCTATCTTAAAATGGGTTATCCACCACTACATCCCACACATCATACTCTTACCCCTTGAGCTTGGAGCAATTAATCAAATAAAAATCATAAAAAGGCAAAAGGCATATAAAGAAGGGTGGAAAAATAAAGGTCGAGGCACCTCAAGTACCACGATTGCTCCCTCCTATACATTATATACCCATGTGTGGGCTTCCCTTTTATTAGCTACCCTTGTACCCCAACATGTGGCCCAGGGATGCCCCTTCTCATCCCCTACTTCATTCTCCTCTCTATCACATACCACCACCTTTTAAAGGTTGTACCTTGAACAAATTATCCCCTTTAGAAGTAGAAACCACCTAGTAGAACACTTGGTTAACCCCATTTGGAGTTTGAGAGATTTTGGCGCATCTGAAGCACATTATGGAAGGGTAAACCATTATGAAGTCCCCACCTATGGTCCATGGTTGGTAAGCTCATTTACTCAATTTCTCTAAGGACTTGTTGTACTAGAGGGCTAAGGGACGCATTAGATCTTATGCAGAATTGCAGATGGTCTCCATCTTCGGTTTGGTCTCCCTATACGGGGTCCTAACCCTCTAGAGGGGACACTGGCACATGTAGGGTGTGCGTTGAGAGCCATGGACCTCCATAGCAGTAGACAGCACTCCATGGATCACTGATGATGTTCAGAGATTGCTTGAAATTCAAGATGCACTTGGTTCACCTTTGGCCAGCTAGCCCCACAGATGTACAATGCACTTGGCAGCTGACCCAGAACTTGTAGGATGATGTGGCATCACCTACACCATCATCGGAGCCCTTACAAATGATCTACAGGCATCTTCGACTCATTTGGAGACCCATGAAGTTATTATTTCATCGTGAGTAATAAAAGTAGAGCTGCATAATTTATTGTATATATATATATTTTTTTTTGTGATATCTTTCTCATTCTTTAACAAGTACAAGTAAATCTTCTCGACTTATAATTGTTTTGGATTAAATGAAGGCAATACATGTAACCTTTTGGATCAATTACTTTTTTAATTGAATAATTATATCTACAAGTACACAAGCTAGAATTCACTAACTTTTCAAGAGAAAAAAGGATGTAATAATGATGTGTAAAATTTAAAACTGGCAAAGGAATACAGGTTGCTACTCTCAAATGTAACGTAGAATATATGCTAGCCATTGATTTTTCTTTCATTTGACACTTTAAACTTTTCTAAAGGAATATTTGAAAAAATTGTGAAATATAAATGTGCTTCATAAGAAAACAAATTGTGCCCACGGGG
This sequence comes from Pinus tabuliformis, assembly GCA_031772625.1. Lineage (NCBI taxonomy): Eukaryota > Viridiplantae > Streptophyta > Pinopsida > Pinales > Pinaceae > Pinus > Pinus tabuliformis. The sequence continues at coordinate 616,164,924 of CM062804.1, forward strand.
TGTAGAATAGATGGTGATGAGGTGTATTGTTAAGTCACACTGTGATGTGAAGATCACCGGTTTGAAACTATTAGAAAATGTAAAACGACAGCTATTATATCTTATTTACCTTAACCTTGATAGTGCTTGTGAATCTTTAGTTATCTTCTTTATATTTTTTAGTTAGATCTTTCATCAAACAATATCAAGAACAATAAAAATAACAAAAGAGGACACAGATATAGGCTCTCAACCAGGGCAAAACCCCTTCAAGGGGGAAAACCTAGAAACTCCTCTTATTAGAACCTGCTTCAAATGAGATACAAAGATCCAATCACTAGACCAAGTCCTTCTCCTAGTACCAAGTCGGCCCTTTCTCAAGTCCTTCCTTGTCCTTCTCCTAGTACCAAGTCGGCCCTTTCTCAAGTCCTTCCTTTATTCTTACACCATGCAACTTCAACCTGCCAGCTACAGCACTGCTACTCGACCTGCAACTTGGACGCTGCAATTTTGGTCTTGCAGCTTCCAAGGAAACCCTAGATCAACCTCCTCTTAAGACCTTCTTAGAGCAAGATAGCTCATCCTAAGGTCAATGAGGTCTAGATCAAGTATCCTCCCTTCCAGCTATAAGATGTTGCACTTCGTCCTCCTGCAACTTTAGCCTCTTCCTGCAACCTAGAAACCCTAGAATTTTGCACGTGTGAGAGAGATAGAGCCCAAAAACAATAGATTTCGTCCTTCCGACTTCTCCTTGATGACTTTCACACTCCTTCTTCTTGTTTCCCAACTACAGATCGAACTCTTTCTTGTAGATCGAACTTGAGAGTGTGTCTCAAATGAAGTTGAACTGCTCCTTTATATAGCCTTCTCCTTTAGGTCAACTTGATGATCACAGGGCCAACTTGTACTCTTGGAGATTCCAAGACTTTCTAGACTGAAAAATAATTCTTTTTACAATTAGAAATTGACTGAAAAGGTCTTATAAACATGATGTTGACTCCATTGACTCATGCAAATAAATCCTAAGACCTAACAAACCCTAGAAGCACAAAGAACATGCTTTTACCTAGAAGACCATATGCTTTATTAATAATAATTTTCTTCTTTTCTTGTTTGTTACATAGGATACATATTGAAATGAGTAAAACAATTATGAAGACCAAAACTAGTTCCATTTCTCAATACTCCCTCTTAACTAGGGAGGTATTCGTAATTGTACAACCAGTACAACATCATATCTCAAACTAAAGAGTTCTCAAGAAGAGTCGGATTGATAAGCCATACTCTAAGCATCATCATCATGACCAGCATTGTCCCTGAGGCCTAACTGGACAAGCTCTTCTTTAATCAAGAGCATTATGCTAAGAGGCTTTACATGTGATAACGCACTACCTCTCTACAAGGTACATACCCCATCTAGATGTCTACAAGGTATGTCCTTTTAAGACTATTCTTATCTTGGATCTCCAATCCTAAGTCCTCAAAGAATACCACTCTTCTCTTGGATACAGATCCCATCCTCCAAGAGTGTAGGTAAGTTTCCTTTCTTGGATGTTATATCCTGAAGGAAACCATAGATGCTTATATAATCCTCTGCCATTCTCTCTTCATCACCTAAAGAGGAGAATGCACATGTAATGTCCAACATCACTCCCTCTCAAACCAAGAGGACATCCCTATTCTCCTTTAATCTTGAGAATAGAACCTTGCTCCTATACATGGATGAACATTATGCAAAAATGGTTTATCTATTTATCTAGAGCAACTTAATCATGTAAAATTCTAGACATGCCACTATCATATGCTTCTATTATGATGTTATGCAACACATACTATTGTACAGGAAAGATTAAACTTCACAGAGAACTTGACTGTCAGTGAACCTTCTTTAATAGTAAAGATCCTTCACTTCTTCCTCCTTTGCTTTCTTCTCAGGTTCTCCCACTACCTCAGCTAAATGAGCTTCACTCCTTTCCTTTATTTTGTTGTTCTGCTTGTTTGGACAGTCCCTCTTAAAGTGTCTAATTGCATCTAAAACATTGCACTTTCGACATGTCTTTCTTCTTGGACTTACCAAACTTTCTTTTCTTTAGCTTCTTAACTCGGGCTAGAAAGGCTTGAGATTGCTCATCAGATCAAATATCATCTTTGACCTTGATCCTAGATTCTTCTAATAAGCACTATGCCCACAACTCACTGAAGGGAGTTGAATCCTTCTTAGAGTAGATGCTTGTTGCAAAGCTGCTCCATTCTGGTGGCAATGCATTTAGTACACAAATGGTTACTTCAGAATCAATGATTGGTTCCCCAAGTCCCTACAGATGGTCTCTTAGTTGAGAGACTCTCATGAGAAAGGATGCCACATCCTCATCCTTTAACTTCTTCATTCTATACACCTTGTTCCTAAACGCCAGCTTTTGTCTTGTTGTACTTACAGAGTACAAATTCACTAGCTTGTCCTACATGGCCTTGGAAGTCTTCAAATTTGCAACAAATGGACCAAGAGAATCCTTAATTCATTCAGTTATGATCCTTTGAGCCCTTACTTCCCCTTTCTTGTACTTTGTTAGTTCTTGTGTCTTATCTTTCTCAGGTTCAGTAATTCCCCAGTAACATATTCCATTACTTCTTGTTTTGTGAGTATCAAGTCAATTATTTTCTTCCATGCTAGATAGTTTGATGCCCCAATGAGTTTGTTTCTCTCTTTGCAAAAAGAACCCATATGACTTGAAGATTCAAGCATGATGTAATAATATGTTACTTACTTGAGATCAAGATTCTCCTTGATGATGTCTTCAACCTTCTTTGATGCCTTCAATATTCTTGAAGAGTCTTCAACAAAAACAGCTTCCAAGATCCTTGATAGACTTCCTTTTTGCGAGATCAACACCCTCCTTGCGAGATTGATGTAGTCTTGATCTTCTTCAATGTAGAAACCCTAGATTAGAAGGGTCTTCTACCAACGAGCCTTTAACCAGATCCCCTCAAGAGACAATTTTCCTTGTAGTCTTCTTCTTTCAGGTTTTGAGAGCTTCCTATCTTTTGATCAACAATTCTTTCTAGTGTCCTTCCAGCTGCCTTCCTTGTTCACCTTAGCTCTGATACCATGTTAGAAAATGTAAAGTGGCAACTATTATATCTTATTTTCCTTAACCTTGATAGTGCTTGTGAATCTTTAGTTATTTTCTTTATCTTCTTTAGTTAGATCTTTCATCAAACAATATCAAGAACAATAACAGTAACAAAAAGAGGACACAAATATAGGCTCTCAGCCAGGGCAAAACCCCTCCAAGGGGAAAACCCAGAAACTCTTTTCTTCTTAGAATCTGCTTCAAATGAGATACAAAGACCCAATCCCTAGACCAAGTCCTTCTCCCAGTACCAAGTCGACCCTTTCTCAAGTCCTTCCTTTATTCTTACACCCTGCAACTTCAACCTGCCAATTACAGCACTGCTACTCGACCTGCAACTCCGACCTTGCAATTTCGGTCTTATAGCTTCCAAGGAAACCCTAGATCAACCTACTCTTGAGACCTTCCTGTAGCAAGATAGCTCCTCCTAAGGTCAACGAGGTCTAGATCAAGCATCCTTCCTTCCAGCTACAAGATGTTAGCAGCTGCACTTCGTCCTCCTGCAACTTCGCCTCTTCCTGCAACCCAAAAACCTTAGAATTTCACACGTGTGAGAGAGATAGAGCCCAGAAACAATAGATTTTGTCTTTCCAGCTTCTCCTTGACTTTCGCTCTCCTTCTTCTTTCTTCCTAGCTATAGATCGAACTCTTTCTTGTAGATTGAACTTGTGAGTGTGTCTCAAATGAAGTTGAACTACTCCTTTATATAGCCTTCTGCTTTAGACCAACTTAATGATCCCAAGGTCTTGTACTCTTGGAGATTCTAGGACTTTCTAGACTCAAAAATAATTCTTTTTACAATTACAAATCGCCTGGAAGGGTCTTATAAACATGATGTCGACTCCATTGACTCATGACAAAAAATCCTAAGACCTAACCAACCCTAGAAGCACAAAGAACATGCTTTTACCTGGAAGACCATCAATAATGAGCATGAAACCCATGCTTTAATAATAATAATTTTCTTTCTTCTTTTCTTGTTTGTTACATTAGATGCCCTTGGGACGTTGTTTCTCAAGCCACAGGTCAAGCCTGATGTAATCTCTAGAGAACTCAGACAACTTGACAAACAAAAAATAAGAAAACTAATCGCAATTTTTTCATGATTGAGCAAAGGCAAGCATATAGTTAAACATTTGGAAATCCCATCAAGAACAATTGAACAATACACTCCAGAAATCTACAAGAATTTTATAACAGTAGCAATATTTTTAATAGGGTACAGTGCATTCATCAGACTAAGTATTTGGCATGAATGTTTTGCACATTTATTCATGGATTTCTGCCTGCTCTTAGTTATTTATATTTCAAGTCTATATAAATCATAATTCACAAACCTGGATGGGTAACATTCAAATACATTTGGAAATATTACCATAATTTTTTTAGAAAATACATTTTATATTTAAAGAAAAATGTTTACATACAGGAATGTGAAAAGTGGAAGGGCCAATGAACATCATAACCTCTTCCAAAGGAAATTTAAAACCAAAAGAAAATCAGAATAGACAGTAGGGTCCACAGATTGGGTATCTCAATTTGCAAGTTTGTTTTTTTCGATTGGGTATCCCAATTTGCAAGTTTGTTTTTTTCTTTTTTGAAAATAAGCATGGCTAGTTGTCTGCCTTTTGCTCTGTGTGGGATGATATACACCATAATTTTTTTAACAAAACAAATTCTGTAATCCACTTAACCATGTTGCATCAAGTTATCGATACAAATGTCAGATGGTTCCAACAACGAATTGGTTAGATGGTGAAGAGTGTTGTTTCGTGCCCTCCAGCAAGGTTCAAACCCCAGAGACGCGTTTTCCCCCATATGGCCATCTCGCTCATGCAAGCTGCAATATTCCATGTAATATTCCCAGAATGCGGAAGGACACGTTTACGTAAAAAAAAATGTCAGGATAGATGAGTGTTAAAAATGACTAGTGCTCCGGTTGCTAGGTTGCTACTTCTTCTGCTTCACTGTTGTTTCACAGTTTGAGATAAGCTTTACCCGTTTTTATCTGGAACATATATATATCTTGCAATAGCATATCAAATAACTTTTAGAGCTGTATAAATTTAATGTGCTCCGTTTCTTATCACCTCGCATAGATCCTGTTGGGCTTAACTTGGGACATGCTTAATGCAGTCCCGCTACTTTCTGTATATGATCCCCAGTTCTATTCACCATATTTCCTTTCCTACTTTTCAAAATTCCATATAAATCCTTGGGCTGAATCCATTGTATAGGATAGGATAGATTTCCAAATGCCCGATCACGTTCTGCTGTTGTTGCTTTCTTTTGATTAAATAGCAAGGAGAGGAAAGCGGTATAGAATAGGTTTTAAAATTATTTAAACAGAGTTATTTCAGCCTTACATTAAGAGAAGACTAGCCCAACTGCAATAACCATTTGAAAAATTGCTATGCCGGCTAAATTTGTCCGTAAACACAGTGCACACCAGTATAAAATGACCTTATCTGGATTCAGCTTGGCTTTACCAGCTGCAGGAACCGAACTTAATTTATTTACACTAAGGCAAAAGCCAGAAGAAAAAACGAAGAAATAATAAACCATTTTGCTTCGATATCTGAACTCTATAACAATCCAAATAATCCAGCCATTTTCTTTCTTCCTGAGGAAGCTGTTTTAAAAAACAAAGCATGAGGAAATATTGGACAAACTGCAATACGTGCAAAGGAAGGGAATTGTGAACCTACTTGAGGTATGCACTTATGATTTTTCTCAGAGCCTTGATTTCCAGAACTTCCTCTGATTTGGTGACTTTCATGCCCATGCCCATGCCCAGGGAATCTGCAATCGAAACGTCTTCCATTGCTGTCGTTTTCCCTTACACTTTCACCCGCAATTCGATCAGATCAAATAGCAGAAAGAAAGAAAGGGGCGAAACAATTCCAAGAACAATGAGAAACGCAAATGCGCGACTTAATCCTTGGAAGGTTGCTTGAAGGTTGGCTACCCTTTCACAAATAGTTACAACATTCTCCTGTGAGTCCCTCCTCGTAACCTTTGCAAACAAATTAACATTAGTATTTGGTCATTGGGATGATTAAGGATTTCATAGGTTTAAATGGTATATAGAGTAACACAGTGTCCTTTTCTTGCAACGAAATTTCTACAGAGACCTTTGTACGGCCCTTAATGCAAGAAATGAGAATCTATGTTCATATATCCTAACTAACTAATCTTTTTGGGGAAAAATAATCTCAAATTATTTTGAAAGGAACCCAACCAAAAAAGATATAAACTGGAAATAGTAGTATAGGGAATAGTAGTATAGCTTCTAAATGGTTTGACTATGCAAGATAACTCTATGAGCAGGATCTCAAATTATTTTGAAAGGAACTCCAACCAAAAAAGATATAAACTGGGAATAGTATTATAGCTTCTAAATGGTTTGAATATGCAAGATAACTCTATGAGCAGGATCCCAAGGTTGACCATCTCCTTGGTCAACACTGATACTGAACTCTTCACGGTGCAAGAGGTAGAGATAGGTATCAAGAAGTTGGGTGTTGGAAAAGCAAAAGACTTAGCTGAACTCTAAGCATAATGTCTAAAGTGGGGCTCAAATATCCTTGCACCTCACATTACAAAAATTTTCAACATCATACAACAAGGGCTCCCCACAAATTGGACATCTAGTCTGCCAATACCTCTTTTCAAGAGAAGTGACGTCAATAATCCCTGCAATTATAGGACCATCGTGATAAACCCTTTGTTTGCAAAGCATTTTGGAAGCATGCTAGAAAATAAAATTAGCGAGTGGGCAGAAGAAAGAGATAAGTGTGCTAAAGGGCAAGCAAGTTTTAGACCTAAACATTCCAGAGTGGATCATTGTATAACTTTAGGGTACATCATTGAAAAAGTTTGGGAGAAAAAGGAAGAAGTCTTTTGTTCTTTTGTTGATTTCAGAAAAGCTTTTGACTCGATTCCTAGGGATAAGCTTTGGTATAGAATGGAGGAACTTGGGGTTCCTAAACATTTGAGAGCATTTGTGCATAGGCTGTATGAAGAGGTGAAAGTCAAAATTAGAACTTTAGCAGGCATTTCTAAAAGTTTTAGAAGCAATATCGGGGTCAAGCAAGGTTGCACATTGTCTCCTACCCTTTTTGGTTTATATATTGACAAGCTTGAGGAGTGGTTAAATTCGCAAGGGGGTGATGGTATCTATTTGGGCAAGTTTGTTATAAGGCTTCTTTTGTATGTAGATGACCTTATTCTGATTGCTAAATCGGCTCTTGGTTTGCAAGAGCACTTACTATGTCTTGAGCATTTTGTTACAAGTGTGGGGATGCAAGTCAATATCAGCAAACGAAAGTAGTGATTTTCTCTAAGAAAAGAAAACATAACCAGCGTAAGTTCTACTTTGAAGACAACATTCTGGAAGAAGTTGCGGATTACAAATACCTCAGAATTGACTTCAACAAAAATCTAAGCTGGAATGGTTGTAGAAAGCAAAGAACTTTGGGGGTTGGAAAGCATTTTATGCTTTTCAAAATAGGTGTAGAGAGACAGAGTTATGGGATTGGAAAACCACTCAAACTTTTTTTGGGCTTCTAGTGATTCTGGTGATTCTCTATGGTTGTGAACTATGGGCCCGCAATACATCTAATATGCAGTGGAGACAAATTGAGAAAATTCAAAAGCGTTAGATTACAAACAAATTCAAGATTAAAAGTGCAGTTCTCTATGCTATTTTGTTAAGTGAAACAGGGGTTGTTCCTATTGAAGCAATTGCTATGGTGCAAGTCATAAGGTATTTAAAAAAAATTGAGCAAATGGAAGAGGGTAGATGGCTTAAGGTTATCTTTAATGACAGATTGTGCAACAACAACAACAACAAAAAAACTTGGATGCAACAAAATAACAAATGGTTTAGTAAATGGGATATTTGCTTGAACGTGTGTCCCATTAATAGCAAAGAGATAAAAACTTTTGTTATGGAAAAATTCTACAGGCGTACTTGGGATAAGGAATTAGGAAGAAAGAAAAAGTATTATATTGAAGTGTTTAATCTTACTCATAATCATCAACCAAAAGCATACATAGAGGCCAATATCTCTTGGAGAGCCAAAATTCTTATTGCTCAATTAAGGACTAATTCTCATCAACTTTGTTGTGACGCAGGGCGTTGGAAAAGGCCAAAAGAAATATGGAAGGAAAGAGTATGAATTTTTTGTTCTTCTGGAAAAGTGGAAACAGAAAAACATTTCATTTTAGAATGTGAAGCCTTCAAAGGCAACAGGGAAAGTTATGCAGATATGTTGGCAGCGAGCTCTCAGGATAATCTATTTAGCGAGAGCTTTGTCGAGAAGCTAAGAGCATTTATTGTGAAGCTTCACAAAAAAAAAAGCAAAATACATCAACCACATGAAGAAGCAATATGTCTCATAGACTATCTTTAACCTCGTAAACATTAAAATAATTTCTTTCTTTTTCCTTGTCTTAAACCCACTCTTCAAAATTTCCTCTCTTGTAACTTAAGAAATGAAAAATGCGAAAAAAAAAAAAACACTAAACATATTTATGACCATACCAAAAATTTCCAACTAAATAAAATTGTTAATTAAATACTGCAGACCTCATTGTAAAAGCTTTTTATCCATCTAAATAAACATCTTTATAAAATATATTCAACGTATTTTATCTCTCCTTTTGCTTATATACAAAGCATAAAGCCAAATTTACCTAGGGACAAAAGAGGGAGTTCTTCATAAAGCAAAATTCATTTTGATTTATGAATTATTTTTTTATAAAATTTAATGTGAAGAATTGGTATAAAAAAAAAAAAAAAAAATTATAATACAATTATTCTAATTTATATATTAAAAAAAATATTTTAGAATTATAAATTTAATTATTCTAATTTTTGTGTTTGGAGACACTTTATAATTTAATGTAGGATAGATATGTAGGTGTACTACAAGTATATAAACAATTTTAAATGTGGCTTTAATTAAAAAATAAATAAACATTTAAATGGTAGCTTATTTATTAATAAAAAATTAAAAGTTAAAAGTAATATAAAACTGAAGTGTGAATATTTAAATGTTGTCTCCATTAATATTAAAAAGTTAAAAGTAATAACAAAATAAAATTCAATTTGTTATATTATGATTTAGGATTTTCTACAATATCATGGGCCAATACCATGGTTTATCAATACCACAAGCCCAAAAGCCATAACTTATTCCACAATCTGAATATTTTATATCAATATGACAAGATTCATAGCCATGGATATTCACCCCCACTTTACTGTGGATATTATTAACTTGTAAATAGGCTTTGTTACAATACCATGGCTTATCAATACCACATGCTCAAAAAACATAACTTATTTCACAATAAAAATATTTTATAACAATATGACAATATTCTTAACCATGGATATTCACCCCACTTTTTTAAAGATATTATTAACTTGTAAACAGGCTTTGTTACAATAACATGGGCCAATACCATGACTTATCAATATTACATCCCCAAGAAACATAACTTATTTCATAGTCAAAATATTTTATAACAATATAGCAAGATTTTTCACCATGGATATTCACCCCCACTTTGTCTTTAATATTATGAACTTGTGATACCATGGCTTATTAATACCACATGCCCAAAAATCATAACTTATTTTACAATCAAAATATTTTTTTAACAATATGACAAGATTTTTAACCACTTTACCATGGATATTATTAACTTGTAAATAAGTTTTGTTACAATACCATGGGTCAGTCATGGCTAATCAATACCACATGCCCAAAAACCATAATTTTTTTACAATCAAAATATTTTATAAATCATTTATTTTGATTTAATTTTACACCATTTTTTTAAATAAATATAAAAGGAAAAAGGTTGTAATTGCTTTTGAGATATATATAAACTCTCTATCCTCATGACTACGAAAAAAATTCTCATAGAAATTAAATCAAGGTTTAAATAAAATTAAAATGAGAATATTTTTATAGATAAAGATGTGAAATGATGTGAAATTTATATAATATAAATAATATTATAAAGAACCAACATAGATCCATCTTAACTAAGGATCCAAGCGATGAGAGCAAGCAAAGTGACTAACAATAATCGAGGAAAGATAGTGCATAAGAAATAAAGAAATAAAGAAAATCATTTTAATGTCCACGAGGCTAAAGATAGCCTATGTGACATATTGTTTCTTCGTTTGGTTGATGTATTCGACCCTTTTCTTGTGAAGCTTCACAATAAACGCTCCCAAATTCTCGATAAACCCCTCGCTAAATAGATTATCCCAAGAGCTAGCTACCAAAATATCTACATAAATTTCCCTGATGTCTTTAAAGGCCTCACATTCTAAAATGAAATGCTTTTCAATTTCCACTTTTCCAGGAGAACAAAAAATACATACTCTTTCCTCCCACACTTCTTTTGGCGTTTTACAACACTCTATTTCAAGTGACTAACAATAATAGAGGAAAGATAGTGTATGATTCTTTTACGTTTTTCATTATTGTATTTTCTTTGACATGATTGATCCAAAATGTAGGCTTAATATTTTACGACCAATTGAGTTTTTTTAAATCTAGACACTTTCTTAAACACGATACAATGGGATCAAATTTAAGAGGGGGGGGTGGAAAGAGAGAGGGAGGGAGATAATGATAAAGTTAGAGGTTGGGGAGAGAGAGAGAGTGTGTGTGTGTGTGTGATGGTACGAGAGAGAGGGAGAGAGAGGAAGGAAGAGACAAAGGAGGGGGGAGAGAGAGAGAGAGAGATGGATTTGGAGGGTGAGGGAGAGGGAGGAAAGAACAAAGGCATAGAGAGATAGAGTTAGAGAGAGAGTGAGCGAGAGAGGAGAGGAGGGAAGAGAGAGAAGAGGTGTGGAGAGAGATAGGGATAAAAGGTGAATAGACAGAGACAGAGACATATAGATGGATGGGAGAGAGACAAGAAGAGAGGGAGGGATATAGTGATAGAGTTGGAGAGAGAGAGAGAGAAAGGGGGAGAGAGATAGAGGGAGGTGGGAGAGAAAGTGGGAGAGAGGAAGGAAGAGAGAAATGAATCGAGAGAGAGGAGGGGAGAGAGAGGGAGAGATAGAGTTGAGGGAATGAATCAAGAGAGAGGAGGGGAGAGAGAGGGAATGAAGAAAGACATATATCGAGAAAGGTGGAGAGAGAGAGGGACTGACAAGGAAGGGATAGAGGGGAATGACAAGGGAGAGATAGACAGAGAGAGAAGGAGAGAGGAGAGCGGGAGGGAAGAGAGAGAGAAGGGGCGAGAGAGAGAGAGACAAAAGGGGAAGGGAGAGAAGGAGAGAGAGAGAGAGAGTGAGAGAAGGGGAAGAGGGAGAGGGAATGAAGGGGAAGAGAGGAAGAGGGAGGGAGAGAGAGATAGATGGATATGGAGAGAGATTGTGTATGTTTGGGGGGTGAGATAGAGATAGGGAATAAGAAAGAGACACATAGATACAAATATAGATATTATATAGTATTATACAACCAGCCTAGATCCATCTTAACCCCGGGTCTATCAATCGTGAGAGGATCAATTCTCTCGAGGTGCAAACCTTTCCTCAAGTTTTGCACTCAAAAAAGAGGTTCACACCTCAATCGATTTGATCCCTCTCGGTGCTTGATAGATTAGGGGTTAAGATGGATCTAGGCTGGTAACTACTAAAATGATAACCAATAAATCTTGAGCTTATTTAAAAAACAAAAAAACTTTATGAATGTTAAACATCACAACTACCAATAAATCTTGAGCTTATTTAAAAAATAATAATCCACCTTTATGAATGTTAAACATCTCAACTGGCAACATACTCCTTGGTGCTCATTTACTTTTAACCAATATTTCCACCCAAACCAGCTTTGGTTATGGGAGTCCTAAATGCCCTTTCCTTCTGCTAGTTAGTCCATTTATTGCTTAAAATATACCCAACACTCTATATAAATAGTTAGATAAATAGGTATTTGAAAATATATTTGTGAAATACCTCCCTTTTCTTCCTTGGAATTTTCAAATGCATGACAAATGAACTGTCAGCCATAAAAGTGACTTGCAATCCCCAAAGAACAAAAGTTGAGCTAACCTTGTTTTACACACACACACACATAGAAAAAATTGTTAGCCTCCCCACTCAAGTTTAAATTCCACTTTCTTATATGGTTTCTATTGTTGAACTAGTTGTCGATAAGCTATGTGTGATTTATTCATAAATTGTTGATCTAGCCTTATGCCATGAAGAATCTAGGATTTATCTTTGGTACCATCCTTGGAATGAGGGGAAGTACCTGAAAGGATTCCGCTAGGATATGTCACCTAGAAAAAAAAAAAAAAAAAAGTGTGTGTGTGTGTGTAAAGAGAGCAAGAGGGAGGGATGGAGAGCGTGAGAGATTGTTTGTTTATATGTTTATTTATGTATTCGAGATCAACTTCATGAGATTCCTTCCTCTTTCCCATTATAATCAATTGGAGGACAATGCCACTAGCTAGTGGCAAGAGTGGTCGGTAACCTCAAGGGACTTGATTGAATTGGAAAATGTGATTTGTCCATTGGAACAAAAAATGGAAATGATATTGAGATATCATTCATGGAGAGATAGATGGATTTTAACATGGTTTGTTTTGTGATGAAGGTGAGAGAAGCTCTTAGGTGATGGCAATAAGTTCCTATCTTTCTCTAAATGACTCCAAAAAGGAAATTTCTTCATCATCCAATCTTTTAAGAACATGCACCACTTTAGTGGAAATATATTTTGTAATAGCTCATTAAGGATAGTGAACCCATCTTGAAGAAAGTTAATGAAGTAAATCCCATAAACAATGACAAGCTTTGAGGTTCTTCCATTTTAGATTTTGTTTTCTTTGTTTATATTATGTTTTGGTGGCCTTTCCTATCCAAATTTATCATTCTTTCTAGTGCTTTAAAAGATTTTTCTCTCTTTGCCTCTCATCCTAAAGATGGATCATGTATCACTAGTCTGAAATGTAGACACTAATAATTCTTACACATTTAATTCAAAAATTTATAACATAAATGTGGATTAGGGAAATGATGATGGAAATACCCAAGAAATATCTATCTATTCAGGCAAATATTATACACCCTCCAAATTTAAAAGACATGAATCATAGTCAACTAAGAAAATAAGAAGATTGATATATGTTTATATTAAGAAAGGAGTACTAAGGTAAACAATGTCCCTAAGGTGTCCTCCATTGGGGCAATTATAGTCCATTGAAGGTGCACCAAAGGATAAGCAAGAATTGAAGTTCAATCAAGTAAATCAATGACTAACAAAGGAGCTCTTCAGGGGAGGGAAAATGAAAGGTAAAAAATGATTATGTTATTTATGAATGTTAGGGGAATGGGACTTTCCATGAGACGAGGTCCTTGAGAGGATGCTAATATATCATATTCCAAAGGTAATACTATTTCAAGAAATGATTTGAAGTGAATCTATAAAGTGCACGTTGTGTAATGTGCTACATGGATGGAATCTCTTTAGTATGGGATCAATGGGCCAATCTAGCAGCTTGGCTACCAAATAGGCTCGTAATTCTATGCGTAGAGAGATGTAGATCAATTGTTGACTCTTTTCACCATACTTTACTCAAAGTAATGTGTGTGATTCTATTTCTAAATATTTATGAGCCCAATGTATAAAGAAAGGACTTTTGGGAAAACATGTGAAATATCCTGTTTGATTTAATTTATAATTGTTTTATTAAAACTTTTTTAGGAAATTTATAGAAATAGCTTTACTGAAAATTTAATAAACTCCAACAAATTTGGACAACTAGTAATCACATTTTTTATTGAAAAATGTAACAACAAAAACCTAACCAATTTTATTAATAATGTTGAGGAATATTTACATCAATTTATTTGTGGAAAAACCTGGCAAATTAACAACTAGAGATAATTTGGCCTCCTTCTAGGAATTCTCTCACTCAATCCCCAACTGCAAATCCTCTAGAAAAATTAGTAGGCTCCAATTTGGCTTCTTAATATTTGGTTAGAACAATTTAGCCTTCTTCAGAAATCACCCCTGACGCTTGAATCTTGCTCTTCCTGCTACAAGTCATTTTCTAGAAAATTGCTCTCCTTTCTTTCGCAATAAATTGACATAGCATTGGACCTCTCTGTCCTCCAATTTTTATTTATCCTTGTAGGTGATTGCACTCCTGGAGACGCAACTTTGCCCTATTAACTCGTCCTCCATAGCTCCAAAATAATTCAACCTTACTTGGCATCCACAATTCGGCCATGTGCAAATTCAATCTCTAGCAAATAATTTGGCCCTATTCTTGGCCAAGTAATTCAACCCTCCTTCAAGTGGTGTGATATGCTATTAATTCGACTTCCTTGAAGAGATGCACATTGTTGCAAATAGACCCTTCTTCCAAACTCTGATCTACAATCCTTCTTCTCTGATGAGCGTTAATGAAGAACCTGGAGTTGTTCTCCCTCTTTACTAGCTACGGTGGATGTTCCACCACCGAAACTAATCACCACTAGGTAGGGTGGATAGTTTCACCATTGAAATTGGGATCTCCACAAGGATTGTCACTCATACATTAAGTTGTTAGAGCTCCAAGTTCAATTCTCAAATCATTCACACATATCACCCTAGTTAAGCCTCCTTCTTTCTTTTTATATTTATTTCCTCCTCTTGAAATACCATGGTTAGCTGGAAATACCACGGGTCACTTTATTTTTATTAAGTGACTTACCAATTTTTATTTAATTATTAAAATGTTATCTTTTAAATATGATGATATTATTAGTTTGTTGTGGTATGCAAGACTTATGATTATACAACTGATGAACAAAAGCTCAAATTGTACCCTTCCATTCTAAAGGATGCAACCCTTCGATGGTTCATGCGCCTAGAAATCAATATCATCAGCACATGGGAATAAATGTAACAAGCCTTCAACAACAAGTATCGAGATTATTGTAGAGCAAGGGATACCAGAGATGAAATATTCAGAATGGTCCAAGGAGAAAATGAGTCTTTAGAAGACTTTGAGGAGAGATTCTAGTTGAGTTATAGAAGGACGCATAATTGCACCTTGGATCCAAACTCCTTGAAGCTAGTTCTACTACGAGGAGTTAGGGAATATCTAATGGAAACTCTTAACTTGTTGGCCAATGGAGACATATATTGGCTCACTTATGATGACATCAAACATGTTCTCAAAATCATTCAAGGGCTATTAGAAAAAGAGGTAGAGAAAGCAAAATATTTATAATTCCTTCTCCCTCCTCCCTGATTACTAAAAAATGATATAGGAGGTATGTTAGAGGACATGAAGACTGACATATTACATACATTTTCCATGCAAATGGATACCTTAGAGATCAAAAGCAAATAGGAGGAAGCATAAAATGCATTAGCCATGTTTTGCCCTCAATGCACTAAGAAGACATCATATGAATGAATTTCCTTCAAATAGCATAGAAATATGCTCTATATGTGAGGAGAACCATTCCACTAATAAATGTCCATCTTTAGCAGGTAGTGTACCAAGGAGCAAAAGGGAGCATAGATAAATTGTGCTTTTTCAACCAAAAGAAGCCACAAGCTCCAAGGAAATTCCAACAAGGCATAAAATTCCCCTCTCCTTTCAATTCTAATTATAATTTTCATTATCATTCTTGGTGCCCTCCTAACCCTTCACCCTAACCTATGCCAACTCCTTGGCCATATCCTCCTTAAAATGTTGTTCCTCTTTTCCAACCATATCATAATCAATCTCCTCAATGGGGTAATCCATCACAAGGATGGAGGCCTTAGGTGGCCTAACTACATGTCTTGGAGCCTCCTCCTTAGCATTGACCACAAGCACCCAAAATGTTCCTTCAAAGAAACCTTAGATGTCCACCGAACCAAATCCAATCCCAACAGTAAGTAGGTTCAACTAGTCTATAGTGTAGAAATTTCCTTCCAAACTCATGTTGTAGAAATCTAGGAAATCAATCTTAGGTCTACAAAGGTCCTTCAAGATGTTCATCCACCTTATCCAATAGAAAATTCCAATGAAGTGAGGGAGGATTATGTACCTCAAGTCACCCAACCAAAACCTCCCTATCCTGAAAGGTTGACAACCCAAAAATCACAAACCCCAGAAGAAGTTGAACTTTGGGAGAACTGAAGAACTTATGTGTCAAATTCTCTCTCCTGCAAGCCATCAAATATTGATCCATAATATATCTTAGATATTCCACCAGTCAGTTCATCACAACATATATGATAAAACTATATTTAAAAACTTGAAATCTACACTATTAGGGTTTTATTTCTCTTTAGATTTCTGGATCTATAGATTATTCTTAATTATGTATGCATGAAAATTAAAATTATGCAAAAAGTAGAGAACATTGAAATAATAACTCACAAACCACGTTTTGACACAAGATATGACCTGGGAAACCCTTTCGAGAGAAAAAAAAGTTGGAAGGTGAGGTCACTCTGCTCTCTTTCTTTAAATAGAAAATGGTTGCGAGTACAACAAATTATGGAATGTGGACTGTGGCCTACTACAATGCATAAATACTCTTTGTGTGTTGTAACTCCTATCCCTCTCAGATATTTTTGCTCATCTATGGAACAAATGCACTCGAAAGTATGGAACCCCTTTTCCTCCTAGTGGCTCGGTCATAACGCAGCTCGATAGGCTACTAGTGGTTAGGTTTGACTACCTCGAATCTTAAATAGAGTTGAAATATGGACTTTTTTAGAGTATTCTTCATCATAATCACGTGGCCATTCCCTTTCCCATGAATAATGGGGACTGATCTGGCATCCTCTCAAATTATGGTGGTGAAAAAAGGAAAGTCAACTTCTGAGTCGCATAACTTTTGCACACATACTTTGATTGAAGTGATTCTTGTGTTGTTGGAAAGGTTTCAGTGTGTAGAATATGAGAAAAGGGTCTCATATTATTGCAACAAAGTTGCCCCCCCCCCCTCCCCCATAAAAAATGTCATTTGATGCCTCAACATGTTCCTAGAAGGTTTTAGACCCCAATTTGCCAAATTGAGTCTCGCAAGTAAAAATGGTCACGTGACCTGATTCCTCCAATTTTTCCACTCTAAAAGCATTGAGATGGATGGAAAATAATATAATGATCCAATCCATATCATTTTGGGAGGATTTTGTCCCCAAAAGCCTCTACTAAATGAGGTGAGGGAATTTTTCCTCCACCTTCTCTTAGGTGTACCATTTAGCTTTGACTAGAAGTTGTCCTTTCAACCCAATTTGCCAAAGGCCATGTTGCCCTTGTCTCTTAGTTATGGACCTCTTCTACAAAAATGTATCTTTTGTGAACTTTTCCTGAGCATCTGGTGCCAAATCCTCCATAGAAGGCAGGACTTGTTCCTCTTCCTGATCTAGCATGTAAGGCTCATAGAGTTTCAGATTCTTGACATTCACAACCAAGTAAATGTGCATGTATGCTGGTAGACCGAGTAAATAAGAATTATCACCCACCTTTTCCAGTATCTCGAATGGATCATATCGTAGAGCCTTGATATTTTTACTATGACCCTATAGCCTCTCCTTGTTTAACTGTTGCCATACTTTGTCTCCCACCTTGAATGATATCTTTGTTTTATGTTGGCCATGCCTATCCCTATATTTTTCATGTGCCTTATACAATGCTTCTTGTACTTGTATATGGATTAGCCTGATCTTCTCTATAATTTTTTTCAGCCCTCGAGGCGTCCTTTGTAAGATCCTCCCTCACTCCTCCTTCCTTCCCATATACAATATCCAAAGGTGGAGGCAAAAAATATCCAAAACAAGTTTCAAATGGGGACTTACTAATAGAAGTGGGGAGTGCTCTGTTATTAGAGTGTTGTATGTATACTAGATTTTCATCCCAGGTCTTTGGATGCTTCTGATTACAACCCCTCAAAAGTTGCATCAAAGTCTAGTTGACTACTTCTTTCTTCCCATTTGTTTATGGATGGAATGTTGTAGACCTTTTCAACTTGGTGTCCATCTTCTCCCACAATGTAGTCCAAATGCATTGAGAAATCTCGTGTCCTTGTTTGAAACAATGCTCCTTGGTATCCCAAAGTGCACCCAGACCCATCCAAAGAACAAGTTTATTGCTTCTTGCACAGTGATGGTCTTTTTAGAGGGCATGAAAACACACATCTTATTGAACCTATTAATTACCACAAATAAGTAGTCGTGTCCCTTCCCAGTTGTTGGTAAACCTCCCACAAATTCCATGGAAATGTTTTCCCAAGGATGAGTGGGTTCAAGTAAGGGATGAAATAGACCTTGTTTCCTATTGTTAGGCTTGTTGGTACAACAAAGCATGCATCCTCTTACGAACCTAGCCACATGTTCTTACATCTTGGGCCAACACACATACCTCTACAAGTTGGCTATTGTCTTCCCTGCACCAAAGTTACCTGCAACCTTGGAGGCGTAAGCCTCTCTAATTAGTTGTAATTGCTCACCTTTAGGAAAACATAGCTTATCCATCTTGTAGAGTACATGTAATGTAACCCATCCTAGAGATGGTAGTCAACAATGTTATCACCATTATGTACATGACTCTCACTCTGCAACTATTGAAACACCTCCTTGAAGTACTCATCCCCTGAATATGCCTCTTCATATGCATCATGGGTGAATGACTCCATATGCATCACAGTTCCCAAAGATGTATTTTTTTATGTGGGTGGCCTTGAAAGAATATCTACCAACTTGTTTGTGCTTCCCTTCTTGTGCTTAATCAATAAATGGAGTTGTTTTAGAAACCCCATCCACTTATAGTGCTTGGTTTGTTGTAGCTTAATTTAGGCCTATAGGTACTGTAGTGGTTGGTGATCTGTTTGGATCACTATCTCCTTTCCCATTGAATAGTGCTTCCACTTCTTTATATCTTGCACTAGCGCATAACGCTCCTTGTTGTAGGTAGGGTAGTTAACAACTACCCCATGAAATACTTCAGAATGATAGCATACAAGCCTTCCTCTCTGCATCAAGACCACTCCCACAACATACCCACTCATATTTATCTCCACTTCGAAGGGTTGTTGTAAGTTTGGTAATGCCACAACTCGTGCTTGACTAATCTTCTTCTTTAGTTCCTCAAGTCCCTCCGTTGACCCTTTCCCCAATGGAAACTCTTGTCGCTTGATTTTATGGTGTGGAGTGGCATTGCTACCACTGAAAACGAGGCTATGAACTTCCTCGGGTACTGTGTTTCCCCAATGAAACTCCTAATCTCATAAACATTAGTAGGAACTCACCATTTCATGATGGTTTCCATCTTGATAGGATTTATCTTCAACTCTCCTACACCTGTCACATACCCCATATACACTAAAGACTATTGTGTCAACTCACACTTCTTGAGATTTTCTAGCAGTTGGTGCTTCTTTAATATATCCAACACCTACGTCAAATGTGAGATGTTCTCCTCCCAGGTAACATTGTATACCAATATATCATCCAAATATACAATAACAAATGGATCTATAAAAGGGCACAATATATCATTCATCAACCTCATATATGTAGTTGGTGCATTGCATATGTTGAATGGAATGACTAACCACTCATACAAACCTTTCATGGTTTTGAAGGCGGTTTTCCAAGTATCTTCTTCTTTGACTCGAACCTGATGATATCTATACTTTAAGTCCAGCTTGGTGAAGTACTTTGCTTATTGCCACTGATCTAGCATATCATATATCATGGGCAAGGGGTACCTATTCTTGAGAATGATTATGTTCCATGCCTTGTAATCAGAACACATCCACCAAGTCCCATCCTTGTTTGGTACAATGATGATGGGTGACCCACATGGTGATGTACTCAGTTGAATGACACCCCTGTTATAGTAGTTGTTGCAAATGTTTCTTCACCTCACATACTTCTAAACATGTTTCTTGTGCAACCCAATATTTGGCAATGGGTAGTCCAACAATAGTTGGATCTCATGCTTCACTTCCCTTTTGTCTGGTGTTGTGAAGGTAAATCCCCTCTACGAACAAAGGCGATCCCTTTAGCCCAATGAGTGGGTATAGCAACAAAATAAACAAGCTAACATACACTTTCCTAGTTTATGTTTAACGAATGCAGAGAGAAGGAGAAACCTACCTCGATCTTATGCTAATCGCTCAATCCTTTTGGATATGACTTTGATTCTTTCGCTCCAGGCCTTGCTCCTTACTTTTTCTTCACATCTGAGTACCTACAAGGAATTTCAAAGATCTATGCAAGATACAAGAGCATATATGACATACATCAAACATAAAACTACTTAATAGATCAAGGAGTATTAAGCTAAAAACATAAATATTTACACAATTCCGGAAAGTGAACATAAAATATATATATTAATAAGCTAAAAAGTGAAGTAGACAACCTATGCCTTGGTGTTGGAGACCTCTTTTTGGTGGACGTCCAAGTCCAAGAAAAGACTCTTCAGGCACTCATTCTCCAAGTTAGAATGATTAGTATGTAAGCATAATCTCAGCATAGGAATGCAACAATCAATGACCAACCATTTGGGGATGGAAGGGAGTTGATTTATAGGAAGGGAGAGGGAGTTAGGGTTCCACGAAATAGGGAGGAAGGTCCACATCTCAAGGGGAAAGCCGATGATGATAAGATCAAGAGGTCCAAATGGGAGAGCTTGACCATATCAACAACAACCAATATCCAGCTCGATGTTCTTAAAGGTTCTAGTGCATGAAACTTCTCCTCCAGTTTGGGAAAATCCCTCTAGACCAATGAGTGGGTCTAGCAACAAAATAAACAAATTAACATACACTTTCCTAGTTTATGTTTAACGAATGCGGAGAGAAGGAGAAACCTACCTTGCTCTTATGCTAATTGCTTAATCCTTTTGGATATGACTTTGATTCTTTCGCTCCAGGCCTCGCTCACTTTTTCTTCACGTCCGAGTACCTACAAGGAATATCAAAAATCTATGCAAGATACAAGAGCATATATGACATATATCAAACATAAAACTACTTAATAGATCAAGGAGTATTAAGCTAAAAGCATAAATATTTACACAATTATGGAAAGTGAACATCAAATGTATATATTAATAAGCTAAAAAGGGAAGAAGACAACCTATGCCTTGATGTTGGAGACCTCCTTTTGGTGGGCGTCCAAGTCCAAGAAAAGACTCTTCAGGCACTCATTCTCCAAGTTAGAATGACTAGTATGTAAGCATAATCTCAGCATAGGAATGCAACAATCAATGACCAACCATTTGGGGATGGAAGTGAGTTGATTTATAGGAAGGGAGAGGGAGTTAGGGATCCACGAAATAGGGAGGAAGGTCCACATCTCAAGGGGAAATCCCATGATGATAAGATCAAGGGGTCCAAATGGGAGAGCTCGACCATATCAACAACAACCAATATCTAGCTCGATGTTCTTAAAGGTTCTAGTGCATGAAACTTCTCCTCCAGTTTGGGAAAACCCCTTTAGCTCAATGAGTGGGTCTAGCAACAAACTAAAGAAACTAACATACACTTTCCTAGTTTATGTTTAATGAATGCAGAGAGAAGGAGAAACATACCTCGCTCTGATGCTAATAGCTCAATCCTTTTGGAGATGACTTTGATTCTTTCCCTCCAAGCCTTGCTCCTTACTTGTTCTTCACGTCCAAGTACCTGTAAGGAAGATCAAAGATATATGAAAGATACAAGAGCATATATGACATACATCAAACATAAACTACTTAATAGATCAAGGAGTATTAAGCTAAAAGCATAAATATTTACACAATTATGGAAAGTGAACATCATATGTATATATTAATAAGCTAAAAAGGGAAGCATAAAACCTATGCCTTGATGTTGGAGACCTCCTTTTGGTGGATGTCCAAGTCCAAGTCCAAGAAAAGATTCTCCAGACACTCCTTCTCCAAGTTAGAATGGGCAACATGTAAGCATAATCTCAGCATTAGGAATGCAACAACCAATGACCAACCATTTGGGGATGGAAAGGAGTTGATTTATATGAAGGGAGAGGGAGTTAGGGATCCACAAAAGAGGGAGGAAGGTCCACATCTCAAGGGGAAATCCCATGATGATAAGATCAAGAGGTCCAAATGGGAGAGCTCGACCATATCAACAACAACCAATATCTAGCTCGTTGTTCTTGAAGGTTCTAGTGCACGAAGCTTCTCCTCCAGTTTGGGAAAACCTGCCAGAAGAGGTTCAACGTAGGTTTTCATATGAAACCCCGCACTGGCAGTGCTAGGGTAAAACAGAGCAACCTGCCATCAGCATGGGCAGGCAGTGTAGCAAAACGCACTAGCCCTAAAAATTAGGTTTTTAGTTAACCTTCTTCAGAATTGACTCAGGGCAGTTTTCCTTTGATTCTTCAGGGAGGTTTTGGTTTGTATATCATGATGGATATGTTGCACAGTTGTCAATGTTTTGGAAATTCGATATATGGAACAGGAAGTGAATAGGAGGTGTGACAAATACTGTGTAATAGTGGTAACCCTTTAGTCTCTCGTAGCACATCCCTATATGTGTGTAGCAACTCTTCCAATTGTTTTTTTTTTTTGTTTCTTAGTACACCCTTCCATGGATGCCTTGCCTATTATAAACTATTTTGTAGATTTATTTTCTCTTAAAATAGTAAAACTTACTTCGTGTTATAACTTATCAATTTCTTGGCTTCGTTGACACTTACCGGGGAAATTTTTAACTTGCCTCTATGCGCATTGATGGTAAACGATTTTCCATCCTTGAGGAGTTGGTATTGGTTGGCTCTTTGCATCAATATTGCATCTCGCATATATATGTGGGGGCTTCCAAATACCACTTCACATACATCAAGGGGAAGACACATATAGTTCTATGTCATCAATAAAATCAACACTAATAGCAAATCTAATTTTGCATTGTTTTGTTATATTTAGATCTTCATCCTTATTTACCAATCCCAATGGATATGGGCTTGGATGATTACGAACTTCCAATCCCAATTTTTCTACCAGCTCTACTTCAATGAGATTCGCCTACAATCTTGAGTCAAATAACGTATCATTATTTGTCTTCTTGACTTGTATCTTTATGTGGAAGAGTTTGGTAATTCCTTTCTCTTCATGTTGTTGAAGGCTACTCGGATTCACCTCCTTCTACGCTTATGTACAAAAAATATTCTCATCCACGTTTGAGGTGCTCTCAACTTGGTTGCTTGAATCGGTGGTCATGAGGTTCTTCTTCTTATTGTCTTTCTTTTTTTTCTTTGGGTTAAGATCTGGATGCAACTTCTAACACTTCTCCTATGTATGTTCGTCAATCTTGCAATGGTTGTAGTGGTTGTTAGGTTCTTTGCACTGGTGTGTTGTGGTTGTCATATTTTTATCTTTTTCCCTTTTCTGCTTTTTCTTCCCTTGCTTAGAAGCATCATGTTGCTCCTTTTTCTTGGATCCACTTGATTTCCCTTTCTTCAGGCCTATGTTCTCTAGGTACTATGCCTGTACACAAGCCTCGTCCACCGATATAGGCTTGAATAGCATCACTTGCTTTTGTAGATGGTTGTGTAGACACATAAATACTTGAGGAGTGCATCTGGGTTCTTTGAGGAGATATCCAACATTATGGCCATCATTATGAACTCTGTGGTGTACTCCTATATGCTCTACCCTTGCTTTTACTTGAAGTAGTGTCATCGGATCCACTAGTCCTCTACATACCCAATAAGGTAAAATTGTGACTTTATGAGAGATTTGAAGTCCACCCACTTGGTCATTAGATGATCTCCCTCCAACCTCAGGGTCTCCATGTGGATTTCCCACCAAGTGAGGGCATGGCCCTCTAATTTCCGTCGCGCAAATGAAATATTTTGTTCTTCCTTGACATGATGGACACTGGAATAAGCTTGTAATTGTTGAAACTAGTGATTTAGCTTCTGAGCGTCAATCTCACTTTGGTATGAATTGATATCGACCTTCAATTCCATTTTGAACAGGGATTGTGAATGATTCATGACACTTGAACTAGGTTGATCTTTTTCAGGTCCTTTCTTTGACTAGTTCTTTGTTTCTTCCCGATCTTTTGCCCTCTTTTTTTTTCTTTGCATTAGAACCCCCATCTTCTCCAAATATCTCGAGCTTATTTCTCATGCCTGACATGAGGAGATTCGTCGGCCATAATTATGGTTTTATGAATTTTGGCCTAGCCGATCTAAATCCCTTGCAAATATCCACAATATACCCAACGAATCCTGCTTTGATACCAATATAATCCATAAAATGTCATGGATATTCCACTGGAGAGTTCATCACAATAAATCTAATAAAAATATATTTAAAAATCCAAAATCTATATTATTACGATTTTAGTTCTCTTTAGATTTTTGGATAGGTATATTAATATTAATTGTGTATGCATGGAAATTAAAATTATGTATAAAATAGAGAACAGTGAAATGAAAACTCATAAACCATGATTTGACAGAAGATATGACCTAGAAAACCAGTTTAGGAGAGAACTCAACTGGAAGGTGATGTTGCTCTGCTCTCTTTCTCTGAATAGAAAATGGTTGCGAGTACAAACAATTATGGTTTGTGGCCCTTGGGATACTACATTGCACAAGTCCTCTATGTGTGCTCTAACTCCTATCCCTTTCGACTATTTTTTCTCATCTATGGAAAAAAATGCACTCGAAAGAAAGGAACCCCTTTTCCTCCTAGCGGCCTAGTTACAACACAACCTGATAGCCTACTAGTTGTTCGGTTTGACTACCTCAAATCTTAATAAGAGTTACAATATGGAATCTTCTAGAGTCTTCTTCATCACAATCACATGGCTAGCCCCTTTTCCATAAAAATGGGAGTTGATGTGATATCCTCTTGAATTATGGTGGTGAAAATAGGAAGGTAAACTTTCAAGTGGGATATCTTTTATATACAAACTTCCATTGATGTGATTCTTGCGTCCGTGGAAAGGTATTTGTGTGTAGAATATGGCAAAAGGTGTTGCGCACAAGTGGAAACTTTTTACCCCAAAAAACATCATTTGATGCCTCAAAATGCTCTTGGAAGGTTTCAGACCCTAATTTGCCAAAATGGGTCCCACCAGTAAAGATGGTCCCGTGAGCCGATTCCTCCACTTTTTCCACTTCGAAAGCATCAAGATGGATGGAAAACAATATAATGATCTAATTCAGATCAAATATGTTCCTATCTATAAGAAGTCAATTAAAGAGAAATCTCTTAGAAGGCCTGGGAGAAAGAAAAGGGATGCCCCTACTGTTGATGTTATAGAGAAGCTAGTTGATCTAATGCTTGGTAGAGCAATGATCCCTAAGTACTAAGATCCTAGAAGCCCAATAATAGATGTGCACATCAATGAAATTGCAATTCCACACATTTCCATTGACTTAGGAGTTGCAATAAACATCAAGACCAAGGAATCCATGCTCAAAATTAAACTCCAAGGATATCTAAGAAAGATCACTATTGTGCTACAACTTGTTGATAGATCCATAGTAACACCCGAAGGTATCATAGAAGATGTAATGGTCTCTATTGATTCCCGAGAGTATTTGAAAAACTTCCTTGTATTTTAGCCCAAGGCTAATATTGAAGGTTATCCACTCATCTTAGTTAGACCATGGTTAGCTACTACTGATACATAATCAGTTGTAGGGTTGGAAACATGACCATCACCAATGGGAAATCCGAAAAACAACTTGTATTATACCCACCAGCTGAACCTCTTGTTGATAATGTCTTTCCTATATGGGTAGAGAAATAAGAAGAAGAGGATCCTTACCTCTTATCATCCTACTATGTTTGTACATTAGAAACCACCCTTGGTAGTAGGCAGACTGATGGAGATGATTTGATCAATAATTTTTTGCAAAACCCATATCTTTATGCCATGAATGTTGATGGCTTAAAAGAAGAATCATCCATAAGGAAGCCTAGTTGTTCCCAAGGAAGTTCATGGGTTGATTTTTTGGTTGTTGGTTCTTAGCATAACAATGTAAAAATAGTATAAATCAATAGCTTTGAAACGCTGAAGGTCAATCCCTTTCTTTCGGTTGAACAAGAAGACCAACTAATTATGACTATCTTAAAACAACATATTGATTCATTTGCATGGGACTACAAGGGGATGAAAGGAGTACATCCTTTTGCATGCACTCACCATATATAGATCAATAAGGAACACAAACCTATTCACCAACCACAAAGGCAAATGAGCCCCGCATTAAAAGATATTGTGAAAGAAGAATTGTAGAAATTATTAGATGCAAGATTCATCTACCCAATCTTAGATAGTGAATGTTTATTTCTCGTTGTAATTGTCCCTAGGGAAAATAGTAAGTGGAGAATTTGTGTTGACTACAAAGAGCTCAACAAAGCCGCAAGGAAGGATCATTTCCCCTTCCCCTTCATTAATCAAGTCCTTGGTATGCTTGTACGGAAACAATTCTTCTCCTTTTTGGAGGGGTTCAATGGGTACAACTAGATCCAAAATAGTCTTGACGATTAAGATACGACCACCTTCACATGTCCTTGGGGAACTTTTTTTGATACAATCCTCCCATTTGCTTGTGCAATGCCCCTACCACCTTCCAAAGGGTTGTGCTTAGTATATTCTCTGATCTTGTGCATGATTTGGTGGAAATATACATGGATGACTTCACACCCTATGGGGATGATTTCCAAGAGGCTCTCTCAAACCTAATCAAGGTCTTGCAAAGGTGTAAGGAGATGAACCTCTCCCTGACCCATGAAAAGTGCTTATTCGTGATGAATGAAGGAATTGTCTTACGACATTTCCTCTCCTCAAAAGGAATCTAAGTGGACCCTATTAAAATATCCATCACAAGAAATGTTCACGTTCCTTAAAGGCAAAAAGATGTTAGAAGCTTCTTAGGCCTTGCCGGATATTATCGAAAATTCATAAATTTTTTTTAGTAAATTGCTTCTCCTTTATTTTCATTACTAACCAAAGATGTCGAGTTTTGTTGGACATATTCATGTCAAGAAGCATTTGATGGTATAAAACAAAAACTAATGACAACACTTGTCCTTAGAGGCCCAAATTTGATCCTGCCATTTCATATTCATACAAATGCAACAGAAAGGGAAATTGGGGCAGCTCTGGGACAATTTGAAGGTAAACTCCCCTATGCAATTTATTTCATTAGCAAAAATCTATCCAAGGTTGAATTAAACTATATAGTAACTGAAAAAGAGTTCCTTGTCGTTGTACATTCTTTAAATAAATTTAGACATTACATCATTAGTTACCAAGTCTTCGTGCATACTGACCATGCAACAATCAAGTACTTAATGAATAAACCATATGTGAATGCTTGCATAATTAGGTGGTTATTATTGTTGCAATAATTTGACTTGACTATTGTTGAAAAACTTGGAAAAGAGTGTGGTTGCAGCTTTTTTATTATCAAGACTAACCTTGTCTACAAATGAAGGAGTAATAGATGACTAGCTCCCATATGAGCATCTTTTTGCCATATCACTTTTTCCCCCATGGTTCATCGACATTGCTATTTTCCTAGCTATTGGTCAGTTCTCTCGTCACCTATCTTCAAAGGAGAAAAGTGAGTTTGTGAGAAAAAGTTCCTCCTACACTTAGATTGGGGGAAACCTCTTCAAGTTGGGGCATAATTAGATTATGAGAAGACATGTGAGAGAGGATGAAGTTTATTCCATCCTCTCAACTTGCCATGATGGGCTTTGCGGGGGCCATTTTGCTGCAAAGAGGAAAACTTACAAAATCTTGCAAGCAATATATTTTTTGCCAACCATTCAATAGGATACCCAAAGATATAATTCACAATGTGATGAGTGCCAAAGGATGGGAAAATCTACTTGGAAGGATTAAATTCCTCTCCAATCTCAAGTGTCTTTTGAACCATTTGACAAGTGGGCGTGGAATTCATTCGACATATTGATCCCCCATCTGGGTAGAAGAAGTACATTATTGTATGCCCTGACTACCTAACCAAGTGTGAAGAAATGAAGGCACTGTTAGCCTCACTCTCATGTGATGAAAACAATTATAAGTCCAAAACAATTAAATTAATTAAAATCAAGAAAGTTGGATTTAATCCTACCTTTCTAGATTGAGTTTGTTCCTCATGGTTAGGAGCCAGTTTAGGCTTAGTTGTTTGAGAGATTCTCTCCAACTAATTAGGCTCCTAGATTACCGTGTTTTTGAGATATTTTCTCAACCATAGTGTCTAAGATAGACGTACTATCTTGAGACAGACTTCCTCATGTATTTATTTGTACTATTATCATTCTTTGTATATTGGATGACATGGAGAGTGCGAGGAATAGAATACAGTGAGGCTGAGGCCTTTTCCGCCATTTCTATGTCTCTGGTATTTTTTTTTTTATGTGTGTTAATTGTGTTTATTATTCTAAATTCAATAACAAAACATAAAGTGGTTGAATTGTTAATGGAAAATATCCTATACAAGTTCAATTTTATGAGAGAATTGGTGACAAACCAAGGCTTCATGTTCACATTGTTGATTTTTGTAGCTTGGGAGGTACTTCAAGCCTTGAGGATCAAGGATTTGGAGGAAGGATCTCCACAGGTGAACTCCTGGGCTTGACAACCAAGTCTAGGGTTTTGTACCCATCGATGCTTGGGCAAAAACCATGACGAGATTTTTGACATGTGATGGTTGAGGATCATAGTACTTGTCGAGACGAATTCGACACATTGAAAATCATTTGATTCTGAATTGTAGAAATGGAGTCATGAATTTTTGAAAGTTATGTGTGGGCATGGTGGCACAAGGTCAAGGTCTGCTTGATGTTAATAAGCCTTGTGACAGGTTGTCAAGCCCGAAAAGGGAAGTTCGTTGAAGCCCTTTGAAAATATATAAATAGATCTCATGTGTGGAGGCTTAGAACATATCCAAGTGTGCAACACAAGGACAACATAGAAGTGAGATAGAAGCTCGTTGAGGAGGAGAAATATATTTGTCTTGGCCACAGGTAAAGGAAGCAGGACCAACGAAGGAGAAAGAGTCTTGTAGTGGCATCTTTCATGACGGTTTGGGAGAAACTTTTATCTTGCAAGTGGGCCGAGGCTTAGGAAGGAAAGTGTGGGTCTATTGTGGCTATTTTTGTGGATGGATACCTCTATTTTGAGTAGGACGTAAGCACAAGAGGAAGGGTTGATTAGCCCACAAGCCTTAACACCTGAAATTAGGGCATGCGTGGGGTTATTTTAGGGTTGATAAGTGCCGAAATCATCAGTGTGGAGGCATAAGAGCTCATAGAAGGAATGCCACATTAGAAGAGGGTTGTTTTGGGCTAGCTAAGCATGGGATACTGCCCTAAAGTAGGCCGAAATGATAACAATGTTGTGATGAGCAGGCTACATGACTGTAATGGATGTTTTGAGGGTCAGAAAAGCATTAAACAAAGAGTTGTAAGAGCCTATTCACATAACGAGTTATCAACCTTGTGAAGGGAAGGAAGTCACATTAATTAATGTGAGTTTTGGTGGAATTGGTGGGCTGCTATAGGCTACAGGAGAAGCCCTAACCATTGATCAAAACTTAGTTCACGAACAACAATGAAGAGGTATGTGCTTTCTCCATTGGTGACTTATGTTGGATCCTAATATGAGGATCAATTTTCGATTGTATTTATTGCAGCTTGTGGAAGCCAAGGATGGAGGGTTGACGTGGAGGTTAGAAGCCCTAACCAATGGGCAATTTTCATAATGAATATTGGTGATTGGATCATATTCATATGCAGCCTATGGTAGCCATGTGTTGGGGTTGTCTTGGGTGTTAAGAAACCCCAACTAAGAGCAGATCTTGCAATGGAGTAATGGGTGTCTTAGAAGAGGAATGCTAGTGAAGTATGTTGGCAACCAAGATGAGGGTTTCCTTAGTGTAAGGATGCCCTAGCCAGAGGTAGATGATACAACAACTATTGGTGACTCATGAGCTATTAGAGGGCAGCGTGAGAGTGGACCAAGTGTGAACGTAATTGGGCATTTATGGTCTACTAGAGGAGAGCGTCATAGTACCCAAGTTGGAGCCCAGTGTGCACCATCTTCATGAACCTTGATGGTTGCTAGAGTGGCAGTTGTTGAGCTCAAGGGTTAACGAACCAAAGGAGCAGTTGATCGGCCCTGGGATTTGTGTGTGGAGAAGGACTTCTATAATAGATAATGGGTAGTTCTCCTAGCCCGTGTTCAATGTGGGAGATGGAAATCTTTTTGTGATAGGTGGCAACCCTCCGTGACCTATGTTAGTCTTCATTGGAGCAACACAAGAATACCATAGTGGGTTGAAGTCCCTGAGTAACTAAGGAGAAACAATGGGAAAATTGAGAGTTGTTCACAAACAAATTTGTGAACAACTCAACAGGATTCTCGATGTGTTGTGCCCTTGATGGATTGAGGCAAAACTAGTGAGCAGATTGGATAGGCGAGATTCAGTGGCCAGATGGACTTGGAGCATTGATAGAGGTAGGAGTTGCAGATCGGGAGCTGTAGGACCCGGCAGGTAAAGGTTACGAATGAGAGGAGCTGAGAGAGTGTGCTACATCAGCCAAATGGTCAGTGTATCTTGTGTGGGCAAATTTGTTGTCGATGGACTGACACCAAGCCCCAATTTTGTATTATTGTACTAATGGTTGTATGAGGGCGATTGTCCCTAGTACGAGAGCTCTAGAATGTTGTGTTATATGTTGATTAATATAACATAATTGGGTTGAAAATTGTAAAAACATGTCCATATTTTATGTACTAGTAGATTTACCATTATTTATATTCCACTGTGCAAAGTAGTATCAATGTGATTCTTGGTTTGGTAGCATCAGAGATTTAAGATTATATCCCAGACACCAAGATCGTGGAAAATCAACATGGAATCAGAGCATATCTGGGCTACTTTGAGGAATAGTGAATCAGAGTCTGCACAATAAAGCAACTCAAAGGGAGTTGTGGGTGTCTAGATCATGGAGTTGAGTGTTCAATTGAAGATGTGGAGATGTGGTATTGACTGGCTTGGCAACAAGATTGGATGGGAGTTCTGGTGGATTAGTAGTGAGCCTAGTGGACAATAGTTTGTTGTAGGGCAGATTGCTGATCATGGACTTCCAATGATTTTTCATGGATGACTGGGACAACTCGAGGATTTATTTGGCATGGACAAGATCAGGTTGATCGAGATGGATTCATGTGATGGAAACCATGTTAGTGGGCTAGAGTCTTCATCGGATTGTGATGTTGCATATCTGAGATTGAAGGGATTTACACAAGTGATATTTAATGCAGGAGGATGTGTGCTTGTAGGACTGAGCCAATGGAGATGTGTAGGCTTAGATGGAGTATAGCCTTAGAGGGAGAAACCTTATGGAGGTTTGGGATCTTCAAGTTCAGATGTGATGGGGTAGAGGCACTATCGAGATTGTCATATTCATTCTACAGGGTATGTTGCAGTGATGGATTCCAAATGGGATAGTGTTGCCGGATGATAATGGTTACTTCCTAGTCTTGGAAGTACGTCCCTCGCTAAGAGGGAGTGTTGATTTTTGTAGCTTGGGAGATACTCCAAGCCTTCAGGATCGAGGGTTTGGAGGAAGGAGCTCCACAAGTGGCCTTATGGGCTTGAAACCCAAGCCTGCGATTTTGCACCCATCAGTGTTTGGGCCAAAACCGTGATGAGATTTCAACATGTGATGCATGAGGATGATAGTACTCGTAAATGCGGATTTGACGAATCGAAAATCATCCGATTATGAGTTGTAGAAATGGAGTTATGATTTTTTGAAAGTTATGTGTGGGCATGGTGGCACAAGGTCAAGGTAAGATTGATGTTAATAAGCCTTGTGATAGGGTCTCAGGCCCTTAAAGGTAGTTTGTTGAAGCCCTTAGAAAATATATAAATAGAGCTCATGTGTGGAGTCTTATAACATATCCAAGCATGCAACACAAGGACAACATAGAAGTGAGATAAAATCTCATTGAGGAGGACAACTATCTTTGTCTTGGCCGCAGATAAAAGGAGTAGGCCCAACAAAGGAGAAAGAGGCCTATAGTGGCATCTTTCATGACAGTTTGGGAGAAACTTTTATCTTGCAAGTGGGCCAAGGCTTAGGAAGGAAAATGCAGGTCTGTTGCGGCTATTTTAGTGGATAAGTACCTTTGTTTTGAGCAGACCATAAGCACATGAGGAAGGGTTGATTAGGCCGTAGGCCTTAACACCTAAAATTAGGGCATGTGTGGGGTTGTTTAAGGGCTGTTAAGGGTCAAGATCATCAATGTGGAGGCAAAAGAGCTGATATAAAGAAGGTCACATTAGAAGAGGGTTGTTCTGGCCTAGCTGAGTGTGGGATACCTCCTTGAAGTAGGTTGAAATGATAACGATGTTGTGATGAGTAGGCTGTAGGCCTGTAATGGGTATTTTGAGGGTCAAACAAGCCTTCAGAAGAGAGATGTAGGAGCCTATTCAGACAGTGTGTTACCAACCTTGTGAAGGGAAGGAATCTTCATTAATTAAGGTGAGTTTTGGTGGAATTGGCGGGCTACTGTAGGCTACAGGAGAAGCCCTAACCAGTGATCAAACTCAGTTCATGAACAACAATGAAGAGGTATGTTCTTTCTCCATTGGTGACTTGTGTTGGATGCTAGTATGAGGATCAATTTTGGATCGTATTTATTGCAGCATGTGGGAGGCAAGAAGGGAGGGTTGACATGGAGGTCAGAAGCGCTAACCAATGGGCAGTTTCCACAGTGAAGATTGGTGATTGGATCATATTCTTATGCAGTTTGTGGGAGCCATGTGTTGGGGTTGTGTTAGGTGTTAAGAAACCCCAACTAGGAGAAAATATCGTAGTGGAGTAATGGGTGTCCTAGGAGAGGACTGATATTGAAGTCTATTGGTATCTAAGAGGAGGGTTTCCTAAGTGTAAGGATTCCCTAGCTAGAGGTAGATGATACAACAAGTATTGGTCACTCAATGGAATGTTTGAGGGCAGCATGAGAGTGGAACAAGTGTGAACTAATTGGGAATTTATGGTTTGTTGGAGGAAAACATGAAAGTACCCAAGTTAGAGCCCGATGTTCACCATATTCATGGACCTAGATGGTTGCTAAAGTGGCAGTTGTTGAGTTCAAGGGTTGAAAAACTAGAGTAGTTGAGCGTCCTTATAATTATGTGTGGAGGAGGACTTCTACAATAGATGATGGGCAGTCCTCCTAGTTCATGTTCATTGTGGGAGATGAACATCTTGCAATGATCGATGGAAGCCCTTCGTGCCCTATGTTGGTCTTCATTAGAGTAGCGTAAGAAGACCATAGTGGGATAAATTCCATGAGTAGATGAGGAGCAATAGTGGGTAGATTGAGTGTTATTCACAAACGGAGCTGCGAATAAATAGTCAGGACTCTCGATGTGTTATGTCGTTGATGGACTAAGGCACAACTAGTGAGCATATTGGATAGGCAAGATTTAGTGGTCAGATGGACTTGGAGCATTGATAGAGGCGGGAGCTGCATATCGGGAATCGCAGGACTGGGCAGGTATAGGGTACGACTGAGAGGAGCTGAAAGAGTGTTACATCAGCTAGATGGTCAATTTATCTTGTATGGGAAGATTGGTTTTCGATGGATTGACACCAAGCCCCAATTTTGTATTCTTGTACTAGTGGTTGTATGACGGCCATTATCCCTAGTACAGGAGCCCTAGATTGTTGTACTATATGTTGATTAATATAACGAAGTTGGGTTGAAACTTGTAAAAAGTGTTCCATATTTTGTGCACTAGTAGATTTACTGTTGTTTATATTCCACTATGCAAAGTAGTATCGATGTGATTCTTGGTTTGGTTGCATCAAAAATTTGAGATTCTATCTTAGACACTAAGATCGTGGAAAATCAACACACCTCCAATCTTATTGAAGGGATAGTGAAGCAACACCACATTCGACATCATAAGTCCACTCTATACTACCCCAAAGAAAATGGGAAATTAGAAGTCACTAATGAGGCATTAGATAACACTCTTACCAAAGTGATCATCCGCAACAAAAGGGACTGGCCTTAAAGACTTGTTGAGGCCACTTGGGCCTACAACACAACTTGGAAAACCACCATTGGTTTCACCTCCTATGAGTTAGTCTAAGGGAAGAAGGGTTTATTATTAATTTAATCCGAGTACAACACAGTGAGGATGGTGTTGTGAGCCATTTTATCACATATGTTCAATAGGCCTGCAAACGGGATCAATCAAAATCCTTGAACACTTTGTCATAGTCCCTTCACAAATCCCTAAACATCACATCTCCAAAAAGTTTGAGTTTCTGGGACAATTAGCTCAAAAACATTGTTTTTAGCACTAACGCTCCTTGTATGCTTGGCCATCTGCACTCAACGCATGTTCCATACTGGAACACCAGCATTGGTCAACACATGTTGCTCCCTTTTGCAGATGCATTGATTCTAAAAATTTGGGAAAATAAAAAATATTTCCAAAGCTTCCTCTTCCAAAAGCTTCCAAGGTGGTTTTAACTATTTACTAAGGATAGAGATCTCAAATTCCTAGTTTATCCTACTTTAATGGACCTATCTCTTATCCCTTCAGCTCATCCTCCCATCGTATGTGGATCTCAAGCCTAGAATGGTAAATCGTAAACTACCACTCTTACCTATATATTTACTGCCTTCCATAGCCTCATGATTAGCTTTTATATATTTATAGTGCCATCATGTTGTTTCTTTGAGCTTAAAGAGTCATCACATTCATGCATTAGGGCTGATGTTGAGGTGTTCTTTGTGACAAGGAAGGACAAGTCAATTTGGGGAGACATCTACAGAATCAGCCTTCTATTTATGGTTATAACTCTCTCCTATAATTATTAATACAAACAGCATCTTGTTTTTCTATATTTGTTGTGTTATGTTTGCACTAATGTATTCAATGCCATGCCAACTCATTGAGTATATATTTTAGATTATGCTAGGTGGATTGTGGTTCATTCACTTGTTTTAGTCATGTGTGCTGGTTACAATTATAGCTCTTGGAGCTAGAGTTGGAGCTTACAAGCAAGGAGGAAAGGAAGGCTTGCTACAAGTTCCAGGTAGGCTTCTTTCCCATTTTCTAATTTCTCTAAGGAAAACTCAAATATTTTTGTCTTATGTTGTTCTAGATCAGACCACTAGATCTAGGGAATTCACCATTGTCCACAATAGTGAAAAATCTGTATAACATATGGAAACCTAGCTTGATATTTATTGAACTAAATCACAGGCTAATAAGTTACTAAATGCACTAGATGAGTATAAAATGCAAAACTTGTAAGTTTTTACACACTAAAGTAGTCTAGCCACAGAGAAAAGTATGGCATGACAAACACATTAAAACGAAACCCTTCTAAGACGATGATTTGGCCCCCCTGCATGAATATAGGTTCAAGGATTTCAAGGGGAAACTCATGACTTGATGGTTGGGGATTTATCTGGTTGATAAGTGTTATGAAAATGGCTTAGTCAAAATTAGGACTATAGATGAGGAACAAATTCCACTTCTAGAGAATGGATACTGGTTGAAAATATGCAAGAAGCCCCTCTCTAGGGTCAAGTTTACAAATTCAATAAGGAATTGAACTAGATTGAGAGCATCATAACTCCCAATCCATTTAGTCCCTAACCAACAAAGAAAAAATAATAAAAATTAAAAATTAAATTCAATCGAAAGCCTCATTTGAGGCAATCTCACTAACTACTGTTTTGCTCTAGCTATATGAGTCAAAACTTATATAAAAACATACCTTTGTTTTTGTGGTTTCGATATGGGATTATGTAGTGATATTTCTGGGCTGTTTAATCACTAAGCGAGAGTTTAATTTGTGTTTCCGCATACCTCTTTTTTGTAATTGACCTCATCGACAATCTATGCTCAATGTTTCCAAATAAACAATATACCTTTATCTAGGGTTACCAAGAGGTTTAATGACTTTCGAGATTTGTTTTTTTTCTTTCTCCAATTCATTATACCTGGTTCTCTGCGGTTAAATTTGTCATTCTCTTGAGAAAATGTTAACAAGTGTAAATTATATTACTCAGTTGGACAAATAGCTTTCATGTGTTGTCATAAAAACAATTGACTTAGTTACTTGTCGAGAGGAAGGGTCGTTTGATTGTTAAACTCTAAAGTTCAACACCAGAGGTAAATTAAGCTTTAAAAGGACTCGCGCCTGAACGTTCTTTCAATTTTCCTTTCTTCTTTAGATGGTCGAAATATATATATGTATATATGTATATAGTGCTGGTAGCCACAACCTACCTCCTCCAAATCAACCAAGAAAAACCAATTCACAACTCATGTAAAATGAATTATGAAATACATACATACATACATACATACATACATACATACATACATATATATATATATATATATATATATATATATATATGTATATATATATATATATATATATATATATATCTATATATATGTATGTATATATGTATGTATATATATATATATATATGTATGTATATACATACATATATATATATATATATATGTATGTATATATATGTATATATATGTATATATATATATATATATATATATATATATATATATATATATATATATATATATATATATATATATATATATATCTACATATATACATACATATATATACATATATATTGATATTTCATAATTCATTTTACATGAGTTGTGAATTGGTTTTTCTTGGTTGATTTGGAGGAGGTAGGTTGTGGCTACCAGCACTTCCACAACAAATCGGTAAGTCATAAAAGTCTTCTGGGTATTTACACCACTTGCTTTGAGTACAATGATATTATAGTCTAATTTCTTGTATGGTTTTTCTTACTTGGAGGATTCTCATCTTTTCCGCATGTTAGGGTTTCGTATTACCCTGTAGTTCTTCTGTAGCAACTATATAAGTTTTACGTCTCTGTCGGGTTACTCATGTAGAAAATTTCTGGCCACAAGTAGATTTTATACACCTGGGTTTCTTTCTTTTGGTATTCATGTTGAATGGTTAAGTCGCTGGAAATTTTGTCACTAAATCCTATAGGGCTACAAAGATGATTAACTTCTCTGTCAAATCCTAGGGTCATAATACTATTTCAAGCTATCATTAATGTAGAACTTCGTTCTTTAGAAGGTAACTTCTACCTAAAAGACAAATTTGTTCTCTTGTTATCTTTTAAAGGTTTAGTAATTGTTTTCATCTTCTATGTTTATGACTTGGGTAATTTATTAATACAAATATTTTCATTGATAACCCGAAAGGTTGTTTGAGAGGATTTCCTAAAAATTATTCAAGACAATTTCCCTCTCTCGCTTCCTAAAAATTATTCAAGACAATTTCCCTCTCTTGTCTGTTTAGAATTCTTATGTAGTAGAGGGTTTTCAATAATTTATTTAACAAACTTTTTCTTTTTATTCTAGATTGTTACCAAAACTAATAGATTATTATTGACTATAACTTTAGTATTACTTTTCTATGACAAGTGAAATCCCAAAGCAATTCAAAGGGTATGTAAGGTATAACCTTTTTCCTTGTTTAAGGAGTAATTTCGTCATTTTAAAATATAAATATATACTTTATATTAGTCCACTTTAACTTATAATAACCCAAAACACCTATGTACTTGTTTCAAGTATTTCTCATTTTCACCTTTTTTGGACTTGGATAGTGTTTGGTTACTTTGGAGCTCATAGTCCTAAACTTGCAGCTCAACTCCGTTTCTAGGTTGGATTACTACTCAATGTTTCGTGAGAGTTCCTAAGCAAGGCAATTGTATTACAACAATGACAATGTCTATTGTCTCGATAATCTTCTTTCTTTGTCATATTATAGGCAATGTTTCCTAGTTAGATTCTCAGTATATATATATATATATATATATATATATATATATATATATATATATATATATATATATATATATATATATATATATACACGTGTCTAAATATATATAGACATATATGTATATCTATATATACATATATATATATATATAGATATATGTATATATAGATATACATATATGTCTATATATATTTAGACACGTATATATATATATATATATATATATATATATTCTTCATTTCATATATTTTCTTTCTATCGACAGTATGGTTTGTTTTCCCACCTTGTTTAATACTGTCCAAAAGTAAAGAGTTTACTCTTATTTAAATTATATGCTAGTCTTTTATTATGTGTTATACGAATGTTCAACTACAATTTGTTTCTCTATATTTGTATTAACAATAAAATTCTATATATAACCATGTTTCCAACGGCCTAACACTTCAATGTAGTTATAGTGTATCACTCTATAAATAAGTGTATAAATGTATTTACAATCTATCTTTTAAATGTAGAGCGAAGCTTTTTGTACAATTGTATACCAACTTTGGGATTATAATTTCCATATATATATATATATATATAAAAACTTCCTCTGTATACCAATATTCTCTTAATTGCAATATTCACAACTCTAAAATGTAACTGTTTTTGCTACTTCAATTTCAACATTTCACATTTGCAGAGTCAAGAAATAAAATCCTTATCAAGGTTATATGTGCATTCAAACTACTAGTCTTTTGGAAATATCATTCGAGTACGAAATTCTCTTCAAAATTAACATTCAAAAAGTAAAAAAAAATAATCCACACACTCTCATTCATTGAATAAACATTTGTTTCCATTTCACTTTTGCACATGAAGCATAAATTAACTTCTGAAACAGAATAAAATATAAAGAATTCTCTAGCATGTTAAAACATAAAGTTAGAAACACTAACTTGAAGATTTATTCTGAAAACTAATAGTCAAGTACTTGGATCCTCCCTTCCTTTACACAACCTCTGTTGTTCCCCCCAAGCAACTAGGTTTGCAATTCTTTGTCTATAATTTTTTTGTTTTCTGCTTTTCTTCAGTCTCTCAATCTTTTTTTTTCCTCAAAAAATTACGAGACAAAAGCCAAAAACTTCAGAGATTTTTATCCATCAACCAATTTTGAGTGGTTATTAATTGCTTCCACCTCATATCCATGTGGCAAGTAGTTAGCAGCTCATTTATGAGCTCTTGTTCCCCACTTCTAGAGACGACTTCGTGGCTTATAGGGAACATTAAATTCGCCATATAATAAATTCATAATTAAATATAATCACCCAGATTAGATGCCAAGGACTTGCTGATGGATAAAATAATTTTCTAAAATAAATTGCAACATTTTTCCTCTTTCAACCATTTGTACTTCAACTATTAGTTGTGCATTTTTTATTATTATTCATAAAATAAAACATAAATGCAACTTTACAAATAGCAGTTGTGCATCAGTTATTAGTAGTAAAATTACTGATAATTAAATATATGTTTGTCTCTTTAATGTAGAATACCAAATCAAAATCAAACTTATATACATGTAATCACAATAAAGTTCTTAAGATGAGGGATACCACAAACACAATTATCCTGCAAAGTCTCTCATTCCTGTAGAGGCAAAAGAAACTTGAGATGAAAGCCAATCATAGAGATAGGAAGAGCCATCAAGAGTCAAAGGAGAACACCAATGGGGAAATTGGCAGCAGGTTCAGAAAAAGGCATAGGCATGCAAGTGAAGACATTGTGCTAGGAAATGTACATTTGATCACCACAAGAGGAGAAACCGACACATCTGTGCATCATTATGGCAGACCATCTAATTCTGCTACTAAGAGGCACCATCATTCTCACCATCACTCCCACCACCATCATCCAGGAAGCAATGAAAAGCAAATATATGGTGGGAATATCTGAAGAACATTAGAGGCATTCTTGACAGGGAATTGACGTGGACAGAGTTTGAAAAACCCTTTAGAGAGCAATATTTTTCTGAGCGTTATTATGATGGTAAGGCCAAAGAGTTCTATGAACTCAATATGGGGCAATTAAAAGATGATGAATATGTCACAAGGTTCCTAGATCTATTGAGTTATGTGTCATATCTCAAGGATGAGAAAGCTAAAATCCAAATATTTATTAATGGATTTCCCATGGAATTTAGAGATAAAATTGAGTTGCTAGAACTCGAGACTATGAAAGATGCTATTAAGAAGTTGAAGCATTGTTATGAGCAAGAAAAACATAGGTCGGAAGTTAAAGTCAACTAGTAGGCAAAGAACAACGTGGGGCATAAGAATAATTGGCCTAAGAAAAGCTCAGAAAACCGAGAAGGTAAGTACCCAACTCATGAAAAGAAGTCTCAACAAAAACCTAATGTTGTTGTTAAGAAATATATACAACAACTAACATTAGGACAACCCAGGTTTAAAGGCAGAGAACCATTAAGGTCTTGTACATGTGGTGAAAATCACAAGAGGTGTGATTTCCCACATCAGCAAAACACTGGACCAAATATTTTGTCATGTCCCTTCCCAAATTAATTTGGAACAAGACTATTTTTGCATTTTGGGGGCCAATTTTGGAGATAGTGGGGCCCATTCGATTTTTATTAGGAGATTAGATTTAGGAGAAGTTATTTTGTTGCAGTTAAATTACACATGGGGACCACCCACATTAGGGAAATACACACTACCTAGTTTGGCTTGCATGGAGGTGGTTAAGTGAGGGCCCACGATGGAGTTAAAATTGGAGGGAAAAGTGCTCCACAAAATCTATATAAGGAAGGCAACTCTCCTCATTCCATTCATCTTTTTGGTAATATTGATTTCTTTAGTCACTTGAGCTGGTTAGTCGAGTCACTTGATGTTCAACACGAGTTCTTCAAGCGAAGAGATCACCCTTTCTTTAGGGGACTTCGAATGCCACCCTAGGAAGGTTTTCTTTCATTTCTTTGGGAGGAGGATATTAGTGTGATTCCCAGTGATTTCATCTATCTCCAGGTGGTGCATATTATTGGAGGACGTAGTGAAGAGGAGGTTGAGTTTTCTTGTGGCTTCTTGCAGAGGAGTTTGGGTGAAGGATTTTTCGAAGAGGAGGCGTAGGAAGATTGTTGGCATTTGGGATAAGTTTTGGAGTTGGAGGAGTGTGCTACTTTGTAGGGTGATTTTCGCAATTCCTGGGCCAATGTAGAAGCAGTGCTAGGTGTTCACATGGAGGGTATAGTATGTGTCTTTGAGGCTCACATTTATCATGGAGGTTAAGGGAAAGATTTGGAGAAGTGATTGCTTCATTTTCATGAGATTGGGGGAGGATTTCGATTGGGGTTTATTGCAGGCCGTTTCCTGGAGTAGCTTGGAGGGTGTGGGGCATATTGGAGGTCGATTTTGAAAGTTCAAAATATGATGAAAGAATTTCTTGGTTTTTCTGTTTTTGCGACAACGATCCCACATATAAAGTTTCATAATTTTCTGAGCATCGGAGGTGGGGTTTTCAGCTATATCTTTGCAGCAGACATGGTAGAATTACTAGGGATTGCGTAGGGCATATTATAGGGCAAATTTGGGAGGTTGGATTCAAACCAAACCATTTCTGGGTTTTTGACAAGGATCCCAGATATAAAGTTTCAGCATTGTCTTAGCAACAAAGACGAAGTTTCTTGCAGTTCGTTTCCAGCTAGCAGTGTTGTTTCTAGGGACAACGCATAACATTAGAGGAGCAATCATTTCCAGCTTCGAGATTATTGTTTTGTCACTTGGGTCCTATCAAGCTTTACCTTGATACAAGCCTAAGTGAATTTCTCCATATTGTTGTACTTTCTCCATTTCATTAATAAAATGGCTCAGCTGGTTCTCACTTCTGGTGTTTTAATCAACATTTGCTGATTGTTTTTATTTCGTATGTCACAAATTGATTTTGTTTTGCATATCACCGTTTATTTAAGTTTGGAACATTATAGTGGTATCAGAGTCGTAATATTGACTCAGCCTGTGGGAAAC
The DNA here is from genome assembly GCA_031772625.1 of Pinus tabuliformis. Classification (NCBI taxonomy): domain Eukaryota; kingdom Viridiplantae; phylum Streptophyta; class Pinopsida; order Pinales; family Pinaceae; genus Pinus; species Pinus tabuliformis. Next base: position 616,206,952 of record CM062804.1, read on the forward strand.
CCTTTGTGCTATGACAAGACCAGAATAAAAGCTAAGAAAACATGGAGTCCAAACAAAGGTTAGAATCAAACAACATGGCAGTAACCTTGAATGAGGTGATTAGGTTGCAACAAATGATGACTGATGTGGGGGAAAAGTTGATTCATTTTGCAATTTGGAATCCAGACACGATTGCAACTGATGTGGATTTATTGGGAGAAAATTGGAGGGCATACCAATCACTGGGTCATGGCATTCAGGTGTCCCTCTCTTTTTGGGAGTTCTGTGTGATAAGAGGCATGCATAAACCAATGGAGATTCAATGGGATTTTGCTAGGCTGATGAGGAGGATTAAGGAAGAAGTCGAGAGAGTATTTCAAGGGGCCAAGGTTAGCAAGGAGACAGTTGAGCATACACTCGTTGTTGAGGTATCCATTGATGAGGTGTCCGGGGTTGTGATTGAGATCTCAAGTGATAGTAGCGGACCACAGGTTGATGAGGTGTCAGGAAACATCCCCACTATTGATGAGCAACCAATATGTACAACGCCATCCAAATCTATGACAGAGTTTTCGGATGACAATCACCTACAACTGACTGATGACCATGGATTGCACGTTGGGTTATCTAGGGAGGAGAAATTGGAGCCTCATGTCGAGTCCATGATGGAGAAGGATGTGCAACCATCCTCTGGGCTATCCAGTGATGAGGGGAAACATAGAGACCACACGTTGAGATTTTAGCATAGTTCGCTTTAGAGGCACACTGATAGGATCTACAATGTTATCAACCCATCCTTACACATCGAATTGAGAGAAGCAGAGTTGTCTAGACATACCAGAGGGGATGACCAGGTTAGCAACACTTTTGGATCACCTTTTCCATTGGAGAGAGAGACACAGAGCTACCTAGTCAGATATCATGTGTTGACCTGGGTAGCGGGGTGAGATGATTAGAGTTGCACAAGATGAAACATTCGCATGTCAAGCTTGTTCTATGTGTCAGAGTTTGTGCATTCGACCCCTCTCTTGGGGTTGGATGGTGAGAGATTTTGAGTTGGTACTGTATGGAGTGAGCTATGGAGATGGTGGTGGACCCAGGTGTAGCTCAGTAGGAGCTTCCAGGCACTGTGGATAACGAAAGCCCAAACTGACATTGGGATCTAGGTGGGACTATTTATCATTTCCCAGGTATGTCGGTTGACTACAACTTGGATGATACAATTGACCTAGCAGTTGAGTGTGCACATTCGCTAGGGGAGTCTCGGTCAACACCAGTGGCCAACCAGTTTATGGACATACTCCTTTGGTTGTCTTGGTATGACGATTGTAGACAGGATCACGAGGTGATCAACATACTTTGGCAGGAGTTTGTTACAGGAGGTGGCATTGGCAGACCACTAGATAGTTTCTTGTATGGAGTTAGGGACTCTTCAATTTTGTGCAGGGCATAGATGACGCAAACGAGCAATGTAGTGATGGAATCACTACTGAAACATAGGGAGATTCTCTCCTCGGATCCCCAGAGAGGATTTGGAGGGTAGATCCCCTCATTGGAGAGAATGGTGATGTGAGGGTGGAGGTGATGATACAAGTCAGGTGCGAGCCTACGCATATGGACACAAATTTAGGCCATCACATCCAGGGATGGGTAGGAGCATCTAGCATGAAGCAGTGTTTTGTAGATGGACATGGATACACATGGGGGGTGTGTCGTAGTATGTTGGACTGCGTTGTGGAGTGGGAGTGCTTCACGTCGCATTAAGTACATGCAGGGAGTGATAGGTGTAGTGACACAAGTGGGACATAAGGCAGTGCATGATGGTATAACTGTAGCCGAGAGTATCCAGTGGTGTACCGGGACAAATTGCTGCATATAGTGGCATGTCATGGAGTGCCGCTATACTAGGTGGTATGCAGTGGTAGATGATGTGACGCAACCAACGCTTGGAGCATTGCCTCCTAGGAGACTTAGGGACAGAGGCATTACGTGTACCATTGATGCAGACCACCTAAGATCAAGGAGGACACTATTGAGTATTTGGGGACACCATGTTTAGTTGAGACAAGGCTTTGAGGGGGTTACCAACAGATTTGAGACAGAGAGGGGTCATCTGTAGGATTACTCTTGAGCATTCTGACAAACTCTTCATCATACTCTTTAGGACATACCCACCCATCATGCTCCTGTGTTTCTTGCAGTCGTAGAGGGTTTGGCTATTGCCCTTTGACACTCTCCATTCAGTTAGTACAGCATGTGAGGCTCACCCTAGGTAGCTTGATGAGACACTTGTTATGGGCCAAAAGGAGACTCTCTAGTTGAGACACTTGTTAGGTGCACGAGTTGACGGTTACAGGCTTAGGGATGGCATGGTTGATTATCGATGTAGCATATGTTCCATCCCTAGGTTCACATTTGGGGAGGTGACCTATAGGGAGCTACATGGTGCTTTTTCAACAGGACAACTTGAGGCGTTAGGTGAGCATGAGGTGCAGAGGACGATATTCCTTGTTGGCAGGATGATGCCTAAGCTTTCGGCAGTACCCGAGCACATCATCAGGAGCTAGGGTAGCAGATCTCATTGTGTGATTTGGCAGGCACAAAGCAAATCGATATTCACGACACATGTTCTTGATGCTCGATGCCTACCTATTGGATACCTACATGAGGTAGAGATGGGGCATAGAGGGGTCTCAACAACTAGCAACAGGCAGAGAGGATTTGGGATTCTGTACCTCCAGTATGGATATGGGATCCAATGGATTGGTGGGATACTCCACTGCTCAGTGAGCATGGTCGGGATGATAGGTGAACTGAGTGATTCATACGTGGGCATATGGGGGACCAATGAAGCCCTTACCATAGGACGAGGCAGATTGTTGCTCGAGATTGGGGTTAGCCATGGAGTGATAGGTGTCGGCACTATTGAGTCGCTTTGGTAAAATTTGCCTAGCCTTCATCATTGCATAGATTATGACCGAGAGTTATGGGAGAGGAGGCTCTGGTATGAGCATGATAGGAAGTCAGTCATTACCAGAGTGTCACGATGTGAGCAACATAGGTTCCTTCTACGACAGGCATGGGATTCTAGCATAACAGGGTTGAGCAGTTAAGCTACCTGTAAAGATGAGCTAGTTTGCACAGGGGAGGGTCATCCAAATATTCCATTTAGTTTCCATGATTAGCTAATGGTGTGGGAGACTTCATCAGTATGGTGAGATGGCTGACCAGAGGATTGCAGGAGGAGCTCATGCCTGAGAGGCTTCATTCGAATGGGGATTGAGTTGTACCTTTAGGGGCCTACAATCATAGTGCATGGGGTGGACTATTCGGTAGGGCATCTTCATGAGGATTCAGATAGAGTTTCATATCGTCGAGATGCTCTACATTTTGGTAGTAGACAGAGGGAATCTAACGCCCATAACTGGTAGGATAATGAGTGGAGCAAGTGGTGCTTCATGTTGATCAGGTTGGCTTGGGATCCTGGTATCAAGGGACTCCTTCACTATAAGATAGTACAAAGATCAGGAAGGATCCAATGGCATATTTGGAACCCTTGTGAAGTTTGGAGAGATAGTGGGGATTCACGGTCAGAGAGGGCACTTGTTTAGGCACTGCTTGAGGACAAGCAATTTTTGGTGCATTGGAGGAGATTGTTGGATGAGGATGCTACTTGGGAGGGTGAGCACATACTTGAGCATCCAACGCTGTAGTTGCTTGGGGACAAGCTACATTTGGGAGGGGAGGACTGTCATGTCCCTTCCTAAATTAATTTGGAACAAGACTAAATATTGCATTTGGGGGGCCAATTTTGGAGATAGTGGGGCCTATTCGATTTTTATTAGGAGATTAGACTTAGGAGAAGTTATTTTGTTGTGGTTAAATTACATATGTGGACCACGCGCACTAGGGAAATACACACTCCCTAGTTTGGTTTGCATGGAGGTGGTTAAGTTTTGCATTGAGGTGGTTAAGTAAGGGCCCAAAATGGAGGTAAAATTGGAGGGAAAAGTGCTCCACAAAATTTATATAAGGAAGGCAACTCTCATAGTTTCATTCATCTTTTTGGTATTATCGATTGTTCTTTGATCACTCGAGCTTTTTAGTTGAGTCACTTGCTGTTCAGCATGAGTTCTTCAAGCGTAGAGCTCACCCTTTCTTCGGGGGACTTCGAGTGCCACCCTAGGAAGGTTTTCTTTCATTTCTTCAAGAGGAGGATCTCAGTGTGATTCCTAGTGATTGCATCCATCTATAGGTGGTGCGTATTATTGGAGGACGCAGTGAAGAGGACGCCGTGTTTGCTTGTGGCTTCTTGGAGTGGAGTTTGGGTAAAGGATCTTTAGGAGAGGAGGCATAGGAGGATTGTTCTCATTTGGAAGAAGTTTTGGAGCTGGAGGAGTGTGCTACTTCACATGGTGATTTTTGCACTTCCTGGGCCAGCTCAGAGGCAACACTGGGTGTTCACGTGGAGGGTAGAGTATCAGTCTTTGAGGCTAAAATTTACCATGTAGGTTAAGGGAAATATTTGGAGAAGTGATTTCTGCATTTTCATGAGATTGGAGGAGGATTTCAATTGGTGTTTATTGTAGGCCGTTTTGTGGAGTAGCTTGGAGGGCGTGGGGCATATTGGAGGTCGATTTTTAAATTCAAAATTCGACCAAACCATTTCTAGGTTTTCAATAAGGATCCCATATATAAAGTTTCATAATTCCATGAGCAACAGAGGTGGGGTTTTCAGCTGTATCTTTGCAGCAGACATGGTAGAATCACTAGGGATTACCTAGGGCATATTGGAGGCCGAATTTGGGAGGTTGGATTCAGCCCAAACCCTTTCTGGGTTTTTCTGCGTTTTTGACAAGGATTGCAAATATAAAGTTTCAACATTTTCTGAGCACCAAACACAAAGTTTCTTGCAATGCCTTTCCATCCAGCAGTGCGGTTTCTAGGGACAACATAGAGCATTATAGGAGCAATCATTTCCAACATCAAGATTATTGTTTTATTACCTGGGTCCTGTCAAGATTTCCCTTCAGGGAATCCTAGGTGAATTTCTCCATATTATTGTACTTGCTCCATTTCATTAATAAAATGGCTTAGCTAGTTCTCACTTCTGGAGTTTTAATAAACCTTTGTTGATTGTTTTTATTGCCTCTGTCACAAATCGATTTTTTTTTGCATATCACTGTTTATTTAAGTTTGGAACATCACAGTGGTATCAAAGCCATAATATTGGCTTAGCCTGTGGGAAACCCAAGTTCGTGTTATGACAAGACTAGAATAAAAGCTAAGAAATCATGGGATCCAAAGAAAGGTTAGAATCAAACAACATGGAAGTAACCTTGAATGAGGTGATTAGGTTGCAAAAAATGATGATTGATGTGGGGGATAAGTTGATTTATTCCACAATTTGGAATCCAAACATGATTGCAACTGATGTGGAGTTACTGGGAGAAAACTGAAGGGCATACCAATCATTGGGTCATGACATTTAGTCGTCCCTCTCTTTTTGGGAGTTCTGTGAAATAAGAGGTATGCACAAACGTAAGATCCCATCCTAGGGTATTCTACCAGATCTATATTCTCTAAAATTAAATGAAATAAGAGGCAATAATTTATTTTCTTACAAGACATTTAAACGATGATAATTTACCATTTAGAATCTAATTCCTACAATTTAATTAGTGAACATTTCATTTCAATCACTTACATGAGTAATCTACGCATAGAGGAATACCTATACCGATGGCCTAGTGGAGATGCCCTTTAGCTGCTGCTCCTGCTGGAACGCTCCTCTTGACTACTGACTGGATTTAACTCCCAGCCAACTAGGAAGTAATTCCTAGCCCAAGAAACCTCCACAGGTTCCATATCCCTATGAGCCTAAGTCCAACCAGATGTAGTGTGTGTGTCCAAGACTAAGATAAACAATACTCCTTTCCTCTCTCTCAACAATTCCTCCAAAATCTCAGCCAAACAAAACCAAAAGCAAGACCTAGCATCCCCCTTCCTCTTTTCCTCCTTCCCCTTTTATGCCCCCTCCCCTCCTCTCCTTCTCAACCATCTCTCATTAATGTCATAACTTCTCCCTCATTCTTACAGTTGACTTCTCTTCTCCCAAGTAAACATGAGAGGACATTTTGGAATGTGATAAGAATAGAGTACATTTTGGGGATGAGATATGAATATATAAATTGGTAATTAGTTGGAGAGGACCATGTCTTCTCCCAAGTAAATGTGAGAGTACATTTTGGGGATGAGAGATGAATATATAAATTGGTAATTACTTGGAGAGGACCATGTCTTCTCCCAAGTAAATGTGAGAGTACATTTTAGGGATGAGAGATTAATATATAAATTGGTAATTAGTTGGAGAGGACCATGTCTTCTCCCAAGTAAATGTGACAGTACATTTTGGGGATGAGAAATGAATTTATAAATTGGTAATTAGTTGGAGAGGACCATGTCTTCTCCCAAGTAAATGTGAGAGTACATTTTGGGGATGTGAGATGAATATATAAATTGGTAATTAGTTGGAGAGGACCATGTCTTCTCCCAAGTAAATGTGAGGGTACATTTTGGAAATGTGATAAGAATATTTAAATTGGAATAATGGAAGGAGACCATATCGTATCCAATATTAAATTTGAGAAGACAAGTTGGGAATTGAATAATAGCAATAATAAATTTTATATCAGTAAATAAAATTTACAGTTTCCCAAATGAAGGTATTCACCAATATTGCTTGATAATTATAAGTCAATATTTTCAGGTAATGTAAACATCAATAAAATTTGCATGATAAGATTAAGTGGGGAATTACATACACCCCTCCTTCAGAAAAATTCGTCCCGAAGTTAGAGTGAAAAGATACAAGGAGTTCGAAGACATAACAAAATACAGAGAGTTATAGTAGTAAAATTTGATAAGTCAGACAATGACATTACTTCCCATCAAGAGTCTCCAACTGATCTATATCCTCCTATCCCTCCTGACCTACTTCCGTTCCCACCCTATCCATCCTCTACTACTATATATGGTAATCTAATCATCGGTAAAATCAACATGACGGAAGCGTCGACTATATCGACCTAACTTCCTCAGCAGGCAATTGGCAATCGTCATCACACGTCTAGGGGAGCGTGTCCACCATTATATGGTGGCATCGGCTATACCAATCTAATCACCGGTAAAATCAACATGGCAGAAGCGTCGACTATATCGACCTAACTTCCTCAGCAGGCAATTGGCAATCGTCATCACACGTCTAGGGGAGCGTGTCCACCATTTCCCCCCCACGATTCCAGGTTCGAAGGTTACATGGTGGGAGGTATTTCCCCATGAGATGTCTCAACCTTAGATCTCAGCTATCATATAGTTATTTCCCACCTGCGGGTTAGCTCTCATTCATGCATTTATATAACAACAAGATATATAAGTGCTTTTTATTCATCATGTTATTAAGTATAGTATCCATGTGTCAATCTTGTAGTTCATACTGGAAATAAATCATAAATTCACTAAGTCATTTATTTAAACAAATCATATCCACTTGAGCCATATATGAAACAAAATAATTCTGATAAGTCACGCACTAGATAATTCATCACTAAGTGAGTCATACATTTAGGCCATACATCAACCATTTCCATCATCAATACCAAATCTATCAATTGATTTATATAAGTAGTTTCACGTGTCCAACCAAATGCATCAATATTACATAATGTTCTTAAATAAATAACATGGAACTACAAAATAGAACCTTAACATAGGTAGTTGTCTAAGTCAAAAAAAATAAAATTGAGCATCACAGATGCTCAAAAAGTGAGGGGTAGTCCCGACGTATAGTCTCTACATCCTCCCAAGTTGCAGATCCTAAGCTATACTTGTCCAACTGGACCTTAACTTGGTCCACCGTGCGATGTCTGAGCTGTCGAACCCTACGGTCCAATATGCGTAATGGTTCGACCACTATGGTTCCCATGTCCGAGACCTGCAATTCCCTCCAATCTAGTTTTTGAGATTTATCAGAAACATAATGTCGTAAAATAGATACATGAAAAACATCATGAGTTTTATGCAAATGGGGTGGCAGTACAAGACGATAGGAAACTGGTCCAATCTTCTCCTTGATCCTAAAGGGTCCTACGAACCGAGGTGACAATTTCATCCCTTTCCCAACCCGAATGGTGCTTTTGTTAGGCCAGATACGAATAAAAACTTGGTCCCCTACTTCATAACTGCGATCGATCCTATGTGGATCAGCATAACTCTTCTGTCTATCCTGTGCTTCCTTTAACCTTTGTCGAATCTGCTTTACCTATTACTCCATTTCTTGAACTAATTCAGGGCCAACTAGTACTCGGTCCTCCAAATTTTCCCAACTCAACGACATCCTACATGGCCTTCCATATAGAGCTTGATAAGGAGGCATCCCGATTGAACTGTGGTAACTGTTATTATAGGAAAGCTCTACCAATGGTAAGTACCTTTCCCACTAAGTTTGATTATCCATGACATACATCCTAATCATGTCCTCCAGAACCTGATTTACTCTTTCAGTCTGCCCATCATTTCTGGATGATATGCAGTGCTCAGGTTCAACTGAGTCCCTAGTGCTAACGGCAAACTTGTCCAAAACCTAGATGTAAATCAAGAACTCTATCATAAATGATCTGTGTTGGCAACCCGTGTAGTCGAATAACTTCATTTACAAACACTCGCGCCACATCTGTAACATCGTAAGTGTCTCTTACTGGGATGAAATGGGCACTTTTGGTCAATTTATCAACTATAACCAATATAGCATTGTGCCTCTGTGAAGTGAGTGGCAAACCCACAACAAAATCCATGGAAATTACCTCCCATTTAGATATAGGGATGTCATGAGGTTGTAGGAGTCCTGTTGGATGGCGATGATCAGCCTTCACTCGTTGACATTCAAGACATTTGGCGACAAACTGGACTATGTCGTGCTTCATGCCTACCCAAAAGAAGAGTTTCTTCGTGTCTGCGTACATCTTCTTTACTCCAGGATGTGCACAATAAAGTGCTCTATGTGACTCTTCTAGGATGGTTTTTCTTATACCCCCTTCCTTAGGTACGTACGTTCTCCCTTGAAATCCCAATAGCCCAACTGGTTCAAGGACATATCCCTCAAACTTTGGTTCTATCTGCTTCCCACTCTGGATTGCTGAGATGAATTTTAGATACCAACTATCTTCAAAGAGTTTCTCCAATACATGTTCCCTTAAATTTACTTTTAAGGCTACTAGGGAGAAGGTTCGTGGTCTCCTGCTTAGTGTATCCGCCACCACATTCTCCTTTCCCTTGATGCATGAGATTTCAAAATCATACTCACTCATGAATTCGCTCCAATGCCTTTGTCTGGCATTCAAATCCCTTTGAGTGAAGAGGTGATTCAGGCTTTGATGATCTATTCTTAACTCAAATCTTCTCCCAATGAGGTAGTGTCTCCACAATTTCAAGGCTAACATCACTGCTGCTAATGCTAAGTCATGGGTAGCATATAACTCTTCATGTTTCTTCAATTTTCTAGATGCATAAGCTATTACTTCGCCTTCTTGCATCAATACTGCACCCAATCCTTGCGCCGAAGCATCGGTGCAGACAGTGAAGTCTTTTTCCATGTTAGGTACTCAAAGGATTGGTAAACTAGTTAATAACCTCTTTAGTTTTGTGAATGCAGTGTCACATTCATTTGTCCATTCATACCTGACCAACTTTCGTTGTAATGTGGTGATGGGTTTTGCAATCCTTGAAAACCCTTCCACAAATCTGTGATAATACCCTGCTAGCCCCATAAAACTATGTACCTCATGGGCATTTTTTGGTACTGGCCAATCCATTATGGCCTTCAGCTTTTACGGGTCAACTGAAATCCCTTCTCTTGAAATGATGTGCCCAAGGTAATGAACTTTCTTCTGAAATAAGGAACATTTTGAAAATTTCCCATACAATTGATTTTCCCTTAATCAAGTCAATACCACCCTTAGGTGCTTTTCATGCTCCTTTTCATTCTTGGAATACACAAGAATGTCGTCGAGGAAGACTTGCACAAATTGGTCCAAATACTTCCTGAACACACCATTCATGAGGCTCATGAATACTGCTGGTGCATTGGTTAAACCAAATGGAACAACTATGAACTCATAGTGCCCAAACTGAGTTCGAAATGCAGTTTTTGAGATGTCCTCCTCCTTAATCCTCAATTGGTGGTATCCAGATCGTAGATCGATCTTTGAGAAAACCATTTCTCCCTTCATTTGATCAAATAGGTCATCTATTCGAGGTATCGGGTACCTATTCTTTATTGTGGCTCTATTTAAGTCTCTATAATCTATGCATAACCGCAAGGAACCATCCTTCTTCTTGACAAAAAACACTGGTGCACCCCAAGGTGAAATACTAGGTCTGATAAATCCCAAGTCTAAGAGCTCTTTTAACTACATCTGTAACTCACAAAGTTCTAGAGTTGTCATCCTATAGGGTGTCTTAGATATTGGTTCTGTACCAAGCTTTAGGTCGATTGTGAAATCAATCTCCCTTACAGGAGGTAATCTAGGCAATTCCTTAGGAAAAATATCCTTGAATTCTGACAAAATTGGATGTTGATCTAGGGAGGGTCCTTTCTGGTCACTTACAAGCTCGACCACATATAGTTTGCAACCTTGTCAAAGACAACATTTTACCTTCATCATGGATATGAATTGTAGCGAAACTCCCCTCTTGATTCCAAAGATCTCAATTGGACTACCTTCATCATCTAAACAAATCACCTTCTTCTTGAAACAGTCTACCAAAGCTCAATGAGCTTCTAGCCAGTCCATTCCAATAATTACATCATACGTCCCCAATGTTGTGAAGTATGCCTTAAACTTAGTCATACACACCCTGAGGTTTACCTGACATTGGTCAACACTAGGTCCTACTGCTTGTTTTATCCCAGAATCCATCTCAACTTGTTTAAAGTCATTGTGCTCATAGGCTTCCAACCCACATTTTTCTAATGCAACTAGTGAAATGAAACTATCTGTAGCACCAAAATCAAACAAAATTTTAACTTTTACTTTGTTTATAATACCTAAGGTTTCTACCACGATAGACTAGTGTTCAACTTGCTGGTTGTCAACTGTTGCATAGATTCAATGGTGGCTACTTGCCCCCCCACTGGTTCTTTTCCTTCTCTACAATTGTTACCAGTTTGTAACTCAGGGCAGTCTCGCTGGTAATAAGGTCCTCTGCATCCCCAATAAGTGATGCGCGGTGGACCTTGAACCGAATGCTGTGGAGTTCTTTGGAAAGAGTTCCTTCCCCTAGGACCTCTGCCCTGACTTGTTGCTCCTTGTGTATAACTTTGATTTGTATGGCCCTTGAAGCTGCGCGTGAGGCTGCACTAGAAACCATTGAAATCCCCACTATCAGTGCTCTAGGTACAACCCTGTTTCCATATGGTGGTGGCCTCAGACTTCCTCCCCTTTGGAAGGTACGAGGGGCCTTCCCCATAAACCCTATTTGGCATGGAAAGATGGCTTTGCCTCCACCCTTTAAGTCTAAGTGTTCTTCGACATAATGAGCCCGTTCTACAGCTTCTGCAACTAAGGATGGTTTCCACATCCGCACCATTGCCCTAATCTTAGGGTTCAATCCATAAATAAAACGATCCGCTTGGCGTTGGTCAGTATCCATGTAGGAGACATACTTGACCAATTCCATGAATCGAATTTCATATTCTTCTACTGTACGATTTCCCTGTACTAGGGCATGGAAGGCTCCTACCTGCTATTCTTCATAATATGCTGGTAGGTACTTTTTCCTAAATCTCTCCTCAAATAATTCCCAAGTAACTGTGTCTGGAGTGAGGTGCAGTTGACGCTCCAAGTTACCCCACCAATTCAGAGCACTATCTCTGAGTTGGAATATTGCTATTTTAGCTTTTGAATTGGAATTGTAATCCCTTAGTGTAAAGCACCTTCTCATTCCTTCTAACCAGGCTTTTGCACGTTTGCTGGCACGACCTCCTGCAAACTCCAAGAGCTTAATCTTCTAGAGCTCCCTAGTAATGTCCTCGATTGGAGGTCCTCTATCAGAGTCTCTAGATCCCTCGAGATTCCCTAACCCTGATGGAGGGTGTTCCACTTCCACTTCATTTGTTTGGCACCCTTTTAAGGTCTCATTAATTGCTTCTAGGGAACGTAGGATGAGAGTCAACTCCGGTGAAGGTAATGGGTTATTTGTAGGAGGTCCTTGTGATGACTCTCCAGGACCTTGATTTCTTCACGTCCTCACCATTTTGAATTGTTCAAAATCTGCATGATACCTAAGACTTATTAGCACAACTTAGGGCCTTCTCAATTCTTACTCAGCTCACACATGTTTTGCATAATGATAGATGCAAGTTTTCCTTTTTTTATACTTGTAAACGACTATTTCTAATATAGAGATGATAACCGTGGGTCTACTAAATCCTCCCCCATTGCTATCTAAGCAAGTGCTACCACACACTGCTAGTCACCCTCAAGTATCCTTAGATATCCCTAAACAATCATACTAAATCCATCTTATACATTTTGAGCATTCACATAATCATTAACTTACCATTTTTAATCACATTATTATAACTAGGCGCCCTTTTGAAATTTCATCAACAACGTTAGATTAGTTTTCAAAGTGGGTGCCTAGCTGTCTCAATCAACTCAATATTGACATTATTGTTAGATGTATACTATCTAATTGATGTATATAGAATGGCTAGTGCTACATGCTTGAAGATAATAATCAAATGAAATGTTTTAGATGATCTATATTCATGGAACCACAACATAAAAGATGGCCTTGTCATTAGTGTTGATGGAACATTGAAGGCATATACAAAGAAAACCAAAACCTAGATGTTGTTTGGATAAAATTTACAGTTCTAAGCATTGGGCAATTGTTAAAGAACAAATATCATGACTTATGTGACAAATATACACCACCAACTTGGACACCATTCTTGTGCATTGTAAAAACATTTCTATGTACCTGGGTACAATCTTAATTCATGGTATGGAAACAATTTCCAATTTAGTTAGCATGTGTTCGAATGATACATAGAACTCAAGGCTTTAATTTAGATAGATATGCATTTGATCCAACTAGGATATCGACACATGGATTGGTATACACAATATTATCATAAGCCAAAACCATGGATTTATTGTATCTTCTCAAGGAATTAACACAAGGAAACTTTCATGTGAATGAGAAGTAACCAAAGAAGTAAGATTCTTAGCAATGAATGCAACATGGAAAATAGAACACTTACATAGGCTAGTAAAAAGTATATATATATATAGATATTAATTACAATTTTGAACACATATAAACTACTATCGCATAGTGACATCCTACAAGATGAATATTTAATGAGCAAGTTGATCACACGTTGTTGAAAAATTCATTCAAACTACCCTCTAAGAAATAGTGGATATGCAAATTTCAATTTCAACCTCGCATACTTGATTCATAGTGTTCTCTCTTACATACAAAAGAAAATGCCTAGACATTGCTACAACAAAAGGCTTTTGCGATAATAAAATTGAGTTTAGTGATGGATCAAGGAATCATAAAACAGGGGATGCAGAGAAAATTCCATTCGAGTTTACTCATGCACCCTGTGTTGCGGTCATCCTTGAACTGAAGAGAAGAATGGGAAACATGATTGAGAAGGAAGCCTCGAATGTCATGGCTGCATTTGCTTCTGTCATAGAAAAGGTGGAATCTTTGGAAACATATTTAGAAGTACGCAAGACGGAAGACAGGACTTCAACAAAGCGCAAGGGTTGCACTTGGGGATTTCAAAATATCTGTGGAGAAGGCTTCAACACAGATTACTTCTCTAATGATATCCTTGTTTGATATAGGGCATGCGTTATTGCTGACAGCTCTATGTATTATCAAAAGTTCCCCTTTGGAGAATTATCTTGATAAGGAAGATGCATCTGCTAAGATGCTCTTGACTGTTAGAGAACAAGAGGAACATTGATTATCAGATTTCTCAAACTGGTCATCCTCTATTACATCACATTCAGATCATAATACTTGGCATTCCGCTGAAGCTGATGTACCTTCTACCATAGGAGCTGCAGTGAAAAGGAGCGTGGATAAGATAACTGCACCTCTTGATGTAGAAAATTCTCGACCTAATGGTGATTAGGAACTGGTCATGGAAAAGCCACTAGACAAACTAGAAATTGCTTCAGAAAAAGTAGCTAACCTGGAGTTGCAGTTGGCAAGCCTAAAGGAGAATCTCAAATTATGTGAGAAATATAGAAAAGATGCAGAAGAAAAGCTAGCTGAGGTTGTCAAGCAGGGTATCGAGAATAAGTTGAATTTTGCAGAAAACGAAGAGGAAATTGCAGGGTTCTGGTTGGCTCTTGGTAAGAGAGCGCCCAAAATGTCCTTTGAAGAAGGGAGAATGTAAGCAGAAAGATGCTATCATTAAGGGGACGAAATTGTCAAACAGTGCTGCAACATCGATGTGCAATAGGAGATGTTTAGGCGACTTGGTTGGTTTGGTGGATGGAGTGTGTTGGTTGTGCTATTGCTTAGTGCGCTTTGACTATAAATCGGCATTGTGTGTCTTGCCGTAAGGCTACGTGCACAGGGGCGACATTTTGTATACAGCAAGGAATGGACCTACTGCCATGGATGCAGTGGAAGGATTTATGCAAATATTTGTAGACCAAAATGATTTCTTGGAGTACTTTAAAAATGGCTGCCTAAAATAGAGATATGGGTCTCTGCGATGAGAACTCTTCCACTTGCAAATTAGGAAATGCATGGAGCAATTGAGGCATATCATGCTAGATTGAAACTCAAACTATTGAATGAATCAAATGTTGTTGCGTTTCAGTGAGTGGATTGGTCAACACATAGCGAACTAGATATCTTTTAAGTATATATGTATATACTTGTCATTTTGCAGCTTTATTTTCCAACGTTCCATGATACATATGGTATATAAAAATAGACGGCATTGGGGGTCGGGTTTTGTTCAATGATCCAAATATTTGCGCATGGAAAATCGGTTGATAGACTTGATAGATTTGGATCCATGTACCATGACTGTTTCTGATGTCTTCGATTGTAACCGTGACTGTTACTGACATTTTCGATTGTGTCTGTTCAACTAAATCAGGCTGTGGGACTACCAAAGGGTTTTCTGCCATTGGGATTGATAAATAGAATTAGGAATAAATTATCTAACAAAGATGCGGAGATGGAAGTTACCAGTAGATTCAACAATAGAATTGACAAAATTGCAGAGGGATGAAGAAAAGATTTAGGAACCAAGTTGCTGTTTAAAAGATCTACGAAAATATTTAGGAACCGAAACCAAGTTGTTGCTGTTTAAAAGATCTGGATTGGTTGGTTCACACACTATCTATTGAGTTGCATTCTTACTATTGGTTTGATCAATATTCTGAAGAAAGTGGCTCATTCAGAAATGTAAGAGATGAGCTTATAGTTACCAGTTCATGGCAAAAGGCACTGCAGCTTCCAGATATTAGAAGCGTGGGTTGGCAGAACAATGATGCCCAGAAACTCATGGGTGAAATGTTAGAAAAGAAATTACATCCTAATGGGTATATAAGCCATTTGTTGAAGATGGTGCCTAAAACTGAGGCCCAAAATTTATGAGCGTGCATTCTTTTATTTCTGGCCATATTCAATCTTGGTGAGAGCATGTGTGTTGTTGTTCTATTATGATGATTATGAAAAGTCAACTAGATAGGTGGAGTATGAATCACCTTCTAATACATAGGGGAAGCAGAGTCGAGAGTAAGGTGGAGAAATCAGTTTCACATTTTTTTTAAAAATTTAGCAGAGATTTGTGTCTAGTGGGTCTTGGGTCCATATTTTGAACCCGCTTTGTTACCACGTGTAAGATCCCATCCTAGGGTCTTCTACTAGATCTATATTCTCTAAAATTAAATGCAATAAGAGGAAATAATTTATTTTCTTACAAGACATTTAAACGATGATAATTTACCATTTAGAATCTAATTCCTACAATTTAATTAGTGAACATTTCATTTCAATCACTTACATGAGTAATCTATGCATAGAGGAATATCTGTACAGATGGCCCGATGGAGACTTGTTTGAGATTAAATTGGAGCCTGCAAAAACCCTAACTTCTTCTGACCATATACTGGAAAATATAGCAAACCAAGATCTGAAATTTTTATAAGAAGTTCACCAAGATTTCTAATCCACGTGGTAGAAATTTCAACTTCTGAAGCCTCATTGAAAAAACGCTATAGCGAAAATTCCAAGATGGCCTATTTGAAGAAGCAAAACGATAGAATCAAAAGCTCTGATACCAAATGTTATGCAACCAGCTCACAGAATAGAAGAAACGATAGATCAACAAATTAAAAATTATTCTCTTCGAGGGGAAAATCTCCTTTAATTTACATAAATGAACAATTATTTGATGATTCAAATGATAATACCTCCTTATAGGAGTTTAAGGGGTCACAATATAATCATATCCTACATAAAAATAATATTGTAAGGGCACAACAATAACAATAGTGGGCTTCTATGGGGCACAAAAATAACAACATAGGGGATACATGGGAACAAAAATAACAATAGAGGGCTACACTAAGAATAAAAATAAGGGGATAAACTAGTATTATAGGGACCTAATGGTGGCATGACACAGAGTGACATGGAATATGATTTCATAGGCCTCGCGATTCATGCCAAGGTGTTTGTTTGGGAAATATTTGCAATGTTATTTGATTTTGGAAAAGTAGTGGACCCAACAACCATTAGCCACTACCCACCCCCTATTCAATATGTATTGTGATTGATGAGTAGTGAGCAGCAGCGAAGTCCAGTAGTGAGAGATAGAGTTGTCCACTGGTGAGCGATAGACACAGGGTTTCCTGATAATGGAAAGTATAAAAAATGTGATGTTTTAATATGAAAAACCATCAACTATAAAGAATGGTGTAAGTCTTAAGAGATCAAGTAGTGGGTGGGGTGGTGTCAAGGTAATGGTCACAAACTTTGACTTTGAAGGCTAACAAATGAGCACAAGAATATTATATGGTCCTCTAGTCTGGCAGGAGTGCAGTGCAGTAGTGAACAATTGTGGGAACCACATATAATGGTTAAATGTTGATATGAAGTGATGAAGGAACAAGCACCCTTGGTGCTTAAGCCCTTGTTTCGATCCCACTATATCATGTGAAAGAGAGCCAAAAATTAGGGGATACGTTTGAAAATATTGTGTTTTTGTGATGCCAAAAGTAGAAAAACAACCATGAAGTCCGCATGTATTAAAATCAAATAAGATTACATGATCTCTATTCTCATGTTATGAAGGTGAAAATACAAATACAATCAAGTGGAAATTTAAAGAATGGGTTTAAGTAAATAAATGCCATAACATATTTGAAAATTTGTGATCATATATAAGCATGAGGAAAGAAATGAAAAACTGAGACAAAATTTGCATAAGTGATTGAGTGAAATGTTAGTGGTTTGAGTGTGTATGAGTCGTAGTAGAATATTTAGCCGACTGAGAGCTAAAGCTGCGAGGGTAGCATAAATAATTATGAAGACTAAAAGGAAGAAAGTATGTGGGTATGAGTTTGAGAATGGACGAAAGAGAGACCTACTAGGCAAAGCAGGTTGGTGCTTGTAAAATTGTAGGGATTTGGTGCTTCCTTCAATTGGGTGCTTGTAAATTTAGGATATGGGGGTATCATTCTAGTTGGAGCTAGAAAATACCCATGTAATGGTAGGTTGAAGCCTAGAATGATCTTCAAACATAAGTTTCATGGTTTTATCCCTTTATGAGTTTCTGCATACATCTGATGTCTCTATCTGTTGTTTACATGATTGATTGTTGAATTGTTTGAAATATTGTATATTTTATATGGTTAATAATTGTTAAAATAAGCCATTATATTAATTCGTCCCCCCTCTCAGTTTAATCATATTTCTAATACCCCAAATGGTGGTTTCAAATTTGGGGTAGGGGGCACAATTAATATCCACCATTGATCTAGGGTGGGAACTTTGGCATCAATCCCAACCATGACTCCCCCCTCTTATTAAACACCAACCAAGAGGGGGGACCAATGATTTATCTCTACTATTGATATCTAATAATTGATCATTAATATGAAAGTGTTAGGTGGGTGAAACTTCCCACTACACACCCACCGCTCTCGTTAAACTTTGACCATGAGGGGGGCCCACAATCAACCTTGATCATCAATATACAACGATCCACCATTCATACACAATCGTTAGTTAGGGAACTACTTCTCACCACACCCACCCCTCACCCATTAAACTTCAACCATGAAGGGGGATCCATAGTTAAAATGTGATGTGAGAATTAGTGCTACCGCAGATCAATGACTATCAACCACTTGAAAACCTACTATCATTTGCAACTTCTTTTGATTGACTCTGCATTCCTAAAATTACCCAGTGCCTTGTCATTGGTCCCTACAGTCTAAGTGCTACAATCTATCTCCATAATTTAGCCAATTCCAAGCCATAAATAGTTTAGAAAAAGCAAAAAACTTGGAAGTTTTTAACCCTTATCGTCAATTCCCTCAAGTTTCCTAAAAATTTCCCCAATTCTACTGTGGGAAATTTTGCAAACACTTGGGAAGCATCCTCATACTTGCATTTTGTCAAACACTTTTCCTGTAATCTTTATAGATATATTTCTATGCTTGTCCCATATGATCCCAGTGTTACAACCATGGCTCTAATACCACATATAATAACTTCCCCCTCCCCCCTTGACCCACTATTGGCTTATGTCGGTAGCCAACTACGACCTACTTCTAGGTCTATTACTTCTAGTAACATGTAATATGAATATTCCCCTTTTATGGGAAATTTGCATCTAATGGAATACATATTCTAAATGCATGCTTTGATGTAGTAGATATATGCAAACAATTCCTAGCATGGTAAACTTCCTTAAATTATATTTCAAATGAATTTCACTAAAACATTGCAACGTAAATAACTAAAGGAGACAAATACTTATATTTGATTTTATTCCCAACTAGCTACAGAAAATGTTCCACTAAACCATCGACTACACTATTCATTTTCTATCAATAGTGGGTCACCCCTAAGGTAGGGCTTCAATTCCATGGGGCATCAACTCACCCAAATATCGATACATGCTCTGTACCAACAACCAACGAAGGTGCTAAATATGACAACCTTCAACCTATAGGATCATGTCCCCCATTAGCCTATACCCAAGTGGTTCACAGCCTTCTCTGCACATGCAACCCCCTGGGCCATGCTACCACCTTCTAGGGTGCTCTATTCAGTTGGCTAGGCATTTTTTGATTATTGGGGCTTCCAGGATTTCTTCTACCCTCATGCGTCTTCTATGTACCCTTGCATGCATACCAACCTTGATAGCCTCCAATGTACATCATTCCCCATCAGCCTACACCCAAGTAGTTCACACCCTTCTTTGCACTCACACTCCCTTAGGTTGTTCCACCACATTCCAGGGTGCCTTACCCATCCAACTTACTCATTCTAGGGTGCCTTATTCCATAACTATTTGCATGGTTCCCATGGATAATTAAATGAATGTTGAATGAATGAATCTTCACAATGCCAACATCCCTATTTTTATATATATGCCTTTTTTGTGACACTTGGCACTCTCCCAAGTCACCTCATGGAACCTGATTTTATGCATGTGCTTTTTTTCATGAATATTAAATCATATTAGTCCATTTCTACTCACTCATTGTTATCTGGAAATCTAGTGTCTATGCAGAGCTGCTAGTCCCACTAAGACGGGTAGCTATCTTA
The DNA here is from genome assembly GCA_031772625.1 of Pinus tabuliformis. NCBI lineage: Eukaryota > Viridiplantae > Streptophyta > Pinopsida > Pinales > Pinaceae > Pinus > Pinus tabuliformis. Next base: position 616,226,824 of record CM062804.1, read on the forward strand.
GAAACAAACAGATTAAAGTCACTTGTTTTTCCTTTATGAGAGAGAGATGAGAAAGAAGTAGAGAGTACCAACCTCAGTCTTCCGCTTGGCTCCTTGCTTGTTTCCTTTCCCCTTTGATAGAATCTCACCACTACTTCCTTACCTCTCCACCTTCAAAGAGCACCTATAGATTCACAGCAGCATAATACCATCAAAGCATAGAGATCTTTCACTGTAAACAATATAGGATCAGATATATATTGGCCATACAAATGCATATAACAAAAATAATATTAAGAGATACAAAAGAATATGGAGGAAAAATAAAATAGCTTTGTTAGTAAAAGTCATAGAAGAGAGGATTACAACCACTTGGTCTGACCCAGCGCCATCCTCCCAGCTTGAAAGCCCTCTTCACCTCACACAAAGCAATATCACCAAACAATGTCTTCAAAGAGAAACCAACACCACCTCTTTACAAATTACCAAATTCCAACCTTTGGATCTCTTGGATGAGGGATCCATTTATAGATATTTGCAGGGGGGTGAGTAAGCTTCTGGGATTTTGATTAGTGTCATCTCTCTGATAGTTCTTGGTTCCACATGGAGATTTTAGATCTCTTACTCATCCCTGGGCGAACTCAGAGAGGCAAGTGTCAAATGAGCAGTTTCTAGAAGATTCTATGGGTTTCCACCTAGCAAACTGCTTGTACCATTTGTCTGCTCTCGCTCATCGCACCCTATGAAAGGGATTTCCAGTATGCATCACACTTTTTGCATGTGGCAGGTGAGATGCATCGCACATTTAGCATTGGGCAGTCTGTATGGTCATGCTTTGACCAGTTCTGAGTAGATTTTCATGGAAAACTTTTGGGAGGTGATGTAATCAACTGACCTTGCTCCTTTAGGGTATGAAACAAAACTTTTAGGGACTTAGAAGCCCTTGATTTATGGACTATGTGATTGGGGTTGTAGTTCCCAAATATGTCTATAACACTCATGGAGTCTTAGCCCCCCAAACGCTTTACATATTATCAATATGCAACCATTATATATTTTTATTAACATGCATACGTTATCATAATCACATTTCTAGGTCTTTTGGCTTCAAAACATGTATATAGTTAACAACATGTGTCTAAGGTAGTTCAGAATATAGTAGATATCAATGAATGTAATGGGTCATTAGAAGTGTAGAGCAAAGAGTCTTAGAGTAGAAGAGAGGCTTTGCAGCTGTGTGCGCAGAGGCCTAGAGTAGAGTCCGCAGTTGAGTGCGCGGACCCCTGCAACTGAGTGCACAGGGTAGTCTCGATTCTGTAAGCAGAATTGGAATATCAATAAAGAGATTATTCTGGAAATATCTGTGTTTTTTCCATTTACTTCTGTTATGAATGTTTGTGTTTGTGTTATGATGAATAATGGGGTTATGATTTAATATTGTATTGATGTGCGATTCTGCATGATTTGTATTGTCATATGAATGCAAGTAATAATATCTATTTACATGAAGAATATCTTAATGCATGTTAGAGTTATCAGACACTTAAGCTGATATGTGTAGATACAAAGATAGGAATAGTTACAGAGGCACGTAAGTGGTTGATCCACCTGTTTAGGGTATGCGAAAGATGGTCGTACACCTTTGCAAAGGTCTGGAAGTCGATTGAAGGAAGTATATCGATAAGACCTAAAAGGCTTATTGACATTACACTAATCTCTAGGTGCAAAAACTTGGTTCCAACATCCCCCCATACTGCTTCGGGTGAGACTTCAGTCTGCACTCCAGGGATTGATGCCGAAAGGGCTAGTAGTGTAGGGATTTGTTTGGAGCAACACAGGATTCTCCGCAGAGAGCTGTCCAGTTAATAAGTAAAGGGTTCTCACGAATACCCCATCCAGCCACTTCACCTCCATCTTCACCTCCCCCGCATACACCTTCGCCCACACTGCCACCACCTCCACCACTGTTCAATATGGAAAATACAGTGAAGGTTCCTTTTTTCAAGGGCTTGGGAAATGAGGACCCAAACCAGTTTTGGTTCGTTGCGAAGGCTATGTGGCAATCCCAGAACGTTATAGATGATCAGATGAAGAAAGAAATGTTGGTTACTTCTTTAAAGGATCGCGTGCTAATGTGGTACATCATGTACTGCACCGATAACCTGACAACTGCATTGGCAGACATTCAGACTACGTTGAATAAGGAATTCAGTAGACCTAAGTCTGAAGTGCAGTCAATTGTTGGATTCAAGGAAATCATGATGAAGCCAAGTGAGACACCCTGGGATCTGGATCAGAGACTGAAATGCAAGATCTGCGAAGCTAACATGGATCTTACGGATGGGCAACACTGTGAATGGTTTGTATCTTCACTCTTGCCTCATTTAATGGTTGCTTTATCACAACAAAAGATTGGGACCCATGCGGAGGCCCTGGATATTGCGATGAAACTGCATGAGATACTGATTCAATATGCTTGTGTAGGAGTTCAGCGGATTCACGCGGAGTTGTAGAATCTTTGCCTAGAGTTCCAAGATCTGAATAAAGATCGAGCGGCTCCACTAGAGGTGCACGAAGAAGTTTAGTTTTTGGAGTGTAAGAGTTAGGGGCATGATAAAGATCATTGCCCCGTCTTCATGAATTATGTTGCAAGAGGAGGTCTGATGCCTTTGAGGTCGGAAGCTCAAGCAGGGCCAAGTACAGGGCCCGCATTGTGGTGTTCTATCTGTCAGGTAGTTGTAAAACATGTGACAAATAATTGTCACTTGCTGTAGAAATTTGTACAGACACCACAACATCTCTTCAGCAACTTCTGCAAATTAGTAGGTCGTGATGAGCTCAATTGTCGTAGTTTTGAGTTAATGATGGAGAGAATGCCCACGTGCCGGATGCAGACAGAAACTCAGCCTACAGATCAAGGCACAGGGGGAGTGCGAGGAGGATATCAAGGGCGTGGACGAGGTCGAGGCAGAGGAGGACCTACGAGAGGTCGGGGACAAGTTATTTGGTACAATTGTGGAGGCCCAAGACACTACGCATGAGAATGTATGAACCCAATGCGCCTGTCGTGCCAATACTGTACTCAGTTTTACCACGCGATAGAAGACTGCCCTATATTAATAGCTAAGATGTGTGAAAATGGGACACAACCTTAGCAACCTACCGAAAACCTATAGTTAATGAGGGCTAAACACTATGAAGAAGATCCTAATGTGAATATTGTGCTGCGTAGTGGAATGACGACTAGTGAAGATAAGGAAAGTAGGCTGAAGAAAGTGACTGGGTTCGCAAAGCTCCAGAGAAGGAGGTTGGCTTTGATCTAGAGTGCATGAAAGAAACATTCATGGAAGCCAAGAAAAGCTTCGCTGAGGCTTCTACCTCAGGAAGTCAGGATAAGCAATCTGAAGAAATGGACCCATCCATGATTACTACCTTTTTGGAGACCTGTATGAAGCTACTACACGATAGCAAGGCTGTGAAAGGATTACAAGAGTTGATAAATAAATGTTCTTGTAAAGAAAATGCTCATGAGGGACCATGCGTGGTCAAGAAAATTGGTAAGCATAAGGCGAGAATAGGGCATGATATGAGGCTCACCGTGCAAATAGGTGAATATGAAATGGACTAGGTTATTCTGGATCTTGGGTCCGATGCGAATGTTTTTCCTAATCAAACATGGGAAAGAACGGGGAGACCTGTGCTACAGTGGTCTCCAATTCAGTTAAGGATGGAAAATCAACAAAAGTTTTATCCCCATGGGAAGATTGTAAGGAGTGATAGTAGATATTGAAGGCGCAAGCATGTTGGTGGATTTTGAAATGACAGAGATTGTCAATGATAGCAATCGCTACCTCGCGCTCCTTGGGATCGACTGGGCTATTCACATGAATGGGGTGATCAATTTGAAGAAGCGAACAATGTCATTTGAGAGGAAATTGCTCTGCGTAGTAGTAACTTTGGACCCTGCAGAAGGACTGTGCTATACTGAACCATTCCGCGATTATGAAAGTGACGATGATTTGGACCAGATTTATAAGATAACAAGGCGAGATAAAGATTGGGTGAATCTGATAGCTAATCGACGTATTGCATGGGACTGCGAAATCTCTTGCACATCAGATTCAGATGATGAATTTGAACACTAGAAAATCGATTGCACGAAGTATCTACGCTGTGCTGTAATATGATGACTAAATTGTTGCGTTGTGTATCATTGGAGGTAAGAAGCTTGCCTTATTATGACGTTGATAAATTTTTGGATGCAGTTGAAAGGGAAGTTCCAGAGAAGCATCACTTCCAATCCTTGGATTTGGCACTGCGCGCTGCGCCTGTAAGATGGTGGGGTACGCATAAAGTCAATTTTGATGGATGGCGTGAATACCGAAGGATCATGAGGGTGTGGTTTGGTCACCCAAAAGTTTGATTGAAAGAGAAATACGATGGGAGGAGAGATCCGCGGGATCACTTAACAAAATGGACTGATGCTTATGGAGCAAAGCTACAACCAGAGTGGGTGTATTTGTTCTGTCATACTTTGGATGTAATACCAATGAATTTGTACTTGAAGACAGAGCTCCGCCACGACACGTACGACTTGGATATTTTGAGACAGGGGTTCATGAAGACATTCAGCTTTGAGGGTGGATTCAATTGCATCGATGAAGCATTGCAAGAGGTCAAAGCATCGATATTCAGAATCCTGGAGGATCCCTTAGGTTTGATTCAACCAGATTGGACCACCCAGCTGCGCCATGCGCTGGAGTGCTACAATGTGACTACTGAAGAAGAAGAGGAGGATCCAAGGAACATTAATATCCCAGAAGCAGAAGGTCACCACGAAGATGAGGGGCCATAGATAGAGTATCCAGATATCACCATGCTACTGAAAACTAGACAAGTGAACATTGGAACAAAGGTGGAGCTGAATTTTGCGAAGATAGGGGACTACTAGGATGATGCTACAATGGATAAGGTCATTGAGTTGCTCTGTGAGTACCAGGATTTGTTCCCTACAAAGTTTTCAGACTTGAAGGGGATAATAGGTGATTTAGAAGTGATGAAAATAACATTGAAACTAGGAGTGAAGCCTGTGAAGTAGAGGCCATATTGCCTTAATCCTAAGTACAAGGAAAAGGTCTGCTTGGAGTTGGACAAGATGTTGGTAGTAGATATTATTGAACCAGTGGAGGGATCCAATTGGGTAAGTCCGATGGTTGTTCAAGAAAAGAAGCAGAAGGATGAGATAAGGATTTTCCTAGATCTCAGGAAGCTGAACAATGCTTTCATTCACGATCCTTTCCCAACTCCATTTACAGATGAAGTGCTGGATAATGTTAGTGGGTAGGATCCCTATTCATTCATTGATGGGTTCTATGGATACCATCAGATAAATATCGCACCGAAAGATAGGACTAAGACAACCTTCGAAACCGAGTGGGGATGCTTTCAGTATATGTAATGCCTTTTAGACTTAAGAATGCACCGTCAATCTTTTCACACGTAGTCATTATGGCGTTCAAAGAGTTCATTCACAAGTTTTTGGAGGTATACCTTGATGATTGGACAGTGTTTGGGCTGGTAAAGCACCATGTAACTAGTTTGCGCTTGATGCTGGATATGTTTCAAAGGTATCAGATCGCACTAAAGTTGAAGAAGTGTTTATTTTGCGTCCCTTTCGGAATCTTGGTGGGTCATGTAATGTGTAGACAAGGATTAATGGTGGACCCTGCTAAGATCACGATTATAATTAACTTGGAGGCACTAAGGAGTGTTAAACAACCGCGGTAACATTGGGTCATATTGGATACTATCGAAATTTCATCAAGAGCTATGCCCAGATTACCGCACCGATGGAAAAGCTACTGAAGAAGGATGATACATTCTGTTGGAGTGAAGAATGTCAATGGAGCCTGGATGTTTAAAAGAGAAGATGGTCACCGTGTTGATCCTAGTCTTCCTGGATTGGAAGAAGGAATTTCATGTGCATGTGGACATGTCATGCATCACATTGGGAGTAGTGCTAATACAGGTTGATGAAGGAGAATTGGATCACCTAGTAACATTCGCTAGTAGGAAGTTGTCGAAGGCTGAAAATAACTATTCGACGACCAAGCGCAAAGGGTTGATTATGGTGTACGTGCTCCAGGAGTTTAGGAATTACTTGCTAGGTAGACACTTTAATATGTACACAGACCATTTTGCATTAAAGTACCTGGTCAAAAAGCCTGTGTTGGGGGGGGGAATATGCAGATGGCTGCTATTGTTTGAGGAGTACGATTTCGAAGTAATTGTGAAGCCAGGGAGATTGAATGCAGGACTAGATCATCTGTTGCACATTGAAATAGGATAGGAGCCTACCAATTTGGAGGAAGGGTTGCCTGACGTGCAACTCTTTGCAGTGCATGTAGCAGAAAATCATTTTACAGACATTATCCACTTCCCGACTACAGGAATGGCTCTAGAAGGATACATGAGTCAACAGAAGAAGGAGTTGGTGGTGCGTGTGACAAAATTTTCTATTATTGCAGGACACTTATATAAAATGGGATCGGATGAGATACTGTAATGTTATGTGCCTAATTTTGAATGAAGCAGTATCCTAGCTAAAGCTCATGGAGGAGATGTGGGAGGCCATTATGGGGGAAAAGAAACAACGCATAAGCTTTTACGTGCTGGGTTGTGGTGGCCAAAATTGCATAAGGATTCCAAAGCATATTGTCAAAGGACGGGCAAGCCATCGTGAATGGATGAGCTACCTCTAAATCTGCAAGTATCATTACAACCATTCGAAAAATTGGCAATTGATTTTATAGGATCAATTTAGCCTCCAGCAAAGAAGAAGTGTGTGCGGTACATCATCACCGCGACCGAGTATTTGACCAAATGGGTGGAAGCGGATCCTGTAAAGGAATGTATAGGGGAAATAACAGCGAAGTTCCTATTTGAATATGTGTTGACCAGGTTCAGTTGCCCAAAGATTTTGATGAGTGATCGTGGTACACACTTCCTTAATGAAACAATTAACACGTTGACAGAAGAGTTCCAAGTTTATCATCAAAAGAGCACGCCATATCATCCTCAGGCCAATGGGATGGTGGAAGCATTTAATAAGATATTGGAGAATACACTGAAAAAGGTTTGCAATGCGCAGAGGAATGATTGGGACGTGCACGTACCAATGGTGCTATGGGCTTATAGAACTACTTGTAAGAAGCTGATTGGACAGACACCTTTCAGACTGGTCTATGGCGTAGAAGCTGTGATGACGATGGAATACATTGTGCATAGTATACGCATAACAGTGTTCACAGGTATGGTGGACCGTGGAGCCTTAGAGGAACAGATCAGGTAGCTGACAGAGTTGGAGGAAGATAGATTCTTGGCTGGATTTCATCAACAAATTTAGAAGGAGCACGAAAAGGCATGGCACGATTGGCACATCAAACGACGCACCTTCAAGGTAAACGATTTAGTTTTATTATATGACAGTAAGTTTGATAAGTTTCCAGGAAAATTTCAGATGCATTGGTTGGGGTCGTATGTTATCAAGGAGATTACAGATGGTGGAGTAGTTCGGCTTGTGAAATTGAATGGAGATCCATTTCTAGGAAAGGTAAATGGAAGCCGATTGAAGCCATACACTGGGGATCTAACCAGATGACTATACGATGGTCGCATCATCTTAGCGCTCCAGGCAACTGTAAGGAGGCGCGAGACTATAAACTACACTGCCTAGGTTGTAGAGTTGCATGACAAGGGGTATGCGTGAAACAAAACGGTGTCACAGTACCAGGAAATGTGCGAAGGGAGTTGCTCTATAGGGGAGGAGATCGCTTAGCGCAACTAGAAAGTGATCGTTACCATCATTTTTCATGATTTGACTGCTAGAAGACGGTTAAGAGGAGCGAGTGGCCGACATTTACGACATTTAAGGCTGAAATCGAGTGTGAAATCTTTGGAAATCTGTTGCCAATCTCGTGTTTATGGACAGATTTTGGGGGGAATGGTTGAATTTGAATTAGAATTTTCCTATAAATTGCAGGTGGCTGTATAGCAAGAAACACTTTGCATTCTGAGAATTTTTGAGTTGTGTTGTCTGTTGTGTAAGCTCTTTGATAATTTTCTTGCAAGCCCCATGTCTGAGGAGTATCCTGAGTCCAATCAAAACCTCATTAACAACTTCATGTCTGCACCAGCTGAGACCATTAGTACTGGGGGTGTTGTTGCCTCTGAGGGAGTTACCCCTGAGGTCATGATTGTGGAGGTCCCTGCAGTAGTGCCTAAGGCACCGAGGTCGCCTAGGCCAAATCCTACGTTGCTGAGAGAGGCTCCCAAGGCAAAAAAAGATAAACAAAAGAATATGCTACTGGTGCACAAGTCACCAAGGAAACATTAGCTACACACGCTGAGAGAAAAGAAAAGCCAACCGCACAGGAGAAAGGAAAAGTGGTAGATCTGGAGGTCAAGAAGGGAACGAAAGACAATGATATCGAGTGGGTAGACCCTATTTCGAAGTTGTCGGAATACATCCCTCTGCGCCAGGGAAAGGTGAAGGTCACGAAGGACCCAGTTGAGGGAAAACTCCTCCTTAACACACCCCTGCTACCAGAAAACATAACTTTTGAAGGTTCGCGATTGGCGCACATCCCACATCTGAAGCTTGAAGATTTGGATTTGGGGGACATTGAGTGGTTCCCCCACTTGGTTATAGATACCTTCCTGAAGCAAGTATTCTACAAGGAGTCTGGTGTCACTGCGCTGGAGCCGGTGGAATAGATTCATGGGGTAAACAAGGCAGGGTTGTTGAACCTTCTATGGGTGCCTCACTACCACCGCGCCCCCATAAATTTGACAGTCATTAAGAAGTTGTTGTGCCTTTTGCATGATGGGTTCTTGTGGTTGAGTGAGACGATACCAATCACTGATATGCTAATCCATAGGATCACATTACTCCATTATTCAAGATTGAATCCGGCCAAGGCAGTTGGCGAAAAGACGAGCGAGCATGACCTTGCTGAGAAGATGAAGAACAAGTTCAAACTTGTCAAGAAGTCGTGTGGGTATTCCATTTCCAGTATTACTGACCACGCGGTGAAGGTTTCCACTCAAATCCTGGCTGGCAAAGTGATGAGAAAGTTTCGCGTGGATGAGGTGTCGGCACCAGTGGTTTCGTTAGCGGCTCAGTGCGCGGAGGGCGTACAGTTCAAATGGGTGCACTACCTGTGCGGCGAGTTCCTCATGACTTGCAGGGAGGCATAGGACCACAACAAGAATTTCCATTATTAATGGTTGTTATTATCAATTGTGCTGGTTGCATGGGAGTTTTCAGAGGACAACTAGTTTCCTCCAGTCGAGACAGATTTACTAGAAGCAACCAAGTTTTCTTCTCTCTGGGCCACAAAGGATGTTGCATGGGTTCGTGAAAGCAAAATATTTTGGGTACTGATGGAGGCACGCATCCGTGCAGCCATCAACCGAAATCCGCAGTTGTCACCAACCATCTTTGAGCAGCTATCTGGGTACGTGGAGTTCAAATCCAACTTCCACCATGTTTACATCTGGGCGTTGAAGGATTTGGATTAGAAGAGGTACGATCTTCCCTACTTGGATACAGATGATGCCATTTCAGAAGTCCTCAAGCGTTGGCCAGCAGATTGGCACACAACATCAGATTTGGCTGCCGGGACTAGCAAGTCTATGGAGAAGTAGAAAAAGGAAGCAACCAGACTGAAGGCTCTGCATTTGGCAGAAAAGAGGAAGAAGGAGACTGAGGAGAAGGCCCGAGTAGAAGCGGAGCACGCCACAAAGGAATAAGTAGAGCTGGAAGAGCACGACCCTGACATAATTCATAAATCACCTTCGCCCCAGATAGAGGATGGCGAACAATCAGAATAGCGCAGTGGTGATCAACAGAGCACTCCTTTCCGTGTCAAGTGACATAGGGAACAGGAAAAGGAGGGACAACCATTATGGGATTTTTGAGGTCTAAAATGGGCCTCCTAAGAAAAATGTATAACAAAAATAAACTTTATAAGAACAAATAGGATTCAAGATGATGATGTCAACCATGAGGGATGATTCACCAATTTTGGAGTAAAAAAGTACAAAGATTAAAAAATAATAAAATAATAAAACTACTTTTTCAGCTCGTATTTTCAACTTATCTCCCTAATTTTTTACTCACATTTTGAGCGGTAGTACTCATTGGATGCAAAATTTAATTCCTCATCGAAGGAGTACCCATGTTGCATACTTTTGATGGACCCTACTACATGAAAAATGAGAAATACATGAAAACATGATTACAATCACGTTTTTCATGTATTTCTCATTTTTCATGTAGTAGGGTCCATTGAAAGTATGCAACATGGGTACTCCTTGGATGAGGAATCAAATTCTACATCCAAATAGTGTTTCCGCATGAAATTTGAGTAAACCCATACGAAGATAATTTGAAAATACGAGTTGAAAAAATAGTTTTGTCTTTTTTCCCTCTAAAATTTGATGATGTAATCTAATCTTATTTTATTATTTACACTATTATTTTATAATTTCCTTAGGAGGCCCATTTTAGACCTCAAAAATCCCCTAATGGAAAGAATACCAAAGCCTCCAAGTCGTCGCTAGATTCAATAACCTTGATGGAGAGTGACTTGGACGATATTGGAGATAAGGTAAGGGACACAACAACAGAACTGCTGCAACAATTTGATCAGTAGTAGAAGCAGGCACTAAGTGCCATATAGATGGGTCTATGTGAGATGAAGATCCAAACAACTAGAATCTAGGCTGGTGCAGGGCAGAGCAACGCGACATTGACTAGTTTGGCGCCAGGGACCACCCAAGCAGTAGAGTTGGTTCGATCCTTGAATCTCCGGGCCGTCGTGCTGCCTGATGGAGCTCTAAGAATGGAGGCAGATACTGAAAAGGCTACTGTCAGCACTTTTAGGAATGTTGGCCTTAACTTGGCCATGCTCCCCAGTGAATTCCTTCACACATTGCAAACAAGTGTGATTACAGAAATTAGGGCCTGGGAGTAGCGCGCGCTGAGTTTGATCAGCGAGCAGAAAGTCAACAACTAATAGATGTTCATTGAGAAGAAAACAATGCTAGAAGAATGGAAGAATGTTTATGAGTAGAATGAGTGAATTGCACCTGTGGTGGCCGATGCATGTAGCACCATTCCAGAACTGCACATACCAAAAGAAGCATCGTTGGAGGCCAAGATTAGGAAGTTGGCTGCAGGAGTGCGTGATGAAAAAACAGAAGTGGCTAAGCTTCACTTTGAACTGAACCTGCGGATAACAGATCTTGAGTTGAAGTCACAAACTTCAACTCTAGCAGCGATCCGAGAACAATGCAAGGCAGATGTAAAGGATGGAGTCGTGAAAGTAGATGTCACAGTGGCAGATTGGACCACACTCTTTGAGCAGTCTATGGAGGTCTTTATGACTCTGCAGGAAGATCCTAACTTGCAGAGGTTGAACACATAAGCCCGCGAATTACAACAATATTATGACGAAGCAAGAGCGATGTTGCACACCATCTCTATATCACAGTGATTGGCTAAGCTACATGAGGCAAAGCAATTGTTCGAACAGGTGGAATCAGCACAACGAAAAGAGGCAGTCCTCAAGGCTAGATTGGAGCCTTCGCTGGACGAGGCCTATGTTATCTCTACCACCATCGAGGAGAAGCTAGTGAGCCTACAAAGGACATAGTAGAAGGTAAAGGAAGACAGTGCAGGACCAACAATTGAGCAGCTGGTGGAGCAGATCAAGTAGGTAGCCACGTATAGCATGATTGAGGTAGCAGTGGCACAGGTCGAGATGGGAGGTCTCTACAGTAAGATCTCCATGCTAGAAGAGTGACTCCGGGGCGAGTCAACGATATTTGTGTTGGGGGCGTGTTGGGACAGGGTACCCTGCGGTCAATTTTGGGGAAAAAGCCCAAGTTTTTGTTATGTAAAGTGTAAGGTCTCTGCAAGTTGTGGTTGCGGAGTGCATAGATAGTAAAGTATCATAAAGGGTTTTTCCCTTATTTTATGTAAGTTGTGTCGGCTTTAGTAGATCTACCCATGGTGCAAAGTGAAGAGTCTTAGAGTAGAAGAGAGACTCTGCAGCTGTGTGTGCAAAGGCCTAGAGTAGAGTCTGCATCTGAGTGCACGGAGCCTTGAAGCTGAGTGCGCAGGTAGTCTCGAGTTTGTAGGCATAACTGAAATATCAATAAAGAGATTATTATGGAAATATCTGTGTTTTGTCCATTTACTTCTGTTATGAATGAATGTGTTTATGTTATGATGAATAATGGGGTTATGATTTAATACTGTATTGATGCACGATTCTGCATGATTTGTATTGTCATATGAATGCAAGTAATAGTATCTATTTATGTGAAGAATATCTTAATGCGTGTTAAAGTAATCACACACTTAAGTCAATCGGGGTAGATACAAAGATATGAATAGTTATAGAGGTTCGTAAGTGGTTGAGCCATCGGTTTAGGGTCTGTGAAAGACAGTCGTAGACCTTTGCAAAGGTCTTGAAGTCGATTGAGGGAAGTATATCGATTAGCCCTAAAAGGCTTATCGATCTACGCAAAGGAAGAGTTAGGGCATAAAAGGAAAATACACTAATATCTAGGTGTGGAAACTTGGTTCCAACATCACCCCATACTGCTTCGGGTGAGACTTCAGTCCGCGCTCCACGGATTGATGTCAAAAGGGCAAGTAGTATAGGGATTTGTTTGGAAACTTAACTCTGAACCTAGGTCAGGACCCACTAAGCTAACATCAAGTATGTCTTAATCAAACAAAGTCCTTCACCTCCAAGATTAGGTCCTTCTTCCTTTTTGGATTATCTTTACAATCCCTTTGACCCATTGTGATCCTATTTGTGGCTAGTATTGTTTATGGTTGAATTATTTTCATTATTCAATACTAGTATATAACAACCACCACCTTTACAAATATCTTGTTGACCAAACCCTACTAAAGCATTGAATGCTTGTACAATCTCCCTATCCTCTTCTTTAGTTCCCCTAAATCCTAGTTTCTCTTAGGGCTCTGTCCTTATTGTTACAAGAATTTATTCCCTAATGCTAGGGTTAAGAGCCTCAATAGATCAAATGAAGGAAAATCAAATACACAACATAAATACTCAAGCAATTACAATGAACTACTATTTTATGGTCAAATAACATATTGGTAGATTTGACAGATGGAGTAGATCCCATTCTCTAATCTCTGTCTCTTTCTCCTCACATTCAAAACTACGTAGAACACAACATGAGAAAGTATCAAAGTAAAATTGAATACACAATGTTAGTTGATGCAAAATACAAAACATATAATATAAACATTGAAAATTTAGACAAGTAAGACGAGTTTCTTATTTATGTAAGAGAATCAATGAAATGGATGAAACTCACAACACTCTTGCTGCAAGCACTTAATGAGATCATCCTCTAGATTCCTCCTTCTTGGGCCATCGAAGGTATTTTCCTACAATATTTTTCTCCAAAACATTGTGAAAATAATGGATGCTCACCACAAAAGTATGGAGATAGAATGAAGATTAGTATACAAGGGTTTCCTACTAAGGGGAGAGCTTAAAATCTCAAGGAAGTAGAATCAACTTAGGAGAAAATTCGAGTGTTGTGTTGCAAAAGTACGCATGGCATAATCGTTAGCCCAAGTTATCAATTTACAGTCCCAATAAGTGTTTGGGGTCATTGAGGTATGGGTATAACAATTGGGTTCTAGCATAACCTATAAATCCTACCCAAGAAAGTGCTAAAATGTGCACAATTATTTTTTTTGGTGCATTTTGAAGGCATGCATGTGTTTATTTTATATAATTCACATTCATATGTTCTTTATCTTTGGGAATATCATGTATATATGTTTTTTTATAGAACAAGAATGGTGTATGGATATTCAAAAATATTTTTGTAACAATGTTTTTGGGGAAAGTTAGTTTGCTAAAGGGAAAGGGATATGATGTCATGGCCAACAACTGCATCTTAGAAAATATGATATGATATATTACCCCTAATGTGTGAGGTCATAAGGGTATCTGATGCCCAAAATACATTATATATAAACAAGAGGATGTTTTCAAGTGGGACAAAGATGAGTTCACCAAATGGCAGATCGAATAATGCTTGCAAAAGAAGTTAGTGCAAGACAAATCATCTCTCAAGGTAGGCATAATCATGTTAAGAGAAGGAAAAACATGGCTACCAAATAAAGTACACTATGAATCCATGTATATATAAAATGATAATCATGACCACAAAAATACACAATGGATCTATGTCTCGGTATACAAATTTAGAGGACATATATCTTGGGATAGGGTCCTTAGGGGTAGTTTTGGGGTTAATTTAACCCAATTTTGTAAGGTTTTGTAAAAAGAATGTAAAGTCTCTGTGGCATGTGGATGTGTAGCACGTAGATAGATAGATATGTAGATGCAGAGTGTGGAAGTGTTAAGGCAGGAAGGCTCTGCTTCCTATGCTTAGGTGAAGAAGGGAAGGCTCCTACAACTGAGTGCGCAGGAGGCCTGGGTAGAGTACACAATTGAGTGCGCGGAACCTTGCAACTATGTGCGCAGGGTAGAGAGTCTATAATCTGTGATTGTAAGATCAATAAAGACAACTTTTTGAAGAATTCCTATGTATTTCCATTGAAACTCTTTATGTTATATTTCACCAATTGAACGACATGTTTTATGAAATAATGAATGAATACTACGCGAATTCACTGAATCTATCTTAATAATGCATGATATGAATAGTTATCTACTTCCATGAAGTTAAAATCTATTTCTATTATGTTTTATGATAATTAGAGTAGATCTATGTGAGCTCCAATCTCGGGTAGCTTATTGATGCACGAAAGTAGGTAAATCGCCTGTTTAAGGTCAACGATTACTGATCGCAGGCCTTCGCAAAGGTCTAAAATCTGGTTAACCCAGTGACAATAAAGAGGCCTAGAAGACTATCGATCTATGAGGAAGCAGATCCAAGGCACTAAAAAACATCACACTAGTCTCTGGATGTAGAAACTTGGTTCTAGCATCCCCTAATACTGCTTCTGGTGAGACTGCAACCAACGCTCGAAAGGTTGTTGCCGAAAAGGGCCAATAGTGTAAGGTTTTGTTGGTTGGCGAAACTAACTCCGAACCTGGGTCAGGACCCCCTAAGCCAACAAATGGTTCTGTTTCGAGACTGGGATCTACTTAAAGAGATGTGTGATGTCGCATCATTGGAATCTGACTAAGAAAGAGATTGAAAAGTGGTTAGATAAGAAGATTCACGAGTTTGCGGCTCAAGAAAATAGGAATCCATGCCTGTCGAAGGAGGATTGGTTGAACAGATATCTATATACAGAGATACATGAAATTTTATTTTGCACTTTTCCATGCGAATTATATGAGTGGTTAGCTAAATTGGCGGACAATCAAGGGAGGTGGAAGCTTGATAGTCCTATAGTGTGGACTCCAGAATTGGTACGACGACTAGAGGCATCTGAAAACAATATCGCGCTGGCTGTCGATCATTGATTGATTGAATTCTAGGAGGATTCGTTAATGAATTTGTAGTTGATACCTCAGTCAGCT
This sequence comes from Pinus tabuliformis, assembly GCA_031772625.1. Lineage (NCBI taxonomy): Eukaryota > Viridiplantae > Streptophyta > Pinopsida > Pinales > Pinaceae > Pinus > Pinus tabuliformis. The sequence goes on from CM062804.1 coordinate 616,242,426, forward strand.
ATAGTGAAGCGGAGTGAAGATTCTTCAAGGGACCGCGAGGTAAGTATTTAAGGTCATTGAATACTTGGATTAAAATGCTATTATGTGAAAAGAAGGTAATTCCATTACCTTAATGTTTGGAGCTACGTGAAGCGGTAGATTCTTTAGAAGTAATGGATTAGGTCTAGAGTATAGTCCATTAATTGAACCTCCTTCAATTGACAACGAAGGGGTAGTGCCGAATAAACTGTGAAGCATTGTTCAGTTAATAACTCAAGGTATTCCGATAATATCTCATCCATTCGCCCCTCCTCCACCTCCACCTCCACTGCATACACCTTCACCTACACCTCCGCCTCCACCTCCACCATTCATCATGGAAAATGCGATGAAGATGCTGATCTTCAAGGGAATAGGAAGTGAAGATCTAGAGCAATTATGGTTTGTTGCGAATGTTGTATAGACAATGCAACAAAACACTGATGATAATATAAAGAAGGTGCAGTTGATTACTACCTTGCAGGAACACACACTAACCTGTACACTAAGTAGTGCACTGATAATCCTCAGGCATCATTAACAGAGGCTCAAAGAACTTTGAACAAAGAATTTAGTAAGCCTAAATATGAGGCACAATCGGTAATTGAATTTAAGGAAATCTTAATGAGAGTCGATGAGACACCTTGGGACTTTGATTAGAGGTTGAAGTGTTAGATCAGACAGGTTGACATGCAAATCTCATATACCCAGCATCACGACTGGTTTATCGCATCAATTTTTCCATATTTAAGAATCCCTCTATCACAGCAGAAGATAGCAATGGAAGAAGAAGTCTTGGATATCTCGATGAGGCTGCACACATCACCTATTCAAGATACGAACCTCGGGGTAAAACAAATTCACTCGAAGTTAGCAAGCTTACGCCTAGAATTACAGAGTCTAAAGAAATAAAAGGAGACTAATCTAGAAGCACACGTAGAGGTTTGGTGCTTGAGTGCAAGGTCTGCGGGCATGATAAAGATCATTGTCCAGTGTATGTGAATTATCTTATGGGGGGGGGGGGGGTAGCCCCCCTCAAGCCAGAAGCCTTGGTCGGGTCGAGCATAGGAGCTGCACTATGGTGCACCTTTTGTCAAGTCACCGGGCAACATGTGATGGATAACTACCACTTACTTCAAAAGTTCGTTCAGACGACCCAACAACTGTTTTGGAATTTTTTCAAATCTGTGGGTCATGATGAGCACCATTTCAAAGATATGAGCTGATGATGGAAAGAACCCCTACTTACCATATGAAAGAAGAAACTTGGACTCTAGATGAAGGCACAGGAGGGGTGCGCGGGGGATTTCAAGGTCAAGGACGAGGATGATAGAGTGGACCTCGTAGAGGTCATGGTCAGGTTATCTGATACAACTGCGGACAACCGTGGCACTTCACGTGAGATTTCTCAAATCCTGGACACCCTTCATGTAAATACTTTAGAAAATTTGACCATGCCATAGAGGACTTCCCAGTGCTAATATATAAAATGCAGGAAAATAAAACAAAGCCTCAGCAGCCTACACAGAATTTACAAATGATGAGGGCTGACCCCAGTGAGGAGGATGAGAGCATTAATGTTGTACTAAGAAGTGGTATGAAAACTAGCATAGATAAAGGTAAGAAACCTGAAGAAGATGGATGGGTCCATAAAGCTCCTAATAAATAAGCCACCTTTGACCTTAATCGCACTAAGGAAACATTCGTGGAAGAAAAGAAGAGCTTCGTTGAAGCCTCCACTTTAGGAAGCCAGAAAAAGAGACTAGAGACCACTGTGAAACAAGAGGTTGATCCTTCCGTACTCACTACTTTTTTGGAGACCTGCATGAAGTTACTATGTGACATAAATGTTGTGGAAGGATTGCAAGACTTAATATACAAGTGCGTCAATAAGGAAAAGAATCATATGGAGAAACACACATTATTCCAAAATAGACATGGGAAAGGATAGGGAGACCTACTATGTAGTCGTCTCCAATTCAACTCCAAATGGAAAATCAACAAAAAAATCATCCCCATGGGATGATTGTATGGAGTGATGGTTGATCTTGAAGGTGCAAATGCATTAGCGGACTTCGAAGTTATAGAAATTGTTGATGATAGTAATCCTTACCCTGTGCTCCTGGGAATCGATTGGGCTATTGATATGAATGGGGTTATTAATTTGAAGAAGAGGACAATGTCGTTTGAAGGGAAGTCGCTAAGTGTTATATTCCCATTGGATCCTGCGGAAGGGGTGCGTTATACTGAACCAGTCTGCGATTATGTTGAAAGTGACGATGAGCTAGATCAAATCTATAAGATAACAACACAAGATCAAGATTGGATCAATCCAATAGTGGATGGATGGATCACATGGGACCGAGAGAGTTCCTGCACTTTTGACTCAGATGAGGAATTAGAGCATTGGCAAAACCGCTTACATGAAGTCTCTAAGTTATGGTGCAATATGATGACGAAGTCACTGCGCTGTGTTTTGTCGAGGTAAGAAAGCTACCTTATTATGACAGTATAATTGACATAGATATGTTTTTAGATGAATTTGAGTGTGAAGTCCATGAAGACCATCGGTTTCAAGCATTGGAGTTGGCGCAGCACGCTACGCCTGCACAATGGTGGGGTATGCATAAGGATATTTTTCTTAGATGGCGAGATTATAAGTGAATGATGAAGTTACGATTTGGGCATGCTAATACAAGAATGACTGAGAAGTATAATGGGAAGCATGATCCGTGTGATCACCTCGCGAAGTGGACTAAGGCATGGGGGACAAAACTGCAACCAAAATGGGTACACATATTTTGTGATACCTTCGATACAATCCCCATGAACTGGTATCTTTAAACAGGGCTCTGCCACGACACTGTAGAAAGAAATGTATTGAAGGAAGGTTTCTTATTAAATTTTATCTTCAAGGATGAGTTTGCAAGCATTGATGAAGCACTTGAAGTAATTAAAGCGGTTATCTTCAGGAAACAGAAGGAACCTATGGAATGGAACCAACTGGATTGGAGCACTCAGCTGTGTCATGCATTGGAATGATATAATGTGACCACTGAAGAGGAGGACGAAGACCCGAGGAATATTTATATTCCAAGATATAAGGGCATCGTGTAGTAGAAGGACCACAAGTAGAGAATCGAGACATCTCTACTCCTTTGAAAACAAGACAAGTAAACATTGGCACTGAAGAAGAATTGAAGTTCGCAAAGATTGGATACTATTGGGATGACGCTACAGTAGACAAATTTGCTAAATTACTTCATGAATACCAGGATCTCTTCCCCACTAAGTTTTCATATTTAAAGGGCATACTTGGTGATTTGGGCATTATGAGGATCACATTGAAGACAGACGCGAAGCCTATCAAACAGAGGCCTTATTACCTTAATGCTAAGTATAAGGTGAAGGTTCACAAAGAGCTGGATAAAATGTTGGATGTTGGAATTATAGAACCTATTGAAGAATACGATTGGTGAGCTCGATGGTAGTCCAAGAGAAGAAACAAAAGGGCGAAATAAGGATTTGCGTAGATCTGTGAAAGTTGAATGATGCGTGTGTTCATGGTCCATTTCCAACGCCGTATACAAATGAAGTGTTAGATAATACTAGAGGGCAGGAGGCCTATTCCTTTATTGAAAGGTTTTTCGGTTATCATCAAATTAAGATTGGACCAAAGGATAGAAGCAAAACCACCTTCGCGATAGAGTGGAGTTGTTTTCAGTATATTGTTATGCCGTTTGGATTGAAGAACATGCCTGCAATATTTTCCTGTGTAGTCATAGTAGTGTTCAAAGAACTCATTCATTAGTTTCTATAAGTATACTTCGATGACTGGATTGTGTTTGGATTGGTAAAACTCCATGTAGCAAGTCTATGCCTTATGTTGGATACATGTCAAAGATACTAGATAGCGCTGAATTTGAAAAGATGTATATTCCGTGTTCCTTTTGGGATCTTGTTGGGTCATGTCATGTGTAAGCAAGGATTGATGGTGGAAACTGCAAAGATAACAATGATTGTGAACTTGGAGGCCCATAGAAACATTAAGCTGCTGCGCGCGACGCTAGGACATATGAGATACTATAGAAAATTCATTAAATCTTATGCTCAACTTACCCCACCCATGAAAAAACTGCTAAGGAAGGATGCGACATTTTGTTGGGATGAGGAATGTCAGTGTAACTTAGATGTGTTAAAGGAAAAGATGGTGACTGCACCAATCCTGGTATTTTCTGATTGGAAAAAGGAGTTTCATGTACATGTGGATGCTTCTTGCATTGCGCTGGGTGCAATAATAACACAGGAAGGCGAAGGCAAACTGGACCATCCTATAGAATTCACAAGTAGGAAGTTATCAAAGGATGAGAAAAAATTATTCAACGACGAAGCACAAGGGGTTGGCCATGGTCTACGTGCTATAAAAATTCAGGCACTATCTATTAGGGGGACATTTCAAGATGTATACATATCATTCTGCCTTAAAGTACCCGGTCAACAAGCATGTGTTAGGGGGAAATATTTGCAGGTGGTTGTTATTATTTCATGAGTATGATTTCGAAGTGATTGTGAAGTCAGGGAGGTTGAATGTTGGACTTGATCATCTATTGGGAATTGAAACAGGCGAAGAACCTAGTAATTTGGAGGAAGGGTTTCCAGATGTGTATCTCTTTGCGGTATGTGTAGCTGATAACCATTTTGCTGACATTATTCACTTCTTAACTACAGGGATGGTGCTTGAAGGATATACAAATCAGTAGAAGCAAGAACTAGTAGTTTGCGCAGCCGATTTTTCGGTCATGCCGGTTTGTCTATGGGATTGAAGTAGTCGTGCCGATGGAGTACATTGTGCCCAGCTTAAGAATTGCAACCTTGACCAAGATGGCTGATTGTGAGACCTTGAATGAACAACTCGCGTAGATCATGGAGTTAGAGGAAGATCATTTCCTAGCAGGATTTGACCAGCAAGTGCAAAAGGAACGAGAAAAAGCATGGCATGATAGGCACATTAAGCTGCGCACATTCAAGGTAAATGATTTGGTGTTGTTATATGATAGTAAGTTCATGAAGTTTCCAGGAAAGTTTCAAATGCATTGGTTGGGGCCGTATGTTATCAAGGAGATTACAGATGGTGGCGCAGTTCAACTCATGAAGCTGAATGGGGAACCTTTCCCTGGAAAAGTGAACGGAAGTAGGTTGAAGCTATATACAGGGGATCCTGCCCCTGCACGATGACTATATGGCAGCAGGACAGTCTCAGTAATCCAGGCAGCTACAAGGGATTGTGGGACTATAAGCTATGTTGCCAGACTCAGGAAAAAGCTTAGTAGGAAGGCTATGCGATGGATAACAAGGGTACGATGGGTAAAGCTGCACTATATAAGTTTCACCATGGAGAATAATGTCATGCAGGTGGGTCCAAAGATAACCGTTGAAGTTACTATTCATGATTTGATGGCTAAAAAGCGGTTAAGAGGAGTGGGTAGGCGCTATTTATGGCGAAAATCTTTGAAGATATGCCGCTAAAGCAACATTTATTATCAAAATTTGGGGGGAACGGTCAGATTTGAATTCAAATCCCCCTATAAATTATGCATGCTAGTCCAATAGAGAACACTTTGAATTCTAAGAGTTGCTTGTGCATTTTGTTGTCTAACGCGTATGAATCATGCGTTCTGGGAAGAAGTTGTGACGTGCACCTCATTTGAAAATTATTCTGCAGCAGCTCAAGAGCAACTCATTGAGAAGATGACTACTGCCAACCTTGCCGAAGCCATCAGTTCTGAAGCAGTTGTGTTTGACGCACTAGCCCCCGAAGTGACTAGTATGGAAGCTACGCCCACTGTGCCTGTGGCACCGAGGTCGCCTAGGGCGAAACAAACTGTCACAAAAGAGAATCAGCCCGCCATGAAAGAAAAGAACTCATCTGCGAAATAGAAACAGAAGAAGCCGGTGCTGGTGCGAATGTCACTGAGGAAGAATCAAGAGGCATGGACAAAGGAGAAAAAGGAAAAGAAACCAGAAAAGTGGTGGATTTAGAAGAAGAGGAGTACTAAGGTATCGAAGAAGTCATTTCCAAGGGAATCGAGCCTATCTCTAAGCTTCCTGAGTACATCCCTCCACGGAAGGGAAAAACCAAAGTGACCCAGGATCCCAATTCTAGAAAATTTAGGGTATCCACACCCCTACTGCCTGAGCATGTCACATTTGAAGGACCTAGGCTCATGCGCATCCTAGTATTAAAAATGGAGGATTGGGATGTCACGGACCATGAAAAAATTCTGCATCTGGCGACCCATAAGTACATGACGAAGATATATTATGATGAGAGAGGGGTTACACAGTTAGAACCCATGAAGTGGGTCCGCGATGTTGAGTAGTCAGGGTTGCTGAACATGCTTTTAGTGCTACACTATCATCGCTCACCTATCAATATGATCTGTGTGCACCAGCTCCTCGCGCTGGTGCATGATGGGATTCTGTGGCTTGGGAAACCCATTCCAATAACCAACATGTTGATCCACATGATAAAAAATATTCCTCACAAAAGATTGTACCTTTCTAAGGAGTTCGCAGGAAAAACGAGGGAAAAGGAACTAGCTCATAAGATGAAGAAAGAATATGGTCTTGTGAAAAAGTCCTGCGGATACTCTACCCTATCGATTGAAGACCAGGTAGTCTACTTTACTGCCTAGACCCTCACAGGCAAGATCATGAAGAAGTGTCGCGTGGACAAAGTTTCGGCACCGGTAATATCACTTGCTGCATAATGCGCAAAGGGCATGCAATATAATTGGTTAAAGTATCTTTGCCAGGAGTTCTTGGTGAACTGCCGAGAAGCTCAGATGAAAGCAAGCCATTTCATTATTCTTGGCTTTTATTTTCCATCATCTTAGTTGCATGGAGGTTGCTAGAGGACATCCAATTTCATTTGCAAAAGGAAGGTTTTCCTGAGGTAGCGAGGTTCGCCTCGCTCTAGTATACAAAGGATGCAGCACGAATGAAGGAAACAAATATTTTTTGGGTCCTGATGGAGATGGACCTTCAGATGGTAGTTAATCAGAGGTCAAGGTTGTCCCAAACCTTGTTCAAACAATTGAAAAACTACACGAAGTTCAAGGCTGAATTTCACAACGTATCAATCTGCGTTTGGAAGGACCTAGAGGGAACTTGGCATTTATTTCCTTATTTAGTGTTTGAGACGAATGTACAGGAAGTTGTAAGGTATTGGCCACCAGAGTGGTACGAAACTACAACGTTGGATGTGGGAAGTAGAAAAAGTGCAGAAATATCTACTACGTAGAAGTAGAAGGAAGCCACTCAGAAAGCTGTGCGCACCTTGACCGAATAAAAGAAGAAGGAGGTCGTTAAGGCAGTTGCAGAGAAGGCATGTATGGAGAAAGAGTGCACTGCTAAAGAGTAGATAGAGAAAGAATGGAAGGATGTAGAGGAGAGTGGGAAGTCTGCTTTGCATCATACTGATGAGCAAGAGTTGTTAGAATAGGGCGGAGGCAACGGTGAGGAGCAGAGCACTCCTTTCGTCCTAAAGAGGTGCGAGTAGGAACAGACGGGTGGAAAACGAAAGAAGCATAATTTTAATAAGCAGACACATATTGATCCCATGGTACTGACCGAAGACAATCTCAATGAGATTAGGGAGAAGGTACAAGACATAACGATGGAGGTGCTGCAATAATTTGAGTAGAAATACATGCAGACACTGGGGAGCGCCCACAAGGATTTGTGTAAGATGCATATCCAGGCAAATAGGCTTCAGGTGGGTGTCAGGAAGGCGAGTGACGCACAAACAATCCTGATGTGGGGAACTAGCGTAGTAACAAAGATTGAATGGACTCTATATCTCAGAGTAATTCCTTTGCGAGAGGGGTCAGTCTGTGTTGAATCAGGTGAGGATTGCATTGTGCTCAACATAATGAAGGATATGGGACTGAACCTTGCCATGCTACTACTCCAGACCCTTCATGTGCTACATTAGGGAGTCTCAGATGAGTTGAATATTAGGGAAGAACGCACACTCACCATCATAAGTGAGTTTAAAGTAAACAACGAGCAAATTTTCGTAGAAAAAATTCAGGCACTGAAGGAAAAGGAGGAATTACAGACACAACACCAGAAACTAGTAAGGATGATTGAGCAGGCCTGCAAGTCAGTGCCTAAATTGAATATACTAGAGGATGTAGAGGCCTAAGCCAAAGTGAGGAAATTGGATACTATAGTATGTGCTTCAAAGGAGGAAGTTAGTAGGGTGACTTTCAATTTTCGGATTCAAATAGCAGAGTTGTAGTTAACATTGTAGCCGAAAACTCCGCCAGAGGTCCGAGAGTAGTGTGGAGAAGCAATAAAGGAGGGCATGGCTACACTGTACACTACAATTAATGACTTCTCTTTGATGCTTGATGCATCGATGGAGTTATGGAAAAATTTGTAGGAGGACCTGACCTGCAATAACTCAACACGGATGTTCGAGAAACGTAGCGACAATATGATGAGGACCGAGTGATTGCACACAATTTGGCATCAGCGCAACGCCTGACCAAGCTACAGGAGGGAAAGAAGTTGCTTAAACAGGTGGAGGACTTGTAGAGGAAGGAGGCCTTGCTAAAGGCCAGATTGCAGCTGTGGCTTGAGGAAGTGTGTCAGCTTACTCTATCACTCCAGGAGAAGCTCAAAGGATTGCAGCAGACACAACAGACGATGTGCCTTGCAGTGGAGGGGCCAACAACTAAAAAATTGGTCGAAGAAGTACAACAGGCAACGACATAGAGCACTTCAGAAGTTGCAGTAATGCAGGTTGAGCTGGGATATCTTCACAGCAAGATTGCAGTGCTAGCTAAGTGACTCAAGGGCGAGTCACGATATTTGTGTTGGGAGCCTATTGGGATAGGGTCCCTAGGGGTAGTTTTGAGGATAATTTAACCCAATGTTGTAAGGTTTTGTAAAAAGAATGTAAAGTATCTGTGATATGTGGATGCAGAGCACGTAGATAGATAGGGGTCAAAAGGGTTTTAGCCCTTGTTTTTGTTTGGTTCTACAATTCTCCCATGGTCCGCGGACCATGGGATTGTATGAAGGAAAACTATAAATAGTTGAATCACAATGAGTCTTAGAGATAACATTAGATAGATATTTGGGTACATTGAAGGATTTTTGTGGAAGTGCTAAGGAAGGAAGGATTTGCTTCCTGCGCTTAGGTGAATAAGGGAAGGCTCATGTAGTTGAGTGCATAGGAGTCCTGGGTAGAGTCCGCAACTGAGTGCATGGACCCCTGCAGCTGTGTGTGTAGGGTAGAGATTATGTAATCTGTGAATAGAAGATCAATAAAGACAACATTTTGAAGAATTATTGTGTATTTCCATTGAACCTTTCTATGTTATATTTCACTGATTGAAAGATATGTTTTATGACATAATGAATGAATATTGCACGAATTCACTAAATCTGTCTTAATAATGCATGATATGAATAGTTATCTACTTTGCAAAGTTAAAATCTATTTCTCTTATGTTTTCTGATAATTAAAGTAGATCTATGTGTGCTCCAATCTCAGGTCACTTATTGATGTGTGAAAGTAGGTAAATTTCTTGTTTAAGGTCCACAATTACTGATCAAGGGCCTTCACGAAGGTCTGAAATCTGGTTAACCCAGTTACAATAAAGAGCCCTAGAATACTACTGATATGCGTGGAAGCAGATCCAAGGCATTGAGAAACATCAAACTAGTGTCTGGATGCAAAACTTGGTTCTAGCATCCCCCAATACTGCTTTGGGTGAGACTACAACTTGCGCTCCACAGGTTGTTGCCAAAAAGGGCCAGCAATGTAGAGTTTTGTTGGTTGGTGCAGCTAACTCTGAACCTACGTCAGGACCCCCTAAGCCAACAATATACAACAAATGAAGTGAAAAAATATTCCCCCTTTATGTTAGCTCAAATTTCACTTAGAATCTAAGGAGTTGTTTCTCCATGGATCTTGCCCCCAGATCCTGTTGAAAAATGTAACTAGTGTTAGTCTTCATAATTCTATTTGAGTCACAATGTCATGTATTTGTCAAAAGAAAGAAAAAAAAATTATTGTAAATTTTTTTTTGAGTTATTAAAGCATGGGTTTCTTGTTTGGCTCAATAGTTAATAGGTCAAAGGCTCTCAAATCCTCCATTTCAAGCTTATAGGATTTTTGTCAAAGAGTCCTTGTCCTTTTCATAATGTAATAGACCCTTCTTAGGCTTCTTGAGTAAAGAAAGAAATTTATTTTAATGTAAGTTAGGTATTTTAGGTCTCCACCACTAAGTCGACTCTAAGAAGGATAAGTCAGCATCATCAAGGGAATTTTACCTCACAAATTCACTATATAAAGGCAACAACTGGACCTCATTTGGAGCACAAAACACACACTCAAGCTCGATCTGTAGTAGATGGAAGAAGTAAAAGGGCTAAAAATTTCAAGGAATGAGTAGGAAAACCTATTGAAGGAGAAGGACATATTTTTAAAGCAATAGAAGTCAAAATTTCCCTCTCTACTATCACATGTGTGAAGTTTATGGGTTACTAGAAGGGCTGAAATTGCAGTACTCAAGCTGGGCTGAAATTATGTCTCTGATGCAGTATTGTTGCAGGTGATATTTGGAGTCTGGAAGGACAATTTGCGGGATGTATTGGTTAATTTGATTAGTGGAAGAGTTTGACTAGGTTTTCCCCTAGAGAGGGGTTTTAACCCTGACTGAGTGCCTAGATCTAGTGTCATTGATCATCATTTTTTGATTTGATGATTTCTTGATGAAACAAATATATAAGAAGAACATAAATAGAAGATAATAATACTAAAATAATATCATAAGTAGTTATCAATATAAGAGAATATTTTTGTAACTGCCCTGGTTAAAAATCCATGTAAAAATATATAAGACCATGGTGATGGGACATGTATTCCAAGTTGAATGGTAGGGAAAACATCCTAGTGGGCATTCATTCAGTTTATTATGGCTAAGGAAATTGGCAAAGGCAATGGAAAAGGCTTTGGAAAGGCATGAGGCATTTATTGACATTTTATTTATGAAAATAAAGGAAATTAGGAGAAAAGGAAGGTGAAAGGTCACATGTTGCATGTGATGAAAAAATTCAAGGAGCTCTCTCTCACATACTCTTGGACACTTAGAGTTTTTTTAAAGAACTCTTGGAGAGTGTCACATGCTTGGAGTTTTGGAACAAGAAGGAAAAGTAAGAGTAGGAAAGCGCAAGAGGACATCAGTGTCAACAACTATAGTGGGTTTTTCTTGCAAGTATCGAGTTGGATGTATGATTTCCTCACTAGTTTTGGCATGCATGGCACATGCATGTGGTTTCTTGGTTATGATATGTCATTGTCATGGAGGATTGCCTAGATTACAGTGGATTTGCCTAGCCTTGTCATTACCTGGATAGCCATGGTGTTTTGGGTTCATTTCTTTGTTTTTCTGGTTGATTCTCATGTTTCTTTTAGCTTGGGTTGAGTTATTAATTCCTAGAGCCTTGGAAAGAAAAAAGCTTTGGATGTCCTGTAATGGCTTGGGTTGAGTTACTAGTCCTGGAGCCTTGGTTGGAAAAACACTCTAGAAGCCTTGTAACAGCTTGGGTTGAGTTATTAGTCCTGGAGCCTTGGTTGGACAAACATTTTGGAGCCCTTGGTGTGTTGAGTTACTAGTCCTAGAGCCTTCGTTGGAAAAATTCTCTGGAGCTTGACAACAACTATGGGTTGAGTTACTAGTCTTGGAGCCTTGGTTGGATAAACGCTTTGGATCCAACCAACAGTCATGGGTTGAGTTACTAGTACTAGAAGCCAGGTTGGAACAAACATTATAGAGCCATGGAAGGCTTGGGTAGAGACCAATTCAGTGATGGTGTTGTGATGTCTAAACATGAGGTGGAATCATTATTTGAAGGGTTGAGATGGATGGCCTATGGAAGCCCTGGATGGGTTTTTATTGATGTGTTTTATGAGGTCCCACATTCATGCTTGGAATATGGCACGAGGGTGAATGACTGAAGAGATATTTGGCTCAACCATTCTATGGTTGGGTGGAACATGGAAGTCCCATCTCGGGTTTGGATTTTTCATCATCAATATGAGGTTATTTCTCTTTATATTTCTTGTTACACAACAATTTGTCACCGTCCCTATTATCCTTCACCCGCACACTGGAGGACTCATTCCGGGACCTGTGAGAAGTGACATGACCTGAAACCACTTGCATCATATTCCTCTAAGTATGAGCTTCATTTGCCTTGAAGACATCTCCTGCAAAATACCCATGAAAACAACTCTTTTTGCATTAGCGCGGGTCCACAGTTCACTGCCCGCGCCAATGAGGGAAATCCTCTAAAAAGGGCGCGCCGTTGGCGCTCTGTCCCAGAGTCGCACTCGCGCCAACCGAATTGAGTAAAGTTTTAACCAACAAGCTTCCAAAGGTTCTCTTCAACCCATTCACCAATTGAATCTATGTTGAGCTAGGATGGTTTGGCTTCGAATCTCCATAGGAAGGAAAGTGGTTTACCACCTTTCATGGAAGTTTCCAAGTGATAAAGCCAATTGTTATAGACATTTTTGTGCCTTACAGCATGAAGCATGAAATGTCGATAATCTAAGGGATCCAAAGTCCCTAAACATGTTGTTCCTACCCCTAGAGGAACAAGGTCAGCAAACCACAGCACTAAAAATCAGTTCTCCACCTGAAAACACTAAAAAACAAGCTAATTCTGGATCATGTCAGCTGCTCCACTGAGCATCTGCGCTGAATGTCAACTGCTCCACTCTGTACCTGCGCTGAATGTCAAATCTAATGAAGGCTACCTGCGCTGGGCGAGATTGGCCAAGTGGCACAGTCATTCTGCAAGGTGTCAAATGCCCAGGAAGCTTCCAAAATGACACTTGGATCAGGGAATTCGCCTTGTGATGAGTAAGAGGATCTAGATCTCCAAGTGGAAGCAAGAAACTCCAAGTGGACTCAAGAACTGAAGTATAACTGAAGTGGGAGAGGACACTAGTCAGCTTCATGCCAAACTCAAGCTGACTCATCCTTTCTCCAAAACTCCTATATATAGAGCTCTCTCATGAGGTCTAGGGAGGCTGGAATCTTGTGAATGTAAGGAAGTGCTGTTGGTTTGAGTATAGAACTATTGGGTGATTGCTTTGAAGGAGGTGAAGAGGAGATTTCTTTCTGCTGGGAAGTGTTGCTGGATTGGGCCTATTATGGTTGTAACACTCTCAGAACTTTACTTCTTCCATTAATAAAGCATTTGAGGTTCTTCTATATGCATGTGTCTCTGTGGTGTATTGATGCTTGTATATTTGATTTATTCTAATCCTTGAATCAATTATGGATGTATGCTTCTTGTAGTTTCCCTTTCTTGTGCTTTTGCAGGATCTTTGTGTAGCTGGGCTAGTGAAAGAGCAAGGAGCTGGGAGCAAGCAGCAAGGAGAGAAGATTGGATCAAACATTAGCGGAAGACAACAGTTAGTGGATCTCTTTCTCCCCTCTCTTACATCTCATAAAGAAGTAATCTTGAATAGCTTTGCATTCGGTTGTTGCTGAGGTACTATCACCCTTAGAGTGGGATAGGGTCATTCCGTATTGGATACTTTTCCCAACAACACCAATCCCATGAATAATGTGGTTGATCCTATCTCTTTCTTCTCTATCTATAAAAGCTTGCCTCTATGCCTTGAGCAAGCTAGTTACAGTAGTTCTAGTTCCAGCATAGTGATAGAGAGTCTGAAGTCGCAAGAGCCTTATTTGCACCCATAAGGCCAAATCTAAGTAAGGAGATTCTTGTCACCCAAAGAGAGAGAGGCTTGTTCCTCATCCCAACAAGCTTTTCAAGACATGTGTAACTGACTACCCAGCCAAAGGAGGATTTGACGTTAGAACAATGGTTGTATTCTTCTTTGTTATTTATTAATAATAGATGACTATCATTATGGTTCCACTCTCATTGTCTTATGTTTGATGTTGAGTTATATATTTTCTGACTGATATATAATTGCATCTACTAGATTTTATGCTTGTATTCGTGTTGTTCTTTGCATGTGGAGGTGTCCAATCACGGAGATCGTGGGGATCATGACCGGTCAAGGCAAAGGAACGAGGGCGACATCTCTTCGACGAACACCAGCGTTGGAATCCAAGTAGGTTCTCACCATCCACTTTTTATTTGCAATTAGGAACTTGCGTGATAGCATTGTGTGGTTGTTGCTAGACCCGGTCTAGGCTAGTAGGGATCGTCTCTGTCCGCAGAGAGGATTTACCTCCACAACAATTTGGCGACTCCGCTGGGGAAGTCTTGTCTCTTTGGTTTCTCGTTTGATTGCTTAGATAGCTTTCTGGGTTGGATTTCTTGCTGTTTCTTGCTCCCTGGTTTGCCTAGATACTGTTTTCAAGCCCTGGGTTGCTTGCTTTTGTTTTTGACTTAGCAAACTCGATTAGTGCGCTTTTTAGCCTTACAGTCGCGCCAATTGGCGCAAGTTGCTCAAAGACAACCCGCGCCAATCCCATAAAAGCGCGAGTTGCAGCCTGACAGTCGCGCCAGGCCTGTCAACTTTTCCAGTTCGCTTGTCTTCAAGCCCTCTGAGCTTGGATTTGTATTTTGCTGCGTCTTTTTCAATTACTGGAGTGTGTTTGATCCTTGTTTGACTGGTTTTAGACCTTCATCCTTCGGGTGTTTGCCTTTTTCTGTCGATTTCACATTTTAGCCCTAGGGCATCTAGTGGCTTTGTGCGTCGAGCCTTCCGTAGGAGTCTTGGGTTCTTTGATCGTCCAGTCGACTTTGTGATTACTTTTTGCGCTTGCTCAGTAGTTGTCAAAGCCTTTTGTTGGTATTCAAGTGATTTGCTCCTTTTTCGTTTGGATTTCGCTTGACTTCGTTTGGGCTTAGATTACATAGCTCGTAGAGGTGTTTGTGTTTTCTTCTTGTTTTGAAGGACTATCTTGGTGTTCTGGGGATTTGATTGTGTGCTCATTGAGTGAAATTGATCTTTTTGCTCGGTGTTACTATCTATTGAAATTTGTTTAGTGCACTTTGCCATGGAAAAGGAAACGAATAATCTCTTTTGCGTTGCATTAGTTAATTGAAATTAGAAGCTTTTCATTGATTAAGCGATTTAAAACAAAGAAAAGTTTCATTTATTTGTCATTAGCTGCATTAGAGTGGTTCTTGATTGTTTGTGGTCATTTTGTTTGAAAAATTCTCAACTCTCTCGTAGTTAGTATTCATCGAATGAAATGATATTCTTTGGCATATAGTTTGCATTTAGGAAATTGTGAGAGATTACATACGGTAGGACCTGGAAATTGAAACTTAACTAAAGATCAACCATAAAATGAACTAAATGAACTTAAAAACGCATTGGAACATTACGCTCACTGATTAGTGGTCTAGGCTAGAGACGTGCTCCGGCGTCGTTAAACCTAGTCACTGTTGTTTCACACTGCAGTTGGGTGATTCCTCCTTTTGTGACTCGATAGTGGTCTAGCACGGACTTGAGCTCCCACGTACCGTCGCGTATATAGGGGAGACCCCACAAGGTTATCATCCTTTATCCACAGGAAGCTGTGTCTGCTGTCTTACAAGCTGTAACGCACCGAACACATCATTCAGGAAGATTGACTGCCGTAGGGGAAGTCCTTGGTTTTCATATGACTGCCAAGGTGTATATGCAGTTTTACGGATTTGTTTGGTAAACCCTTTGCCTAGTCTCTCCAGAGTAGTCACTTTTGATCCTTTTCGGACTCCTTAAAAGAAAAGGCACACTTGAGCAGTTTGTCACTTTGGGCTCACAAAACATTCGAAGGCGGCTAGAGTCACCTTTTTGTCCTTTTCTCGACTCTTAAAACATGAAAAGGTCAAGTTGTGTCTATGCGTCTTAAAATTTATTTGGCCACGATTAACATTACCTGGTTAGATCTTGTGTGCGTTAGTTTGAGTAGGTTCCTTTATCATTAGATTCCCTTAGGTCCTGTTTGAAGTTCATCATCCTGGCTGAGCCATCGACTCCTGTTCCAAGTGATCAAGGGTCTCCGTCTTCCGCTGCTCCTGAGGTACCGGTTGTGAGTGATACTCTTCCTGTTATCCCGAGTATCCAACCGATCAACTCTCGTGCCCCGGGCGACGAAGATTACGAAGTCGATTGGAACCCCATCTGGGAGCCTGACGAGGACGATATTCCTGTTACCCCCCCTGGTGTTTCGTCTCCAATGTCTACCTCTTAGATGGATGAGACATCTCCTAGAGTGAGCAAGACACCTGTGTTGTCGAATATCGACACTCCCATCCCAACTACTTCTCCACTTCCCCCACGCTACCAGTCATTGAGGGATAGGGTAAGTGCTAGGATCCCTGCTTCGACTATGTGGGACCCCCATATCACTCCCACCACGGGATCTTTTGTTTCACAAGTCCACACTACACCTGTCACTTCAGTTCCGACAAATCCAACTGTTTGTATAGCACATTCAACTCCAGTTGTTAGTGCCGTTACAACGTCTTCAGCTTTGAACACTGGTGCTGGTCCCCCTCACGGTCAAGTGAGTAGCAGCCAGCCGGCACACACACCTAAAGTTATCCACCCTGCACAAAGTGCACCACCCTCTTCTGGTCCCGTCCTAGGAGGGGGGCCATATGATGCCTATGGAAAAGTTGTTCAGGATCCGAATGCGCAAGGTCCATTATGTTATTATGATTCTGCTGGACAATACCTTCAGCTCTCTCAACCCTTGCCTACTCAACCTATTGTTGAGGTTTCGGTACCATTATCCGTTACTTGGAACGCCACCACTTTGCATGGGGGCCAAGTAAGGCCTGCACAGCCTCAGGGACCGCCTAACCAAGGCCAGCCATCTTATGTGCAAACCCCTCAAGGGCAACAATATTATGGCCAGTCTTACCCTGGACAACCTGGGGCCTACAAGGACAACCCTATCAGGGACAACCTTTGGTCGCTGGTGGTCCATCTTTTACTTATCTGACCCAACCTTCTGGTTACCCGGGGAAACCTGGTATCCAGCAAGGTTACCCATCTGGACAACCAGGACAACCTTATATCCAACAAGGCCAACCTAGTATCCAACAGGGTTATCCCTCTGGACAAGCTGGACAAACCTATATTCCACAAGGTCAACCGACAGTCCAACAGGGGTATCCTTCTGGGCAAGGGGGGCAGCCTTACGTATAGCAGGGCCAACCCACTGCCCAGCCTAGTCATCCCTCTGGACAGGCTGGCCAACCTCAAAGTCAACCGGCCGTCCAGCCCGCTCAACCATCTGTTCCGCAAGGACAACCCTCGGTTGCTCAAGGACAACCTGGTACCCAGCAAGCACATCCTTCTGGGCAAACGGGTCCGTCCCAAACCCAACCAGGCCAACCTTCCGGCCAGATGGTCCAAGCTCAAGCTGTTCAAGGACATCCTTCTGGGCCCCAGACTCAAATTGGTTATCAAATGCAAGGTGGGCCACAACCCCAACCTTCCTACCAAGCGCAGCCTTCTTATCAGGCTCAGTATGGAGCTCAGCAATCGTATGGCTACCAGCAACCCCAGGGGCAAACTCAATTTACCCCTTATCAAAATTATCAACGAATGCAGGTCACTCCTTACCAGAATTATCAACAACAGTATGTTGCACCTGCCTGTCAAGTTGCTAATCCATGGGGTGCTGGGGGGCAGTCTCAGGGTCAAATATCTGCTTATGGACAGAATCCTTATGGAAAAAATCCTTATGGACAGAATCCATACGGACAGAACCCCTATGGGAAAAATTCCTATGGGCAGAACCCTTATGGGCCAGGCCCATCTGGACAAAGTCCATGGGGGCAACCACCACCTGGTTGGAACCCTGGTACTACCTCTCTTCCGCAGCCACAAATGTCCTTTAATCCTCAGTTTCCTTTCTTAGCGACGTTGGAACTCCCAGATGTGTCCAAGTTGACGAATGACCCCATTCTTCATAATCCATATTGGCCACCAGTTCCAACTAAGATACCCGGTGATTGCCCGAAATTCGACGGCAAAGCTGGTGAGGACCCTCAAGCCCATGTCATGACCTATCACCTTTGGTGCTCATCCAACTCATGGCTTGATGACTCCATCTGGCTCCGCCTCTTCCAAAGGACTCTCACCAGCTCGACCGCTAAGTGGTATATTGAGTTGAATCGCGGAACATTTCAAGATTTCAACTCGCTGGCTATGGCATTCTTAACTCATTTTCAGTTACGCATTCGGTATGAGACAGGGACACATCTCCTTACGTCTCTTAAACAGGACACGACCACGCATATATCCGATCATATACATGAATGGAGATGGCGTCGTCGCTTGATCAAATTTTGGATTCCTGATCAGCTCCTGACTGATTGGTTCACGACTTCCTTTGTCCCTACAATCGCATGAGACATTGCCATGGGAACTTGTGTAACTGAAGAGCAGGCTATCGCGCGTGCTCAGTACCTTGACTTAGTATATTCTTAGTCGGGTACTTTATATGATTATTTTCCAGACGCCCCGAGACCCGGAACATCCAAAGCTCCGCCAAAACCATCTGTTGACGGAGTTATTGGCTCTGTAAACGTGTCTTCAAAGAAGTCATCCGCGAACCCTGGGAAACAAAAACAGAATGCTTCTAATGGAAACACTTCCCAGGGTCAATCTAATTCTGGAAGTACCTCCGAGGTTAACGCCGTTCAGTCCACCACGACAGATAAATCCTCGAAAGGGAAAAAGAAAGGGAAAGCCAAAAATAAATTCGAACAGCCCAAACAGGACTCCCCTAAACCTCCACCCAAGGAAGGAGCCAAACGAAAACCTAAGTATCCTTGTCTTATCTGTGATGAGGATCACTACACTAAAGACTGCCCTAGGCGGTCCAAAGTTAGTCGGTTATTGAAAGGTGCTCCTTGGACTCCTGCTGTGCTTAAAGAACCTTTCCCTTCACAACAAACTCAAATGGTGGCAGATCCATCACAACCCTCTTCTTCATTCGGCTCTCAAGTCTTTATGGCTGGGACGATTCCCATCCATGTCACTACTCGAGCGAAAGAATATCCATCTCATGCTGGGAAAGAGCCGGAGGTTCCCTCCAGCGCTCCTTCGTCCAGTTCTGGTCCACTCCACATTGAAAGACCTAGCGCTGAGATGACTATCCGACCCCCTCCAAAAGGTGTACTCCGGAAGTCTTCTTACAACCCTAATGCTCGTGCTGCCCATCACTACAACATCATTGAGGACTTAGCTCAGGCTCCATCTGCTATGTCCGCTCTAGAAGTCCTCCAGAGCTGCCCCTCCCAGAGGAAGTCCTTGCTATCAGCCATCGGTGGCATAGACCCGACTGACTCGGGTTTGATTTCTTTTGATCTCGAGGGCTATACGCCGAGACTGCCTCACCAAATCGCTTTCCTTATACAGGTCATCATCAATGGTAAAACGATTCATCATACAGTCATTGATGAAGGTGCCTCAACTTGCATCATGTCTGTTGCTTGCTGGAAAGCTATTGGGTCACCAACATTGAGCCAGTCTCCTACGACGTTAGAAGCCTTTGATGGAAGAGAGTCCCGTCCTTACAGTATCCTCCAACGCTTGCCCATCTCCTTGGAAGGGAAGATGGTAGAAGTGGAGGTCGAAGTTGTCGACGCTAATCTTACCTACAACCTCCTCCTCAGACACAGCTGGACATATGCCATGCAAGCCGTGGATTCCTCCCTTTTCCGTGTCATTCGTTTCCCTCATCAGGGGAAGATTGTCACGGTGGACCAGCTCTCCTTCTTCGCCTCCTCTTCTGAAGGTAATGTGCCTTTCGTGGAACATACCTCCAAATCATTCGAGAGTGTGGGAGCCAGAATCTTTAAGGATCCCGCCCCAATGGGTGTCTTTCCACTTCCACCTCCGAATCTCACCCCTATTAACATGATTTCCATGCGTTCTGATCCGTGGGTCCTTCCTCCCGCCAATCAGATAGAATCCTGGGGTGATATGATGCCGTTGAGTCCTGCCGAGCTTAACTACGTCGAAATCATTGCTGCATCAGCTCCCCCTCCCGAACCTGCTCTTCCGAGCGGTGTTTCCGACTCATATGTTCATTTCCCTTGGCTTGGATATGATGCTACTTCGGATCCATTAAAGGAAATATTTCTTTCCAATGAAGCCATCATAGAGACTATGTCTCTTGAGGAACCCCCTTGGTCAGATCAACACCACCGTCCGTCGTTTCTCCCTGCCCATCAGGAAATGATCACATGTCTCGAACAGTTTGCTTCGTGTATCCCATTTCAGCCCCTTCAAGCACCTATTCAGATTTACCAAGTGTCTTCTGAGGGCAATCTGGGGAACATTACGCAAACCAAACCCATCGACATCTCTATGCAACCAGGGATTGTCGAGCATATTCATATTGGAGTTACTTGCACTCCAGAGGAAGTTCAACTTTACACCAATTTATTTCGCGAATTTCGTGATGTCTTCGCTTGGTCCTACGAAGAGATGCCCGGCATCGACCCTAACATAGTGGTGCACGAGATACCTACGTATCCAGGTGCTAAGCCTGTTCGTCAACGCCTACGCCCCGTGCACCCCCGAAAGGCTGCAGCCATTAAAGCAGAAGTCGAAAAGCTTCTCAAGGCTGGTTTCATTTACCCCATTCCACTCACGGATTGGGTTTCTAATATAGTCCCTGTGAACAAAAAGCAAGGTACTATTCGAGTCTGTGTTGATTATCGTGACATTAATCGCGCCTGTCCTAAGGATAACTTCCCCACACCTTTCATTAATCAGCTTATTGATGAATGTGCAGGACGTGAAATCTACTCGTTTATGGATGGTTTTTCTGGATATAACCAGATCAATATTGCGCCCGCTGATCAACATAAGACGACTTTTATCTGTCCTTGGGGAACTTTTGCCTATAAGAAGCTCCCTTTCGGTTTAAAGAATGCTGGTGCTACCTTCCAACGTGCAATGTCTTATGCCTTTCATGACATTCGTCACATTGTACAGCCATACCTGGATGATCTTCCAGCTCATTCAGTCAAGCGTCAGGACCATCCTTCCCATCTTCGCGAAATTTTTCTCCGCTGTCGACACTACCGTATCAGGCTCAATCCTCATAAATGTGTCTTCTGCGTTGAATCAGGCCGACTACTCGGGTTTATCGTCTCCCGAGAGGGCATCCGTCTGGACCCCCTCAAAGTCGAAGCTATTTTGAACCTTCCTCCCCCTGCTTCTTTGCAGCAGTTGCAGAGTTTGCAGGGTAAAGCGAATTTCTTAAGACGATTCATTCCGAACTATGCCGAGGTGGCTAAGGGTTTCACACGGTTATTGAAGCGAGACACACCCTTCCATTGGGATGCTATCGCTCAGGAGTCTTTCGAGCGACTCAAGGGCCTCCTTGTCTCTGCTCCATTATTGCGACCTCCGAACTACCACCGTGATTATACTCTGTATCTAGCCGCCGCCGATACCACTATCGGCATGGTTCTAGTGCAATACGATGATGATGGCAATGAAAATGTCATATATTATCTCAGCTGCAACCTCCTGGATACGGAAACTCGATACGCTTATGTCGAGAAGTTGGCATTTGCTGCTGTTTGTGCCATCCAACGCTTCCGGCATTATATCCTGTTGCGCACCACGACCATGATTTCTGACTGCAACCCGATGACGTACATTTTGTCACGTCAGTTGCTGGGGGGCAAATACTCAAAATGGATCGTAATCCTCCAAGAGTTTGACTTGGAATTTACTGCTGCCAAGTCTAAGAAGTCCCTGGTCTTCGCTGAGTTACTCTGTTCTTTGTCGTCTCCTTCTGCACCCTCCCTTTCAGAAGATCATATCCCGGACGAAACTCTTTTTCTGATCAGCAACCTCGATCCCTGGTATGGGGATATTATCATTTATTTACAAACGTCCTCTTTCCGCCCCGCTGTATCCAAAGATGCTCGGCGGTGGATCCGCCATCAATCTCAACCCTATCGTATCATAGGGGACACCCTGTACCGTATCGGCGTTGACTCCATTCTCCGCCGATGTCTTACCCTCGAGGAAGCTGAGAGAGTCCTGAATGACTGCCACTCTGGCGCCTGTGGTGGCCACATGTCCGGATATGCCACAGCTCAAAAAATCCTTCACGCTGGTTATTTCTGGCCATCCATTTTCAAGGATTGCATTCTTGCTGTCCGCTCGTGTCATGCATGCCAGATATACCAGCGGAAGATGCGTGCGCCACCGGCCCTGCTGCACCCTGTAGTGATCGTAGGCCCTTTTTCAAAATGGGGCATTGATTATACAACTTGTAAGCCTCGCTCGGCTGGGGGGCATGGGTTTATTATCGTTGCCGTCGATTACTTTACAAAATGGGTCGAGGCGATGCCCACATTAAATGAAGACAGTCATACAGTGGCGCAGTTCTTGATCAATCATGTTATTACGTGGTTCGAAGTTCCACAGGCTATCATCACAGATCACGGAAAGCATTTCCGTAATCACATGATGTCCGAGCTAACAACCCAACTAGGCTTATGGCACGATAGTTCAACCCCGTACTACCCTCAGTCTAACGGCCAGGTTGAAGCCGTTAACAAGATTTTGGTTACGATGCTTCAACGTACTGTTGACATGCATAAGTCTAATTGGCACCTGATGTTGTTTCCCGCCTTGTGGGCCTACCGAACCTCTGTGAAGGATGCCACCGGTTTCACTCCATTCCAACTAGTTTACGGACTGGAGGCTACCCTTCCTATAGAATGTGAAATTCCTTCGTTGAAAATAGCCGTCGAGTTGCTTCCCAACACTACTCCGGTAGAGGAATGACTTCTTTATCTAGAACGGTTAGATGAGACCCGTCGCTTAGCCTCTGTAGCCATTGAAGCTCAAAAGAAGAGGGTCAAAACTCATTTTGACCATACCATTCAGCCTCGTTCCTTTGTTGAGGGAGATCTAGTCCTGCTATACGACCAAGCAAATGACAAGCTGGGGGCAGGCAAACTCGAGCCCATGTGGCTAGGCCCTTACATTGTGAAGAGAGTGTTGCAAAAACGGGCATACGAGCTAGTTGACTACGAAGGTAATCCTCTTGATAAGCCACGCAATGGGCTGTACTTGAAAAAGTACTATGCATGATACATGCACTTCGATTTGTACATGCGCGCGTGTGTGTGTGTGTGTGTGAGTTTTCATGTTTTCAGTTTGGTGTGAAAGCGTGCACGCCCCTTATTGTGTCTTTTGCTTCTTGTGCAGATGTCGGGTGCACCTTACATTGGTTTCGCCGATGGTGCCTGCCGTAGCACTCGTAATTTGTCCTCTGTGGCGTGGGTGATCTACGATCCTCACGGTGAGTTGATAGATCTTCAAGGTGTCTGTTTAGGCTGTACTAGAAACAATGTTGCTGAATATAGCGCTGTTATTGAATTATTAGCCGAGGCAATTAATCTCGGTATTCGTACATTGCTTGTTAACCTAGACTCTCAACTTGTCGTCCATCAGCTCAATGGGCGATATTCCGTCAGAGACCGTCACATTTTAAGGTTGTACTTACGTGTTAAATTGTTGGAAAGGAATTTTGACTTTATCACATATCAGCATATTCCAAGACGATTAAACACATTATCTGATGCATTGGCTAATCATGTATTAGAAAGACATTTGCATAATTTATAATCAAAACACTATACAAGTAAGCACATAAAAGCACAATAATAAACCATAGGCATATGTATATATATATATGTGTGTCACGAAGTTTTGCACCGCGTGCATTACAGAAGT
Source organism: Pinus tabuliformis (assembly GCA_031772625.1). Taxonomy (NCBI): domain Eukaryota; kingdom Viridiplantae; phylum Streptophyta; class Pinopsida; order Pinales; family Pinaceae; genus Pinus; species Pinus tabuliformis. Next base: position 616,266,241 of record CM062804.1, read on the forward strand.
CCAAAAAATAATACATGTTCATCCTGATACATCCTCGGACAACATGTCCCTCAAAAAATATGCATGAAAGAAGCCTAGAAGTCTATTCGTGGTGGTGCTCATGATAGCACGTCACCGCGCGCACCAAGCGTCTCAACAGACGATGGATGTGGGTCGGCACCCCCACTGTGTGCCTCTGGTATGCAAAAGGCACGTCCGCCAATCTCACGTAACCTGGAATCCCTTGGGTAAGTCCCTCAAGATTCTGCACCAGCTCTTCCCCCACGACACCCCTTGCCTGAGGATCAGCTGCAGGTTGGCCCCTCCGTGCTATAGGAGACAAGCCGGCTAGTCACTCTGGGCCCACATCTGCATATACATACAACTGTCATCAGAACACACATGTATTGACAAAAAAAATAAAAATACATAAAACGTCAAAAAAGAAGAGGTCATACCTAACTCCTCTTCCCACTCCTCTCCCTCTGGCAGTGGGAGGTCTGGGTCCCCCATGAAGTTGGTTCCCGCGTATGGCCAATCCTCTACCATGATCAGTTGACGGGGAAGCGATATGAATAACTCGGGCTGCCAAGACATCTGCTGGCCCCCTCCTCCTCTGGGCATCAATGCTGCCCAGCGAGCCATTCTAGGCTCTCGTGGCAATGGGTTCGCCACTACAGCTCCCTGGTACTGGAAGAGGGGTAATCATTCCAAGAAGAACGACACCACAATCGAGCCATACCCGAACTATTTCACTCCCCCGCGCTTACACTTTGTAAGCTGCCTTTTGATATTTGTAGTCACCACTGTAGCCCAGTCAAAAATGGTGGGGCTGAGACATTCTGTCGCTAGTAACAGATGATTCTTGCTTGCCTCATGGGGTGCCTGTACCCCAGCTGTATGCGTGATGGTGAACAATATCACCTTCAGAACCAAATCATGGATGGTGGCGATATCCACCTTGGCACTGTTTTTCCCAAATTGTGTCTCTGGACACACTCGGGCCTTCACTTCACCTATTTTCTCTCCGGAAGGCCTGCTTCCGGTCAAAATGGGGCTCGCCCCTCTCCGTGACAGCTCAGTAATGAAGTACACATCAGATACATCCAGCTCTAAGGTCTGATCCCGTAATCGAAATACTTGGTCATCAACATCCCAAGCATCTACTATGAACTGTAATAGCTCTGGTTGAGCTCGCAGATAAGAGGTGAGGAAGAACTTCTTGAGACCACAGTCTCTCAAAGCATTCATACATCCCTCATCCGCTATGGCCAAGGCATCTACGGCATCATGCTCCCGTTCTTTCCATTCCACCACCATTTTTTCTTGCTTCCTGCACCCACAAGGATGAATAGATCATTATTGAAACCCTGGTAAGCTTACAAACCGGACAAATTTCAAAAATGATGGGAAAATTCAAGTAAAAAATTAGGTCGCGTGGTTGGCGCGACACCTTTGGGCAAATCACCCCATTGGCGCGGACCCGTCCCGGATACCCGCGCCCCATTGAAACAGTCGCGCCAATGGCGCGGCACCTTTGGGCAAATCACCCCATTGGCGCGGACCTGTCCCGGATACCCGCGCCAATGGGGCGCAACCCTAAATTTTAAAATCCCCCTTGCGGAGGCTCAATTAGGGAACAAAATGCATAAAGATAGTATGAAAATGGAGCTAAGGGGAGCGCCTCTTACCTGGAACTGGCGGAATCTCAAATGGTTGCACGGATTGGTGGTAATCACTGCTCAAAGTTTTCTCCCCAAATGGACCACTACCACTATGCAAGAGGTAAAAAGTAAAAGTAATTCTATTTTTACAATTTCACCATATTTATAGACTTTTTGACTTGTAATTAGGTTTAAAGAGTTGTTTTTTGAATATTTTAATGTATTTTTGGTCGAAAATGGATTTTACGCTTGCTTTTGGTGCTATGATAGGTCCTTTTTGCAACTTCGATGGTGAAACGAGTTGTATTTTATACTTTTTTCAGACTCGGTAAATACACGAAAAAGTCACTGTGGAGTCATCTTTTAGCTCTTTTCTGACTCGCTAAAAATGAAAAGATCGCCGAGTTACCCCTCTTGACTCGTTAAACGTAAATAAGAGGCGGTCGTCTTTAAACCCTTTTCCGACCGTGTAAAAACGAAAAGATCGTCGGACCCTTGTCGTTTCAGGTTCGTTAATGGTTACGAAACGACGTGATGTTGATCGCTTTTTTACTTTTTCAGGTCGATGTCACTATATATGAAAAGTACTCCTCGATCGTAATGGTCGGGCGGTTCTTTCGAGCATTGTTTTATACTTTTTCGGGCTCGGGAGACACAACTTTACGAAAAAGGACCCCCCTGGAGTTTTCTTTTCTGTTGTCTTTTCAGACTCTCTAAACAGGAAAAGACGCCGAGTTCTTCCTTTGTCAGACTCGTTAAAACTTAATGACATCGGGTTCTGTCGAAATGACGCTCACAAGCATATGTTATCCCCGTCAAGCTTGTTAAAAATAACTGGGGTACTCGCCAGAAATGGTGGGGAAAATGGACCCATAATTATTGTCGTGTCGGCAGTATGTCGCTCTTGAACATGGCACTAGTCTGCATTCGTGTCTGGGTGGGAACATCTCATCTTGTTTTTACACTTGCCTCCGTGGGTTTGGGTTATCCTATTTGACCTCTCATCTGCTCATTGCCTTGTCACCATGACCTCTGCTCATTTTGATGTCAAATACTGCCAAGTCCACTGTCGTGCCGCTGATATGTTCAAGAGAAGTTGACCTCTGCAGTAGTACAACCTCCTCTGATACCTCACATAATTTTGATTCACCACAATATTCTTCCTCTGTCTCGTGTCACTGATGTGGGAAACACTATGGCCCACCTTTGATCAAGGTCACTTCCTGTCGACTTCAGCTCATTATCCAGGAAGTTGATCTAGAGACTCCCTTTCGGTGCCTTGGAGCCTGCATGCCTCAATGGCAGGTTCTTCGTGTTCGACGAGAGGTTTTTATCATTGGCCTCCGATCGAATGATTCTACGGGTGTTCGACGCCAGCTCACTTATTCGCACACCGTAGATTGTACCTATAGTACCTTGAGGGCCATTGTCATTATTGGTGGTACCTCTCGCGTCTGTTAACAATTTTCATCATTGACTGGTAATCAGACGATGTTCATGCATGTTCGACTTCAACTCATGTATTTGCATGCTTGGACTTGTACTTTGTTCGGGTCGAGATGGAGCACAAGACCTTGGATTTTGTCTGTTGGAATCCAGGTTGTGATTTGTGGATTATTATGTTCATTACATGACTCATTCACTGGATGGCTGCGACCATGCTTGAGTCTCTATATCGATCCTCTCTGGATGGCTGCGTCCATGCCTTGGATCTAGATTATTATGTGCTCTGCTATGGATGGCTGCGCCCATACCATGTATATCATGTACTTGAGATATCAGTTGTACTTCTTTACACAGGTTCTCCGACGGCCGTGTTTTCAGTCACGCATGTTCTTGTAAAGCATTTCACCCCTCTCTCTCTCGGGCCTCATGCTTTAGGGGGCATCTGTTACACAGCAATTTGTCACCGTTTGTCACCGTCCCTATTATTCCTCACTCGCACACTGGAGGACTCATTCCGGGACCTGTGAGAAGTGACATGACCTGAAACCACTTGCATCATATTCCTCTAAGTATGAGCTTCATTTGCCCTGAAGACATCTCCTGCAAAATACCCATGAAAACAACTCTTTTTGCATTAGTGCGGGTCCACAGTTCACTGCCCGCGCCAATGAGGGAAATCCTCTAAAAAGGGCGCGCCGTTGGCGCTCTGTCCCAGAGTCGCACTCGCGCCAACCGAATTGAGTAAAGTTTTTAACCAACAAGCTTCTGAAGGTTCTCTTCAACCCATTCACCAACTGAATCTATGTTGAGCTAGGATGGTTTGGCTTCAAATGTCCATAGGAAGGAAAGTGGTTTGCCACCTTTCATGGAAGTTTCCAAGTGATAAAGCCAATCCCATGAATAATGTGGTTGATCCTATCTCTTTCTTCTCTATCTATAAAAGCTTGCCTCTATGCCTTGAGCAAGCTAGTTACAATAGTTCTAGTTCCAGCATAGTGATAGAGAGTTTGAAGCCGCAAGAGCCTTCTTTGCACCCATAAGGCCAAATCTAAGTAAGGAGATTCTTGTCACCCAAAGAGAGAGAGGCTTGTTCCTCATCCCAACAAGCTTTGCAAGACTTGTGTAGCTGACTACCCAGCCAAAGGAGGATTTGACGTCAGAACAATGGTTTTATTCTTCTTTGTTATTTATTAATGACTATCATTATGGTTCCACTCTCATTGTCTTATGTTTGATGTTGAGTTATATCTTTTCTGACTGATATATAATTGCATCTACTAGATTTTATGCTTGTATTCGTGTTGTTATTTGCATGTGCAGGTGTCCAATCATGGAGATCATGGGGATCGTGACCGGTCAAGGCAAAGGAACGAGGGCGACATCTCTTCGACGAACACTAGCATTGGAATCCAAGTAGGTTCTCACCATCCACTTTTTATTTGCAATTAGGAACTTGCGTGATAGCATTGTGTGATTGTTGCTAGACCCGGTCTGGGCTAGTAGGGATCGTCTCTGTCCGCAGAGAGGATTTACCTCCACAACATTTCTATGAGTATTATACTAGTTTTTATGTGGATCATATGGCTGTGATTTTATTGGAATTTCTGTTGCTATTATGCTGGTTATATATATGTTTTATGATGGAAGCTATGTATGGATCTCATCATTTTTTTACTTGTAAATGAATGAACAATGTATCTATGACCTAATGGATGAAATGACAGTTGATGTGTTGAGGCATCAATGTTTCTTTGCGATTCTCAGCTAAGTATGAGACCCATATGCTCATATATGATACTTACACCTATAGATTACATATTTGTGATATGTTTGACGAAATTCCTATCATGGTTAGTAGGGGTGCAGTCAAGGTATTATTCAAGTAATTTCATTAGTATTGTTATTTCCATGTTATCTTACTGTTCTAAAGGTGTCATTCAATTCTAGGCAGTGACCTGGGCTCTGAGCCTCAAAAATGTGGCTTAAATCTTGAGGATGCTAGCATAGAACTGAGAAAAATAGTCCTTGGACCCTAGCTTGCAGGCATGTGACAGTGTCCAAAGGTCCCTAGACATTGGCATGCCCATAGCATGAGAATGTCTAAAGGTCAAGTGGTCTAAAAGCTCAGTGGGACCTAGGGGCTGGTTGGCAGAAAGGTTTGATTAGTTCCTGAGGGTCCTAATGTTGATGTTGAATGTCTGTATGGTGCGTTTCTATCGGGTCCACTTCCTTAAGATGAATTATGAGGTCGAATCATATCATAGTGGCCTCTCATCGCATGTTTACTTTGACTGGCTAGTTTCTTGGGTAAATGTGGGAGGAGGGTGTTATAGAGTGGTATCAGAGCATGGTTCTCACCTCGGACTGGATGGACAATGTGTTGATCATGCATTCATTTCGCTTGCATATGTGTTTCTTATGCTTGTAGTCCATGTGATTGTTGCATTTGCATGGTATTGATCATGGTTGTAGTGACATCGTCATGCGAAGGATGATGGTGTTGTTATGGGATGTGTCTTCATGAGTGTATGGGTGTATATGCATTGTTATGCATGTTGGTGTCTATATGCATGCATTGTCATGGTTATGGTTGTGCATGTATGGTATGTTAGACATGCATTGTGAGGTCATTTTATGAAATTAGGTCATCATGATGATATTGGTATGTTATGATGCTAATGTGTTGGCTGAGATAGATCAAGAGATGCATATCATCAAACTTAAGTTGCAACATTGGGCCTTGAGGCAAGAGCGTGTCATCATAGAGGTTTGTATTTTTGGCATGTAGGTATGTAGGTTAAGGATTGTTATATTCATTATGGTTATGTGTATACCTTTAATTTCATTGATGTTATGATTACATACATGATAGATGCTAGTTATTGATGTTATGATTACATACACGATAGATGCTAGTTGATTAGTGTAGTTATATGCACATGTATCAGATAGCCATGAATGATAGTAACATGTGGGTGTATACATTACTATTGTTGTTTTATGTTGGATAACTTGATGATTATGTTATATGTTGTTGATGAGTATGTTATATGTTAACTTGTTGTTGTTATATGATAGTTAGCTTGATGATTAGGTTACATGTTGTTGATGAGCATGATATATAATTGGTTGTTGTTATATGCTAGTAACTTGAAGATTTGGGTTATTACATTAAGATCTTGATGTTATATGTATCATACTAAGTTGGATTGGTCTATGCAAATGGTTAGGGTTATGAAATTCAGGTATGAGTTAATATGTTGTGATATTATGTCATACTAATCTAGACTGGCTGTACAAATGTGACTATTATGTATGAATGATAATCATTTATGAGTTTATGATGTGAACATGTTAGCTAGTGACTATTACGTATATCATGACATTATTTATGTTTGAGATGATATGTTTTGAAGTCATATTATGCTAATATATCTTATTGTGCAGACAAGACATCCTCCCCTGAGATACATTAAGGTATGAGTATTCTTATGTCATATATTTGGTGCTTGATTGTTTTATTATGTCGTCTAGTTGGTGTTTGAGTGTTTAGTGTCTATTATATCATCTAGTTGATTTATCTAACATGGTGTGTTTATAGTTTGCTTGAATGTTTGATTAATTTCATGATATGAGTACGTGTATGTAAGATTTCATGAAGAAATGATCTTGCTTTAAGATTATTGTACTAATACATATGTGTTGAGACAGTTGTTATGTACTTGAGTGTAGTAGGTGACAGTTGTAGCATTATGTCTAATGACTATGTGTTGACCATGGATTATGACATGATTGTTAGTCTTGGTAAAGGTTGATTTCAAATTAGTAAATATGATGCCTTGATTTTTGGAACATGTGACTGACATGTGTGAGCATTTGCAGGCCAACATGCTTCGTATTAGAGTGACAAGGTAACAATTGATGTTTTTATAGAACTAATAGTTGGGTGATGTGACATCACATAGTAAGCCTCGATTCCAACAAAGTAAAGAGGTAGAAGAAAGGAATTGGGAAAGAATTCCTTTGGCTATGTTTGGAAACCCTAATTCTAAACGAATGAGTGCTTTGCATACAGGAAGTATTCTTAACCTTGATTTTGTCTGAAATTATATGGATATGTGCTATAGTCATGAACATATATTTGATAGGTAAACCAGTTGGTTTCTAGTTAGGACCAGACTCATCAAGGAATTGGAGTTCCTTGAGAAGTGTATGTGTTCAGTTACACGGTAATGTGATTGTAAAACAAGGTAAGGTAGCCAGTGTATTCTTATGTTTATTTATGCATTGATAGTTATGTGTTTATGGCAATATGATGCAGGGGATTGCAGGGAATCTAGGAGATTTTGAAGAAGGCTCAAGTTGAGATTTTCCTTGGAAGCATTGGGAACCATGGGGATTGAGTCACGGTGTTTGTTGGCAGTCTTGTGCTTTTGGTATTTTGTGATATGTTGTTCTTTATTTGTGTCTTTTCTTATGTCTAGTGTATGGCCATATCACTTTGTTCGCAATGTCATAATGTTATTGGTTCTCATGGGTTTCTTCTTGTTTACATTTTTTTCTTGCCTTTTATGGTTAGAGGGTCTTTGGAATTAGTTGGGAAAGAGGAAATTTAATGGAGCTTGAGAGGAGATGAATGAAACCTAGCAGGTAATGTAAGACTCAAATGAATATCGGTGCATGAGTAAGGGAAGTTGAAGGTAAGAGTATGAAAACCAGTTGTACTAGTTGGGTCCATTGGTGTAAATGAACAATGGCAGGACAATCATTGGAAAGGTAATCAGGAAAGGTAAAGTGAATGGATGTGATGCATGCAATTCCTTGGCTATGTTGGGAATGATTGTTCTCAATGTTGTGCATGGATAAATGGATTTATCTTAACCTTGACCTTATGATATCTAATAATTACGTTGTGATAATGATTATGCTAATTTCTGTATGTGTATACATGTATGTATGTATGTCATGTTTGACAGGGTCATCATGGATCGTGATTATTTCATGTTAACGTTTATATGTACATATGTATGTATGTATGCCATTGACTGACTAGATCATTATTATCTTATGTTGATGTTTATATGTATGCATGTGTATGTATGCATATCGTTGTCTAACAGGATCATGATTGTTTATGCTAATGTTTATGTATATGTATGTATGTATCCATGTATCTATGTCATTGTCTGATAGGGTCATTAGGGATCATTCTTATGGAAGAGTTATTTCTTATGTAGGTGAATGGCATGAAGAAGTTTCTGGTCTTACGAGGAACCAATTGGGAGGAGTAGCCTTGACAATCCATGAGGTCAGTATCATGTGGATATGGATTGATATTATGTGATTATATTATGTTTATGTTATGGATGAGCTATACTGAGGGATGCATCAATGAAATGAAAGAAGTGTGGTATGCAACATGCTAGGACAAGCATGGATAAGACACTAGAAGCAAGGTTTCCTGATAGAGATAGTGTGGTTTTGGATGTGTGGTACTACTGTTGTGTATATGTTGTATCTATGATGTTGTGTTCATGAGGTATTGTGTATATAGAGTGTGTGTACATGTTGTATCTATGATGTTGTGTGCATGAGGTATTGTGTATATAGAGTGTGTGTACATGTTGTTGAGAAAAGGTGATGTAAAGGGTGGTACAAATAGTGTTGTGCAAATATTGCATATGCAGTGCTGGGTATAGATGTTACTATGTACATGTTGAATATGCAGTGTTGTGTACATAAGATGATATGTACATGTTGTATATCCAGTGCTATGTACATATGGTGTTGTGTGCATGTTGTACATATGGTGCTATGTACATACGACACTACAAGAAAAAAGGTCATTGGTGAGGGTCATGCTTGTGACAGACCTTTGAGGTCCATCACCAATGTCGCATATGGTGACGGTCTTTTAAAAAATGTTGTTGTAGTGTATATAGTGATGGTCCTTTAAGGTTTGTCACAAAATCCATTTTCAATGACACTTTTGGTGAGGGTCGTTAAATGCTCGTCACTAATTCTCTCTTTGGTGACACTTTTGGTGAGGGTCGTTAAAGGCCTATCACTAATTCTCTCTTTAGTGACACTTCTAGTGACGATCTTTTATTGACCGCCACCATTGATATTTTTGGTTACTTTTGGAGACGGTCAATATATGTTCGTCATCATTGATCATTCCAATGAGTTTTTGATGACGCTTCATGCCTGTGACAGACCTTTAAGGTCCATCACCAATGTCACATATGGTGACAACCTTTAAAAGATCGTTGTTGTAAGTGTATATAATGATGGTACTTTAAGGTTTGTCACCAAAGCCATTTTCAATGACACTTTTGGTGAGGGTCATTAATGGCCCATCACTAATTCTCTCTTTGGTGACACTTTTGGTGAGGGTCGTTAAAGGCCCATCACTAATTCTCTCTTTGGTGACACTTCTAGTGATGATCTCTTATTGACCCTCACCAATGCTATTTTTGGTTACTTTTGGTGATGGTAAAAAATGTTCATCATCATTGATCATTCCAATGATTTTTTGATGACGCTATGTACCTGTTACTATATTTTTTGTCAAAATATAACAATTTAAGACCATTGTTGTGGAGTCTTTTTCATTATGTGTCCAAGATCATAGTGGTTATAATAGTCAGTCAATTTGTTAAGAAGTAATTAGTGTGTATCATTTCCCTCAAGTCATAAGAATATAGTCTTCCTATGAGTCAACACATGATTCATCTCTATTAGGTTTATTGTCTAGAAAATTTCCTTTAAATAAAGTTCCACCAGTGTGTGCAGGAACTATATTATTTAATACATAATCAAGCTCTTCCAATTTTATTAATGAGAGAGACCTAGCACTCCTCAAAACTCATGGCACACCTTAACATGCTTTGGAATAGTACACTAACATTCCTTGGCACCTCACATGTCTTGGAACATCTTTGTACCTGGAACATATTTGTACCTAGAACATCTTGCCATGAGTAGGATGCCCAAGCACATGTTGGCATGCCATAACATAGCATAGCACTCCCCTATCATGTGTTGGCATTCCCATTAGTCCCTACATGCCCTGGAAGTCCTTGGCATAATATTGCATTGACAACTATTAACTCTTGGCACACATTGGCACTTGGCATATATTGGAACATATTATTAGTGTTCCTAGCATGCCCCTTTTGAAAAAGATAAAGTCCCAACTTATTAACCCTCTTATGTGTCCATTTCCTTGAATTTTAGCTTAGTTATTCCTTTTATTGCCTTGAAACTCCTTGACACATATTGGCATACTCTAACACCCTACACATCTTAGCATGTCTTAGCACTTGGCATGTCTTGGCACTATTTGACACATGTTATCTCACCCTGGAACTACCTAGCACACCCTAGAACTTCTTAACATTCCCTAATATTCTCTGGCATGCATTACTCGTACTTAGCATACCTTGTCACTCCCTCCTTGGCATGACAACTAGTAATGATTGACACTCCCCAACACACCCTCATATTCATTCACTTCCATGCATTTTGACCTAGTTCTCCCTTGTGTTGTCCTAGTACTCCCTAACACTCCTCAACATGCATTGCCACTCTCTAGCACACCTTAACACTCATAAGTGAAGAATGAAACTTGTAATAAATGTTACCAGACTTGAAATAGACAATAAATTGGCAAGGAAAAAGAGATAAGAGTTTTAATAGGATTGGGGAAAAATTGGGAAAAAATAAGTGAATTCAATAAATAAAAATATACACATATATTGAATTAAAAAAATCATTTTTTTGATATTCAATAAAGCCATGTCCAAACAATTCATAATATTAATAGATGTCCAAAATATCATGAATGAATAAGCATCTCATATATGTTATGATTCCAAACACGGTCCAAAGTACTGAGTCATGACTCCTAACTAGTGACTACATAGAACTAGAAGCAACTGCTTCTAAAAGTTTACAAACAAATGCATACTAATTAGAAAAAAACCAGTAACTAAGAGTCTAAGAATCTTAAGAGTGAGAACTAGAAGCAATTCCTCCCACTTCTTCGCTTGCTTGACTCTCAAAGTTCTTCAAGTCATGTAGGCTTAAAAGAGGAGCCTCCTCTAATTGGACCCAATCTGCTGCATTTGTTGTTTGAAAATCAACACGCATAACGACTATTGCAAGGTAAAAACAATGAAAGAATCCTACCATGTTATAACTAGAAGATGACAAAGAAGAGTACATGAGGCTCATATTCAAAGTCATGGAAAATTAAAAGGAGAGGTTCCAACATAATAAAAAGATGCAACATGGATACCAATATGGAAAAGAGGTGCTAAAATAGGGAATCTATGTGTAGGAAATATCTATCATGCAAGTTATGATGTGAAAATAAAGAGTGGATAATGTTACAACCTAAGGGGATTAAACCTAAGGAGCAATGAATATGGAAATGATAGTCAATGATGTGATAGACTTGGAAAAGAATGATTTAGCCCTACATGCAAACTTCAAAAAAAGCCACCTAGGGCTCGTCATAGTAATGGAATGTTAATAATCTGCAAGCTTGAAAACCAATGTCTTCCATAATACTATAGACACGTATCAATTAGTGAAGAAAACTTGATGAAAAACAAGATCATAACCATAAATTAGTGGATCTATTGAAGGAAAATGGACAATACAGGGAAGAAATTCCTACATATGTGAACTCGTGAGTGCTTTATATAGAGCAATTAGGTTAAAATGAAGCTTAATTTTTCATTTGGTGGTGGAGAATGTAACTTGTAGACAAAATATGTTTTTGCCTCCAAGAAAATTTATTGTGATCTAGGAGTCTACATGCCATCATTGAATGATCTACTTCTACAAGGTAATTATTTATACCTTCCCCATCATTTTCATAATTTCTCTTTTTGATTTAATGGATTTTTGTGATATCTGAATGTTTTTGGGTTTCTTAAATTTGTAATTTTTTGGGATTTTGTATGGATATATAGTCACTTATAATTGATTGTTTTGGTATGTAGACGTGGGACCAACTCAACCCCTAGGTTAGTCACCCTTGCATTGTCGAGGAATAATTGTTGCACAAGTTGGGTGTGAAGTGTTTGATGAGGAGGAGGGGGAGGATAACAATGAGTTGTGTGAGTTCACACATAATGTGGAGGAATTGAAATTGGGTATATAATGACCTGTATTGATTAATGAGATATCTCCACACCTACAGAGGAACACCATGGGGTTTTCTCTGTTCATCTCCAAGGCCCCCTTTAGCATATAGTACATGATATGTTATGCTACTGCCAACTTGTAAAGGATTAGTTTTCTCAGGCTACTATTCCTAGGATGATATATCAACATATGTAGTGGTCTATGAGCCTGGGAATCGAACACCTGATTTTGACTAATGTACCCAAAAATTTCATGATGTAAAAAGACACATTTTGGATATAATGTATATATATATTATGGTTGTAGTGGTGTTCACATGTACTTGTCATTATTATGATGTTTTTTTTTTTTTTTTATGTTCATGTTGAATATATTGGATGTATGGTTGACACACTTAATGGGAAAAAATCCATGCTAATACATAGTTATTCAATGAATTAACCAATGTGTTAGAAACTCGAGAAATGTGTATGTATTTAATTGTATCAAAATAACATTCTAAGAGATGTACCCTCAAGTAATGACGAAACAACACAAGATTAATCACATAATAGACATGGTTAAATTGAGATACCATGAGTTGCAAGACAAGTTTAACAAAAAAATTATCAATACCAAGGGAAATAGCCTTGAACTAGAGCTCAATATCGACACTATATTCAACAATGTTGTTGGTCGCATGGCCAAGGAAAATGCCCCTTAAACTCACTAGCTCATGAATGGGTGAAAAACAAACCAAGAAATAGAAGTTAGGTTTTGAAAACTGGGATTGGACATATGTCAATCAAGCACCACACATAGGCAATCACTAAAAAAAAGGATACAAAAACACACAAAAAAAGCACACCACACCAAAAATTATATATAATATGTAAAGGCACCATGCAATAGTAAAACTTACACATAATACTTCTTGAGGTAGAGCTCATTACAAGGCTCTGACAAAGGGTTTCCATGATGATCCACTAATTTATAGTCCCCATTATTTAGGACACGTTTAAAAACATATGGACCATACTAGAGGGTCTATAACTCTCGTAAACCTAACTTTTCATTGTCCTAATCATAGACCATAGCCAGTTCCCTTTCTACGATAACATGATGTCAAATAGACTTGTCATATTCAGCTTTGACAAACTTCTTATGAGTCTCATTAGCTATGGAAATGTAGCAACATTTTTCTTCAATATGGGCCAAGTAAAGGAGACATTGTTCTCCAATGGAAGTGTTAGGTAATAGTTCTATGTCTAGTTTTAAATATGGAATTCCACATTCACCGAGTAGTACAATCTCCACCCCACAGACTAGCTAGAAAGGAGTGAAGCCTGTGGCAGTTTCTACAGAGACTTGATAGGCCCATAATGTAGAAAAAAACATAAGATTATAATTTGACTTATGGTTCCATACCATCCTTTGGAGAATGGTTTTCAAGACATAGTTTACAATATCTACTTTTCCATTAGCCTAAGGATAATAAGGGGTTGAGTGTCCTTAGAGAAACTCCAAATCAACAATTAGTTTTTTCATCATATGATTGAAAAAAAGAGAACTATAATTAATCACAATCGTCCTCGGTACCCAAACCTAGTGATAATGTGTTTGAAAATGAATAATGTCACAATGGAACCAATGTTAGAGAAGGTAGGCATGTCCTTAGCCCACTCAGTAAAGTACTCCAATTCCATAATGATGTAGTAATGTCCATTAGTCAAGGTTGGCTTACACTAAATAAAACAATGCCCCATTTTGCAAAGGGACCAACATCAACCATAGGGTGAAGTACAATAGGGTCAACCCACATCCTTTTAGAGAATATTTAAAAAGGGTGGCACTTCTAGACTACCATAATACACTTTAAATATCGAAGGCCAAAATTACCTAGTGTGTAAAACTTTTTGAGCAGTGGAAACCCCATATAGATGACTGCCACATGCTCTGGCATGGAAATCATTTAAGACTTGTTCGACCTCCTCATGAGTAATACATCTATGCAATACTAAATAAAATCCATAGTGATATAGATCATCGATGATAGTGTAATTCTTATCCCAATGTTATATATGCTAATGTTCATCACAAGACAACTTAGACTGAAAAGGTTGAGTTTAGATATAGAGTATGACATCCAAATAAAATGGATTATAAAAGCTAATGATGAATAAAGATTCATTGGAAAATGAGTCCTCAACCACAAATTCTTCATCAAATCAAGGTAAATTAGAAATTAACTCAGAGAATTCCAATGACTTCTTGGATTTGGAAACAACAAACTATAAGTCAAACCCTTGAAGTATAACAATCCACTTCAAATATCTTCCGCAAATGTTTTTTTGACTAAGGATATGTTTCATGGGGTTGGATTTAGCACTCATCATGGTCATTCACAAGAGCATGTAATGCCATTAATGTTGGATAACATAAACAACTACCAAGGGTAACTTCTCAATATGGGAATAGTGAAGTTAAACACCAATAAGGACTTTGCTAAGGTAATAGATGACATTTTCATTGCACATCTCATCTTACTAGATGAGAACCATACTAATGGATGATTCAGAGGTTGCGAGATAGAGAAAAAAGTCCCAAATAGAATTAACAGGGATTAAAAATGGGGAAGATAAGAAGGATGGTTTCAAAGTGTCAAAATATCTTTAATCTTGGTCATCCCTTACAAAAGGCACAAATTTCTTCAATAAACACAAAAAATTCATGATATTAACATAATTGGAAATAAATGTATGCAAGAAACTAATCTTCCCTTGTAATTCTTGAAGCTGGAGAAGAGTATGTGGAGGAGGAAAATTAATGACATCCTCACACTTAGATGGATTAACTCTAATCCATTCCTTGGAAATGACGAAGCCTAGTAACCTCCTAGATGCCACATGTTAACACTAGAAAATCATACACCTGCTAGTACAATCCAGAAGATATTAAAAGTGTCTAGCAGAATGCATAGGTGGACATTTTTCTAGACGAGTACATTATAAAGATTCAAAAAATCAAAGGTTCTCCTGAGGTCTAGAATTTATAAAGGAAATCAATTAAGGTTGCGCATATATTTCTTCGATAAATGCACATGCATGACATATCATCAAAAAAGCTGCATAGTTGTAAAAAAAAGTGACTCAATAGTCCGGGACCACTCCACACACTTGGAGCTGATTTCTTGATATGAGGTTGGCCTAGTACAATCGAATTCGAGTCACCTTGGAGAAGTGTAGCCCTCAATTGGATCCTCTTGTCCTACTCATGTCTCCTTATCATACATGTACCAAGAGAGGGAAGAGGTATTCAAAAAAATCTATATAAATAGGCCATGGGAGAGCCAAAAGAAGAGACATTGTTATGTTGGCCAAATTTCTTGTAAGAAAAACACCATTTCATTGTTGAACCAGGGAAGTGAAGAGCACTAGCATGTTGACCAAATTTCTTCTACGAAACCCAACATCTTAGTGAGTGAAGAAAAATACACCCCTTGGAGAGTCTTCACACCTCTTTGAGAGAGAGGAGAAACTTGAAAAGAGATTGAGGAAAATAAACATCCTTGCTGAGGATTATTGAGCTCCCTAGCTCAAGGAATTCTCTTCAAGTGTTCTAGTATTTTGATTGTATTAAACCTCTACCACCAGCAATCAATAAAGGGATATTTTTCCATATATTATTGATGAGTTTTCTCCATTTGAGCATTGTTATGTTCATCCACCTCTTTGTTTAAGTTTATGTTTTTGCATGCATTGTATCCATTATTTACAATGTTGTTTTTATTTAAGTCTGTCCACTAACAACACCAATTTTGACTGTGATCCTTTGCAGGTAACAATCCACTACTAAGGGGGTGTTTTATGGTATGCTTGTGCTCTAAAAACACTACAACGAGAACCATACTAATCTCTTTTCATTAATCTAGTGATTGTTTGCAGGATCTCCTCTCTACACAAACATCCTTCAAGGTGATCCTCACCTCCCTAGAGTTGTTACAGTCCCCCTGGACCTATTCTGAGCCCATGGAAGTGAAGAAATTTCATAATTATCTCACTTGAGCATTTTCTTCTCTGATAGACGTGAAGTGCACATCTATATCTTAGAACACCGCGAAGCGCACGTCTGTTTCTAGAGAACATGCATGAAAGACAGAAAAACAACAAAAAAGGCTTGTATTTTTTAGTTTTCTCGGGTGATTGGCAGCCTCTAGTGAATTTCCTTCACCTCTACATTTTGTATTTACTTTTTAGTACCCCTGGTCACTTGAATGAATCCCAGTTCATCAAGCAATTATATATCTTTTTGTTTTATTTTATTTGCAAACAAATACACACATAGATTAATTAGGGAGAAACGTAAGTGGCCATAATCCACATATGTTTTCAAAGTTTTCTCTTATTTTTTTGCAAATCGTATTAGCTTAATTAGTAAAGAAAGTAAGTGGCCATTATCCACGAATCTTATTACTAACCATAGAATTTTTTTTGGGACTAGGAGCAAATGTTAGTAAAGAAAGTGAGTAATCCCTACTTCCTTTGTGTCTCCAAGATGAATATGGGATTGCATATGAAAACCTTCTTGAAAATATTTGAATTTCCATCTCCCTCCTTAAAATCAACATAGTTTAATAGGAAAAAGTAAGTGGGTCATAATCCACAAACAAATTTGTTTTTCCATTCAAGGAACAACCAACACCTATTGTAATTAAAAAGATATTGAAAAGGATCATCACATATCCAAATCTTATCACACTTGTATGTTCACATTGCATCACACACTAAGCCTCCATACACTTTGTACTCAAAGACCATCCATTTTTGGATCTTTGGTTACTTAGTCTATTTTGGATTACCAAGTCACCCCATAAGTGAAATAAGCCTATTTAAAAACAACGATAACTTGAAGAAATTAAGTTTCCCCACAGGGACCATAATTTTTTTTTATATTTCATGTTAGGACCATTGGGGGTAGGCATCGCATAAGCCACCATGGTCATGCTTCACCATTGAAATATAGTTGTTGAATTTATAGGGATCTTAAAAATCATTCAACAATTCCATGGAAAAGAAAACCTGAGCATGGCAGAGACCCAATTCAAAGGGGGTTCGGCTTAGGCCCAGTGTGTGCGGTAGTCTTTGGGTCTACCTGAACCACCTAGTGCTTGGTACTGGTAACAAATTAACAGGAAGCTACAGACTCGAATTCTCATGTGGAATGAAGATACTTAGTGACCAAATATAGGACATTCTTCCCTACAAGTGATGGTGCAGGTAGCACTCGACCCTCATTGCCATTACCTTGGTTGATTCCTCAGCTGCTCGAAGGCATCACCAGTTCTTTAGGGACGTTTCACTAGGACCCATCAGAGGTTATCTCCACAAGGACCAGTTAATTTGAGAGTGGATAGTATGATTAGGTCTTCATAGGAATATTTATCATATGCAACAAACAAAACCCTTTTCTTTTTGTTTTCTTGGTCACATGGTTTAATAAAGGAAAATAAACCATTGATATTTTCACTTTGCTTTATGTATGTGATCCATTTTGCATTTATTTATGTATATATCTCTGCCCAACACTAACATCAAAGTAACATACAATTTAAGTCGACACCATAGGGTACCTCACACCTCCCCGTCGATTTAGGCATTTTTAAACCCTCCCCCCATTATTGGGAGGTGTACCAGGACTCTCACTGTTTAGACAAAGAAGAGGTCATTCAACTACCATTATTGGATCTTCCTTTATTGGTGCAACTTTTCTCTAAACTCCTCTATGGAAAGGGACACCCTTCACCACTCCTAAAGGTTCCCCACATGCTACCCCCTTTGGGAGCACATACACTTCTCCTATGGATAGTCCCTGAGATACCCATCAAGGTAATCCTCCCGTGACATCCCCATAGAGGAATCCACTTCACATAGCTGCCCAAAATAATGTTTCGATGGCATTAAATGCATAGATCCCATTTTTAGCTTCGTTAAATCTCCCATATTTAAGAAAGATCACAATTGACCTGATCGGACATGGTCAAAATTGGCTAGCTATGCCCACAAAGCTCCCTTCAGATATTCCAAAATTTGAGGGAAAGTAGGGCGAAGACCCAAGGAACCATGTCATGAAATTTCACCTGTGGTGTTCATCTAACAATATCATAGAAGATACTATTATATTAAGGCTATTTCAATGCACCCTAACAGGGCCTGCTGCGAAGTGGTATATAGACCAACCCTCTGCGTCTCATGGAACCTTTATCTCATTAGCTAAAGCATTCCTTACTTTATTCCAACTCCCAATCCGCCATGATTATAGGTTGGAGCTTCTAACCAATTTCAAGAAAAAATAAGCTACACACATCTTGGACCATATGCATGAATGGCGAAATCGCCATAGCTTGTGCAAAACTGATTTTGAAGATAAAGTCCTCCTGGACATTTTCTTGAGATCCCTCACCTCTAAAATCTCAAAGGACGTGGCTAAAAAAATCTCACAAAGCAAGGAGGAAGCCATCAATAAAGCCAAAAAACTGGAGCTGATATACAAAAAGTCAAGGTACATTTACCACATACTCCCAGATGCCCTGTGCCTGCAATCTTATAGAGAAATAACAGGCGCATCCAATACTACTAACGAATTAATTGGGGCCCTATCCCAAATACAACACAACAGTAGTATTCAATACCCTGTGTATCCATTGAATGGACCAACTTACAATGCTACACCACCATTACAAAATACTGGGTATTAAAATGGTTAACCCGCACCTATGCAAAATATATGCAACACGGTTAACCAACACCAGCCCCCCCAAGGAGTCTTGTATCATCCCCCATAGGGAAATCCATACTCCTCCTCGAGTATGGATAAAACATTTGATCCCCTAAACCAGTACGATAACCAGGGATAGGAGAACCAATATTCTCCTTTACCAACTCTGCAATAGAATAACCTGCCAAAGCAAAACAATGCACAATTAAATCTAGTGCAACCATATCTCACTTCATCGCATCAATAAGAAGAACAAACAAATTTGGTTAATTCTTCTAACAATGCTAGGAAACAACCAAAAAATAATCCAAAGGGAGAGCCCGAGCAGGGAGGTAGCAATTAGCAGAAACCGCCAAGGGTATAGGGAAGGGACAACCCCAACCAGAACCAAAACTAGGGTATGGCCAATAATAACTCGCAGAAATAGGGCAAGAACACTAGTCTCTGGACTAATCATGCATGAACCATCTACGGGAGTATGACCATTATACCAATCATTGTCCCCAGCTTCCCGATTGAAAAAGGATATAAGACAGTAGGGGGAATTTTTAACACCTAGCAACAAACTTCCCAAGCTCACCCATTTGTAGGGAACCTCAATAATACTCCTAACCATGATATCTTCATGACAGGAGAGGATCTCCTCTTGCAAACAAGGAATCATACTTATGAGGCTACCCTAGAGCCCAGTTTTTCCACCTTGGCTAAAGCTATACCTATTGGACCATTGACCATTACACGACTTCCCATAGATGCCATGCCCAAAATGGTTAAAGAACCTTTACAGTGTGCAGGGCCCAATTCAAGAGCTTCCCACAGTTACATCATAATCTATGACTTGGCTCAGTCGCCATCATCTATGTCAGCACTTGAAGTCTTGTAGATTTGACATACCTAGCGGAAAGCCATAGTTTCCACTTTAGATGCAATTGACCCAGTCCGATTCATACCTCATGGGCTTTGACTTGGACGAAGCTACTCCTCAGCTACCCTCCACCATCACCTTCCAAATCCCTGTCTTAGTCTAGAATATTAATATGCATAGTTGCATCATCGATGAAGGGGCTTCCACATGCATCATGTCCAAATTCATTTGGAAAAAATTAGGATCCCTTAAACTTAAGCCTTTTGACATAACACTCAGAGTGTACAATGGGCACCCTTTCTCCCCCATTGGTATATACCCTAGCGTTCCAGTTAAGTTGGCTAGAAAAATTGTGCTAGACATTGAATTACTCAGAGCCCAGTTGGATTACAACATCCTCCTAGGCTAAAGATATATGTACGGAATGCTCACATTCGCCTCATCAGTGTTCAGAACATGATGTTCCCCCATGAGGGGAAGGTCATTACTATTGATCAATTCACATACTATGAGAAGACAACTTCACCTACACCATATGGCGTGTTTCCCTTAATATCCCAAGAAGTGGTCACTACTTACACTGAGCTCAACCTAGGTTAGTTTAAGCCATCAAGCCTCCTAGGAACATTCCCAGGAGACCCTCTGTTAAGACAAGAGATTTCCCCAAATACCGGAGCACTAGTTTGCATCATGACTTCATCAAACACTGCCCAAACACCAGAATCAGTTTTAGACACCTCAACACTTGCAACTAAATAATTTAGGTCTTGGGACTCCCATAATCACACAAACCCCTTTCTTACGTCCCCCACCTAGGTTCGTCTCACACCATGCCATATGACTCTTGCAATACCAGTTTGGTACCTGATCCCCATGACTGTGTTAACTAAGTCAGGACACATGTAGGAAGGGAGCTTCCCTATACCTCCATTCCAGAGGAGCACCCCTACTCAAAAATGTCCAACACCTACCACAATTGGAGTCACCAGAAAAGAAAAACAAAATGGTAAAAAAGGAGAAACTTCCAAATCCTCCAAAACCATACAACGTTGCGCATTATGTGAGGATTTCAGGAACCCAACTCATATATGTCCTGAAATAGATGAAATAAAAGAAATAATTAATGCTTCCAACACATTGGTAACCTTAGCTCCACCAAAGGAGTGAAAGTTGTACCCTTACATAACAAGGAAGTACGCACCAATCATGCATGTGCCATATGCGATAAATATGGACACTACACACCATTTTCCAAATATCCCTGAACTCCAAAATATGCTAAAAGGTCTCATCCAAACCATGAACAATGAGTCCATAGAGCTAATCCTCTCTCTATAGAATGAAAAATTCCAAAACATCTTCTACATACAGGAAGAGGCATCATCTATCTCTGCACTTGCCTACAACACACGAGGATGGAATAAGCCATAATTTTACCCCTCCACTTTACCATGTGCTATATGTGATGACCCTACCCATCCGGTAGACTAGTGTCTAGAATTATGGACACGCTACTAAGTCTGACCCAACACCCTGGAGGATGCAAGAAAGAGGTCTAGGAAGCAATACCACATATACACTATCTGCGGGGAGAACCATCGTAAATGGAGGTACCCTCACCTTCCTCAATTCCACAAAACAACAGATTTCATACGTAAATTTGTAAAGGAAAATCCCAATCTATTGGACTCAGATACAAAATCCACAAAACCCACCCCACCACCTTGCGAAGAAGGACCCCTAGATATCCAATGCGTGTTCGAGGAGAAAAAATGGCTAGGATCCTTTCATTTAACTTCCCATCACCATCACTAGGCTAGACCAGGCAAAAAGCAATAAAAAAGCACCTGGCAAAGAAAGTCGCCCATTACGTGCATATTATGCGACAAACCCAATCATTTGATCAATAAATGTCGTAAACTGAGTAGATTCATTGATATCTTCCGCTTACTAGCCAAGATCCCTTATAAGCACCTCTCAAACCAAGAAAAAATCATGTGGTGTTATTGTCGCATATGCTCTCAATTACACAACACAAAGAATTGTCAATACCTTACACAATTCCATGTGGCAAGAGTAACACTAAAACAAACCCACACAAATAGGCCACACAATAATGAAACCTTTCCCTAGAGATGGATACCCCCATAAGATATCCTATCTCACCATAACAATACCTCACCCCAGAGATGGATACCTCCACAAGATGTCCTATCTCACAATAACCAGACCTCGCCACAAAGATGGATACCTCCACAAGTTGTCCTATCTCACAATAACCAGACCTTGGCACAAAGATAGATACCTCCACAAGGTATCCAGTCATACAATAACCAAGAGGCATCAACATCCCATGACATGAGTAGCATCACCTCTCATACAACCTATTTAGTTAGTATTGGGTTGTGTTATATTCTTTCCACTTAGTTAACAGGGGGTTTGAGGGGCACCCGTAACCCCAGTTTATGGGGTCCAGGGCAACGCCCCGGAAAATTTTGATTTTGGACCCTATGTTAGGTTGGTGGACCCACCTATGGTTTTGTGCATGATTTTCACACGTGTTTTTTGGACGTGATGGTTTTTCGGTCCATGGTATTGGATGCAATGATTTTCGATCCATGGTATTGGATGCTTCGACATGTATAAATATGTATTATAACATTGAAAGGAACATAATGAAAAATCAAGCCGGTAGTTCTAGTTTTGGGATCCAGGGGAAAATCTCTATGTATATGTGTTTTATGTGTTCTGCTCTCGCATTATTTATTTTCTGTGTTTTAGAATTCATATGCGGGTAATTTCTGTACGGGGTTAAAACCTACATTTGGTATCAGAGCTGTTTTGGCTTCAAGGGGACGCCTTTGTTGCTGAGGGGTTTGGCTCGGACCTGTGGTAGACCCTGTTCAGTGGGAGATCTGCGAGATCAATTCTGGTGGTGAAAGAAGATGGGAAGCAGTGGAAAGATAGAGATCGAGAAATTTAATGGTCAGAGTTTTGAGTTGTGGAAACTCAAGATGGAGGATCTGTTGGTGGATAAAGATCAGTGGATCGTGGTAGATCTAGGTACTAAACCAACGGGAGTGACCGATGAAGAATGGAAGAAGTTGGATCGGAAGGCAAAGAGCAAGATACGATTGTGTGTCTCAAATTGAGTATCGCTGAATGTATCAAGAGAAGCTACGACAAAGGCTTTGTGGGACAAGTTAGGGACTTTGTACCAATCTAAGTATCTAGTGAATAAATTGTTCCTACAGAAAAAGCTGTATAACCTGAGGATGAAAGATGGAGACTTGGTGATAAAGCATCTGAATGCGTTTAATACAGTGGTAAGTTAGTTAGCATCTGTTGATATTAAAATTTCAGATGAAGATAAGTGCATCAATTTGTTGTGTTCTCTACCAGATTCGTGGGATAGTATGTTTATTGCAATAGGTAGCAATGAAATTGCCTTGCATTTTGATGAAATAGTCTCATCCTTGCTAATGGAGGAGATGAGATGGAAAAATATGGAGAGACAGAATGGTGATGCCTTGTCTGTACGAGGACGGTCCCAGAACAGAAAAAAAAAATAAGTCATCGAGTGGTAGATCTAAATCTAGAGGGAGATCTAAATCTCCAGGAAAACCTGTAAAGGTGGTGTGCTGGAAATGTGGAAAGGAAGGGCAGTTCAAAAGGGACTGTAAATCTAAAGCTCCTGATAAAGGAAAGGGATCTGATGATGCTCCTTCTACATAGGAAAAAACCATCTCAAATGAAGGTGGGGATGTGTACTTGGCTTCTTCAAGTACACATGTAGACCATGAGGCATGGTTGATTGACTCAGGTGCATCCTTTCACTTCACTCCCCATAGAGAGTGGTTCTGCGAGTATGAGAAATATGATGGCGGTGATGTCTTCTTGGGGGATGACAGGAAGGCTAGATTCATTGGTCGTGGAAAAGTAAAGTTGAAGTTGCAAGGTGGAAGGGTTAGAAGACTTCCAGGTGTTCTACATATTTTCTGCATTGGCCAGAAATCTGATTTTTGTAAGCAAGTTGGATGATGCAGGTGTAAAAACAGTGTTCGAGAAGGATACTTGCAAGATGGTTCGGGAAGCACTGGTATTGATGCGGGGAGTTCAGACTGGAACTCTGTACAAGCTGCAAGGTAGCACTGTTGTTTATGGGTGCAACAGTTCTGTGGTTCCTAAAAGTGGAGCAGAAAATCTAGTGGTCTTTGGAGAGAGGACCATGTTGTGGCATCAAAGGCTTGGACATATTGGAGAGAAGGGCCTTCAAATACTTCATGGTAAAGGTATGGTAGAAGGTACGAGTAATAGCTCTTTTGATTTATGTGAAAATTGTGTATATGGGAAGCAGAATCGGGTGAGTTTCCCCTCTGGAAGTAAGAGGGCGAAACAGATATTAGAGCTTGTGCATAGTGATGTGTTTGGACTTGTGAAGGTTCCGTCACTGGGTAAGTCTGTGTACTATGTATCATTTATAGATGACTTCTCAAGGAATACATGGATATATTTCCTTAAGAAGAAATCTGAAGTCTTTGACAAGTTTAAAGAATTCAAGGCTCTGGTGGAAAACCAGACAGAGAAGAAGATAAAGGTGCTGAGGACAGATAACAGTGGAGAGTTTTGCAGTAAGGAATTTGAAGAATTCTGTAAGAAGTGTGGTATAGCATGACAGAAGAATACTCCATATACACCTCAGCAAAATGGAGTTGCAGAAAGAATGAACAAGACGTTGATGGAAAGGGCAAGAAGCATGCTCAGTGGTGCTGGGTTAGGACAGGAATTCTGGGCAGAGGCAGTGGAAACATCATGTTACCTGGTCAAGAGATCACCTTCATCAACGTTGGAGGATAAAACTCCATAAGAGGTATGGACTGGTAAGAAACCCTCTCATTCACATTTGAGGGTATTTGGATGTGATGCATATGTACATGTTCCAAAGGAGAAATGAACCAAGTTGGATAATAAATCTGAAAAATGCATCTTTATTGGTTATAAGGATGGTTTGAACGGTTATAAGCTTTGGAATCCAGTAACAAGGAAGGTTGTGTACAGCCGAGATGTGGTGTTTAGAGAGGTGAAAGATGTTATTAAACATGAAGTCCAACCAAAGGAACCTGAGAAGATAAAGCTTGAGCTAAAGGAGGAAGAATCAAACTCTACAACAGAGGAGGAATCAGAAGATGAAGAGCCACAAACTCCGGCTGGAGAAGATCAGTTTGAGAAAGAAGGCAACCAGAAAGGTATAGTCCATCTACTTTCTATTCAAATTTTGCTTTGTCTATTACTGATGATGATCCTAGAACTGTAAAGGAAGCAGTGGATTCATAGGATCGAAAACTCTGGAAAGAGGCCATGGTTGATGAAATGGCATCTTTGCACAAAAATGAGGCTTGGGATCTGGTGGAGTTGCCGGCTGGAAGGAAACCCATTGGAAGCAAATGGGTGTTCAAAAAGAAGACAAATGTAGAAGGAAAAGTGGAGAAATACAAAGCTCGGTTGGTAGCAAAAGGTTATTCCCAGGTGCTGAGAATTGATTTTGGTGATATTTTTTCTCCTGTTGCCAAGGTGACTTCTATTAGATTACTTTTATCTGTTGCTGCTGCTTTTGATTTTGAGGTAGAATAGATGGATGTGAAGACAACATTTTTTCACGGGGATCTGGAAGAGGAGATCTACATGAAGCAACCTGAAGGCTTTGTGGTGAAGGGTAAGAAAGAACTAGTAGGCAAGTTAAAGAAGTCTATGTATGGATTAAAACAGTCACCAAGGATGTGGTATCAGAAATTTGATACATTTATACGAGGACTTGGCTTTACTAGAAGCAAAGCAGATCATTGTGTGTATTTTAAATTAATTGGTGACCGTGTTATTTATCTGGTCTTGTATGTGGATGATATGTTGCTGGTTGGAAATGACAAATAAGTTATCCAGGATTTGAAGACCCAATTGTCCTCCAAATTCGACATGAAATATCTTGGTACTGCAAACTATATTTTGGCCATGGAAATTAAAAGAGAACGGGCAAAAAGGAAGCTCTGGTTAAACCAGAGGAAGTATGTCGAGACAATATTGCAGAGGTTTAATATGTAGGATAGTAAACGGTGAAGGTTCCTATTCCTGTAGGTGTGAGGTTATCTGCTGAACAATGTCCCAAGACACAAGAAGAGGAAGAGGACATGTCCCATGTTCCATATGCAAGTGCAGTCGGTAGCCTGATGTATGCAATGGTCTGTACTAGACCAAACATTGCACATGTAGTGGGAGTATTGAGCAGGTTTATGTCAAAACCAGGAAAGGAGCATTGGACAGCAGTGAAACAGGTTTTCAGGTATTTGCGTGGCACTAGTGATTATGGTTTGTGCTACCAAGGAAGACTAGGATTGGACAGAGTGTTAGATATTCATGGCTTTGTTGATGTAGATTGGGCTGGAGATCTGGATCAAAGAATATCTACAAGTGGGTATGTGTTTAACCTATTTGGAGGAGCAGTCAGTTGGATGAGTAAGAAACAATCTGTAGTGGCACTATCAACTACAGAGGCTGAGTACATGGCAGCCACTCATGCAAGAAAGGAAGCAGTTTGGTTGCAAATACTGTGTTCAAGTATGGGGTTAGTACAGGAAGCTATAAGGATAGACTGTGACAACCAAAGTGCAATTTTCTTGGCAAAGAACCCTGCATATCATTCAAAGACAAAGCACATTGATGTTCAATATCACTTTGTGAGGGATATGATAGAAGACAAAAAGGTGTTGCTGGTAAAGGTGGACACTTTGAAGAATATTGCAGATGCATTGAAAAATATATGAGCTCTAAGAAGTCCTCTTGGTGTAGAGATACAATGGGCGCTTCAGGGCTGGAAAAATGACTAAGCTCTCTTGTGGCCTCCTGTGGAAAGAAAAAAAAAAGTGGGAGAATGTTGGGTTGTGTTATATTCTTTCCACTTAGTTAATAGGGGGTTTGAGGGGCACCCGTAACCCCACTTTATGGGGTCCGGGGTAGCGCCCCGGAAATTTTTTATTTTGGACCCTATGGACCCAGCTATGGTTTTGTGCATGATTTTCGCACATGTTTTTTGGACGTGATGGTTTTTCGGTCCATGGTATTAGACGCGATGGTTTTTCGGTCCATGGTATTAGACGCGATGGTTTTCGGTCCATGGTATTGGATGATTTGGCATGTATAAACCAGTGTTGCACACATCGCGATCGGGATTTAATCGGCGCCGGGAAAAAAAGCGAAAAAAATCGTTAAAATCGGGAAAAAAATCGGAAAAAAGCGGGAAAAAATCGTTTGGCACAAAAATATTCATTTTTTTTCAATTTTTTTCAATTTTTTTAATATCTAAACCATCTACAACATAAAATAAATACATTGACACATAAATATGATAAAAAAACTAATATATAAGATGTTTAATATCATTTCTAGCGCTAAAATCACACATAACATTGAATCATGTCCTGAATAGTAAGTCCTGAGTCCCAAGTCCAACTCAGCCTCAAAATATCAACAAAAAATATGATAATGTATCTCATCATGTCATAATGTCATATACAATAAAATGAAAGTCTAATCCTATTGATTTCCTCTGCCCCTCTTGCGAGAAAATGGCACAACTTTCTCTTTCCCTCTAGATGTAGAAGCTGGTGCCTGTGGTGGTGGAAATGGCAGTGGAGTCTGACGTGCTCTAGAAGCTGAAGAACTAGTAGTAGCAGCTACAGGAGGCTAAGGTGGACGGAGACCACGTCCTCTACTGGTGGTAGTGGTAGCCCGGGTAGCCCTGGTAGGCGGTGTCACCTCCTCCTCCTGCTCCTCCAACTCCTCCTCCTCCTGCTCCTGCTCCTGCTCCTGCTCCTCCTCCTCCTCCTCCCCCTCCTCCTCCCCCTCATCCTGCACTAACCAATCCTCAGTGGGATCCATGAGAGGCCTCTCGGTCTCAACCCTCCATTCAGTAGTGGTGTCAATCCCATCCAATGAGATGGCTTCCGTATCAGGTGTCTTCTCTAGTTGTTTCACCCACAATCGAAGATTGTAGTAGACATAGACCATGTCATTAAGTCTATGGGACTCCAACCTGTACAAAGTTCATGAAATAATAAATTAATAATTAATATTATAAAAAAAATATTGTTTAAAACTTTAATGAATTCAAAAATTTATTTGGAAATTTGCAATATTTTAAATGTTTAAGTGTTAACCTATTGCGCTTCTTGTTGTGTATTTTTTCAAATACACTCCAATTGCGCTCACATCCCGAGGAGCTGCATGTTTGGCTGAGGATGCATATGGCAAGATTTTGCAAAAGGGGTACTCTGCCACCATACATCTTCCACCATGCGTCTACAACAAAATTACAAATAAAATTTTAAATAAACATAAGAAAAAAATGGAATTTGAAGAAACAATGAAATTTGAAACAAAGTACATACTACAAACTAAAAAATACCTGGCATTTTAACCGTCCTATCAATGACAGCCATCTCAAAGCCAAATAAGCCACCTGACAACTTATATTGCTCAATTTGTCTAGAGATCTCCATACGTTCTTCTGAAGATCTCACCATCTTCTGGACACAGGTTAATAATCCTTCCATGACCTCAACATCAAAATTAAACCCACATGCATAAGAAAATGCAGGGTTCAGGAAAAGCCCAGCAGCATGAATGGGACGATGGAGTGTGTTGTTCCATCGCTCATCAATGACGTTCCATAGAAGGAGTTGTCTCTGGAACCCATCATCTCCCTTGTCATCATAGTAGGACCGAATGGCTTCTTTGGCCCTATCCATGGCTTCATACAAATAGCCCATTGCGGGCTTCTCACCATCAACCAACCGAAGAACCTTTACCAAAGGTTCTGTAACAGCGCACACCTCCTGCACTCCCGCCCAGAAGTCCTCCTGGTATGAAACTACTCTGCAGACGACCTCTCCTTCTGGTTTGCGGCTCATTGACGAAGCACGCCACTCCTCTGAAAGAAACATTCTCTTCAAATCCCACATAGAATTCAAGAGGGATTGAAGAGATATGAAACTCGTCGCAAACCGTGTAATGGCGGGGCGCACCAACTCTTTGTTGTTGGTGCATTTTCTCATCAAGCTAAGCACAGATGTGTGATTGTAAATAAATTTTGTGATGCTTTTTGATGAGTCAACAACCTCTTTGACAAAGGGAATTTTCCCAATGTCCTCTAACATCAAATCAATACAATGGGCAGCACAAGGTGTCCAAAATAAAGCAGGATGCCTGTCCATAAGCATTCTACCAGCAACAACATAATTTGCAGCATTGTCCGTTATGACTTGGACAACATTTTCTGCACCCACCTCCAAAATAAACACATCCAGCAAATCACATAAAGTTCTTGCATCTTTGATTTGATGAGTTGCATCAACAGATTTGATAAACATAGTCCCCAAGGGACAACTAACCAAGAAGTTTATAAGGGTTCTCCCCTTTTGGTCAGTCCAACCATCTGACATAACAGTGCATCCTGTTTGTGCCCATGATGCCCTAAAATCCTCCAATCTTTGGGTGCAGTCACGCTTTTCATCTTGAAGAAGCCGGCCTCTGAAATCATGAAGAGAAGGGAGTTTGTACCCCGGGCCAACACTGGCAATAGCATCAACAGTAGGTTGGAAAAATGGATTATTCCTTATAATGCTGAAAGGAATATCACTCCAGAGGAGAAATTTTGTCATCAACTTGTCAGCTTTTTCTTTTTCAGTTCTTTTTAGCATTGAACCAATAGTTGGTTGTGAACCAGGTGTGGTTCGAGGAACAAAATATGATGATGCAGCTACCGGATTGACTGACGCTGCAGTAGAACCTGTGCCACTTGGCCCACTTCCTTCAGCTGACCTTTTTAGTTGCCTTTTGAGTTCTTCTTTGGCGTCTCTAGTGTGCTCTAATTCTCCCAATGCTCTCATGGCTTTTTGGATAATTTCAGCATTTGTCTTTAGACAGGGCCCCACATCACGTCCAGGGATTTGTGCAAGGTGGAACTTCAACCTGTACACCCCCCCGAATATTTCCTTTCCACACAACTTGCAATACAAGTTTTGTCTATCATTCGGAGTTTTAGGGTCACCATATTCCCAGAAAGGATCCAATTTCCTTGGCATGTTTGTTTTTGAATTTTGAATTTGCAAACCTATGGAAAAATAAGGATTAGGAAATAGGAATTTAGGATTACATAAATGATAATAGTAAATACAAATTACAATTTAGCATTTGCAAAATTACAAGCTAATTATTTCCAAAATCCCAATTTCTAAACCCAAGTTACCCAACCAAATGCCAAAAAACAATGAAAAATAAAAAAAAATAAACAATGTTTAAAGAAAATGAGAAAATAAAAATAAAAAATTGGTTCTCATAGTCATAACAAATAACCCATCCCAAATCAATGAAAAATTTCCAAAAATTCTTTAAAAACAATGAAAAACAAAGTTTTTATAGAACCAAAACAAAAAAAAATTAATCTACATACCTGGTTTATGGACAAATTGGTGATCTTGGCTTGGATTCCTCCTAAAATCGCTTGGATTCGCTCCCAAATCCGACGGCAACCCTCTCCATCACTTCTTCTCCTCCTCCTCCGCGCGGACTGCTGAATGAAATAAAAGAAAAATCGATTTTCTATATAAAACGCCCGCTGCCCGCGCCTCTGGCGATTTTAACATAAAAAATCGCGATTTTTTCGATAAAAATCGTTATAAAAAAAAGTGGCGATTTTTATGTATAAAAATCGCGATTTGAATCGGCTAAATGAAAAAATCGCGCTTTTACGATAAAATCGCGATTTTATCGCGATTTTAACAACACTGGTATAAATATGTATTATAACATTGAAAGGAACATAATGAAAAATCAATCTGGTAGTTCCGGTTTTGGGATCTAAGGGAAAATCTGTGCATATGTGTTTTATGTGTTCTGCTCTCGCATTATTTATTTTCTCTGTTTTAGAATTCGTATGAAAGTAATTTCTATACGGGGTTAAAACCTATAGTTAGCACTAAACCAGTTCAAAGAGACCATGTGCATGGTACGACAGAAGTTCGAAACCCTTTGGAAGGGCCCATACATCATCAAACATTGCCTTTGAAAGGGGGCATACATACTATCAGAGCTTGATGGGACTTGCCTAAAAAACCCTGTCAATGGTCTCTACCTCAAAAAATTTCACCCATAAAATGTTAGAGTAAGCATGTATGTACAATGACTTATTGTTTATGATGATCATATTATCATAGATTTATTCTAGAAATCACTCTCTCCTCTCATGTAAACAAATGGATCTTTTGCCAGCTTATCACCACAGGTTCGCTAACGGTGCATCTCGATGGTCACAAAAACTCGCTGCTGTAGCATGGGACATATACTCTCCTGACCGAGCACCTTGTATCTTCAATGGGCTATGTATCAGGTCAACCACCAATAATCAAGCAGAATATGATTCCGTCATAGCCCTCCTGGCTGATGGTCATCACTTAGGCATTTGTCACCTGCATGTATTCCTTGATTCCCAACTCATAGTGTCACAGTTAAATAGGATGTTCCAAGTCTATAATTCATGCCTTTTTCGCAAGTATTTGCATACACAGTGATTAGCTAGACATTGTGATCAAATCACATTTACACATATACCCAGAGATCAAAATCATATAGTTGATCGCATCGCTAATAAAATCCTATACTGGCATGCATCACACATATATAACCATAAAGTTATGTAAAAACATCAAGCACAAGATACATCTATAAACACAAAAGCATAAATACAACAAGAAGTATGGATGCACATATCAAATCATGAGAGCCACCAAAGAATGCCTTGCATATACAGTAGGGAGCACTAGCAGGAAGGAGATGGATTATTGGGGGACAGAAGACCCGGTAGACCTTGTGGAAGGAGACAAAAGACTGAAAGGAAGGAGATGGATTATTGAGAAGAAGGAAGATCCTCCACCCTAGTTATTAGCTGTACTTCCATCGGGAGCACTAGGAGCATTAGAAGTACTTACCTCACTTAAAATATATATATATATATATATATATATATATAGGTACAAAAATCATTGGCCCAAGACCAAGAAGGATAAGTCATAAAAAAATACAGGGGAGCATCCTCATAAATGGGTGCTTGCCCTGGTACATACATCATCTCAACCCAAAAAAAAAGTAAATAACCAACCTCCCTAAGGCCCTGGTGGCGCCATCTGAGCATTAGGAGCCAAAATAGGACACTTATAGCCGATGCCATAGAAATACGACACAAAGTCATTTGATGCTCCCGGTCCTGGGACATCATCATCTCAACCACAACCTATGGAAGGTCAGCCCATCCCTCAAGGGGAAAACCTCCAATCAAGATCTCCACTCGTCTCCAAGAGTCACAGTACCACTATAACTCCACTTATGCAACATCTCGTCATGCCTTAGCCTCGTCAGCCTGCGCGACCAGGCTATCTGTAACCATAGGCCCCTCTCCGGAGGGCTCTCCAATCTCCATCCTTCATCGCTGTCCCTATTGCTCTCGAGGAGCAATCGGTGGCCTTGGTACCTAGGGTCTTTGAGGAATAGGTGTGTCCCCCTCAAGTCCCATGTGTCTCGGGCGATGGCTAACTAGGAAGGCCAGTGGACGCCCTCGCAACCCCACATCTGCAAGTAAACAAAGCTTAGTGTCAATATCTTTTTAAATCATAAACACATGAAAAAAAACATATGTATACAAATGCAAAAATAACAATCATATACCTAATCGACCGCAGGTGGCACTTGGAGGGAGCCCCATCTATGGATCTCCTTGGAAGTCAACCCCATGGTATGGGTAGTCCAATATTAGTTGGGGGTTCGAATCGAACCAATGATGTACCACATCAGTCCAATATTGAACCACCTCTCCTCTGCCCTCCCGAGGGATTTCCCGTCCCTAAAGACGCATGCGAGGCTCCTGAGGAGGCCCAGTCGACACTGCAAGAACAAGCCAAAGCATAACCACCCTCTCATATATTATGCTACAAATCACACTCCTGTAACCAAAACTCCTTAGAAACAATCACTGAACATGGGCAAGCTGCGACACTATCCCCTCTTGCACGAGTCGGCTTAGTCAAAAAATGCTCCCACTTGGAGTTGCTACAAAACTGAGATGTGAAATCTCAAGCACTGGTTTGGGGATGCTGACCCCACAAGTCTAACAATCATAGCCAATGTTGCTTGCTCGGCTAGATCCTCCACTGCTGTGATCTTCATGTAGCCATCTTAAATAGGGTCTGGACTGTAGTGCTGCATGTCAGCATCACCTCCTGGAAGGGTATAAGGAAGCACCTCCCCTTGCTTCATTCAGCCATTAACAAAATAGATGTCAACCTCCACTAGGATAGGGAGGTATGTATTATGGATAACCATCAACTAGTCCACATCTCAACAACTAACCAAATATCGCAGGAAGCTATCTTGCGACCTCATCAATGGGTTTTGAAGAAACTTTGGTAACCCTCACTACACGAGCTGTTGCATCACACCAACATATTGCATCACAACATTCTGGAGAGGAGTCCAATCTCATTCTCTCCAGATCATCCTTCCATCAACGATGCCATAAATTAGAAATGAGAAATCCTCACGTCCTCAAAAAACCAAAATGTGTGAAAAAGCCCGTTTTTCCCCACTGTGCAAATGTTTCCTAAACAGGCACACGGTGCGCACACCTGTTCTTCAGAACAATGCATAGTGTGCACCTGTATCCCATATAGGTGCACACCCACGTGCATTCGCTTTAGAAAGATGCGACAAATCCCTGACAGGTCTCGTCACACAAAATTTTAACTCAAACACGTGCAACACTTATCTAAGTATTCTTGATATGCGGGGTCTTCACGCATAAATTTAGTTATGCACGAAGACTGTGTGGCTCATGCAGAGTCACCCACACAGGCCTCAAAATGGAATATAAATAGCTGTACAGGGGGGCCCTGTATGACCTACCTAATCTACCAGACTGAAAATTTAAAAGGTATCAACTCAGGGTCCTACTTGTCTCTAACAGAGAGAATCCCGGGTACACACACTGAACGCAACAACAAGAAACGATTCATGAAAGCTCTCTGACCTCTATAGCTCAACATTGAAAATGATTGATATTTGGGCCCATAGCCCTATCTATCACCCTTTTTGCCATCTTTGGGGCTACATTGCAAAATCCTGGGATCTCCAATGAAAAAACCGAAAGAGACGTGAGGATCATTTCCACAACATCTTCATCATGGAACCCTTTGTTCCTGTAAACACCAAAAGTCATTTTTTATACCTACTGCACATGTCAAGTGCTTCTCAAACTCTCTAAATCAATAACATTCATTACATATTTATGTCTTGAACGATGCTTTCACTTCTGGTTTTGGTTGTATCCATTGCAAGAATATCACACATGGTTAGATTCAACTAGAACCTCGACAAGTGAAAAAGAGCAAGTATCATTTTCCAATCATCATGATAGGCTTCCCCCTAAAAAGCTTTGCATATCCTAACATCATTTCTCCAAAATGTGCCATAAGGTCCAACATCTTGACCATGTTTATCACCATCTCACACTTGTACATGATAAGAATTCACATCGGTCGATAGAAACCCCCCCCCATGGCTCCCTTCATCATTGTCGATCCTTCTTCACACAAAGGAGCCATGACCACTCACTCTGGCCTGGGAGCCATCTCACATACATATTTGAAAGTTTAGCCTCATTATGCTACATTCATTTACGCATTCACCCCATCCTCCTGGGACCCCCGTACAAATACTAATGGATGCACATCCACATCCTACATTTGGCATATTATTCATCTGCATCACATAGCCCATTTGTACCACCCTACCCACCCACCTAACACAGAGACCAACCAATGGGCCCCCCACCCTCAAAAAATACATTACATATTCGCATAGGTTACTATCATCATGGGGCACCCATCTCTGTGGTTGTACATCGAAACCAAACCCTATTCTTTTGGAAAGTGTACAAAGTTTTTGTCAACAAAAATAAAAATAAAAACCTCCCATCCTTATTTGATTTTTACAATCCAGGGCCCTCAGCCGCGTACAGTCTCTAATCACCTTTGGTCACAACTCATCAGTAAACCACCCCTATTTTTCATGTCCATAAAAAGTCACTTACACGCATCCTGGAAAATCCTACCGACTCAGGGATCATCAGAAAACATGTTTTGACTGCCGCTATTTGCATCCTGAGCTCTGACCTCAGAAGAGCTATCCATATCCTCCAATATTGATAGCCCTCACTATCATGACTATTTGGCCCATGTTATTACAATATGTTCATATCTATTTCTTGACTCACCACGTCAGGCAAATGAGACCCCTTTCCTGTAGATTTCAACAAATGCATTCTAGGAAAGAGGTAGTACATTGGATACTCCATCCCTTAATAGGATGTCACATTGGGAACCATTATTTCCTAGTGATGTCATCATTTCCATTGAAATTCGACATCAACTCAAAACATTCATGTGAAGGTGGTGTCGTACTTAGCTACTGTTACAACTCGCTCACATAGTCGAAGACCCCCTATTCATTAATCACCTCATTCAACAATTCTTATATTATGATGAGGGTGAGGTACCTATTGCAAAATATCTATGCATACCATAGTACCCATCCAAAGTGCTTCACCAAGATATTCATAGGAAAATAAGATTTTTCCTATTTGACCAGAATGCGCCCCTGAGGGCATCAACAATTTTCATCATCAGCTATCAGCAGGTCAAAAACCAAAAATTTGATTAGACAAAAATCAATCGTTGTCCAATTGTAATCAGTTCTGATTAGCCATCATAATGAGCATGGGACATGCCTACCTCATATAAAACACACCATTATTGAATTTTTTTCCACCAGAGCATGGGTATCATTTATACTCAGTCAAGGATTTTTCTCTACTCATCTCTGAAACAAGCTATCCTCTCTCTCGAAAAGATAATCAGACTCTCCAAAGAAAATGAAAACATGATGTATTTCAGCTATACATCTTCTCCTAACCTCATACATTAGGGGGAAACTGTTAACACCGAAAAATTGTACACCTGCTAGTACAATCCATAAGGCATTAAAAGTATCTGACAAAATGCACACATGGACATTTTTCCAGCCAAATACATTATAAAGATTCAAAAAATCAAAGGTTCTCCTAAGGTCCAGATTTTATAAAGGAAATCAATTAAGGTCACATGTATATTTCTTCAATAAATGCACGCACATAACATATCATCAAAAAAGCCGCGCGACTGCAGAAAAGGTGACTCAACAGTCCAGGACCACTCCACACACTTGGAGCTGATTTATTCATACGAGGTCAGCCTAGTACATCCAAATTCAAGTCACCTTGGAGAAGTGTAGCCCTCAATAGAATCCTCTTGTCCTACTCAGGTGTCTTTATGAGACATGTACCAAGAGAGGGAAGAGGGATTAAAAAAACTCTATATAAATAGGTCATGGGAGAGCTAAAATAAGAGATATTTTTATGCTGGCCAAATTTCTTGTAAGCAAACAACCATTTCATTGTTGAACCAAGTGAAGAGAACTAGCGTGTTTTCCAAATTGCTTCTAAGCAACCCAACATCTTAATGAGTGGAGAACAATCCACCCTTTTGAGAGTCTTCATACTTCTTTGAGAGAGAGGAGAAACTTGCAAAGAGGTTAAGGCAAAGAAACATCCTTGTTGAGGATTACTGAGCTCCCTAGTTCAAGGAATTCCCTTCAAGTGTTCTAGTATTCTGATTGTATTCAACCTCTACCACTAGAAATCAATAAAGGGATATTTTTCCATATATTATTGATGTGTTTTCTCCATTTGAGCATTCTTATGTTCATGCACCTCTTTGTTTAAGTTTATGTTTTTGTATTCATTGTATCCATTATTTACAATGTTTTGTTTATTTAAGTCTATCCACTAACAACACCAATTTTGACTGTGATCCTTTGTGTTGAGTCATGGAAAAGGTATGCATATATTATTTATTTTATTATCCTTTTCCTTAGTTATATCCCTCCTACACCCTAAAGTGTTAATATATCAAGGGATTATGGTAAAAATAAGGAAATTATCTATCATCACGATTTAGCTAATTATCATCACTCTTCATGCAGGAAAATGACAAAATGGAAAAACTGTTGTTCCCTAGCCAGGAAACAGCGTACATGCAGCAAGCCAAGGATGGAGCGCGTAGTTACGGATAAGAACAAGGAAGATCACAACATCAGTGCAAAAGACAAAGAGCTAATTGAAGATGGAACATTGAGCAGATCTCTTAGGATCTCTTGATCATGAGGGATCGTTGTTACTATTTTATCCACCTGGCCATTATAAAAGGGGTAGCAATTGTAAAGAATAGGGAGAGATTATTCAGAAATTACTTTTGTATTTTTACTTTGATCATCAACTTTCATTGTTGAAATAGATTACGAACTAGCTGTAACCATTTTTCATATGATTAATATATAATACAGTTGTTGTTCCTTCTTTCATACTGAAGTAATCCGATGGTGTTCACTAGCGGCTAAGGGCCTGGCCCTGGTGGATTCACTTGTTGTTCTTGTATCGTTCCTTTACGATTTCTGCCGTGTGATGGTTTGGTCTTATTTCTATCTATTGTAGTTGCATCGCTTTACTGTTTCATATTTCTAGACTTAATGAATTGCTCTATTTTATACGTTGTAATTGAATTGTGTTGCTGTTCATTTCCCTCATAACAAGATCACTGCTTTCTGCAAGTATATTGTTATGCTGTTCATTTTAATTAAAGAGCTTCGCTATTCATTTCAGTAGCTTAGCTTTGCTGTCTATTGCAGTTACATAAGTTTTTCTGTTCATTTCTATTATATAGCATTTTTGCTCATTTACTTTTGGCAATCATTTAGTTTTTCCTTTTAGCATTCTTATAGTTAGCATAACTATCTCATTTCCATCAGTTGCAATAGCTTTATTGATTTAATTCATTGCCATTTCCAATTGGTTATTTAGTGTGTTGTGTGTGAGATCAACAACTGTAAAGAACATTGGCTATTGCTGTCAAAGCTCTTAGATTGAGGATCTTATTTATGCTTGATTTAGTTTACATAAGTTAAAAAAGGAATGAGTTATTGCTACTATATCCTTGAGTGATAATTGATGTTACTTTGTCGAATAAATTATTTAGTTTCAAAGCATTGAGTTTCTTTTAATTGCAAGTGAGTTTTATTTAAAGCATCCATTTACTCTTGTATTTGAAAACACTGTACTACAGTTTAGAAACATTACTCTTGAGTAAATAGACGCCACACACTGTGTGCACTCTTGAAATAGAAAATCTTGCCCGGATTGATAACTAATGTGAAGATAATTAGGAGTTAAAAAGACACCTGATAATACCTCAAGATTTTGGCGCCGTTGCCGGGGAGAGTGTAGCCATTTCTAAGGAGTAGTGTGCATCTGATGGGTGCCTATTAGGAGAGAATTGCGTATTAAAAATGGAAGGTAAGAACATGCGTATGGAGCATGAAAAAGCCCTGTTCCCCCGCCCGCTTTCCAGCAGAATTGTTAAGAACTTAGGGTGGAAATAAATATTTGAGTTGTGTGTATGACTAAGAAGAAAAGACTTGAAAATAATCCAAAACCACTGTGTACATTCTTGAAATAGAAAATCTTGCCTGGATTGATAACTAATGTGAAGATAATTAGGAGTTAAAAAGACACCTTTTATACCTCAACATTTTGGCACCAGGTAACAATCCACTACTAAGGGGGTGTCTTTTGGTACAATTGTGCTCCAAAAAAACTGCAACACTACACAAAATACACAAATGTAGAGGTTCAAATGAATCTTATAATATCATCACCATAGAAATAATTCCCTAGGATGGGTTAGATGACCCTCATACCAAAGGGACCAAGTAGTAATGTTATGTAGATAAACCTAAATTATGTGTTTGATGTTGTGAAAAGCATAGGACATGGCATGCTGGAAAGTGATCCCATCATTTTTATGGCCAAAAGGAAACTTACAATAAGAAAATGTTCTCCATGATCAAATGAAGGTGTTTTTGTGTTGATCCTCTAGTTTGATTTGTATTTGATTTAGCTAAAAAAACCATCCATAAATAAATAGATAACATTCCTAGCTCAAGTATCAAGAATTTGATCGATGAAAGGGGATGAATAGTTATCCTTTAGACATGTCAAATTTAGGGCCCTATAATTAACACAAACCCTAATTTTCTGTTGTTTCTTAGTAACCAAAACATTATAGTAAACCCATTCATTTAGGGGTACTAGATAGATAAAAACAACATATAATAGCTTTTGAACCTCTTATTTGATAGTGGTTTCTTTATTAGGTTTCACTAGACTGAGCTATTTCCTAATTGGCTTATCTTTTTCTTACATCTTAATTTTTTGTTTAATAATCCAAGGGTTAATCCCAAGCATTTATTCAAAAAACCAAGCAAAAAAAATCATGGAATTCCTTGAAAGGAGTAGTGTAAATTTCTTATTAATGTTAATGGGTATAGTCTCTAAAATTTTCACCAAGTTCCCCTCTAAGAAAACATCATTCAGCATGATTGGTGACTAGGACCACTCATCAA
Organism: Pinus tabuliformis; assembly: GCA_031772625.1. Lineage (NCBI taxonomy): Eukaryota > Viridiplantae > Streptophyta > Pinopsida > Pinales > Pinaceae > Pinus > Pinus tabuliformis. The sequence continues at coordinate 616,305,757 of CM062804.1, forward strand.
GGCTAGAGGAAGCTAGGATTTTAGGTGACACATCCAACATATCCATCCTAGCGATGAAAGATGAGTGATGATGTAGATCTCCCCAAAGAAAATTAGGAATTGACATGACATCCATGATTGATTCATCAATAGGACTACTGAAGTTAAGAAAGTTATGAGATACTATATAGTTAACAACCCAAATGGGCAAAGGATAATCATCTAATTATTCACCATAGGCGTCGCTTGACTCAAAAGTATCAGATGCCAACTGGATTATTTAGTAAGCAATATGCATCAAACTTAGATGCATATGCTCTCCATTTATATCTAGTTCCAAAGGAGAAGGCACCACCCAAGGATCAAATGATTTATGGGATCCACTAGTGATGAAAGAGATCATGTGCACGAGATCCATGTAAGTAGAAGGAACATCATATGGGGGTATAGGAAAGACATTGATAAGTGATAGGTTTTGTTGACGGTACTAGATACCACCAACATACAGGGGGTCTCCACAATGTGAAGTCCCAATTAGACCTCACGCCATTTGGATTAGGAGCCCCATCCAGAGTATTGACCCAACCACCATAACACTAAGGTGCGTCTTGGTTTCAATAGATAACATAAGAGGTTATATAGGTGAACAAGCAAGTAAGTTGACATTGTGAAACACTAATTGTAATGTGTAACATGAGATATCTGAAAGGAAATAGTATTAACCTAAGAGAGACACATGAGAGCATGAAAATATTCATTAGAAAAATAGTTAACATAATGATTGTTAAAGAGAATACAACACACATTCAACAATATGAGTACCAAAGCCTCCAAAATAGTTCAATTTCTCTACTTATGAACAAACATATACCATAAACATCCCAAGAATAGTCCTAAAGAATTTGTGACACATGCATGAAAATGTGTTGGCTCATTGAATTTTAATTATGTGAAAGATCCAAGTACATAGTTGCAATGATGAAGCACTAGTTCTAGTAGTGCAACATTAAGTCACTTCTTGCTTCTCTAAAGAATAGTTATTCTCTCATATGCTAAATAGAGAAGCCAATACTAGCTCTCCAAAGCTTAAGCCTCCAAAAATCCCTTTTATTGAATTATGAGGTTTGTTTTATAACAATAGGAATGACCTTTCATCTCCTATTGACTCTTGAATTACCCTCATGACTCTTTGACTTCTATTATTTCCTTTTGATTTCTATACAACTATTGAACTCCTAAATGACATTTGGACTTCTCTATGTGACTTTTGGACTTCTCTTAAAGAGATTTTGTCCTTATATGACCAAGTGAATTATCATATTCAACTTATGACTCTTGGATTTCCACACATTGCATTTTGTTTTTTTCTTGAGAATACATCGTTACATTCCACATGATGATGTGGCATGACACATGGACACACATTGACTATTATGATGACAATTGTACAAGTTACAGCTTGACAATGATGACATGGAATTCATGACGAGTTGTCAATGTCAAGTTGTCTTCCTTGTTGCTTCATCTTGCATTTTTGATGGTAGATATGATCTATGCTTCATATTCATGAAGGATCCACTTTTTTCTTCTCATTCACCCTCCAAAGGGTCCTTGATCAATATCTAAATCCTATGAATCATCATGAAATGTATTATTTTTATCTCGTTCCATGATTTTCTTCATGTCTTCATGATAGGACTGTTTTGCTATTCTTCTCCATAGGTGTTTCTTTATGCTTTCTCCTTGTTATCTAGTTCATGGAATGATCAACTCGTGATAAGCTTGTGGAAAGGTTGAAAGGAGACGGATTGATTAGTAGGGTGCGGTCAAACCCATCAGTAGCTTGGGAAGGATCCACTATTCATTTTTACTATTCCAAGCACTATAAAATTGGAGCTCTCCTTGGTCTAGGGAAGTGGGGAAGCCGAAGGGACAAGGTGGTAAGTCTTGTTAATTAAAGATTAACAATGCACCATAGAAGGAAAGAATAGGAGATTTGAAAGCATAGTTTGACTAGTAAAGGCCTCAAATGAGGCCTCCTTTAACCTTTTGTATTGTGCCATGCATTGAAGATGAAGGGTCTAAGAAAGGCTTGAGCACAAAGTACATAGGTGAAGGGAGAAGGAAGAAGGATTTGTGCTTCATGACTGCACCATGCACTTTAAGGGAAGAGGTAAGAATGAAGGATTTTTTCTTCAAGACTGTGCCATGTGGTGAGCCCCAGTATTGTAGCAATAATGCTACAACTCCTGGAACTCCCTTCTTTAATTTTATCAACCCGGTAGTTCGTAACAAACTTGGAAGCGACGGTGCTGTATGCACAAGTACTAGCTCTTGCCGCAGCTGTCACTTGGTCAGCTGGCACAAGTCCACTAGGAGCTTAAGCCAACTTCTATGAGCTCTTAGAAGAAGCTTTTTAATTGATGGATGAAAGCTAACTCGAAGGAAGCTAATCTAATCGCAAAAAGAAACTGAAAGCCAAAAAGAAACGCAAACCCTAGCAAACCCTAATTCTACCAGCTAGTCCTACTGACGCAAAGGAGAGCATGCAAACTACTAAAAGAGATTCCATTACTTCTATGAAGGTAAAATACATGTGTCTAGACTACCTCTATCTGAAGAAAACATCTTTTTGTATTTTTGTTTAAGTTGTTGGAATTATCGTGCATGTGCTCCTAACTATTTTTTACTGTGCAGAGGTGGATCAAGGAGGAGAAATGCTTGGGAAAGGTTGGGAAGGTTCAGAGAGGGTCTAAGGGGTCCCTAACACCCTTCTAGAGAGTCTCACAAAGTTTGGCTGCCAAGAAACTGTGTTTATGAGCTTCTACAGGAAGTCTGCAGGGGTTCTACAGGATGTTCAGGATTTCTACAGGATGTTCTGTAATTCTTATACAGGATGTTTCGAAATGGGATTTTGGAGCATGGATGGAGGGAAAAAGATGGAGGAATGAGTATGGAGGTGAAATAGGGGTGTGAAGAGGTCTAGGACTTGGTGGATGAGGCTAAGGAGCGATTGGATTTGTTCAAGGATGGAGGAAGCGATGATGCACAAGAATGTAGGAATTAGGGCAAGGTGGGGAAAGTATGGCAAATGAAGGGTACGAATCATGGACTAAGGGTTGGAGCATATTATCTGATGGATTATAGGTAGATAGAGAAGGATAACAGATGCTCTGCAAGTTATTTTTCTAATTTAACAAAAGAAGACTTGGAAAATAAAGAACCTAATTACCTTGACCTAATCTGACCTAGATAATAGCAAAAGAAATGGAACAGAAGTTTATTTGCACAAAATCAGATGAACTAACTATGCAACTAAGCAATCATAACCCTAAGCATGCATTCAAAACTGATATCAAGTTTGACAACTAAGAATCCAACACTAATACTTGCATGGTGAAGCAAAACAACGTTTTTGTGGGCAGCAAGGTCACCTTTGTCCCAACTCACGATCCCACTGAGGGAGAGGTAAGATCAGAGCTGCTTGAGCCCCTTTTTCCAAGGATCCTTTATGTTATTATTCTATCCAAATCAATCTGAACATGAAAATCTACTTTAATCATCAAAATCAACCTAAATAACACAACAAGTTTTAAATCTAAATAGCATATTTTACTCTAAGAATGCAGCAAAGACACATGAAAGTAAACAAAGGAGGTACTGGGCGCTTGAGATGGGCCCAACCCCAAGAGCTACAGCCTCATAAGCGAGATTTAGAGCTGGTGCAAAGCTGGATTCATCTTTATTGATCAAGAAATGAAGAGTTACATCAAAACTGTCCACAAGGAGAACTTGAAAATGAGCTGACAGCAAAACTAATCTATTGCCTAAAAATTGAACTACAAAATGACTACAACAAGACTATGAAATGACTAACTACCAGCTACAAAATGACTAACCACTAGCTAACCAAAATGAGGCCCTAAGCCTTCTTATTTATACAAATTGAGGACCCCAACAGTCCTCCTAAACTTTAGGGACTCGGCTGCCCAAAACTTGTAGTTAACAACAGTCCTACTTGACTTGCTTGGCTGCGCTTGTGCTAATTGATTTGGTGGCCCTTGAACTCCGAGCTGATGGTGGAGAATTCGAGGTAAGGGCCCATAAATGAAGGGGACACCTTCCTACAAATCCTCTCCCTTGTTCTCCCACGAATTTGGCTGCCAAGTGCTCATTAAGACCTTCAATTTTGTCTCCAAATTGACCAAAAAGGCTACACAAAGCACCCATTAGACTTGTTGGCATAATGACTAACCCAATTCACTCTATTAGCATAAATATAATAAAAAACATGCAATAAACTAATGAGAATGGTGGATTAAGTCGAATTAGGAGGTTGAATGAGCCCAAATAATTATCCATTTTTGGGGCTCATCATCACCCCCCTACTGAAAGTGTTGCTCATCCTCTGAGCAACCAATCTATCTCCTCATCTTTGATGGCCCTGGTGGCCTCCCTGTCATGCCAAGCTTCTGAAGTGATGTCCTCTTCTCTGTCATGAAACCATGCTTCTTTGCTTCTTCCCACTACTTGCTCCTTTTCGTAAAGAATTCTTTGCTTTGGTATGATTGTGCAAGTATTTTCAATCTGATGGCAGCAATGGTGGCGAAAGGAGATGAAACCAGTGGAGGATGGAAGAAAAGAGTGGTTGCATGTCTCCTCAACAGTCTTCAAGCTTCAAATCCCTCTCCATAATTGATTCTAGCCTACCCAAAGGCTTCTACAGGATGTTTCTGGTAAAAATACAGAACTTCCTGTAGAAATTCCTGTAGCTGAGTTCTGGCTTCCTGTAGAAATAGACAGCACCACTGTATCCTGCTTGGCTGTGGGTGATTTTCCTTTCAGCTTGGCTGTGGCTACCTTAGAGGTGCCCTCACTGACGTGGAATTTTTCAGTCCTTTCCATTCTACTCTGTAGTCTTTTCTCCCTTGGTGTTAGTGTGGTTTTGTCCCCCTCTGTTTTGGTAGCTTGGTTTAATGCCAATGTTCCAATCACTGATGTCGTTGGATACATCTGCAGGGTTGTGCTTTTCTGGGCTTGTCACCAACTTGTCATCATTTGCCTTGCCCCATAGTACAATATACAGTCCTGCTATTACTAGAATTTCTCCCCAGCAGACTTCCCAGATAATATTTCACATGAAGGATTAGCTGTTCCAACACTGCAACAATTATGGTTGAAGTTGGATTGAACATTGCAGCAAAGGCAGGTCCCTTCAGACGGATACAGTAAGTCTGTTCAAAGAAGGCAAATGCAAAGCATAATACTCCCTGCATATTATGGGCCAATATGATCAATGACGATGTTAAGAATTTGTGCACATTATTAAAACGAAGATGCGGTGCTCACAGAGTGTATGCTGCTGAGAAGCTGAATGTCCCACTTTAGCCTCCAAGCAGAGGCCTTTGGCTCAAAAATTAAAGCCACCACAGTGCACTGTAGAGTTCCTTGCAGCATCGCGAGAGCTGTTAATGAAATTTCTGCTGGATATTTCTTAACAACTGGAGCCTGAAAGGTAAGCCATCCAGACCAAAATAAACAGCCGGCAAACAGCATCGGTGCTCCAAGCAGCCATGTGTTATGAAGAACCCTATTGAGCCTAATGAGAACAGGGCCCTTGTAGAAGGTCATAATCATTGCACCACCCACACATATAATGGTTCCTACAACTTTGGCTTGGCCATATTTACTCCTGATATCAACTTTCTCCAGTCTAAAAGCTGTGGCCATCCCAAACGTGACAACAGGAACCAGGTTTGACGTTGTAGAAGCAAATGTAGCGGAGGTGTAATCTAGGCCAGCAAAGTAGAAATTCTGAAATAGAGTGGTCTTACCCAGCCAGTGCAAGCACAAAGATCTGCCAGAAGATGGCACAGGTCTTTGCAGGGCGTTGGTTTCTTTCAAGAAAAAAACAAAAGGAGAAATAACTATTGTAGCAACAGCCAGGGTGTAAGCTACGAAAACAAAATGACTCGTTCCTTCGTCCAGAGCAATTCTGGTAATGATATTCATGCCGGCCAGGCAGACTTGAACTGCAATCTCAGCTAAGAATGTTGCAAATGCAAATTAATCAGCGAATGGTGAGAGCATTTCAAGGATGAGTTCGATTGGCTGTTTATGGAGGCTTCCACTGATGGAGGGTGACCTAGCTAAGTGCACGTTGGCCCCATGCAAACCATTGGTCCCCACTGTAGTGTAATTATGAACTGTAGTTCTCTGCCTGTATTCACTTCCATCAATTACGTTGGATTTTAAACAACCACCACTACCTGTTTTCAATTTTCTTCTTGAGATGGCTGAGCACACGTGTTGATTTCCCCCACCGAGCGCTGTTCGAACTGGACGAGGGTGGCCAGTTAGCTGGCCACCGATTTTTTTTAATCCCAACCACCTCATTGCTCATGCTGTTTACGAGTTACATTCATGCAAATAGAGGAACGAGTTTAGTCACTTACCTGCAAGTCGTGTGTGGTTGCTGTGAAGTGCTGAGATCCTTCATTTGCTGCATGCATTTGTTTTTGTGATTGCTTGTGGCTTGGATGCTGATTTTTTGGTTGTTTTTTTCTTGTGCAGGTGTCCTCTGGCCAGATCTAAGCTCTAGGCATTTGTTTCCACGTTCAAATCTACACGTTCAAGCTGCTGCTGCTGAATTTTCACAAGATCAGAACTTGTTTTCGCCATTGCTCCCAAACGGTAAACCGGATCGATCTGAAACTTGCTGAGCACGTTCCTATCATCATTATGCATCTCCCATAGCAAAATCGTGATCAATGGATGCACAGATTTCGAGAAAATTAGAAAATGGCTGAAGATTTCAGAGATCAATTTCTCGGAAACCGTGCATCAGAATTGGCTGAAACTACTTGGGTAGGTTACCATCACTCATATGCATATCCCCATGAAACAGGTTTTGAAACGGATGCACGGATATGGAGAAAATGCAAAAATGGTTGATGGTGATGGAAGCTGATTTCTTGGAAACCGTGCACCAGAATTGGCTGAAACTGCTCGAGCATGTTTCCATCATCCCTATACAACTCTCTGTAAAACGGTTTTTCAAATGGATGCATGGTTTTCAAGTTATGGCAAAAACAAATTTTGTTCTATGTATTTTCTCTTCAAAGCATTTTGCAAGTTTTTGCATGGAAAGAAAAACTGAGCTTGGGTTGTGATGCAGGTATGGAAATGATGGAGGAGGAGTTTGAAGATTGCAGGAGGACTTCTGAACCCTCGAGGAAGCTACTATGTTCGCCAAACCGCCTTTTTGAAATCCATTTCTAGCTTCCTACAATTTCTACAGGAACTTCCTGTAGAAGCACAATGAGGTGGAAAAGATGATGGAAAAGGGTGAGGAATGGGAACATGGATGCTTGCAGGCATAACCAATGGATTCCAAGCTTTAGATCCCCTTCCAAAATTGAATCTGGCTCGCTTGAAGGTTCTACAGGATGTTTCCTGTAGAAATATAGAACCTCCTCTAGAAGGCACAAAAACTCCTTTGTCTTTGTTTTGAGTGATCCTCCTGACCTGCAATGTCATTGCTGCAACCTGAAATTATTCAATGGGAATTAGATTTATTTTTCTTTTTCTTTTTTCTCTTTTTTTTTGAAAAACAACTAGGGCGCCTCATGGAGGTTTTCACCCTAATTGCCTGCCCTGGGCGCCTCCAAGGGAGGTTTTCACCCAGGGATCTTATTCTCTTTTCTCTTTTTTCCCAACCCATTGACCGCCTCATGGAGGTTTTCAATCAATGAGCCAATCTAAGGTGCCTCCGAGGAGGTTTTCACCTTAGATTTTTCCTCTTATTTCCATTTTTTCATTTTTTCTTTCTTTTTTTCTTTTCTCTTTTTTTTTTTTCTACCCTACCCTACTTGAAAAAAAAACAAAATTCTTTTCAAGTATAAGAATACTTCCAATGGAGCCATGTGCACATCAAGATTAGAGATAAAATGATGTGGCGGCTTGAAATGCATGCTTTGACAACTATCCAGATTTCAGAGACAAAATGATGTGACTTTGAAGGGATCAAACATAGCTGAGGAAGAGAGTACTGCTGCAACTTAGTGACCGTCTGAAACCATATCTCAATATAGCTTTGATATCCTTGGTTCTTTTGTTGATCTGGATCATGTTTCATGTCACCTTCTAACCTGACTTACTCATCTTCCTCTTTTTGCTGATCTTTCTCTTGAATACATGGAAGATTTGATGGTAACCATGAAGGATCTTTCTTTATCTCTGCTTCTGATGTCTTCTCTTCATCAAGTAAAGCCCATGGTTCTTTGATTTCCTCTTCTGAATCTTCTTTTGCCTGATGTGGTCCTTCAATGCTTTCAATATAGTCTCTTTTTTGTAATACTCTTCCTGAGCTATGGTGAAGATCATTGAGCTCAAGAGCAGTTGTTCGGAAATGTTGTGCCTCAGCTTTGCAATTGGGTTGAGCTGCTCCATGGTATGGTTTTGGAAATTGTGGTATGGGTAGTTGAGTGGAGGTGTGCATTTGAGATGGATGCGGATGGGGTTGTGGCTGGGTAGGCATTTGGGGTTGCCTTGGTGGAGCAGGAGGCAATGGTTGTGGATGAGCAGGTGGTGGAGGAAAAGAAGTGGGAGGAGAGTTGTATTGGGGCCTCCACCCCTGATGAGGTGCATTCCACTGAGGCTGTGGCTGAGCATAAGAGTGAAACGAATGAGCAGCTGGTTGGGCATAATATGGATCTATGAAGGAACAAGGAGGAGGTGTGAACCAGGAAGGATGAGTAGGGGGACCCCAAGAAGGCATGAAAGTGGCTTGATAGGGGTCATAATAGGTCTCGGATGTCCCTTGCAGTTCCTGCTGGTAAGATCTAGGTTCATGTGGCCTCCTTTGGTTCATATAGTAGAGTGATTCAGTGGCTCCTTTTTCTCTCTGATATGCAGCTTTGAATCTGGGTAAGGAAGGGAACTGATCTGTAGGATGGTATTCTTCACAGACAAAACACACTTCTATGGAGTACAATGGACATTCGTTCCTAGGATGCTTTCTAGTGCACCTAGGACAAAAAATGGCCAAAGCCCTCTTGGCTTCTTCTTGCTTCTTTTGGATCCGCAAGGTATCCAGTTGCATGGCAAGAAACTGCCTCATATCACTCTTGAAATCTTCCAGCTGATTTGCAAATTCGTGTTGGGACAAGGTACTGCTCCCAACATTCTTGCTTGTAGCCATTTGCTCCAGAGGAATGGTTTCTTCTTCTTCTTCCCTAGAGGTTCTTTAAATATGCCTTGATGTCCACCCAAGGGTTATTTAATCACAACCATCGAAGAAGAGAGAATGTTGGCTGTGTGAAGTAGTGGGGGTGTTGTGTATCATTTTTCTAACTTATCTCTACTCCTACAAGGCATGAAATGAAATCTTTTTGGTTGATTTTTGTTTTTTTCTACTTCTACCTGCAAAACTGAAATAGATTGAACTGCAACTAACTATCTTGCTAAAATGAAAATGCGGAATTGAAATGAAAGCAGGAAAGGACTAATCTATTTTGCTCAAATGAAATTGCAAGAATGAAATGCTAGTTTACGCTTGCGGAATTGAAATGCTAATCTACGCTTGCAGAAATGAAATTGCGGAATTGAAATGCTAATCTATGAAAGCGAGAAATGCTAATCTACTTTTGCATAAACGAAATTGCATAATGGAAATGAAATAAACTACTTAGCAGAAGGTTGTAGAGGAAAATAGAAGAATAGCAGCAATCACCAATACTCTGACGCTTCCCCGGCAACGGCGCCAAAAAGGTGGTGAGCCCCAGTATTGTAGCAATAATGCTACAACTCTTGGAACTCCCTTCTTTAATTTTATCAACCCGGTAGTTCGTAACAAACTTGGAAGCGACGGTGCTGTATGCACAAGTACTAGCTCTTGCCGCAGCTGTCACTTGGTCAGCTGGCACAAGTCCACTAGGAGCTTAAGCCAACTTCTATGAGCTCTTAGAAGAAGCTTTTTAATTGATGGATGAAAGCTAACTCGAAGGAAGCTAATCTAATCGCAAAAAGAAACTGAAAGCCAAAAAGAAACGCAAACCCTAGCAAACCCTAATTCTACCAGCTAGTCCTACTGACACAAAGGAGAGCATGCAAACTACTAAAAGAGATGCCATTACTTCTATGAAGGTAAAATACATGTGTCTAGACTACCTCTATCTGAAGAAAACATCTTTTTGTATTTTTGTTTAAGTTGTCGGAATTATCGTGCATGTGCTCCTAACTATTTTTTACTGTGCAGAGGTGGATCAAGGAGGAGAAATGCTTGGGAAAGGTTGGGAAGGTTCAGAGAGGGTCTAAGGGGTCCCTAACACCCTTCTAGAGAGTCTCACAAAGTTTGGCTGCCAAGAAACCGTGTTTATGAGCTTCTACAGGAAGTCTGTAGGGGTTCTACAGGATGTTCAGGATTTCTACAGGATGTTCTGTAATTCTTATACAGGATGTTTCGAAATGGGATTTTGGAGCATGGATGGAGGGAAAAAGATGGAGGAATGAGTATGGAGGTGAAATAGGGGTGTGAAGAGGTCTAGGACTTGGTGGATGAGGCTAAGGAGCGATTGGATTTGTTCAAGGATGGAGGAAGCGATGATGCACAAGAATGTAGGAATTAGGGCAAGGTGGGGAAAGTATGGCAAATGAAGGGTACGAATCATGGACTAAGGGTTGGAGCATATTATCTGATGGATTATAGGTAGATAGAGAAGGATAACAGGTGCTCTGCAAGTTATTTTTCTAATTTAACAAAAGAAGACTTGGAAAATCAAGAACCTAATTATCTTGACCTAATCTGACCTAGATAATAGCAAAAGAAATGGAACAGAAGTTTATTTGCACAAAATCATATGAACTAACTATGCAACTAAGCAATCATAACCCTAAGCATGCAGTCAAAACTGATATCAAGTTTGACAACTAAGAATCCAACACTAATAATTGCATGGTGAAGCAAAACAACGCTTTTGTGGGCAGCAAGGTCACCTTTGTCCCAACTCACGATTCCACTGAGGGAGAGGTAAGATCAGAGGTGCTTGAGCCCCTTTTTCCAAGGATCCTTTATGTTATTATTCTATCCAAATCAATCTGAACATGAAAATCTACTTTAATCATCAAAAGCAACCTAAATAACACAACAAGTTTTAAATCTAAATAGCATATTTTACTCTAAGAATGCAGCAAAGACACATGAAAGTAAACAAAGGAGGTACTGGGCACTTGAGATGTGCCCAACCCCAAGAGATACAACCTCATAAGTGAGATTTAGAGCTGGTGCAAAGCTGGATTCATCTTTATTGATCAAGAAATGAAGAGTTACATCAAAACTGTCCACAAGGAGAACTTGAAAATGAGCTGACAACAAAACTAATCTATTGCCTAAAAATCGAACTACAAAATGACTACAACAAGACTATGAAATGACTAACTACCAGCTACAAAATGACTAACCACTAGCTAACCAAAATGAGGCCCTAAGCCTTCTTATTTATACAAATTGAGGACCCCAACAGTCCTCCTAAACTTTAGGGACTCGGCTGCCCAAAACTTGTAGTTAACAGCAGTCCTACTTGACTTGCTTGGCTGCCCTTGTGCTAATTGATTTGGTGGCCCTTGAACTCCGAGCTGATGGTGGAGAATTCGAGGTAAGGGCCCATAAATGAAGGGGACACCTTCCTACAAATCCTCTCCCTTGTTCTCCCACGAATTTGGCTGCCAAGTGCTCATTAAGACCTTCAATTTTGTCTCCAAATTGACCAAAAAGGCTACACAAAGCACCCATTAGACTTGTTGGCATAATGACTAACCCAATTCACTCTATTAGCATAAATATAATCAAAAACATGCAATAAACTAATGAGAATGGTGGATTAAGTCGAATTAGGAGGTTGAATGAGCCCAAATAATTATCCATTTTTGCGGCTCATCACCATGTACCCTAAGGGAGAGGGAAGGATGAAGGATTCATGCTTCATGAATTCACCATGTGCCCTAAGGGAGAGGGAAGGATGAAGACTTCGTGCTTCATGACTATGCCATACTCTTTAAGAGAAAAGGGAAGGATGAAGGATTCATGCTTCGTGACTACGCCATGTGCTTTAAGAGAAGAGGGAAGGATGAAGGATTCACACTTCGTGACTAAACCATGCACTTGAAGGGAAGAGATAATGATGAAGGCTTTGTGCTTTATGAAAATTCCATGTGCCCTAAGGGAGAGGGAAGGATGAAGGCTTTGTGCTTCGTGACTAAGCCATGATTTTTTTAAGAGATATAGGATCGTTTCTTTTTTGAAGTGAGCTTTGTTGTTTTGAGATGAACTTTGTTGTTCCAAAGTGTGCCTTTTTGTTCTCAAGTGTGCTTCATTGTTCCGAAGTGTAATTCATTTTTTCTGAAGTGTGCTTCATTGTTCTAAAGTGTGATTCATTGTTCCGATGTGTGCTTTGTTGTTCCAAAGTATGCCTTGTTGTTCCAAAGTGTGCTTTGTTGTTTTCAAGTGTGCTTCATTGTTTTCAAGTGTGCTTCATTGTTCTCAAGTTCTCCTTATCTTGGGAGGGTGTAGTTCTCTCCAATAGTGGTTTCTTCTTCATCTAGAATGCACTTTTCATAGAGGGAGGCGAAAAAAGGCTAGGTCACTTATACTAGGAAGTACTAATGCACTATGAGAGGGGGAAGTCCTTAGAAAATACTTAGTGCACAAGTATGGGAGGAGCATATACGTCAATGAGGCTCATGAATAATTTTCACTCATCACCTAGTATGAGGGCTAATTCCTTTACAACTTGCACTAAGAAGAAGGACCAAGAAGAGCTCTCAAAATGGCTAAGTGTGGGACCAATAAAGTAGGAGAAATAAATGCATCCTAACATGACTCAAGCATGAATTACACACATAAATTCCATCAATACAATCCAATGGAATGCATATGACTCGTGAACATTAACAACACCTTGAAACGATAGCCAAGCGACACCTATTTCGAAGTATGACAGTTGAAATGACACAATTGCAACACTTAGAACACAAGTTAAAACATGAGTGACGACTATAGCCAAAGGGTGCGCTAAGCTCTAAGAATGTGTCTAGCACATATTCTAATGATATGTAGGACCATGAAACATAGAGGGGTGTACCATAACTAACTTTGATGAAAGGTGTGACACATGCAGGAGTGAAAACAACAAAAATGACACCTGCAAGAAAAGGAAAACATGAAGACGATAGTTGCAAAATGTGAATGAATTTGAAAGTGAAACATGCCAGAGTGAATATAACATGAAAATGACACTTATTAAAGTGAAAGTGAGCAAAAGCGATAGCCATGAACATAAAAGTGATGCTTGTGAAAGCGATGGTGTGCAAAAGCAACAGTTAAAAACACTCATCGAACTAAAAGTATAATTGCAATAAAAGTGAGGGAGATTGTCAATTGAAAGTGTGCACTAACTGTTGACATGATATAAACATTGTATCTATGCCATATTGATGGATAGTTCTATGCTTGTTCGAGCTTGCGTAAAGGACGCGTGTTTATGAATTCATTATGGACTAGGCATGTGTGAGGAAGTGACTTATTAGTTAAAACTTGGAAGAATACTTAAACATATTACAAAACATCAATTGAACATGAAGGGACCATAAAGTGATAGATTTTAAGATCCTCAGTAGGATCCAAAATTCAAGTGTAGGCAATATTTTGGAGGATTTTGATTGCGGCTTCAATAGATTTTTAAATAGTTTCACACCAATGCTCTCATAACCCAAAGGGTTATCTTCAATAAATAACATAGTGTTGCTCATAGTTGTACACTCATTCATTAGCATATAGTAATGAAGCTAATCAATTGTGACAATATTTCCTTTGTGGGGAAAGTGAAGAAAATGGAATATCACTGGCACGATAGTAGTCATAGCATAGATTCAACTATGGTCAAGGAGCATATTATAGTATAATGGGGCATCAACAACTTCTACATCAACGGTAACGTGTTTCACCTTAGTTTGATGGAAAAAGTTGGAAGAACACCTCAAGGAAATAAAGTTTGACTAATGAAGTCCTGAAGCATATTACTTGGGTTAACAAATTTTAGAGAACCAAAAAATTTCTAGCATGACAAGGCCATAATGCAGGAAGAATAGTCCTCATCCACAAGAGTGTAGCACACATCTCAACTAAAGTCACACATTGAGATATAATGACCTAATCAGATAATCTAAAATGAATAGCATCAAACTTAAACATTATCAAATTCAACTCATAGGGATCAAACCATTCGATAAAATTAAACAAGGAATTGTGTTGCACAGGACAATTCTATAGAACCTATTGGCTTGATGGGCCCTGACCCAGGTTCAAAGTTAGTTGCACCAATCAACAAAACCCTAACATGCTGGCCCTTTCGGCAAAAACCTGCATAGCCCAGGCTGTAGTCTCACTCAAAGCAGTATTGGTGAATGATAAAACTAGGTTTTTGCATCCATAGGTCTGTGTGATAGGTTTTTGCGGCTTCTAGGGCTTAGGTCTATCTTTGTGAACTCTAACCTTTCCGATACAAATAATTATGTAATTCACATAAAAAAAATTATATCTTTGCGAAGGTCTTTAAACATTCATAACATCAACAAATATTATTGATCTACCACTTTCACGCATACGATAAGCGTCCATTCATATAATTTGCAATACAGAGCGAAAATACAGAAAACTGAAGAAATAAATATAGATACACAGATGCAAAATTAATGGATCAAAATTGTCTTTATTAGATGTATTCTTTCAATTAAAGATTCTTCTTCCCTGAGCACTTAGCTACAGGGTCCCACTCACATAGCTTGTAGACTTACCAAGGTCTCTGCACACTCAGTTGCAGGACCCTTCCGCTTCGTCTAAGTACAGGAAATAGACTTTCCTGCCTTAGCTTACTTTCCCAAACAATGATATTCTAGTCATGAGTTTTTTTCTAGAATCGTTATGACTATTCTATATATATTCTTTTCTTTTACAATAACATGGTCCGCGGACCATGGGCAGGTCTTAAAACTTCTTATCACCTAACAACCTAAGGGAATAAATCCCCTTTGACACTTCTTATCTTCACGCTCCACTTCCTCAAATCGTGAAGAATTTACATTTGTACAAAAAGTAAGTACCAAAACTTGACCCCAGGGGACCCTATCCCAACAGGCCCCCAACACAATTTTGTGACTCATCCTCGAGTCACTCGGCTGGTGCTTCGATCTTCACTTGGAGTTCGTGGAACTCCAACTTCAAAACATGCATATCGGTTGTTCCCTGTGTAGCAGCTTGCTGCACTTCCTTGACCAATTTTTTTGTAGTTGGGTCATCCACCACGAGGCCCATGGTCCTCTAAGTCTGCTGCATGCTCTTAATTTTAATATGTACTAAGAGAGCTAGTTGGCTAGCCTCCTCTACCGAAGAATTTGCTCAGGCAGTAATAATTTCTTCCTTGCGGCGTGATGAGTGCCAATATTGCAGCAAGGATGCTGCAACCCCTGGGCTACCAGTTTTACTTATCAACCCGGGTTTCATACAAAATTTGAGGTGATAGTGCTATATGCACAAGTAAAAGTGAAGGTCCTGCTTGTTGTCACTTGTTCATCTGGCAAGAGACCCCAGGGGTTCTAATCCAGACTCCTATAGAGTCAGAAGAAGCTTGATTCTTTGATGGAAGAAGAGAAAATCTATTCCAAGAGAGCTACTCTACTACAGTAATGAAGAAAAAAACATGTAATGCTAAATCACACCATATCGTAATTAACCATTTAAACAAATAAAATAAGAAGAATTGCTAAATCAACACTAACCTAATGCTTCTATCTAAGTTACAGAAGTAAAGAGCATCAAAACAAACTAATGTGTAAGCGAAGAAACTAAACTAAGTTTGTTTTCGCGTTTTTGTTGTTTTGGTAAAATCAAGCATGTAAGGAATCAAGCGGAAGAGTAGGCAAAGATTGATATCAGTGAAAGGAGGACGTAATGAAGCAGAAGTGCATAGGGACCGTTGGACCGATTGGGAACAATATTAATGGGAGATGAGTGGTGGAGATCTTATCGCAGAAGATTATGTGAATAGATGGATGAAAAAGACTAATTGGAAGATGAATGGCAGAGATCTTATCGCAAGAGGTTAAGTCAAGAGATGGACAAACAGGACTAATCGGAGGATGAATGGCGAAGATCTTATCGTGGGTGATTTAGTGAATAGATGAACAAATAGGGTTAACAAACGATGAGCGGCGGAGATCTTATCGTGAGCGATTTAGTGAATAGATGAACGAATAAGACTAATGGAAGATGAGTGGCGAAGATCTTATCACATAGGTTAAGTGAATAGATGGATGAACAGGGTTAAACGAGAGATGAATGGTGGAGATCTTATCATAGAGATAAAGTAAATAGATGGGTGGATCACGTCAAGTCACGTGGTGACAAAAGGGTAAAAAAATGTGCGAAATGATGGAGCGGGTTTCTGTAGGTGGTAAACAGTTTCTCGCACGCCCTCAAGGCTGTAAGCGGAATTCCAAAATTTTGTGTGATTATCCTAACTGGGTGACATGTAGCACGAGAAAACCACTTTTCTCGCGTGCTCTCAGGCGGATATCGGTCGTGCAAGAATCTGTGCGAGATTGTGTGATAACCATTGGATTAGGTGGGGATGATCAACGGTGGAGATCAGCCAAGCTAGTTGGCGATAGGGTGACATGATAGCTATTGGATTGAGGGCATGAAAGATCACCAATGGATATTTGGAGCGCATAAAGTAGGTGGAGGAATTCACGATAGCCATTGGATCAAGCTAGATAGATCGACAGTGGAGATTTGGGGCGCATAAAGTCAAGCGTTGAAATGAATCGGATGGTGATTTTTTAGGTTTGTTGTGGATTGGATGGTAAGGAGATCTATGGGTATAATCTGCTTAAGACATGATTTATTGGCTTGCGCTTAAGTATTTTGTGCTGAAGGAAATGAGAATGTGAGTGAGATCTATTACAAAAAGAGAGTGATTGAAGACGATAATGATGAAATGAACCACGTACTAAATTAAGAAAACAAACTCCAAAGCTCATGCGATAACTAGAAATCTGAAACACAACCAATCTACTCTACACTGTTGTAATGAAAATGCAGCTAATTAAGCAAATGAACGCTTAAACCATGAATCTATGTTCTATACTGCTGTAACGAAAATGCAACTATTTAAGCAAATGAAAATTAAACCATGGATCTACGCTAGCATACATGTACAGTAAAGAGGAGCCTTAGCTACTAGGGTTGGGCCCTAACCCAAGAGCTTTAGCTCTCTGAGTTAACTCAGTGCTGGCTCAAAACAAAACTCATTATTATTATCAAAACAATGGATTACATCAACAACTGTCACAAGTCTTGCAGCTCAAAAATAAAGTAAAGTTTTACAATTAAAAGTCCAAATAAAATTTGAATCCTCCTGAGGTCCTAGGCCTCTCTACTTATTCATCTGAAGTCTCCAATGAATTCCTTAAAATTATGGAGGCTTGGCTCCCAAACTAGAGATAAACTGGTGCTTTGACCTCCACTTGCTTGGCTGCCTTCTAATCCTCATGATTTGGCTGGTTTCACTCCGAGTTGATGGAGGAATATTCAAATGGAGGGGTAGTAAATGAGGAGGATTCCCTCCTATAATTCCTCTCCCTTGTCCCATTCGAGTTTTGACCATGGTCTTTACTAAAATTCCTTGCTTTTACCCTTTAATCCTGCATTACATGCACATTAGATCACAAAGAAAAATATCCAACTCTAACTCATCTCATAAGAAAAATATAATCAAAAGTATGCAATAAGTTGTGAGAATAGTTGGTTTGACTAAGATAGGAGGTGAATTAAGGCCCATATAATTACCTAATGATGAGGCTCATCATCACCCCCTACTGAAATCGTTGCTCATCCTCTGAGCAAATTAGTCAATGTCCATGTCCTTCATGGCTCTGGTAGCCTCTTTGACATCCCATGCCTCTACTGTGTTCTCTTCTTCTTGTGCATAGAAGCCTGCTTTCCTTTCTACTTCTTCCCACTGCCTCTTTTCCTCTTCTTCTTCTCTCCCTTCTAGCATCCCTAGGAGTAGTGGTGGATTGAGTTTTAGGCCTATCTAGTTGACCTTCAGCCTTTGCATTGATTTCTTATACATAGGTGTCCTGTTGAGTTCCTCTCTCAACCTTTAGGGGAGTGATATTCTTTGATCTTCAAGATGTGTGGCAGTGTGTTCCATCTCTTGAAGTAGGCATGTATAATATCATCTCTTAGCAACCTAAACATATCCTCAAAATGTGAAATTGCTTGCTCTTGGGTAGCAAGATATCTAGGTTCGTATTGAGGATCATTTACAATTAGATTATGGTTGCTAATTAGGGCCATGGGATTTGATTGTTCAACTCTGATGATAAGAGGTTCATTTTTCTCTCTGGCCAATATTCTTTTTATCTATGTAGCCCTTGACTCCTCATGGTTCATCCATGATGCCAAAGACATTAATTGTAGATCTCCTAGCTCAGCATTAGGATCCCAAACATTCATGTCTATGAGGGCCAAGTTGTGCAAGTAAAACTAAACCATTTTGGCCCTATCCTCTAGTGTACTTTGATCATAAAGATCAATAAACTGCCTGTAGTCCTGAAATGGCATGGTGCCCCTTTATGCTAGTGTTTTAATATGAAATTGTAGCCATTGTTCTTTGAGGTAAAGAGCATAGGATTTAGCTGGAATCCTACAATGGATGGCCTCCAAGGAGAGGTTGGCCATACATGCTACATTGTTTTCCTTTTTTTGAAGCTATCCTCTCAGCCATGCATTTTCCATCTCGAGTTGATCTCTCATTATTGCTTCTCTATCTCTTAAGCCACTTAGATCTTTGCCCATTTCCTTGAGCTTCTCTTGTTTGATTCTTGTGCTCTTTCCTGTTCTAAAATATAGAGGGGTTTGCCTCCTTCTTTTCCCTTTTTGCTTGACTGGGGTGCTGAGAGCAGTGAGGGTAGCTACTGCCTCCCTCGCAGGGGGCTCTGGAGACACCATCGGTGACTCTTCCTTGTGTTATTCCCCTTTTGTTTTAATGCCTTCTTCCTCTCCGTTTTTCTTATTTTCTTCCTCTTTCTGTTCTTTCTCATCTCCATCAGTTTCTTCCTTCATTTCTTCCTTTGTTTCAACATCATCCTCCTTCTCTTCTCCTCCTCCTTCTTCTGCTTCATCATGTTCCTCTGTATTAGTTTCTTATTCATTCATCTCATCCCCATCTAGCTCTATATCTTCTTCTTCTTGTTTTGCCTCCTTCTCACTGACAGAAGGACTAACATCACAGGTGAGGGTTTTGATGTCATCCTCTACTGGTAAGTCTATGAAGACTGACCATGTTCTAGGGATCCTAAGGTTTTGGAGGGCATCCTCAATAAGGATCCTGATCAACCCCTGTTGAGAAAATTGTTGGGACTTCCCTTCCTTTACTTTACTGCTAGAGCATATGAGTGATTACATCAAGAAATAGGGTATGCTGAGTCTTTGGTGAACTGGTGTTTCTACCCCAAATCTTAATTCTTCAATCATTATAAAATGGTAGCCATAAACAGCATTGTATCTACCCTCACATGAGATATATTTGACGAGTTGGTAACCTACCTCACTCCATGGGTATGGCAAACTGTCCCTGTGTTGCACAAAATATTGTCACCATGACATTCTGCAATCTGTGTGAGTCTATCACCACTCATACTTTCCTCCTTTGCAAGACTCAAACCTTAGTTCTTCATGTCAAGCCTTGAAAAATAAGAGAAAGCCCTTAAAAGTCTCTAAAAACTCTGGTTCCGCACTTTCTCTTAGCATTACTTGTGGTCCCGCACCTATTGCTCATGTCCCCTGCATACCTGACCACTCTGTCTCTGTGTAATGGGTGCGAACCCCTGTAAAATTCAGAAAGGCGCAAGTACATTCTTAAAAACGCACTTTGGGTTATTTCTGGAAGCTTCTAGAGGGAATCGTGAGGTGGCAAGTTCGCTCCTTTAAGGTTCATGCATCCCATACCTTAAGGAGCTAACCCCTTGATGTGAGGAGCTTATCCCTTCGAAGGAGGACTCTATCCATTCATAGGTGGATTTGTAACTTCCTTCCTCTGCACTATAAAATGAGGCATTGGGCTGGTTACTAGGGAGGTTGAAAGCTGAATATTTTTGAGGTGAAATGCTATTGGAATTTAGTTTTCCTAATTGAGCTTGAGAGGAGAGATTACATACCTTTTTGATCTCATTGGGAAGAGTGTGAGGCTTGTCAAAGTAGAGGAGATTCCTACTTGGACCTTGGGAGGAGCTTGTACAACATCAAGGCACCAAAGGTTGTAAAGTTCTTCTATTTTCAAAGTTAATACAATCAAGTTTATTTTCTCAATAAGCTGTGTTTTATGGTTTATTTCATGGATTCCTTGATCACCATGATGAATATGATTTATTATATTAGCTATGCAGGTGTTATTTGATGTGTGCTTGTTTGTGATTGCAGGTTCTTAAAAGGAAACTCTTTCGAGCGATCGAAGCATGGCTGCAACAAACTAGCATTAGACTTAAGGTAGGGTCTTAAACACCTCTTGGTTTTTATTAATAAATCACAATATATTTAGAGAAAGGTAGATTTGCTTGTCCTCTTTGTTGCTAGATATCTGTTGATACTAGGGAGATCGGTCTTGTCTGGAAGAACGATTTATCCGGCTGAAAAATTCTTCTTCTCGTTTTGCCTCCTCCTCACTGACAGAAGGAATAACATCGTAGGTGAGGGTTTTGATGTCATACTTTGCTGGTAAGTCTATGAAGACTGACCATGTTATAGGGATCCTAAGGTTTTGGAGGGCATCCTCAATAAGGATCTTGATCAACCCCTGTTGAGCCAATTGTTGGGACTTCCCTTCCTTTACTTTGCTGCTAGAGCATATGAGTGATTACATCAAGAAATAGGGTATGCTGAGTCTTTGGTGAACTGATGTTTCTACCCCAAATCTTAATTCTTCAAGCTTTCTAAAATGGTAGCCATAAACAAAACTGTATCTACCCTCACATGAGATATATTTGATGAGTTGGTAACCCACCTCACTCGATGGGTATGGCAGACTGTCCCTCCTTACTCCATTTTTATCCTTTGTGGGTTCTTCACCTTCTAAAAAGAATTTCCTTTTTTCCACCTGAATATCTACTTTGTCTTCTTTTCTTTAGGGAATTCCTAGGGGAAGTGTGGTGACCCTACTGATGAGATTTGGGGTGAGATCTATAGTGAGCCCTTTAACTATAACAATGGCATGGATTCTATTGTGTGGAGTGAGGGAATGAGAAAATTCTTGAGCCACCTGTTACACTAAAATTTGTCACCATGACTATTTGCAGTTAGTATGGCTCCATCAACTGTCATACTATCCTCCTTGGCAAGTCTTATACCTCTGCTCTCCATGTCAAACTCCAAGAAAGAGAGAAAGTCTTTAAAAATCTATATATCTCTGGGTACGCAGTTTCTCTTAGCCTTACCTACGTGTACGCACCCCAAGTTCACAATACCTGCGTACTTGTACGCTCTGTCTGTAAAGGGGAGGGTGCGTACTCCTGTAAAGGTCAAAAGGCACAAATTTCACTCCAAAAAAGTTACTTGTGGTAATTTCTAGAGCATTCTAGAAGCTTGTTTGACGTGTATGGAGCGCCTCCAGATGGTTCATGTATCCCTATGAAAGAGGAACTTATCCCATCAAGAGGGGAGCTATCCCATCCAAAGAGAGGCTTATCCCATTGATGGTGGACCTGAATAACTTCCTCTAGAGCACTATAAATACAGGCATTGGGCCAGAGGGAGGGGAGGTTGAAAGCTGAACATTCCTAAGGGTAGATGCTGCTGGAATTAGGACTCCCTTGTAAAGCTTGAGAGGAGAGATTCCCATCCTTTCCTAGCCTTATTTGGAAGTGGGTGAGCTGATCAAAGTAAAGGAAAACTCTTGCTGGACCCTAGGAGGGACCTGCACAACACCAAGGCTCAGGTTGTAATGGTTCCTTTTGTTTCCACTTAATACAAATGAACTCATTTTTCTCAACAGATTGTTATTCATGATTTGTTTCATATACTCCTTGGTCTGTATGATGGATATGTGTTATTCTATAATTTTATCAGGTGCTATTTAATCTTTTGGCTTGTTAGTGAATGCAGGTTTCAAAGAGAAGGAGGAGCTCATCCGGATCGGTGAGGCTGGACTACTACAAAGCGTTGGACTAAAGGTATGTTAAAATCACCTGATTACTTGTATTCTCAATGCATGTTTAGAGAAAGGTAGTGTTTATTTGTCTTGTTTGTCACTAGAAAGCCTTTGCTTCTAGGGAGGTCGGTTTTGTCCGCATTATCGACTCTTTCCGCATGACAAAATGGCGACTCCGCTGGGGACTCCATTGATGTGAATGATTTTTCCTTTGTGTGAAACTTTGGTCTGAGAAAAGTCGTTTGTTTTCTGGTTTTTGGCTGTCTAACTGTGTTTTTGGGTGGGCTAGCTTAGGGTTAAATTAGATTTTAGTTTTTCTTAGTTTTGCTAGAAGTACGCAGCCTCTGCGTTGAGCACAGTGCGTACCTGTACGCACTGCAGCTTTGTGCACAGAGCGTACACGCACTTGTGCAAATAGGTCGCCTGCGTACCCTGTCAAAATTGAGAAAATTTCAATTTTCTCCTTTTTTGCCTTTTACATTTTGTTTTTAATTTGTTTTTTCCTGCCCAGATCCACTGGTTTTCTGCCATAAATCTTCACCTAAGCTTGTTTCGTCAGTGTTGAGAGTTTTAGTGAAATTCATAGAATTTTTGCCCTAGGGTTTGATTTTTGCACTGGTCCTGTAGTGACTTTGGCTTTAGAAGTCGTCAAACCTTGGATCTCCCTGGTTTTGTTCAGTCTTCTTAGGAGTCGGGCCTGTCATAGAATCCACCCTTGTGAGAAACCTACCTTTGTGTCCTCTCTTTGCCGAATCTCGAAAAAGTTTGTTGATTGAACTTTGAATTTTATTCTTGAGAAAAAGAACAAAAGATTTTGATTTTTGTTTTTGACTGGTTTTTGGTTCTGCATTAACTGGTCCTTAGTTAAATTTTGACTAAGTAAAACATCCGGGAATCATCTTTAGTAGGCTTTTGCCTCGTTAGATTTAGTTTTTAGGTGCATTTCTCTTGGATTTGCTTTTGAGTGGAATTGAGTTGATTTGATTGCCATAGCTTTTTTAACTTTGATTTCTATTAAAGTAAGTTTTACATGCTTTGTTAATTAGGAAAAAATACAAAAAAATATCTTTTGAAGGAAAGTTTGCTTTGGTAGCATTTGAGTCTTTGAAAGGAAAAGGAATTTTCGTGAAGTAATTAGTGGTCATGTGTTGTATGTTTTGAAAAGATAAAGAGTTTGTTTCTTTGTTTTTCATTGCCAAGAAAGTTGTCTTTATATCAATTTTTCATTCTCCAACTCTCTTAGCTACGGAATTCATTGAAGTTTTTTTTTAGTATAAATCATCCTAAGTGCATCTTTTTAGTGGATTTGAGTCGAGTCTACACACCATCAGTTTCATCTCCACTACCTTTTGTCTTAAAGAAAAGCCATAAAAATTAACGCTTAAAGTAAAATCAACTTAGTAACTTTTTATTTACTAGGGCTCTGAAACACCAATATAGATCAGGCTAGTGTCTTGGAGTAGGAGAGTATTTAACTCTCCAAGACAGTAAAACCAAACAAGTAGCTCATCTTGTGGTAGGATAAATCCAACTGTTTCATTTGTACTTTGGGAAAGCTCCTCTTAAGGGAGAAGCACGAGACCGTGTCCGAACCAGTGAGGGGATCAATCCTCCTTCATTGGGAAAGACGCCAGATACGCACGTACTACAAACGGTAAACCTCGGATTATTGTTGAGGAGCCTGGGGTCACTTGTCGGTAAACCTTGGATTATTGTCAAGGAGCCGACAAGGGGATTGAGCTTGTTACTCTGCCCTTGTGTGCTATCGGGTCGTAGACTGTTCCCCCAGGTATATTTGTTGCTGTTGGTAACCTTAGTGACCATTATCTTTAGGATTCTACCGAGGTGACGGTGGAGGGAAGATCCCACTGTACCTGGAGTAGACGTCGGCTAGACTCACTTGGATTTTCCGGGGGGTTCACTTCACTCGAGACGGTTAAAGTGGAGGAACTTGTGCCGGTCTATTCATTAAGCAGGTTGCCGGGGTAACTGTTCCACCCACCACTTCTGTACTGAATTCGGCGATGTTGGGTTTCATCTCCAACTAGTGTTTTCAGTCCGGAAGGCTACTGTTTGTGTATGGTTTGACGCCCTAGATTCTTTAGGCGTGTGATTCGAATTTGTTTGGGTTTTTAGAGACTTTAGGTGGTTTTCTTTGAGATTTTACTTTGTTTGCGTGTGTAGTAGTTAAAAGTCTTTAACTGTGGCTGAATTACCGAGACAGTCCCGTAGACTTCGGGGCAAGTCTCCTGAGATTGTTACCGTGGCCGATTTGTTGAGGAAGTCCCGTAGACTTCGGGGCGAACCTCCTGAAGAGGTCCCGGGTCATTACGAAGGTTTGAAAGTCCTTGTAACTCCTAGTGGCAGTAAAGTAGGTTCACCTGAAGAAGGAGAGTCGTCGTTGGTAGTCCATCCAGATTACCAAAGTCTAGAAACAGGTTATAATCCTGAAGCTGTTGCAGTTTCCGAGCTTGCTGGTAGTTTTTCATCTACTAGTGATATAGGCGAAGAACCTGAAATATCTGAACCTGTTACTCCAACTTCTAGTGCACCTGATTCACCTAGGGTAGAAAGAGTCATCGCCGAAAATCTTCCTGCTGGTTTGATCGCTATTGAAGAACTTGCTCCAGAGGAAGAATTTGGCGCCTCTATCCTTGAAGATCAACCTACTATTGATCTAAGGGAGCGTGAATCCATCTTTTACAGTCCTCCTAGAAGTACTACTTGGTATCTTTCGTTAACTAATTATTTAGACAACTCAGGGATAGGTTTTTCTCC
The DNA here is from genome assembly GCA_031772625.1 of Pinus tabuliformis. NCBI lineage: Eukaryota > Viridiplantae > Streptophyta > Pinopsida > Pinales > Pinaceae > Pinus > Pinus tabuliformis. The sequence continues at coordinate 616,330,776 of CM062804.1, forward strand.
ACCTCGTACTCCTTATCCACCTGGAGGTATTTATACTCCTGTAAATATGTCTGGTCAGTCGTCCATGTTCACTCAGTCTCCTGAATCTTTCTTGTACGGTGGTCCTTCAGTTCCCTCTGGGTATCAGTCACTTTCTGGTACTTTTGCGGGAGCATCTCCTCAACCCATTGAACATGGGTTATTAGCTGGAAACAATGGTAATAAACTGTTGGGTGTAGGAGACATTTACATGATGTCAGGTTCAGTTCCCGGTTCTCAACCTCAAGGTGGCCAATTACCGCCTGGGGGGAAGCCTCAATTAACGCCTGGGGGGCAACCTCAAGGTACACAAATTGCGTCTGGGGGGCAACCTCAAGGACAGTATGTACCCATAGTACAATACGTTCTGTTATCACAAAATCAAGCACTGAAAGGCTGCTAATCAGCAAGACTCTGTGTAACTATTTCAAACCAGACTTTTGACTAAGGCTTAGCCTCCTTAGCCTGAGAGGGCTCTCTCAAAAGGTTATTGATTTTAATTATTGATGAGATGGCTAACTCTTTCAAATTAAATTTAACACATATGTTGGCTGGACAGACATTACAAAGACTTCCATTGGGCTCATGGAGTTAATCATCACTTCAGCAAACTATAAAACTACTCATTCATAGAAGTCAGGGCATGTAATGTTTAAACACTCAAAATACCTCTCATAGAAACCTCAACTTACAAATACACACAGGAAGTCAGAGCAACAATGTGAATTCTGAGTGATTGTGTATTTATACAGCTGTAAAACATAAAAGATAAAACAAAACCACATATATCTTGAGCATTTGAAACACTGTGTGAATCCTGAGAAGAAAAAGCAGTCATTTGTATTACTGAAATAAGTTTTTACACAAGCCAAAAATAAACTCTGTTTTTTCAAGTCTCCCACCCCCATTACATCAAAGTTTTCTCTATATATAGAAACATATCCTTAACTACCTTGAGCTTCCTCCTCCAGCATAAGGGGAGCTCGATGACTGCTACTAATTACCCCTATCTGCTATTTAACTGACTCATTAAATACATTAAATGCTGAACTGGAATTACAAAGAGTCCTAATTAAACTATATCTCTAATTCTGTCTTCCTCGTAGGATGATTCTTCTTTGCTCTTTGACACCTGTCTCCTTTCAGTTTGGCCGAGATAGCTGAGAAGAGGATGCAATGCTCCAAGCGAGCTTTGGATACTGGATGCATTAACGGTTCAATAATATTAGGAAAGAAAACCCCTGTTTTTCCGGTCCTTGTCTTCCACCACTCTTCGAAAATGTAGCAGCATGTCTCCAGCTCTTTAATACCCCAAAAATGATGAGCATCACCATATTTCAGATGTGTTGGAGGCTTCGTTGATGAACATGTGTACAAGCCAAAACAATACTCCTCGTATGCACCTCCTTCCAAACCCTAATAACCGAACATAAAGTGCCTTTATGATGAAAACTTTAACTTGAGACAAACACACTTCACTTTACAAAAGAGGCACACCTGTCATCATTTGAATGGCTTATGTTAACTTCATGCGGTCTTCTTAATGTTCCTTAGGTATTTCCTTTGGCAAATATTTGATCCTCCCATCAAACTGTTTGTCTTTGTTCAAAAACAGCACCTACAGCAGTTTCGTAGCGCGCTACGAAACTGTTGTTTTTGGTTTAAACAACTTGTATTTGTTCTGAGTTTTTTACTGCTTATACCTCCAATTGTTAAAACTCCTTTATATATGGCAGGGGTCTGGATGCCTTCAAAATAATGAAACTAAGCCAAAATTTTACAAAACTTAGAACAATACCTCTCTTTGAGTAGCAACCTTATTTATCAGCTAATTGATCTAGCTGAGCCTTTAAGTCTTCCACCTTCTTCCACTGACCTAGCTGTGATTCCAAGTCTTCAATCCTCCTCTTCATGGCTTTGTTCTCGGCCTTTAAACACATGTTTATTTTTCTGATGGATTGGGCCTGTTTGAGAGCTGGAACTGTCCATGTGTAGACATCAGCTACTGAATCCACCTGGCTTACTAGATTTTTACTTCCTTTCAACACAGCTTTCCGATAGTTTGCATATCTGACTGCAACCTCCCTAGTGGCTTTCTTCACCTTATCAATTTCAATATTTTCTGCCTCCAACTGGTCCTTTATGGCTATTACATTGCCTCCTTGGGAAATAATGACTGTTCTATTGGAGTGCTTTTTCTTGATTTTCTCTGCCACCTCTGTTCTAGGCAATTTTTCAGCTTCCTCTGTTCTAGGCAGTTTAGAGGCTTCCCTTGCTTGTTTTCTTGTAACAGGTCTTCTTGGTTTGAGGACAAATTCATCACCTGGTTCATCAAACCTTAGTCTTTTTGAAGCTTTAGATTTCTTAGTGCTTTCCGGTGATGATTGAGTCAAATCAATGTGCATTGGCTCAATATGTACTGGCTCAACCTGCTCAAACTCAATGGCCTCAAGCAAATCACTCAAGTTGGCTTTAGATGTTGGGCTTTCCTCAACAGCCAATGCTTTGCCTTTTTCTTTGCTTACTTGACTCCTTGTTCTAGCTCTAGACACTGTTTTAGATCCACTTGGTCCAGGTACAATTTTCTTATGCTTAGCTTCCTCTTTTGATGATGGCTGAGGCTGCTCTTCAATAATCAGTGGCTTTACTGATTTACTCAACTGTGACTTGGCCTTCTTTTTATCTTTTGCCTCCTTTCGAAGCTGGGCTATTGTGGGCTCTTCATCAACTGATTTTTCTACTTCCCTAACTGGCTGTGGAGTAAGACCTGTTTTACTTTGGAAACCAGCCATGAAGATGAAAGAGTTCCAGTCTCTACCAATTTTCTGAAGACCATCCAACACTAGCAATTTAACCAAACCATGGTGAAATAACGATGTTTCACAGTCATCCTTTCTTAATTGAACTTTGTCACACATTTTGCTGAGACTACGAAACAAGTAGAATGGAATATCTATGGATGCTTTACCAGTAAAATGCAACATCAACTTAAAATGATAGGAGTAGACCTTGTTATATCTACCCTCACAGGTTAAGTACTTCTGAATACATGTGAGAAGAAGAGCATAGTGCTCCTTAACAAAGTTCCTAGGTACTGCCTTTGTTAGATCCTCATTCACATATGCTTCCTTTAGAAATTCTTTGCAGGGGTTCATATCAAATTTAAAGTTCTTAAACCACTCTTGTCCCCCCCTTGGAATCTCAGTTACAGCAGCAATGGCCTCAGGGGACACTTGAACCTCTAGCATAGCAACTTTAGAATTCAAACCGGTGAAATTTAAGGCAAAATCCTTTGTTACCTGAGCATGGCCACCCTGCAGCTTCTCACAGAAATTCCAACAGCCGGCATCCTTGAAGGCTTTCTTCACGCCTTCATCTCTTAGTGCGAGGTCCAAACCTTCAGGCTCTGTTCTCTGACATTTCCCAGACCTATGCCCCTTCCTCTCCATTTTGCCTTTGAAATTTCCGCACAGTCAATTACCAACAGCTTCAACTAAACTGATGTTTCAATTCTTTTTCACTCAGGCTCGCTTGCAATTCAGGCTCACTTGAAAAACTCGGGCTCGCTTGCAATTCAAATATCTCATTACCCAGGCTGGCCGTTTACGCAGCATTTAAGATCATCATGAAAAACCTATGCACGGCAAAACCAATTTGAATAACATTAATGTGCATGCCTACAAACCTATTGGTGGAGTGATGGTTTATGAGTATTTGGGAGGTACGCCAACTGACATGAACAGACGGGAACGATGACTCAACAACTGACTTGACCCTTTGAAAAACATCTGCTGCAAAACGCAGGAATCCGCGATTTCGCAGCGCGGCTAGTTTAGAATTGTCAAAATGTGCTGCGAAACGGCTTGATGGTGACATGCTGCGGAATGGCTAAACCATGATTATGCAGCGAAATTGACCAATAAGAAACTGCGCTGCAAAATTACGGAAATACGCTGCAAAACTGACCAATAGGAGGCTGCGCTGCAAAATTATGGAAAGGATTGGTGATATGAATGAGACAAGACATGACTTATGAAACCATGATGGCGGAGGATGACCAATAAGATTAGAGCACGTTTTACATCAAACCCCTTTAAAACTCCAAACCTAAGTAAGAAACATAGAATAAAAACAATTTGACACCAACTTTTGAACTTTAATTTGGACAAAAGACTATATATACAAATGTTTATAGTTCTAAGTGATAACAGTGGCTCCACTTGGGATAGTGTGCTCCTGTAGTACACTAAGAACCTGCAGACTCAGTGCTTTTATCCATTCCTTAAAAACACACACACAGAATTGACAAGCATTCCTTTCTAGCTTTATGGGCCTTCTCCTCGGGCTAAAGCTTTTCTGTTCAGCTTGTCACTTATTTTCAACAGGAAACATTCATAAAACGGTTATATACAATGCTTATGAGATACTTGGCAGACTTTCATTGATTATAATGCTTTAGGAACCTGCCATTAACAGGCCCTCCAGCATATGGTGTTCCATCAACCTCCTGCAGAATGTAGGTGTTATTTCCATGGAAAGCAGAAATCTGATATGGCCCTTTCCACAGATTTTCAAATTTACCATGTTTACCTTTCTCTTCAATTCTGGCTTCCCATTTCAGGACTTTATCATGAATCTGAAATGTAACCTCTTTGATCTTCTTGTCAAATGCTCTCTTGACCCGATCCTGGTTTTGTTGATGACCTTCAATCACCTCACTTCTTTTTTCCTGCAAAGCTATTAGCTGATTTATCCTTCGCTGTATGGCATTTGGTTCCTCTTCTAATCCTTGAATCAGCTTCATAACAGGTACCCCGAGAGAAGTTGGGAATATCGCCTCTGCTCCATACACAAGTTCATATGGTGATGTTCCAATGGACCTCTTTGTGCAAATGCGATCAGCCCACAAGGCATACTTCAGCTTCAAATGCCAAGCCTTTTTATTTTCCTGCAACAGCTTCTTAATAATCCGCACAAGACTCTTGTTTGAACTTTCAGCTAAGCCATTTCCCTGTGGATAGTAAGCAGTGGAATGACCAAGGGAAATGTGGTACTGATGACAAAAATTTATCATTCTTTTGGACTTAAAAGCCTGGGCATTGTCTGTGATAATCTTGAGTGGACAACCAAACCTTGATAAGATGTTATTTTCTAAAAAGGAAATTATCACTGAATCATTTGCTTGCCTGGTAGGTATTGCCTCTATCCACTTTGTAAAATAATCAGTGGCTGTGAGAATCCAGCGATGCTGCCCTGATGAAGGAGGATGGATTTCCCCTATAAAATCTAATCCCCACTGCTGGAAAGGGGCTTCAACATAAATAGGAACCAATGGCATTGGCACGAGCTTTCTTTTTCCTTCAAATACTTGACATTCATGGCATGATGCTATCTTTTTATAAATGTCTCTGAACATAGTTGGCCAAAAATATCCAGCTCTCAAAACTTTGTTTGCAGTGGCTTTCCAATAGTGATGGCCTCCACAATCTCCCTTATGAAATTCATCTATTACCTTATCAGCTTCTTCTTCAATGAGACAATTCAATAATATTCCTCCTGCATCCTTCCAAAATAAATTTTGGTCATATACAAAATACCTGAGAGATTTCAGCTTAGTAAACCGAGCTTTAGATTTTGAAAGGTTATCAGGGGCTCTATTGTGCTGCAAAACAAATGCTACATCCTTATACCATTCTGAAATCAAAATTTTTTCACTGATTTGGACCAATTCTTCTTCATTCTCAGAAATTTCTGAGATTTCTGTGCTAAAATTGATACCAATGCAATCAAGATTTGACTGAGTCAACAACTTTGCTAAGCCTTGACCCTTCACCAACTTGGTGGGCTTGATCTCAATGTCATATTCCAACAGTTTTGCTATCCATTTCCCTCTTTTTCCATCTGGGTCAGCTTGTGTAAGAATATCTTTTATAACAGCACTTGGCACATATGCAACAATATGAGAGTGCAACACATAAATTCTGAAATCCTTAATTGCTTTCACCAGTGCATATGCTTGCTTTTCTAAGATATTATATTTCAATTCAGCATTAGCCAATGTCTTGCTAAAGAAAGAAATGGGCTGTTCAATACCTTGGCTTCCTTTTTGCAATAAAACTCCAGCAATTGTATCTTCAGAAGCAAATGTGAAGACCAGAAACTCCTTGGTAAAATCCGGGCTGATAAGGACTGGTGCTTGAGAAAGTGCCCCTTTGATCTCTTCAAATGATTTCTTGGCTTCAGCTGTCCATTTAAAATCTGCTCCTTTCCTTAACATCTTTGTTATATGTTTGACCACTTCAGCAAAGTTAGGAATAAATCTTCTAACAAAATTAACCTTTCCAAGAAAGGATTGAACCTCTTTCTTGCTCCTTGGCAAATCTAGCCTTTGAATAGCACTAACTCTATTAGGATCAATCTTAATTCCCTCTTCATAAATAATATGTCCAAGCAATTTGCCAGAAGTTAAAGCAAAGATACTTTTGGTTGGGTTTAAAGAAATACCAAAACTCCTACACTTTAGTAAGATCCTTTCAAGGTGCTTTAAGTGATCTTCTTCCTTCTTTGAAAAGACTGTGATATCATCAAGATATACCACCACTGATTTATCTTTTTCTTCAGCAAAAGCAATGTCCATAGCCCTCTGGAAGGTCGCTCCTGCATTCATGAGGCCAAAGGGCATCTTTGCATACATAAATGTGCCCCATGGTGTAGTGAAAGCTGTCTTCTCCTGATCATCTGGATGAACAAGGATATGATTATACCCTGAGAAGCCATCCAGCATAGACATTCTTTGGGAACCAACAATATTTTGCAAAATGAGATCCATTTTAGGAAGAGGGTAATTATCTTTCAGTGAAGCCTTATTTAAGTTCCTGAAGTCTATGCAAATTCTAATCTCCCCATTCTTTTTCCTGACTGGTACCAAGTTAGCAAGCCAATTTGAGAATCTGATTGGAACAATAATTTTTGCATCAAAAAGTTTTTTCACTTCTTTTTCAATTAGTGGCATCAGAAGGGGATTGATCCTCCTTAATTTCTGCTTAAAAGGCTTCTCATTTTGCTTAATTGGGATGGTATGTTGTATGATTGAGGAATCATACTGCTTTAGATCAGCATAGCTCCATGCGAAAACATCAATAAACTTCTTCATCATTTCAACATATTTGACCTTCATATCAGCTGATAAGAACTTTGAAATCTTGACTAATTTGGGCACAACTGAGTCACCTAAATTACAGCTTTCTATTTCCTCTTCATTAGCTTGCAATCTTGGTGCTTTAAACACATCATTTTGATCAAATAATTTTTCAAGTGGAATAAGGCCTTTTGGAATTAGGTTGTTTTGTAGCTGCAACACTTCAGACTTTTCCCTTGTCTCTGTTAACATATTCTGCTGATCTATTTGATTATGCTCAAACTCCTCTTTCAACTCAAGAAAGTTTCTTACCTGCTGATCATCTTCAAAGACTTGCCAGTTTATGATATTATCTGGGATGACTGGCCTATGGCGAACTTTCACTTCATAGCTATCAGAAGAATGTTTGGGAATAATAAAAAGACTGGCTGCAACAGCAAGAGAATCTGCAATAGAATTCTGATCTCTGGTTTTTATAGTGAAGGAGTAAGATTGAAACTTTTCCAACAACTCCAAAACTAAATTTCTGTAAGCTCTCATCCTAGCATCCTTTGTTTGATATGCACCTTCTACTTGCTTAATAATCAATTCAGAATCTCCACAAACAGCAATGTTTTTTGCCTTCAATTCTATCAAGGTTTCCAGGCCTAACACCAGAGATTCGTACTCAGCCATGTTATTGGTACAATCAAAGTTTAATTTGAATGACAGAAACTTACTTTCTTCAGTTGGACTAGTGATCCAAATTCCAGCTCCTGCCCCTTCTTTTCCTGCTGCTCCATCAAAGTACAATGACCAACAGCCCATGATATCTTCTCCTTCTCCTTGCTGTCCTTCCTGACTCTGATTTTCTGCAGGTTTATCTTCTAATTCTCTCCCAACTGATTCATTGAAGAGAATAGCTGAACCAAGACCAGTATCACATGAGTAAATAGGAAAATTCTGAGGCTTTTCTTTACTACTCACCATGTAGGCCATCCTTGTTTCACGGTACAACCTTCTTTGCTCACCAAACACTGGAATAGTGGCATATGTAAGATCCATCTGCATTGTGCCCTTGATTTTGGCTGCCCATGACCTTGAAAGAAGTATTCCAAACTTAGGTGGAATGTCTGCAACAACAATGTCCATGACAGTGGTTTTTGCTGGAATTTGTGTAAGACCCACAACAACATCTTTTATCAAACCAATGCAATGAACTCTCTTGGAATCAAAAGAGAATAAATCCTTATAAGGCCTAGTAATCTCCAACCCCAATCTTTCCATAATTACCTTAGGCATAAGATTATGTGATGCCCCTGAATCTAACATAGCATTATGTAGAGTCATGTCATGGATAGTAATGCTTATGTAGAAAGGAGGAAATTCTTCATTTTGTTCATCCTCAAGCCTTGGACCCAAGCATATAATAGGACTATCTTCTTGTACATTTAGAATATCAGCCACTCCTGGTTGTGAATTCAGCATTTCAACAATTTTTCTCCTGTACTTATCTACCTTGAGAATTTCATTAAAAGGGACTGCTATTTTAATTTTGGCCATCTCATTCTCAATATTAAAAACAGAGGTAGACTTGTCACTTTCTTTGGGAGGAGAAGAAATCTGAATGTCCTTTTTGTCAAGAGAAGGATCCTCTTTATTTTCACCTACCTTTGCTTTTCCCTTTTTATCATCAGCTGTCTTTGAGACATTCTTCTTGAACTGTGCTTTGTTTGCTGTAATAGGAACCTCTCTATTCCTGAGATTATACTGCTTTTGCATCTCAAAAATAGCATGCTGATAACCCTTTAAAAAATCTGAAGGTTCTTCTTCTGACTTTATCATGCTGGATTCATCATGTTCCTCTTTGGTCAAAAAGATTCCTGACCCTTCTTCATCAAAACAATGAATTGATTCCTCAGGAACTTCAGGTTCATCCTCTTCATCTACCAAATTTTGCTGGAAAGGAGGTCTCACTGGAGGATCTGCCTGCTGATCTCGGTTATCTCTTGGCCTTTGCTGATTTTGAGGTCTCCTAAACTGTGGGTTTCTAAACCGAGGTTCTTGCTGAGTTTGAGGAGCAGAAGCATTCCCAAGGGCTAATCTGTCCATCAATTTCTCCATGGTTTTCATCATTGTTTCAAACTTGTCTTCTTGAGCAGATGTAGAAGGCTTCTCTTCCTCTTTTAATTTAGATTTTGCCATTTTTGATTTCTTAGCAGCAAGCATATTCACCTCTACTTTAATTGCATCATTTTGCATGTCAGCAAGAGAGGCTGATTCCCTTTCTCTGAGTAAAAGGGAAAAATCTGAATCAAATGATTCAGCATATCTCAACTGTGCCAGGGCTCCAGGAGGCTTCAAATGAGCTGGAATAGAATTATAAACTTTGTTAAACCTCTTAGAGAAACTTTGAACAGTTTCCTCTGGAGCTCTCCTAAGACTGTTATACTCAGTAAGGGCTTGGACAGGGTTAGTTCTGCTTCCCCATTTTCTTAGAAAACTGTCTTCAAATTCTACCCAACTATGAATGCTTCCAACTCCAAGGGCTTTATACCATTTTCTGACTTCCCCAATGAAAGTCTGAGCAAACAATCTTAGTTTTACATCTTCATCATCCACTTCTTCCCTATCAACAAAATCATTGAACCTATCCACATGTTCTTCTGCTGTAATATCTTCATCACCTCCCCATGTTGGAATCCTAGCAGCATATTTACTAGGAAGATCATGCAAAACAACAGGGAGAGCTAGAGGAGCATACCTAGCAGGTACAACCATAATGAAAGGGGGAGCAGGGATAACAGGTACTGTATGACTAGTGGAACCAGAACTAGTATAAGATGTGGTCTGAGGACTATTTGGACTAGCAGAGGCAGAAGATAAAGTATGAGTACGGAAAGGGCTATTTGGACTTTGTAAACCACTGACAAAAGAGCTCCAATTTGGAAGAGGTAGACCAATTTTAGAGTTAAGCAAAACTTCAAAAGGGTCAAGCTCCTTGAGCTTTTTCAAGTCCTCCTCCTCTAATAACAATTCAGAAGTAACAATTTCCCAAAAGTCTTCTTTATCTTTTTGTGACACTAAAGATGAAGTATCAATGCCTTTCTTTTGTAAATCTAGAATGATACCAATAAGTTCTTCTTCATTTTCAGACCTCAACAACACTTCTTGAATTTTATCATCAACAATTTTATCTTCAGGACTTCTAGAAAACTCAGGAAACAAAGACTTTGAAATGTTTGAAGTACCTGGTATATCAGAAAATCTTTGTCTACTCCTTGAGATGATGTTAGGATTATCCACAGGACTAGGTGGGTTTGGGTCAGGATTACTCCTTGTATATCTTCCTCTCGAAGCCACCTTTTGAACTTTAAGATTTAATGGAGTCACCAAGGTAGAATGCAGCCTCGAAAATCTTCCTGAGCTCCTGCTACCTTCAGAAGTTCAGTCTCACAATTTCGGGAATGAGTAATCTTCAGGCTCCCGGCAGACGCACCAAAATGTTATCACAAAATCAAGCACTGAAAGGCTGCTAATCAGCAAGACTCTGTGTAACTATTTCAAACCAGACTTTTGACTAAGGCTTAGCCTCCTTAGCCTGAGAGGGCTCTCTCAAAAGGTTATTGATTTTAATTATTGATGAGATGGCTAACTCTTTCAAAGTAAATTTAACACATATGTTGGCTGGACAGACATTACAAAGACTTCCATTGGGCTCATGGAGTTAATCATCACTTCAGCAAACTATAAAACTACTCATTCATAGAAGTCAGGGCATGTAATGTTTAAACACTCAAAATACCTCTCATAGAAACCTCAACTTACAAATACACACAGGAAGTCAGAGCAACAATGTGAATTCTGAGTGATTGTGTATTTATACAGCTGTAAAACATAAAAGATAAAACAAAACCACATATATCTTGAGCATTTGAAACACTGTGTGAATCCTGAGAAGAAAAAGCAGTCATTTGTATTACTGAAATAAGTTTTTACACAAGCCAAAAATAAACTCTGTTTTTTCAAGTCTCCCACCCCCATTACATCAAAGTTTTCTCTATATATAGAAACATATCCTTAACTACCTTGAGCTTCCTCCTCCAGCATGAGGGGAGCTCGATGACTGCTACTAATTACCCCTATCTGCTATTTAACTGACTCATTAAATACATTAAATGCTGAACTGGAATTACAAAGAGTCCTAATTAAACTATATCTCTAATTCTGTCTTCCTCGTAGGATGATTCTTCTTTGCTCTTTGACACCTGTCTCCTTTCAGTTTGGCCGAGATAGCTGAGAAGAGGATGCAATGCTCCAAGCGAGCTTTGGATACTGGATGCATTAACGGTTCAATAATATTAGGAAAGAAAACCCCTGTTTTTCCGGTCCTTGTCTTCCACCACTCTTCGAAAATGTAGCAGCATGTCTCCAGCTCTTTAATACCCCAAAAATGATGAGCATCACCATATTTCAGATGTGTTGGAGGCTTCTTTGATGAACATGTGTACAAGCCAAAACAATACTCCTCGTATGCACCTCCTTCCAAACCCTAATAACCGAACATAAAGTGCCTTTATGATGAAAACTTTAACTTGAGACAAACACACTTCACTTTACAAAAGAGGCACACCTGTCATCATTTGAATGGCTTATGTTAACTTCATGCGGTCTTCTTAATGTTCCTTAGGTATTTCCTTTGGCAAATATTTGATCCTCCCATCAAACTGTTTGTCTTTGTTCAAAAACAACACCTACAGCAGTTTCGTAGCGCGCTACGAAACTGCTGTTTTTGGTTTAAACAGCTTGTATTTGTTCTGAGTTTTTTACTGCTTATACCTCCAATTGTTAAAACTCCTTTATATATGGCAGGGGTCTGGATGCCTTCAAAATAATGAAACTAAGCCAAAATTTTACAAAACTTAGAACAATACCTCTCTTTGAGTAGCAACCTTATTTATCAGCTAATTGATCTAGCTGAGCCTTTAAGTCTTCCACCTTCTTCCACTGACCTAGCTGTGATTCCAAGTCTTCAATCCTCCTCTTCATGGCTTTGTTCTCGGCCTTTAAACACATGTTTATTTTTTTGATGGATTGGTCCTGTTTGAGAGCTGGAACTGTCCATGTGTAGACATCAGCTACTGAATCCACCTGGCTTACTAGATTTTTACTTCCTTTCAACACAACTTTCCGATAGTTTGCATATCTGACTGCAACCTCCCTAGTGGCTTTCTTCACCTTATCAATTTCAATATTTTCTGCCTCCAGCTGGTCCTTTATGGCTATTACATTGCCTCCTTGGGAAATAATGACTGTTCTACTGGAGTGCTTTTGCTTGATTTTCTCTGCCACCTCTGTTCTAGGCAATTTTTCAGCTTCCTCTGTTCTAGGCAGTTTAGAGGCTTCCCTTGCTTGTTTTCTTGTAACAGGTCTTCTTGGTTTGAGGACAAATTCATCACCTGGTTCATCAAACCTTAGTCTTTTTGAAGCTTTAGATTTCTTAGTGCTTTCCGGTGATGATTGAGTCAAATCAATGTGCATTGGCTCAATATGTACTGGCTCAACCTGCTCAAACTCAATGGCCTCAAGCAAATCACTCAAGCTGGCTTTAGATGTTGGGCTTTCCTCAACAGCCAATGCTTTGCCTTTTTCTTTGCTTACTTGACTCCTTGTTCTAGCTCTAGACACTGTTTTAGATCCACTTGGTCCAGGTACAGTTTTCTTATGCTTAGCTTCCTCTTTTGATGATGGCTGAGGCTGCTCTTCAATAATCAGTGGCTTTACTGATTTACTCAACTGTGACTTGGCCTTCTTTTTATCTTTTGCCTCCTTTTGAAGCTGGGCTATTGTGGGCTCTTCATCAACTGATTTTTCTACTTCCCTAACTGGCTGTGGAGTAAGACCTGTTTTACTTTGGAAACCAGCCATGAAGATGAAAGAGTTCCAGTCTCTACCAATTTTCTGAAGACCATCCAACACTAGCAATTTAACCAAACCATGGTGAAATAACGATGTTTCACAGTCATCCTTTCTTAATTGAACTTTGTCACACATTTTGCTGAGACTACGAAACAAGTAGAATGGAATATCTATGGATGCTTTACCAGTAAAATGCAACAACAACTTAAAATGATAGGAGTAGACCTTGTTATATCTACCCTCACAGATTAAGTACTTCTGAATACATGTGAGAAGAAGAGCATAGTGCTCCTTAACATAGTTCCTAGGTACTGCCTTTGTTAGATCCTCATTCACATATGCTTCCTTTAGAAATTCTTTGTAGGGGTTCATATCAAATTTAAAGTTCTTAAACCACTCTTGTCCCCCCCTTGGAATCTCAGTTACAGCAACAATGGCCTCAGGGGACACTTGAACCTCTAGCATAGCAACTTTAGAATTCAAACCGGTGAAATTTAAGGCAAAATCCTTTGTTACCTGAGCATGGCCACCCTGCAGCTTCTCACAGAAATTCCAATAGCCGGCATCCTTGAAGGCTTTCTTCACGCCTTCATCTCTTAGTGCGAGGTCCAAACCTTCAGGCTCTGTTCTCTGACATTTCCCAGACCTATGCCCCTTCCTCTCCATTTTGCCTTTGAAATTTCCGCATAGTCAATTACCAACAGCTTCAACTAAACTGATGTTTCAATTCTTTTTCACTCAGGCTCGCTTGCAATTCAGGCTCACTTGAAAAACTCGGGCTCGTTTGCAATTCAAATATCTCATTACCCAGGCTGGCCGTTTACGCAGCATTTAAGATCATCATGAAAAACCTATGCACGGCAAAACCAATTTGAATAACATTAATGTGCATGCCTACAAACCTATTGGTGGAGTGATGGTTTATGAGTATTTGGGAGGTACGCCAACTGACATGAACGGACGAGAACGATGACTCAACAACTGACTTGACCCTTTGAAAAATATCTGCTGCAAAACGCAGGAATCCACGATTTCGCAGCGCGGCTAGTTTAGAATTGTCAAAATGTGCTACGAAACGGCTTGATGGTGACATGCTGCGGAATGGCTAAACCATGATTATGCAGCGAAATTGACCAATAAGAAACTGCGCTGCAAAATTACGGAAATACGCTGCAAAACTGACCAATAGGAGGCTGCGCTGCGAAATTATGGAAAGGATTGGTGATATGAATGAGACAAGACATGACTTATGAAACCATGATGGCGGAGGATGACCAATAAGATTAGATCACGTTTTACATCAAAACGCTTTAAAACTCCAAACCTAAGTAAGAAACATAGAATAAAAACAATTTGACACCAACTTTTGAACTTTAATTTGGACAAAAGACTATATATACAAATGTTTATAGTTCTAAGTGATAACACGTTCCTCAAGGTCAACCCCAGCCTCAATATGTACCCCAAGGTCAACCTCAGTATCAATTTATAGCTCAAGGTCAACCCCAGTATCAGTATTTACCTCAAGGGTATCAACCTCAAGGTCAATACTCGAGTCAAGGTTATCAACCACCTCAAGGTCAATCTTATGTCCAAGGTACGGGAACTGTGCCTTTCAATTATCAATCCTACCCTCAATCCGGTTATGGATCTCAATATCCTCAACCTGTCATGGGTCAATACCCCGGAATGAACATAGTGTGGGATCCATCGCAAGTTCAACAGGTATTGCAGCCAAGCGTACAGTTGTCATCTCAAGCTGGACAACCCTTAGTTGCTGGTTCACCCCAACAACTAGTCCAGTCTAATGTTCAAACTTCTGTACCTTCGGTAGTTACTCAGTCGCCCATTGCACCTAGTACTCCATCTCAAACGACTGCTGCAACTACCGCAACATCTGTTCCTTCCACCACACTTGCTTCTGGAGTATCGACAGCTCCGGTTTCTACTGTCTCTGCAACTACTCCTCATACATCTTTACCATTGTCTGGATCCACGATTCAAACTATGGTTCAGATGCCTGTAGGGCAGCCTGGTTTAAGTACGGTTGTCACTAGTCAACCACAATTCACTTATCAACCGTACCAGGGACAGTACCAATACGGGCCTGCTGTCCAACAACCAGTTTACCAGTATCAACCGTATCCTGGGTACACTTATCAACAACCTCAGCAACCCCAGTACGGTCCGGTTAATCCTGGTTTTCCAGGAGGATACAATATCCCGAATGCGATACCTATTCCAAGTTATCCTGGATATCCTCCTCTTGGGACTGGTCTTGTGACCCAGAGTTTTAGGGATCCTAATCGGCAGTTACCGTTTATCGCAACTTTGGATTTACCAGACTTGTCGCGCCTAACGAACGATCCAATAAATTATCTTCCGTTCTGGTCGCCAATGCCGAATAAGTTGCCCAGTGATATACCCAAGTTCGAAGGTAAGTCTGGAGAGGATCCGTCAAATCATGTGATGACTTACCACCTCTGGTGTGCTTCAAATTCCATCTCGGATGATTCGATCCGCTTACGTCTTTTCCAGCGTACGCTCATTGGTCTCGCGGCCAAGTGGTACATTGAGTTACCACGGGCCTCTTTTTACAATTTTAGTCAGTTAGCTACCTCGTTCCTAACTCATTTTCAGTTGCCGGTCAGATATGATAATGGCACGGAGCTACTAACTTCATTAAAACAGTCGACGTCCACTTATATTTCCGATCATATACATGAATGGAGACGTCGACGGCGATTAGTGAAAGTTTTTATCCCGGACCAAATCTTAGATGAATGGTTTGTTAAATCATTATTATCAAAGATTATTGAAGACGTAGCTAAGGCCGGAGTAGTTACTAAGGAGCAAGTAATTGCTCAAGCGCAGTACCTTGACTTAGTTTACACTCAGTCAGGTACGTTACACGAAAAGATCCCAGATATTCCAAAGTCAAATCAAATCGCTGCTGCTCCTTCGGGATCTCATGCTGCTGATGGCATGATTGGTACGGTAAATACTAAAAGCAAGAAGAAGTCTTCAAAGAATTCTTCACCCATTATAACCTTACCAGATTCCCCGACAGGAGAATCTTCTCCTGAAATTTCCGCTGATATTCACGCTGTAGAGTCATCTACGGCTAAATCAAAAAATGGTGGAAAGAAGAAAGGTAAGAAGAAGAGTAAAGCAGACAAGACTCCAAAGGAGAAAACAGAAAAGTCAGAAACCAGTGATGAAAAGCGCAAACCTCGATATCCTTGTCTTATTTGTGAAGAGGATCATTTTACAAGAGATTGCCCTCATCGGGCCGAGGTTGTGAAAATCGTCAAAGGTTCCCCAACTCCTGCTGTTTTGAAAGATCCATTTCCAAAGCAGGAGAGTAAGATGATAGGTTCTTCCTCGGGTGCCACTAAAGAACCCATATTGATGATGTCTCATGTAAGGATTGCGACTCGATCGCAAGATTATGGTAGTAAAAGTCCTATTGATGGATCGAAAGAAGCAGAATCTTCTCATTCAAATCCATCAACCTCAGCTCCCGGTTCCGATCCACTACAGATCGAGAAACCTAACCCTTACTTAGTAATCAAACCGCCCGCCAAGGGTGTACTTCGAAGGTCTGCTTTCAATCCACATGCGAGAGCGGCCCAGAATTACAACATTGTTGAGGATTTAGCTGTTTCACCCTCAGCAATGTCGGCTTTAGAAGTGCTGCAATCATGCCCAGCACAGCGAAAATTACTTTTGTCGGCTATAGGAGCTGTTGATGTTCAGGACCCGAACCTAATAATATTTGATATAGAAAATAGTACACCGCGTTTGCCTCATCAGATGGCTTTTCAGATCCCAGTGATAGTAAAAAACAGGCCTATTCATCGGACTGTAATTGATGAGGGAGCTTCCACGTGTATTATGTCGATACAGTGCTGGAGATCGCTTGGTTCTCCTTCACTAAATCAATCCCTGACAATTCTTAAGGCCTTTGATGGCCATGGGTTCCATCCGTTTAGCATTCTACAGGATTTGCCTATAGGGGTTGAAGGAAAAACTGTTAGTCTAGATGTGGAGGTTGTTGATGCCCCTCTAGACTACAACCTTCTTTTGGGTCGAAGTTTGTCTTACGCTATGACAGCGGTCGTTTCATCGGTCTTCAGAGTAATAAAGTTTCCACATAATGGCAAGATCGTAACTATAGACCAGCTGGCTTACTTTTCATCCGACCCAGCCTCTTCAGAGAGTATCCAGCATGTCGGTAAAATGACTATCCCTTATAAGGATGTTGGCGTAGGATTAGTTAAAGATGCCGGTTTACTGGGAAGTTTTCCTTTTCCTCCAATCAACGCCGTGTCTTCGTTTGCATCTATTCATATGATTACTTCAGACACTATTATTTATGACGATCCTTGGATCGTTCCTTCTGAATCTGAGATAGACTCATTTGGTGATGCAATGCTTTTGAGTCCATATGAAATAGCCTATGAAGCCGTGCAGTCTCTTACCGACCCAAGTTCAACCAAAATCGACCAAATGAATGTGGTCCGTGAGGAATCCCTTTTCGCGTCAACCTCGGAATTAATAACGTTTCCCGAAGTTGTGTCATCTGACGAACAACTTTGTGAAGTCCTGTGCGTAGACGATTTACCATGGGAAGATCTCCATCATAGATCTTCGTTTTTACCTGAGGATGATCGTTTTGAAAACGATTTCTCATCAATCTTTACAGCTGAATATGTCAAAGACACTTAGAGTTCAATGAAACATCCTGATTCAGAGCTGAATTTGGGAAACATTTCTCGCACTATTCCCATTGACATTTCAGTGAAGCCCGGAATTGTTGAACACATTCATATAGGTGCCTCGTGTTCAGATGACGAAATTCAAACATACAAGGCCCTATTTCAAGAATTCCGCGACGTGTTTGCCTCGTCTTACGAGGAAATGCCAGGAATTGATCCCGCCATTGTTGTCCATGAAATCAAGACTTACCCAGACGCTAAACCCGTCCGGCAACGTTTACGTCAGATTCACCCACGAAAAGCGGCTGCGATTAAAGCAGAAGTTGAGAAGCTGTTGAAAGCAGGTTTCATTTATCCGATCCCATTAACGGATTGGGTATCGAATATTGTTCCGGTTAACAAAAAACAGGGAACAATAAGAATATGTATCGACTATAGGGATATCAATCGTGCTTGTCCCAAGGACAACTATCCAACGCCCTATATCGATCAAATAATTGATGATTGTGCCGGCAGTGAAATATTTTCCTTTATGGATGGTTTTTCCGGTTACAACCAAATCAATATTCTACCTGCCGATCAACCAAAAACGACTTTCATTTGTCCATGGGGGACATTTGCTTATTGCAAATTACCTTTTGGGCTTAAGAATGCCGGAGCCACTTTTCAAAGGGCGATGTCTTATGCATTTCATGACATCAAGCACATTGTGCAACCGTATCTCGATGATTTGCCCGCTCACTCCTTACATCGAGCTGATCACCTTGTCCATTTAAGAGCAATTTTTATGAGGTGTAGGCATTATCGTATACGGTTGAACCCACACAAATGTGTCTTCTGCATAGAAGTAGGACGATTGCTGGGATTTGTAGTTTCAAAAGCCGGCATTCGCGTCGATCCCTCGAAGGTAGAAGCTATCATCAAATTGCCTCCTCCTTCGAGTCTTCGCCAACTCCAAAGTTTGCAGGGGAAAGCAAACTTTTTACGCTGATTCATTCCTAACTACGCCGAGATTACCAAGGGTTTTACCCGGTTGTTGAAACAAAATGCTCAATTCTCTTGGGATGAGATAGCTCAGAAATCTTTTGATGCGCTAAAGCACGCGTTGACCCATGCACCGTTGCTGCATCCTCCCAACTACAACCAGGATTACTTTTTGTACCTCGCCGCCTCTCATTCCACCATTGGAATGGTCTTAGTCCAGGAAGATGAATTCGGAACGGAACATGTGATCTATTATTGTAGTCGGACGTTAAATCCCACTGAGCTCAAATATTCACATGTGGAGAAATTGGCCTTGGCAGCTGTTCAAGCTGTCCAACGTTTTCGTCACTACATTCTTCTCCATAAAACTACAGTCATTTCGGATTGCAACCCTATGATCTACATTTTGACTAAACAATTGCTAGGGGGCAAGTACTCTAAATGGATCGTTATCCTGCAGGAGTTTGACTTGGAATTTGAAAAGTCTAAGTCTAAGAAATCTTTAGTTTTTGCGGAGTTGATGTGTGATTTCCCGCGTGCTGACACGGAAACTGTGGCAGAGGAACCCATTGCGGATGAATCTCTGTTTCTCATCAGTACTTTAGATCCGTGGTATGGGGATATAATTGTCTATCTCCAAACCCAATCCTTTCGGCCCGAACTTTCAAAGTCGGAACGTCGGAAAATTCGATTCCAGTCCCAACAGTACAAAATCATTGGAGATACTCTTTATCGCCGTGGGGCGGACTTGGTTTTTCGTCGTTGCTTAACACATGAGGAAGCTGAAAGGGTTTTGAATGACTGTCACTCTGGAGCGTGTGGCGGTCATATGTCTGGGTATGCCACAGCCCAAAAGATATTGCGCGCTGGCTACTTTTAGTCGTCTTTGTTTAAAGACTGTATTATTGCGGTCCGGAAATGCCACAACTGTCAAGTGTTTGATCGGAAGATGCGCGCACCACCTGCTCCTCTCCACCCTATAATTGCCATTGGTCCTTTTGCTAAATGGGGTATCGATTTTATTACATGTAACCCTCACTCGGTCGGGGGGCATGCGTATATCATCCTTGCGGTTGATTATTTTACTAAGTGGGCCGAGGCGATGCCTACATTCGAGGCAGACGGCAAGACAACTGCGATTTTCGTATTCAATCACATTATTGCTAGGTTTGGTGTCCCACAAGCGATAATCATTGACCATGGGCGCCATTTTCGAAACATTATGATGACAGAACTTACAGGCCAGCTTGGTTTGCGTCACGATAGCTCAACTCCTTATTATCCACAAGCCAATGGCCTGGTTGAGTCTATCAACAAAGTTTTAGTTATCATGATCCGACGAATCATTGGTATTCATTGGTCGAATTGGCACAACATGTTATTTTCTGCGCTTTGGGCGTACCGAACCTCAGTGAAAACATCAACAGGGTTCACTCCTTTCCAACTAATTTATGGTTTGGAAGCAGTGTTTCCCATTGAATGCGAAATCCCGTCACTTCAAATGGCTGTCGAATTACTTCCAGCTACTTCCGAAGAGGAGAAGTGTCTATTATACTTAGCTCAATTAGATGAGACTCGACGTGACGCTGCATTGGCAATCGAGACTCACGCAAAACGGATGAAAGCTTAGTATGATCACAACGTGACCCCTCGAAATTTTTCGGAAGGAGACCTAGTGCTATTATATGATCAAGCTAACAATAAATTAGGTGCTGGAAAATTCGTTCCTATGTGGCATGGGCCCTACATTGTCAAGCGAAAGCTAGCAAAAGGGGCCTATGAGCTGGTAGATTTTGATGGGGACTCTTTGGGTAAGCCCAGAAATGGACTTTACCTAAAGAGGTATTATGCTTAAATGATGGGTATGGAGATTTAGTTAGGTTAGTTTTTTCTTTCTAGCTGGTGTGTTTGTTAGTATAGACAGTGTGCTTAGCTTAGAGAGTGTGTTTTTCGTCGTTATTCTGGCTTATCTTGGTTTTACTCTTGATATTGCAGATGTCGACGCCTCTCCAAACGTACATTGGATTCGCTGATGGTGCTTGTCGTAGTACACGGAATATCTCTTCCGCAGCTTGGGTTATCTATTCGCCCTTTGACGAGTTAGTTTCTATGCATGGGGTGAGCCTCGGTCAAACAACAAACAACATTGCAGAATACAGTGCAGTGATTGAGTTATTGTCTGAATTTATTTCGTTTGGGATTCGGAGTTTGATCGTGAGGTTAGATTCTGAACTCGTTGTATTACAGCTTAATAGAGTATATGCCATTAGAAATCCAGTGTTATTAAGGTTATTTTTGAGAGTGCGCCTCTTGGAACGTGAATTTGATTACATTGAATATCAGCATATTCCAAGGTCATTAAATACATTAGCAGATGCAATTGCTTCTCGAATGTTAGACAGACATTTGCGATAATCATACATGTAAATTTAAAAACATTTCATCACACATGTTTAACAAGATAAGCCGGTAATAATGATATATATATATATAGCAGTGTGTCAAAATATACATCGTCTTCGATCATAGGTTGAAAAACACCTTATGATCGGCAAAATGATAAGTACAAAAAACCAAAATGTCACATGTGTCTACAAAAGTGACCAGCCAGTCACTGGTGGTGCTCTCTATACGACACCACTGCACGCGCTACCCTACACAAGAACCTCCTAAAAGGTCCTGGGACTACGACCACATAGCGCTGAAGTCTGATAGGAATATCGTCTATAGTCGTCTCTGGTATGTTTGCCGTAAGACGCTCTAGGTCCTGTTCCAACTCAGCTAGGGTCTCTGCGGCCACATCCTGTGGGGCTGGTGCTGGTGCAACTGGTACTCTCCTCTCGAAAGGCCGGAGATTGGCAGGACGCTGTGGACCTACATCTACATTTTGAAAATTGTCACTGTCAATTTTGAGACGATATAAAAACAAAAAAGTAAATAATTTAAAAAACTTGTGGAAAATGAAGTACTTGTGTCGTCCCACTGTTCTCCCGCTAGAAGAATCATGTCCGGATCTCCGCGAAAATCAACTTCGGCATACGGAAAATACTGAATCGAGAAGACCTGGTTCTCTAACCAGTGAAAATACTCCGGTCTAAATTGGACAACCTCCGTGCCCTCGTCAGGATGACGGACCATCACCGCAACCCATCACATCAACTTAGGCTCTCGGGGAAGCCCAACCTCAACAGTGAGCTGCTGCGGGATCAACATCGGAACCCTCTCTAGGGCAAAACTCACAACTAAGGGCCCATAACCAAAAGTATTCAGTTGCCCGTTTTTTGCCCTAGTTAGTTGGCCCTTTAAATTGGCCAACACAGCATCGCACCAGTTGAAAATGGTGCCCCGATAGCAGTCAATCGCCATCCGCATTTGGGACTCGGTGGCAATGTGCAAAGCGGCAGCGCCGCAAAGTCTGGTAACTGTAAAGGCAATTACCATAAGTTAAGGTAGGGATATCTTTTTGATTTCTATCCCCTTATCCTGGTTTTGGTTGTTACACCACTCTAGCCGTAGGCTAGCAATGGACTGGCCACCCGGCCTAGTCCCGGACAGAGTCAATTGTTCGCCCCTCTTGGGCAAACCAGTGAGAAAGTAAATATCAGAGGGCTCTATCTCGAGCTGGTGCCCTCCGATGTAAAAGCACTGATCCTGAACGTTCCACCTTTCGACCAGCCACTCTAGAAAGCGCACCTGGGCCCTCATGCCAGGTATGGCCCAGTATTTGTAAAGACCGCATGCCTTCAAAGCATTAATGGAAGGTTGATGATTAATCGCGCCCAAATCAACATCTTCGTGTTCCCTCTCGTGCCAATAAAGCATGGTGGGAAATCTACACACCATTAAACATCTGTTAGAGTCCATAAAATTGAAAATTTTTGGTTCATTTTGGAGAATTTGGAGTTTAAAAATCCACTCCGCAGTGTACGCAGCCAGCCCTTTAGAGACAGGGCGTATGTACGCACCTTCTCTTAAGGCAAGCTGTGTACGCCCGGCATTTTCCCAATGGAGAAAATGTCGGGGTACGCAGGTCACCCATGGGGCACCTGTGTACCCCGAAAAGCGGACCTTGAAACCCCCGAGGCCTCCAAAAAATAAATCTAAAGCCTAAAAACAAATTCTAAACGGATGGAAATGCAAGGGAGGATGTTGTAGAATACTTGATGAGACAGCGTTCGGTTTCGACGGTCGGATTCTCCGCAACGACCACGGGAAGTTTCTTGCCAAAAGCCCTTTTTCTCTCCTCAACAGTGAAATGGTAAAACCCCTTTTTATAGGTTTTTTGAGTAAATGAATGTTAAATTTGTTTATTTTCCACCATGAAAAGGTATTTTTCAAAGTATTTTTATCTATATTAAACAGGTATGAGTAATGTGTTGGTTTTTGTGCAGGATAAAAGGATTTTCAGGGAAAATTGTCATTTTTCACATACAAAAACATCAGAGTCATCTTTTAAGCCCTTTTCTGACTCCTAAAACATGAAAATATTGCCGAGCGTTTCTTTTACACTCGTTAAAATGGAATTAAAAGACGGTCCCCTTATAGCCCTTTTCTGACCGTAAAAACAGGAAAAGATTGCCGGGTTTTTGTCGTTTCAAATTCGATATTGGAAATAAAACGACATGTCCTTGATCACTTTTTACTTTTTAGGTCAAAGACACTAATCATGAAAGTACTCCTTGGTCGCAAGATCAAGCGGTTCTCTCAAGTATTATTTTATACTTTTTCGGGCTTGGGAGACACAACTTTACGAAAAAGTTCAACCTGGAGTCTTCTTAAGTTTTTTCAGACTCTCTAAAAATGAAAAACGCCGAGTTTCTCCTATACTGGACTCGTTAAAATTTCACAGTAAAGGACCTGTTCGATTACAAACAGGAACGGACCACTCCTTCTTAGGGTTCGAATCAAAACTAAGTTGGACTTATAATCAAGCATATGTTATCCTCCTCAAGCTTGTTAAAAATAAAGAGGTACTTGCCAGAAATGGTGGGGGAAAAGAGAGAAAAATGAGCCTATTTGTTATCCTTTGTCTCAGAAGAAGCCTTATCACCACTCTTGAACACGACACTTTTTCATTCGCCTGGGTTGGGGAATCCTTTGTCTCACAGTTGATCAAACCACATTGAAAGTCTTCAGCCGGGTATTAACTTTGGGTAAAATTTCACCAAGCCATCTGTTGTGTCGTTATGTGTTCAAGAGGTCTCTGCATATAAACCATTCATCTGCAAAATACCCGTCATCCATCTTGACCATCCCTGAGTCAGTCCTTACAGCTACATTTCTTCAACTTGATCTATGATTTCGTGTTGTGGGCTTGCCTGCAACGGGTCTCTTTCTATCGACATCAGCACATTATCTAGAAAGATGACCTAGAAATCGTCAGTACCTTGAAGTCTGCATGCATCAATGGCAGGTTTCTCGCCTTTGACGACAGTTTACATCATTGACTTTCGATCGAAGGATTCCGTGAAATGTTCGACATCAACTCATTCATTCACATCTCATGGATTGTACTGGGTACTTTGAGAACCATTGACATCACTGGTGGTCTCTCTCACACTTGTTAACAGTTTACATCACTGACTGGTAATCAAGTGGTTTCTACCATGTTCGGCATCAACTCATTTATTCGCATGGATAGAATCGTACCTGTTTGGGAAGTAGAAATGAAGACCCTGGATCTAGTTTCCACCATCCATGCTGCGAGGAGTTTTGTATTCATTATATAGTAGACCAACTATAAACAGATGGCTGCGTCCATACTGTGTCTACAAAAAGTCTATGATTATGATGTACTGCAAAATCATTCCTGTATCAGAGCAGTAGATAGTGTGTTAGTTAAAGTTTTCAATCTGAGTATGGGAATGCCTACCTCAGCGATGATATGATCTTATATATGTATTTTGTGTTGAATACTTGCATGTTCCGACTGGGCTCTCCACAAGATAATCCTTGAAATGATAAAGTACTTCACCCTTCCTAGATGATATGAAACCCTTATCTACTACAGGCTTCGCACTTTAGGGGGCAATCTGTTACACTAAAATTTGTCACCATGACTATTTGCAGTTAGTATGGCTCCATCAACTGTCATACTATCCTCCTTGGCAAGTCTTATACCTCTGCTCTCCATGTCAAACTCCAAGAAAGAGAGAAAGTCTTTAAAAATCTATATATCTCTGGGTACGCAGTTTCTCTTAGCCTTACCTGCGTGTACGCACCCCAAGTTCACAATACCTGCGTACTTGTACGCTCTATCTGTAAAGGGGAGGGTGTGTACTCCTGTAAAGGTCAAAAGGCGCAAGTTTCACTCCAAAAAAGTTACTTGTGGTCATTTCTAGAGCATTCTAGAAGCTTGTTTGACGTGTATGGAGCGCCTCCAGATGGTTCATGTATCCCTATGAAAGAGGAACTTATCCCATCAAGAGGGGAGCTATCCCATCAAAAGAGGGGCTTATCCCATTGATGGTGGACCTGAATAACTTCCTCTAGAGCACTATAAATACAGGCATTGGGCCAGAGGGAGGGGAGGTTGAAAGCTGAACATTCCTAAGGGTAGATGCTGCTGGAATTAGGACTCCCTTGTAAAGCTTGAGAGGAGAGATTCCCATCCTTTCCTAGCCTTATTTGGAAGTGGGTGAGCTGATCAAAGTAAAGGAAAACTCTTGCTGGACCCTAGGAGGGACCTGCACAACACCAAGGCTCAGGTTGTAATGGTTCCTTTTGTTTCCACTTAATACAAATGAACTCATTTTTCTCAACAGATTGTTATTCATGATTTGTTTCATATACTCCTTGGTCTGTATGATGGATATGTGTTATTCTATAAGTTTATCAGGTGCTATTTAATCTTTTGGCTTGTTAGTGAATGCAGGTTTCGAAGAGAAGGAGGAGCTCATCCAGATCGGGGAGGCTGGACTACTACAAAGCGTTGGACTAAAGGTATGTTAAAATCACCTGATTACTTGTATTCTCAATGCATGTTTAGAGAAAGGTAGTGTTTATTTGTCTTGTTTGTCACTAGAAAGCCTTTGCTTCTAGGGAGGTCGGTTTTGTCCGCATTATCGACTCTTTCAGCATGACACCACCTCATCATCATACCCTGTGAATTTTTTGAAAAACCCCATCCATTGGTGTCTTATAAAGATTTCAAGCACTTGGGGGTGTTGTTGTATCCTCACAGTGTTTGTGGGTTCTCTCCTATTAAACTCTCCTGTCATCTTGCTTGTGAGGCTTGAGGAGGAAATGAGAGGTTTGACATAAGAATTTTAAATTAAGGAGAAAATAGAGTTTCCTATGTATGTAATTCACCTCCCACAGTTGTTATATCCACTAGCTTTTAGAGAATTTCTAGCTCATTTGCTTGTAAATGGAGATGGATTTTCAGATCCTACCTCTTTAGAATGGTGGCAGTGGATAGTTATTGTGATATTACCTCTTGAACCCATCTTTGTCTATCTTTTAGACTGCCTCTATGTATCCTGTAGGCTGCTCTTGTAGACTGTTCCTGTGCATGCTCCTGTAGAAATTCTCTTGTAGAACGATGGATCCTTGCTTCTGGTGGGTGGCCAGAGTTATAAGAGGGACTTGAGTGAGGGAGTTTCAAGGAGGTGGAATGCATGAATGCATGCAAACGATGTTTTGTTTCCCACTCCTTGTAATCAACTCCCACCTTGTAGATCCATAGTTAACCACTTCTTGTCGTACTTCTCTTTGAGTTGATTGTGGCCACGTGTGAGAGGACACCCATTTTTGTATGTGATGACTGAACGAAGGTGGCCAAGTTAACTGGCCACCTTTTCACTTAGAAACCAACTACCTCATAACCTTTACAAATTTTGATCAAATTATGCATATGATTGAGTGAGCGGGATACTTACCTGTGGTCTCGATGCCATGTTGCAGTTGTCGAGGATCAGAGGTGCTACGTTGTTTATTTGCTGCATGGTCATTCTTCTTCCTCCTCTGTTGTTTGCGACTGAAGTCTGTTGTCTGTTGTCTGCTATGTGTTGTCTTCTATCTGCTATCTGGATAATCTTAGTGAAGACCTGTAATTGATGATTGCTACTCTGTGGGATAGGATGCTATAGGACCTAACCAACCTACCATCCACCCTTGGGTTTCTCCCTATAAGTTTTCGGGGGATCTTGTAGGAAACACAATCTTTGCCTAAATAGAAGAAATGAAGTGAAAAAAACAGTGGAATTGATGGGGGGATGCATGGTAAGGAGCGAAGGAGATGACTATATGTGAGGCATGGTTCCCTTTGGATCTTCTCTTTGCTCCTTGATTGTCTTTCTCACCCACTTGCAAATAAAAACTATGTCTGTTTTCTCTTTTTGTTTTGAAAAACACCTAGGCTACCTCAGAGAGGTTTTCACCCTAGATGTTTGCCCTGGGCGCCTCAAGGAAGGTTTTCACCCAAGGATCTTCTTATTCTTTTTTTTTTTTTTTCATATTTTGGTCACCTCATGAGGTTTTCAACCCAAAGATGGGACTCAGGCGCCTCATGGAGGTTTTCAACTAAATCCTTATTCTTTTTTTTTTCTTTTTTCTTTTTTAGTGACTTGATGAGGGAGGAGCTAGAACTTGCTCCACCATCATCACTATTTTATTGATATTGTCAATGAACTCTTGCTTTGATAAAGGCCTCTTGTACATTTTCAATCGGTGTCCATTAACAAGAAATGGAATGGATTCTCCATCTATAGTTCTGATTTGCATTGAACCATTATCATGGCATCTTTCCACTACATAAGGTTCGAGCCATCTTGTCCTTAGCTTGCCCTTGAAGTATTTATACCTAGAATCATATAACAATGACCAATCACCATCTTGAAATTACTTTTCCTTAATATGTTTATCATGCTATATCTTCCTCTGAAGCTGAACTATCTTTGTATCTAGGAGGGCCTGCATTCTGAATTCATCCAAGCCATTCAAATGGAAAAATATTTCTTTTTGTGCATGAATGAGATCCAAATATAGTTGGGTTGCCATCCTCAATGTTTTATATTCAAACTTAATGGAAATCAAAGACTTTTTCCCATAGATAAGCTCATAGGGTGTAAATCCAGTGGTGGTCTTCCATGTTGTATTATAGGCCTAGGTGGCCTCAACTAGTCTCTTTGCCCAATCCTTCCTACTACTGCTCACTACCTTGGTTAAGATGCTTTCCAGTGCCCTGTTGGTCACCTCCGCTTGCCCATTAGCTTGTGGATGATAAGGAGTGGAGGTCCTATGGTTGATTTTGTGATGGTTGAGTAGTTTTGCAATCATGTTGGAGGTAAACTGGTTGCCTTGGTCTGTGACTAGATCTCTAGGGTACCCAAATTTGTAGAGTACATTCTCCCTTAGGAACTCATCCACCTTCTCTTCTGTTGTTGCCTTAATCACCTTGGTTTCAACCCACTTAGTCAAATAATCAATGCACACAATAATGTACTATTTTTTCTTTAAAGGAGGGTTAATAGGCCCAATGAAGTCCATGCCCCACTTGTCAAATGGCTTGAAAGTCACTTGAGGTTGTAGGGGCATTTCAACTCTTGGAGTAGACTTTCCCATCCTTTTGCACCAATCACACTAACTAATGTACTTTTTCACATCTTGAAGAAGAGTGGGCCAATAATAGCTTGCTTGTAACACTTTGAATGCTGTCCTCTTTGCTACAAAGTGACCTCCACAAGGCCCATCATGACGGATGTTAAAAACTTTCTCTTCCCTTACACACCTTCTCAAGATTTGATTCAGGCTAAGTTTGAAAAGATTACCCCCAATCCAGTGAAGGGAGCGCTTTTCTTGACTATCTTTCTCTTTTCTTTGGAGGGAAAGTTTGGTGGGAGCTGTGTTGATACCAAATAGTTTTCTATATCAACAAACCATCAGGAGATAACTAAAATAGAAAACAAATTCTTGTCTGGTAACTGGTCGTCCACCATTCCTTCTTCACTTGTAGGCAGATTCATCCTAGATATAAATTCCGCAACAACATTTTCCTTACCAGGCTTATCAACAATAGTTAGATCAAACTGCTGTAATAAAAGCAACCATCTTATAATTCTAGCATTCACATTTGGTTTGTTCATTAAATATTTGATTACAGCATGGTCAGTATGCACAAATGTTTGATATCCTGTAATGTAATGCCTAAATTTGTTTAATGAATGCACAATAGCCAGGAGTTCCTTTTCCGTCACAGTATAATTTAGCTCGGCTTTTGACAGGTTCTTACTGATAAAATAGATGGCATAGGGAAATTTCTCCTCTACCTGACCTAAGGCTGCTGCTATGGCTTTGTGTGAGTCATCAACATGAATATGAAAAGGGAGGGCCTAGTTTGGGCCTCGAAGAATTGGTGAAGTGGTTAACTTACCCTTTAAGATGTCTAAGGACTCTTGACAACTTTTTGACCATATAAACTTAGAATATTTGGCCAACAACCCAAATAAAGGAGAGACCAACTTGTTGAAGTCCTTTATGAACCTTCGGTAGTATCCAGCTAACCCCAAGAAACTCCTGACATCCCAATGCTTTTGAGAAGGTAGGACCCTTTGGATGATTGCTATTTTTTTAGGTCCACCTGCGGTCCTTGTTGAGATATTGAATGACCTAGGACGGTCCCTTTAGTCATTAAGAATTCACATTTTTCTGGACTAAGAGACAGGTTCATTTCAATGCATTTGTGCAATACTTTGCCTAGGTTAGTCAGGGATTCTTGAAAATAACAACCATAAGGTGTAAAATCATCCATATAGATTTCCACTGGATCATGTACTAATTCAGAAAAAATACTCAAGGATGCTCTTTGGAAAGTGGTAGGAGCATTGCATAGGCCAAAAGGAAGGACCTATAGGAAAAAGTACCCCAAGAACATGTGAATGTGGTCTTATCCCGGTCTTCTGGGCATATTTGGATTTGGTTGTACCCACTGAATCCATTTAGGAAAGAGAAAAACTTCTTCCCTGCCAGACCATCTAGCACTTGGTCAATAAAGGGTAGGGGAAAATGACACTTCTTTGTGGCTTTGTTCAACTCCTTGTAATCTACACAAATCTTCCACTTACCATTTTTCTTGGGAATTAACACTAAAGGAGAGACCCACTCACTATCATAGATAGGGTAAATGAATCCCGCAAATAGCAGTTTTTGTAGTTCCTCTTTGACTATATATTTAAGAGTTGGATTCATCCTCCTTTGTGGTTTTCGGACTAGCTTGCAACCTTCTTTGATGTATATGTGGTGAGTACACACTAAGGGGTGTACTCCCTTCATTTCCTTGTAACTCCAAGCGAAGGCTTCTAGGTTTTCTATCAACATGTTGCATAGCTTTTCCTCTTCAAGAGAAAAAAG
The DNA here is from genome assembly GCA_031772625.1 of Pinus tabuliformis. Taxonomy (NCBI): domain Eukaryota; kingdom Viridiplantae; phylum Streptophyta; class Pinopsida; order Pinales; family Pinaceae; genus Pinus; species Pinus tabuliformis. The sequence goes on from CM062804.1 coordinate 616,360,884, forward strand.
AGATGGATTAATTTTCAAAGTTTTATCTGGGAAAAATTATATGGTTTTGACATGGAGTGGGTTGGAATTGGTCAAGCATAAGTCAATTGGATGATTGTTCTAGGTTTCCCTTACTTCTTCTTCTAATGGTAATGAACTAGGAGTTGGAATTTGGAGCAGGTGTTCAATTCAGTCATCCTCATCTTGCTTTCCTACTCCTATGGTTGCTTCCAAAGCATAAAGTTGGGCAGAATAAGCCTCATTTTCTTCCTCCTCCTCCAACCATAAAGGTAAATCATGCTCTAGAGAAGGTTGAGGAGGAGGGTATAGGATTAACTACTTGGATATATGCCCATTCTTGGTGGTCATATTCCCAGCTCTGCAGCTAATGTAAGCATCAGCTGTGGCCAACCATGGCCTCCCAAGGATGAGACAGTAACTAGTAAACTTAGCCTTAGGTTGGAGAACTAGGAAATCTGCAGGGTACTCCTAGGAGTCAATGGAGACCATCACATCCTCCACAATTCCCTTAGGGGTGACTGTGGAACAGACTACAAGTTGCAAAACTGTTGTGGTCTTCCTCAATGACCTTTAGAAGTTGAGCTTGAGCATGGTGTCCTTTCTCATCACATTAATGGTAGCCCCCAGATCAATCAAAGTGTTTGGGACAATGGTGACATTGATGTGCACATCTACTACAGGGCTTCCAGGGTCCAAATATTTTGGACATATTACCTGCCCCAACATTAAATCAGATAGTTTCCCAATGACATTAATGGTCGGGGCATCCCTTTTTATTCTTCCTGGATGCTTGAAGAACTTCTCCTTAATAAACTTATTGTAAATGGGAACATCTTTTATTGCTTGGAGAAGGGGGATCTTTACACATAGATTTTTCAATTCTCCCAGAAGTTCAAGTTCTTCTGGGGTAGGCTGGAGTGGTTGGGCTAATCTCTCAGGAAAGGGTGGATTTACTTTAAGGTTGATTTCCTCTCTTTCTTCCTCAACCTCCCTATGTGGAGAGGGAGGTTGGTTATCTGGGAGAATTCTCCCAGACCTTAGGTTGATCTCCTAGATTTCTACAACATAAGATGGGTATGATGTCTCTCCACTGTATACTTGTTGAGCCTGCGTATTGTTTGGGTTCATATTTGGCTGGGCAGGCATCTGGGGTTTCTTGGGTGGAGCAGAGTGTAGGAGTTGTGGTTGGGTAGGTGGTGGAGGCAATAGAGCTGGAGCATTGTTGTATTAGGGCCTCCACCCCTGGAGTGGGGTATTCCATTGAGGTTGTGGTGGCATGTGAGGTTGAAATGACTGGCTGGCTGGATGGGAATGATAGTGAGATGCATAGGACCAAGGAGGGGGTGTAGACTAGGAAGGATGAGTAGGGGTCCCCCAAGAAGGTATAGTTGTGGTTTGTTTAGGGTTGTAATATGCATGGGATGACCCTTGCATGCCTTGCTAGTATGGTCTAGGTCCAGGAGGTATCCTTTGGTTGATGTAGAAAAGCTGCTCAGTGACCTCTTCAACTCCTTGATATACAACTTTGAGTATGGGTAAAGAAGGGCACTTGTCTGTGGAGTGGTTTTCTTCACAGACTGAGAAAATCTCAATGCATTTCAATGGACATTCATTCCTAGGACACCTCCTGGTGCACCTAGGACAAAATATGGCCAAGGGTCTATCTGCTTCCTCTTGCTTCCTTTTGATGTTCATGGTATCCAATTGCAAGGCAAGGGTTTGCATTATCTCACTTTTTAAATCTTGCAGCATATTTCCAATTTCACCCTTGATGGATGAGTTGGAAGATGATGTACTGGCCATAGGTTGACTACCCCTACCCTTTTTCCTGGATGTCCTAGAATGGTTTCTAAAGATAGTCTTGATATCTCATAGGGTAATTGGTAGATATCTCCTCCTGCTAACAAATGTAAGGTATCTAGAAGGTCTTCCCTTAATCCTTTGAGCAGGACCAACTTTAGTGACTCAGGGTCAAGTGTGCACCTGGCCCTTTTGTAACTGTGCTGGAATATTTCTTCATAGTCTTCTAAGGATTCATCTTGGCCCATTGTCATCTTGAAAATATCTTCTTTAGTATCATTTGAGCTATAGTAGTCCCTATATTTGTTGTTAAAAGCCTGCTGCATCTGAGCCCAAGTTGTGATGCTATCTCTAGGTAAACCCATGAACCAGCACAATGCTGCATCCTTGAGGGTAGATGGAAACATTTTTAACTTTTGTTCATCATATGTATAGTTATAGGTTCAGAAAATAGCAAAAAACTCAAATAGGAAAGTGTTAGGGTCCTCTGTGGTTAGGCCATGGAAATGAGGTAGGGTAGAGGGGCTTATATTCTTCATCTTAGTGTCCCCATTGGTTTCCTTGATGGGGAAGGCACCCTCAACTCTCTCTCTATTCCCTTTGTCATTTCGGTTTTCAGCCATTGGTTAAGTAGGAATGGTTTTTTTTCTTCTTCTTCCCCTATAGGTTCTTCAAATATGTCAGATTGCTCACCTAAAGGTTCCTCTAGTTCACAGCCACCAAAGAAGAGAGAAGGTTGGCTGTTGGATATAGTGGGGTATTTGGAAAGAATTTCCCTAAATTGTCCCTACTCCTACAAGGCATGAAAGGAAATTTTTTTGGGTTGGTTTTGGAATATTTTTTTAGCAAGAAAGTGCTTTGAAGAAATGAAATTGCTAATTTTGAATGAAAACTACTGACAGAAGGAAACTACTTGCCGAATTGGATTCTACTTAGAGAATGGAAAGGAAAGCAGATAATGAAAAATGAAAGAAAGGAAGCTACTAGATTACTTTTGCAGAAATAAACTAGTGGAAGAAAGTTGAAGACTAGAAATAGAAGAAAAGAAAGTAGACTAGAAATAGAAAAAAAGAAGTAGTAATCACATTCTACTCTAACACCTCCCCAGCAACGGTGCCAAAAAGTGATGAGCGCCAGTATTGCAGCAAGGATGATGCAACTCTTGGGCTACTAGCTTTACTTATCAACCTGGTTTTCATACAAACTTGAAGGTGACAGTGCTATGTGCACAAGTTGAAGTGAAGGTCCTACTTGTTGTCACTTGTTCATCTAGCAAGAGACCCCAGGGGTTCCGAGCCAAACTTCTATAGAGTTAGAAGAAGCTTGATTCTTTGATGGAAGAAGAAAAAATCTATTCTAAGAGAGCTACTCTACTGCAGTAATGAAGAAAACAACATCTAATGCTAAATCACACCATATCCTACTTAACCATTTAAATAGATAAACTAAGCATAATGAAGAAAACAACATCTAATGCTAAATCACACCATATCCTACTTAACCATTTAAATAGATAAACTAAGCATAATTGCTAAATCAACACTAACCTAATGCTACTATCTAAGTTACAGAAGTAAAGAGCATCAAACTAAACTAATGTGTAAGCGAAGAAACTAAACTAAGTTTGTTTTCACATTTTTGGTGTTTTGGTAAAATCAAGCATGCAAGGAGTCAAGTAGAAGAGAAGGCAAAGATCGAAATCAGTGAAAGGAGGACGTAACGAAGCAGAAGTGCATAGGGACCGTTGGATTGAACAGGAACAATATTAATGGGAGATGAGCAACAAAGATCTTATTGTAGAATATTACGTGAATAGATGGACAAATAAGACTAATCGAAAGATGAATGACAAAGATCTTATCGCGGGAGGTTAAGTCAAGAGATGGACGAACATGAATAAATGGAGGATGAATGGCGAAGATCTTATCACGGGTGATTTAGTGAATAGATGAATGAAAAGGGTTAGTGAACGATGAGTGACAGAGATCTTATCGTGGCCGATTTAGTGAATAGATGAATGAATAGGACTAACGGAAGATGAGCGATGGAGATCTTATTGCGTAGGTTAAGTGAATAAATGGACGAACAGGGTTAAACAAAAGATGAATGGTGAAGATATTATCATGGAGATAAAGTGAATAGATGGGTGGATCACATCAAGTAACATGGTGAAAGAAGGGTAAAAAAATGCGCGGAATGATGGAGCGGGTTTTTGTAGGCGGTAAGCAGTTTCTTGTGCGCCCTTAAAGCTGTAAGTGGAATTCCAAAATTTTGCGCGATTAGCCTAACTGGGTGACATGTAGCACGAGAAAACCACTTTTTTCATGTGCTCTCGGGTGGATATCGACCGTGCAAGAATCTGCGCGAGATTGCGCGATAGCCATTGGATCAGGTGGGGTTGATCAACAGTGGAGATTGGCCAAGCTAGTTGGTGATCGGGTGATGCAATATTCGTTGGATCAAGGGTGCGACAGATCGATGGTGGAGATTTGGAGTGCATAAAGTAGGTGGAAGAATTCATGCTAGCCGTTGGATCAAGCTAGACAGATCGATGGTGGAGATTTGGGGCGCATAAAGTCAAGTGTTGAAATGAATCGGATGGTGATTTTTCAGGTTTGTTGTGGATCAGATGGTAAGGAGATCTATGGGTATAATTTGCTTAAGATGTGATTTATTGGCTTGTGCTTAAGTATTTCATGCTGAAGGAAATGAGAATGTGAGTGAGATCTATTACAGAAAGAGAGTGATTGAAGATGATAACAATGAAATGAACCAAGTACCGAATCAAGACAAGAAACTCCAAATCTCATGCGATAACTAGAAATTTGGAACACAACCAATCTACTCTACCCTGCTATAATGAAAATGTAGCTACTTCAACAAATGAACGCTTAAACCATGAATCTATGTGCTATACTGTTGTAATGGAAATGCAGCTATTTAAGCAAATGAACGCTTAAACCATGGATCCACGCTAGCATACATGTACAGTAAAGAGGAGTCTTAGCTGCTAGGGTTGGGCCCTAACCCAAGAGCTTCATACCTCTAAGTTAACTCAGTGCTAGCTCAAAACAAAACTTATTCTTATTATCAAAACAATGGATTACATCAACAACTGTCATAAGACTTGCAACTAGAAAATAAAGTAAAGTTTTACAATCCAAAGTCCAAATAAAATTTGAATCCTCCTGAGGTCCTAGGCCTCTCTATTTATGCGTCTAAAGTCTCCAATGAATTCCTTAAAATTAGGGAGGCTCGGATCCCAAACTAGAGATAAACTAGATCTTTGACTTCCACTTGCTCGACTGCCTTCTAGTCCTCATGATTTGGCTGGTTGCACTTTGAGTTGATGGAGGAATATTGGAATGGAGGGGTAGTAAATGAGGATTTCCCTCCTATAATTCCTCTCCCTTGTCCCGTTCAAGTTTTGACCAAGGTCTTTGCTAAAATTCCTTGCTTTTATCCTTTAATCCTGCATTACATGGACATTAGATCACAATGCAAAATATCCAACTCTAACTCATCTCATAAGAAAAATATAATCAAAAGTATGAAATAAGTTGCGAGAATAGTTGGTTTGACTAAGCTAGGAGGTGAATTAAGGCCCATATAATAACCCAATTATCAGGCTCATCATGGTGCAGCTCATCAATATCATGTTGCAATAGTTTTCCTTCTTACAACCTTGTGAACCGTTGTATTGGCGCTAATGTTTGCATAGTTGATCGGATCTCATCAAACAACCTCTGTTTTCCCTAATGTTCGTGCCAATCTTCTGCAAAGTCGGGTCCTCCTGCAGTGAAGTCCATAACTCCAAGGCTTGATCAAACAACTTGGTGTAGCCCTTGACTATTTTTTCTAAATTGGCCATGCCCTCTTTGATAGTAGCTTTGCACTACTCTTGAACCTCTTGAGGCATCATAGGCTATAACTTCAATTGCAGCTCTCATATTTGTAACTCCAATTCAAACCAGACTCGAACGATTTCGTCCTTTGATTCTTTTACTACCGCGACTAGTTTTTGGATCTTCTCCATGGAAGCTGCTTCAACCGAAGTGTTGAGTTCTGGCAGCTCATTGCAAGCGTGTCTAATGGATTCCCTTAATTTTTGACTTCGCGTGATGATTTCCTCCTTCTCCTTGAGTGCCTGCACCTTTTCTACAAAGATCTATTGGTTGCTTGTTTTTACTTCATTGATAAACAACAACATGCACTACTCCCTAATCCACAACTGATTGACGACCCCCAGGTGAAGCTGATGCAGGGTCTAGATAGGGAGTGTCACGAGGTTTAGGCCCAGATTCTTAATCTGTAGTAGTTGGGCCATTGCTTATTTTGTATCAGCACGCATGGCTCCATCTGGTAGCTAAACTATACATAGTTTCAAAGTCTTGTACATATCCTGAAATGATGCTCTCACTTGATGCAGGCTTGCTTGCACCTCACTCGCCTATCCCACGCTCACCTGTACTCGACCTGTTTGGACCTACAACTCGTGCAAGACTTGCTAAACCTTTCCTAGAGCCTGCTAGTATTGTTCCTCGAAGTGGCCCCAAATTTCTGAGGTCGTATCGTGAACCAAATCACTAATTTCATCTAAACCCCCCTTAGTGAGGACTAAAGGGTTCACCTCGGCTGATCAGCCAGACTTCTGTTTCTTCCGCGACCTCGTGGATGTCTTCTTTTATTTCTTCTTTACCACGAAGGGGATTCCCTACTCTGTGCCCCCTCCTTATTCCTCTTATGTTTCTTCTTAGTTTGGTGTTCACTATGTATCAGTATACTCAACGTCAATGATGGTCTGCAATGTTGTCATTTTTCGGGTTGTTCGTGCTTTGTTTGCCGCTTCCTTTTCTCTAGCAGTAGCCTCTTTCTGCTGCACAAATTTCTACCAGGCGGCAGCCTTCTAGGATTCGTTTTGTTTCTATGCTGCTGCTGTTTGCACGATGGTATCCTCCACTACCTTGCTTGTACTTGTGCTTGCATCTAATGGGGTTAGCCATTCAGGTGGCCATTTGGCCATGATCTCTGCTACATCTTCCTCAACCACCAAGTAAGGCAACTTGTGCCATGTCTTCTTGGGATCCCTCCTTGTGCAAACATGCAAGTTGTAGAAATCTGCTTTGAAATCAATGAGGGGGTCGTACTGGGCATACATTGTGAGTGACAACCTTGGCCTTTGGCTAATCACCCTCTGTAGATCCATTTCAAACAGGACCCAAAATATGTTTGCCTTCGTGACTCACGCAGGGTCCTTGGTAGCCCAGAGTGAAGCGAACTTCGGTGCCTATGGAAGTTCTGTCTCCTGCTGAGGGAATTGACTTTCCTCAGGTGTATGCCACTCCAACAAAGAAATTAGCAACAATGACTAGGCGTAATGAAATGGCTTGCCCTCATCTTGGGACTCCCTACAGTTCTCCAAAAATTAGTTGCATAAGTATTGAGCCTAGTTGTACTAGACTCCTTTGGCGCACTGCACAGCCAAAGAGATGATTGGTGTCATAACTTCGTCTCACGACACTTCTGCATGATCTTGGGTGCGAATATCTGCGTGGAAAACTATATTGCAGGATCCGTGATAGAGCAGATATAATATCCGCATGACTTCTTTATTAGCCCAAACTCTCTCTTCATCTAGTCTGCAAGTTTCTTCTCCTGTGTCTTTCCTCCATATGTTTTTGCTGGATCCACACCTTGATATGGTAGTAAGGTAATTTGGTGGATCAACATGTCCATGATTGGGATGGGTTCTCCCAGCTAGAGACACCAATCGTGCACTAATGTGAGCAATTGTTATACAAAAATTGTATTTGTATTCAGGAGCCCCATGGCCCCAACAACAATGACCCACTTCATTGACTCCAACTGTGTAACCTTAGATGCTTTATAATATACCTTAGACAGGTATTTGGTTGGTACCAAATGAGGGAAATTATCATGATCCCCTAAGTCCTAGTCCTCCATTTATAAGGTTGGTATGCATGCCAGCAACGCGCCCACAAACACCACCTTCTCTAGCAAGAGTGGTGTAGTGACCATGAATTTCACGTTTTCGGGGTCTTTAGGAACTTTAGTTGTGGCCTTGCATGGTGGGATATACTTTCATAGGAAAGTCATTGGCTCACCCTCCTCAACATCAATCCCCTCCATGCCTTCGTGCAGTTCTTCTTCAGTCAAATCCCTCAGCTTGGTCAGTTATTGGGACAACTCCATATTCCCCTTCTAGTAGACTTCCATGGGGTTTTTCCATGGTGACTACCTCACCAGGATCTGCTGAGGTTTCTTTTGCTCCTTATCAAGTGCCTTGGTCGTAGAAGGTTGCTATACAGAAGACTTAGGTCGGGGAGACCTAGGCGCCGTAGTCGGAAATCCTACAGGGACAAATTTTGCTGATTCTGTGTCAGGGGGAGTTGTAGTCATGCTAGCCACAAAACGTTCTCAGAGAAAGTCACGTACGTCAACCAACCCTGGTCATGAAAGGAGATCCTCCCAATTTGGCTTAAACATACAGTTCAACACTTGGCACACGGCAAGGTCAAAAAATTCAATATCAACTCTCAGGAAGAAAAGTGTCCGAATGTTGGGCAGTAGGACATATTTATAGATGATTTTTTGAGTTTGAATCCAACCTTTTCCTCCAATTTCTTATCATTAATGCATATTTGGTAGCAAATCTCCAAAGATATGCGACATAAATGTGTCTTCCCCGCTCCTTTCAACGAATATTTTTCCATCCAATCATCTACAGTGCTACCAACGGTCATTTGTCGGCCAGGTCGTGTGACACCCATCCTTGTGGCGCAGTTTATTTGGCATAGCTCCCCTCTACATCTTACTTCCATCCATCGTGCAACCCCATTGCTTTGTCTTTCCCACTTTTAGGCAGTATAGTTTATAGTCTCATACTTCCTTGTAGTTGCATGGAGTACTAAGACTATCTCGCTATCATATAGTCATTGCACAGGGGCGGGATCACCCCTGTATAGCTTCAATTGACTATAATTGACTTTTCCTAGAAACAATTCCCCGTTCAACTTCATAAGATGAACTGCGCCACCATCTGTAATGTCTTTGACGACATAAGGTCCTAGCCAATGCATTTGAAACTTCCCCAGGAATTTTGTGAGTTTGTTGTCATATAGAAATAACATATAATTGACTTGGAAGGTGCGCTGGTTGATATGGCGATCATGCCATGACTTTTCACGAGCCTTTTACACCTGTTGATGAAATCCTGTTAGAAAACGATCTTCTTCCAATTCTACAAGTTGTGCAAGATGCTCCTCCATAGTATCATGATCAACCATATCTGTCAATACTACAATCTGTTATCCCCTACAATTTCCTAGCCTGAGGAGGAAATTGAAAAAGGTAACCTCGAACCACTTTCGATTCAGTAGCTAGCCCTACTGAACCAGAGAGGGATCTCTCTATGGATTTGTCGATGAATAACTAAAAAGAAATAGGTTTTAGGCTAGATATACAAGTCTTGTTTGAGTATTTGAGAATTTAGGGTTTTTAGTTTGATGGACTAGGGATTAGGGCAGGTAATTAGGTCAAGGCCTCAAGTGTACAATAATAGGTATAAAGAGGAGCTAGATATCAGTGTGTTATGGTGAGCTTAATATTTTGTCAATGTAGTATATGTTTGAGGGTTTAAGAAAAAATAATGAGCATGTATAAGCATGAAGTCATTAATCATAGAAGAAAAGAAGCACAAGCATGATTTTCCACATAAACAGAGCTTAAATCTAAGAATTTTGTCTATATGACTGCAAGGAAAACCATAAGAAGAAGATAAAGCATGAAAAGGGAGATGATTTCATCAATTAGAAATTCATCTGAAAGTAAACTAACACCGTGGACTCATTGAAAAAGTATTCCTGAAATATAGCTGCAACTGCTTCTTGATTAGCAGTAAGAAAATATAAGATACAAGCCTCTCCACAAAAGTCCAACCCTTCTCTTTGAATGAGAAATGATACATATAGACTCAATAAAATAGCTTCCCCACCTTCAAGAGTTTAATTCCTAAGTGGTGGAATTTTTTCCAAGATTCTCTCAACCAACAAGAGAGAGTGAGAAGGTCAAACACAAACTCTTCTCTTAGACTTTGATTTGCGTTTTGCTTCTTTTTATGAGGACTAATTAAGAATAAAAACAACCTATCATGCCTATTTAATTATGATTACATCATCTAAACCTCTAACTACTGAAGTTACACCCTGAGTGACCAAGTCAAACTAAAAACCTGAGAAATTACACAGTGAAATTTTTAAATAAAAACTCAAAAATTTGTCATAAGCACATCGCCAACTTTGAGGACTATTTTAGGTCTCTTTAGGAGGTAAAATTTGAAATAAGAGAGAATGGTCAACTAGCCTTGCCTATCTAGTTTCCATAACATATTGAATTTTTGTAAATGACCCATGGGAAGGCCTTCAAAAATTGTTTCTCCCTAGGTGACTCTATAACCACAACGTCCATCTGAAAAAGGAGGCAAAAGGTGATTTCTTGAGGGTTTTTTGCCTTTTCTACTTGTTAGAAGCTCAGATTTTGGAGTGCCAATAGTCAAAATTGCATGTAGAGGCCATTCTAAATCCAAATATACAATCAATTTTCCATTTGGAGTTCTCCACACTAAGCGCATCGTCCAGGTCACTGCGTTGATAACTTACACTGTGTTTTTTTAAAATAGTAAAAAAAACATCAAAATTTGAAAATGACAAAAATTTCTTAAAATATTCTAATTTTTTTTAGTGAAACTATAATATGATATTCTATGCCACAAGGGAGGGCTCAGCAATTAAATCAAGCTTCTTCTTGTCCTTTTGTCTTGTTAGGGTTTCCTTGAGCTTCTTCTTCAAATGTTTGACCCTTATGTTGCAAATCATGTTTTGCTGATGTAGAAGGCAAGGCCCCTTCCAAAATCTGTGGAGAAAGCACTTGCCTATTTGCTACAAACACCAACCCATGTCCTCTCTAATATGTCTTGACCTCTTTCTCCTTTTTATTCTTTTTTCTCTTCTTAACTTTCTTCACTGCAATACTGCTAGATGGTCCTACTTCCATTTAAGGCACTAATGATAGCGATGGAATAGGTTTAACAAGCTGAGATGGTGGTGTATTAAAGATATCACTTTGAATTAAGGTTTCCCATGAAATATTTAACTGATTGAGGTGATGAAGGACAATTATCTTTATTAGAGAGTGATGGAAAAGAAAATTTGTTTGTTGTTCATATTCTTTGTTCTGTACAATGTAAGCCATATTTTCAATGCTCTTGCAAATGAAGCCAATTTATGTTGTTGTAATGTGGAGGTACCTGGAGATAAGCTTGGAGAACCTAGAGATAAATTGACTCTATTCTAGACAAAGTGCAACAACTCAAGGAAAAACACCGCGACCAAGGGAAAAGCACAACACTTTCAGGGAAAAACACAATGACCAAGGGAAAAGCGCAACACTTTCAGGGAAAAACGCAATGACCAAGGGAAAAGCGCAACACTTTCAGGGAAAAACGCAATGCCATGTTGTAGAGAAATTTTTGAGGCCTCCCCGAGCTCCAAATTGAGATCTTGATAGCTCGTTGGAAATCTCTATATATCTAATTGTCAATGGAGGCATCAAGAAAGTAATTTGGATAATCCAGCCAGGAGAAAAATGGTTTTCCCAAGGTCACTCCAGAAGTGAAGCAACGGTCATGTAGCAAGTGTATTTTAGACATTTATCCCAAACCATGTCACCTGCGTAACAAATGAAGGAATTTTTTATTCCTTGGTGTATTATTAACAAAAACCACTTTCACTTTTGTGAAATTCATATCCATTTGCTCAGAACCATTCTTTTAAGAAAAACTGGCCCTATTTGTGGCAAATGATTTGTCACTTGGAATGACTTCTTGAAAAATGATGGAGAAATGATGTTTACAAGCTAAAATTGCCTCGTACTTGCTGATATGACCTCCCTTGTGCCTCCTCTACTCATATTTATCTGATTCCATAGCAAACCCTAGCTCAATGGGAGAAAAAAAATAGGGTTTAGTGTAGGCAAAACAAGGGATTTGGGCAATTTATAAGAATGAATGGAAATAAAGGGGATAGGGGGCTTCTAAATTCTTAGGAAAACTTTGGGAGATAGGGAGGGATGTTAGGAAGTAGGGGAAAGTGGAATTTCAAGGATTAAGTGAGGGGAAGGGGTCCAAAAGGTAAAAATAAGGGCCAAGCCTAGAAAAGTGTAAAATTGTAGCAATAGGCTAGGGTTTGTGGGAAAATGGTGATTTTGAGGGATAGGAGTGATAAAAAATGTTTAGGAAGGTATATTAAGGATAGGGGAAGGTGTATGAGCATCAAGATACAAGCTTAGTTGATACTTTTACCATGGAGGTCATGCAACCAAGAACAATGCCCTCAAAACCCTAGGAGAGGAAAATGAGTTTTCCAAGCAAAACTGAGATACAAATATGGTAAACACAAGGCCACTTACTTGGATTTTATGTAATGGAACATGAATTTGATGATGAAAGCTTCTGAAATGATTATTTGGGAACCTTAAAACCTAATGGATATCTTGGAAACCCTAAAACCTAATGGGAACCTTGGTTGAACGAAATCATGATAAAAATGAATATGATGATGAAGACAACTCATGGCTGAAGTACACTCAGCACAAAGGTGATATGAGCCAGCAAGGAATAAAAATTATTTAAAAGGATTGGAGACAAAACTGAGACTACATCAAGTGACCAAATTTTTGCATGATGACCTAATGGAATGACAAAAATTTGACTGTGGAACCCTAACAAGACATTATAAGAGCCCATTTGATTACTGGTGACAGGATACAAAGATTGATGCTAACATTGTCTCCAAATGGGGATGGAAGCTCCTTGGAGGTGTCAAGAACACTATATACTAGGTATCCTTATCCATTGGGCAATAGATTCACTACAACTACAATCTTCAAACTGACTCAAATTAAACTCAAAAATGAACTGTACCATCAACTACAGACTCTACTAGAAATTGACACTGAAAAATATGCTCGGGATATTGATCTTATTCATCACACTTTACCTACTCTAACTGATCCATAAATGATCTGATAAAGTGAAGTCGAAGATCCAGTGTAACCAATCAAGTACGTGACTACTTGACTGATGCTTGTATTCAACGACATCAAGCATAAATAAAGATTTAGAAGATGGCAACTCAAAATGATACCTAAGTCCAAAACCTGTGTTGGTGGATCAAACAAACTCCACTTTTTCTGATGCTTGCAAAAGACTACCCATGGGGTCTTGAAAATCATGAAACATTACCTCTTGTTGATTAGCGAAAATAAGGGAGATGCCTTCAAATATAATGATTGTTTGTTCTTCTTCTTTTGGTCGATCCTTCTTAAATGGAAATGCAACAATGTGTTCTTCCATACCATCCAGATCATAGACAATATTTGTATGTTCTTGTAGATCTTCAATTGATGTATCCAAATCAACATCAAGACAAATTTCTACAAGTGGCTTTTCATGTATATCAGAAAAAAGAATTGTCTAGGCTTTGAAAAAATTCTATATCTTGATCATTTCAAGGTTGTTGAACATGTTAATAAAACTCAAGAAAACAAACATGTTCATCAATCAGAGAGGAGGCTACTGTGTGTTGAGTATGATCTCATGTATCAAAGTGATTAGCTTCTTTAGATTGTTGTTGGAAGGAAAAATCATAGTAGGCTCCAATTATCTCTTCATCATCCATACATTTGATATCATCAATACTTTTAAGATATGCAATAAAACCTTCTAGTCACGCCAAATTTGTAAAAGACACTTCCCATAATGGTCAGAGAACACTCTATGGAAATATTTAGGAGAATATAAGCTACCTAGGTTTAACCCTTCATACCATGATCTTGCTTTCCCTTCTAGGGTAGCCATAAACATCTTCATCAAACAATCTTCAGGAAAATAAATCTACAACCTATGTACATGCATGTGAAATTTGACCAAGTGAAGAGAAGCATGCTCTCCTTTATCGTCTTTGAACTTTGGCAAATAAGTCTACCAATCTACACAAGGCATGTGGTTTGGAAAACCTAGAATATGAGCACAATTAATAGGAGCATACCTTCGAGCAGTTGAATCCATTTTGAAACTACAATTTTTGAACAGTGGAGTCGCCATGAAAATTCTAAACCTTTTGATTCTTTGATACTGGAATTGCCAGGTGAAAGATGCAAAACCTTTCTATGTCTGATCACTTTTCACCATCAACAATCAGATCTAATCTTTTTTGTTCTTTTCCAAGGAAGATATATCACTGGTTTCCCCGAAAACGACGCCAAAATGCTATCCCCTACAATTTCCTAGGTTGAGGAGGAAATCGAAAAAGGTAACCTCGAACCACTTTCAGTTCAGTAGCTAGCCCTACTAAACTAGAGAGGGATATTTCTACTGATTTGTCGATGAATAACTAAAAAGAAATAGGTTTTAGGCTAGATATACAAGTCTTGTTTTAGTATTTGAGAATTTAGGGTTTTTAGTTTGCTGGACTAGGGATTAGGTCAGAAAATTAGGTCAAGGCCTCAAGTATACAATAACACGTATAACGAGGAGCTAGGTACCAGTGTGTTATGGTTAAATTAAGATTTTTCCAATGTAGTATAGGCCTGAGAATTTAAGAAAACATAATGAGCATGTATAAGCATGAATTCATTAGTCATAGAAGAAAAAAAACACAAGCATGATTTTCTGCATAAAGAGAGCTTAAATCTAAGAATTTTGATTATATGAATGCAAGGAAAAACATAAGAAGAAGAAAAAGCATGAAAAAGAGATTATTTAATCAATTAGAAACTGATATGAAAGGAAACGAACACCATAGACTCACTGAACAAGTATTCCTAAAATATAGTTGCAACTGCTTCTTGATTAGCTATAAGAAAACATAAGATACAAACCTCTCCAAAAAAGTCCAACCCTTCTCTATGAATGATAAATGATACATATATACTCAATCAAACAGCTTCCCCACCTTCAAGAGTCGAATTCCTAAGTGGTGGAACTGTTTCCAAGATTCTCTCAACCATTAAGAAAGAGTGAGAAGATCAAACATAAACTCTTCTCTTAGACTTTGATTTGAGTTTTGCTTCTTTTATGAGGCCTAATTAAGCATAAAAAAAACCTACCATGCCTATTTATTTATGATTAATCATCTAAACCTCAAACTACTGAAGTTACATAATTAGTTTAACTTTAACCGAGTCAAACTAAAAACCTGAGAAATTACACAGTGAAATTTTTAAATAAAAACTCAGAAATTTGTCATAAGCGAACCACCAACTTTGAGGCCACTTTTAGGTCACTTATGGAGCTCAAATTGGAAATATGAGGGAATGGTCAACTAGCTTTTCCTGTCTAGTTTCCAGAACATCTTGAATTTTTTAAAATGACATGCGGGAGGGCCTTCAAAAATTGATTCTCCCAAGGTGACTCTATAAGCGCAGCATCCATCTGAAAAAGGACGCATAAAGGTGATTTCTTGAGGGTTTTTTTCCTTTTCTACTTGTCAGAATGTGAGGCTCCATCCTAGGGTCCTCTAACTAAAAACTAAATTTATTTAATTTAAACACAATAAGAAGGGAAATAACTTATTTATAACTCAACATTTATTTGATGACAATATACAATTAAAATGTATTTACAACATATTAAACAAGTAAAAATTTTGTTGCAACCATTTACATAAGTAATCAATAAATGGAAGAATACATGTTCCAATAGCTTGGTTAAGATGCTCCTGACTCTTTTGGGATGATCCTCTAGACTACCCGACTAAATTTACCTCTCAGCCAAGTAGGAATGATTTCCTAGCTCAGGGAACCTCCACAGGTTCCCTAGCCCTCCGAACCCAAGTCCAACGGCTGTAGTGTGTCCAAGTTAAACCTAAACCCTCCCTTCTCTTTCTCCACAGTCCTCCCAAAACAAAATCCTCTAAAAGAAAAACCAAGACCAAGGATCCCCTCTCCTCTCATCATCCTTCCCCTTTTATGTCTCTTCCTCCCATCCACCTCAACCATCTATCATTAATGTCATGACTACCTCCTCATCCTTTCATTTAATATCCTTGACTTTTCTTACCATATATTATTCAAAGTAGATTTGAGAAGACACCTTGGGATATGGATAATTAATTTGGAAATTAATTAGAGAAGACCATATCTTCTCAAAACTAGATTTGAAAAGACACCTTGGGATATGGATATTTAATTTGGAATAAATTGGAGAAGACCATATCTTCTCAAAACTAGATTTGAAAAGACACCTTGGGATATGGATATTTAATTTGGAATAAATTGGAGGAGACCATATCCTATCCAAAATTAAATTTGAGAAGACAAGTTGGGAATTGAATAATAACAATAATAAAATTTATATCATAAAATAAAATTACATTTTCACAAATGTAGGTATATACCAATATTTCTTGATAATTATAAGTCAATATTTTCAGGTCAATTAAGCACTAATAAAAATTAGCATGATAAGACTAAGTAGGGAATTAAATACACCCATCCTTCAGAAAACTTCGTCCTAAAGTTAGAGTGAAAAAGATACAAGGAGTTCGAAAGAAATTTGCCAATAAGGCATAACAAAATAGAGAGAGTTATAGTAGTAAAATTAAGTAAGTTAGATAATGATACCACTTCCCATCAAGAGTCTCCAACTAATATATATATCCTCTTATCCTTCTTAACCTACTTCCTCTCCCACCCTATCCATCCTATGCTATTATATACTATGGCATCGGCTATACCAATCTAACCACTGATAAAACCAATATGGCGGAAGCGTCGACTATATCAACCTAACTTCCCCAACATGAAACTGGAAATCATCATCACATGCCCAGGGGAGCATGTCGATCAATTTCCTTCCACGATTCTAGGTTTGAAGGTTACATGGTGGGAAATACCTCCACCCCTCCTCACAACTAGGGTCAACACCCTAATATGGACCATACTACAATGCTGGTTGGATACTTGTCATCGAATAATCCAGTTAGGTAGTCTTGTCACCTACCATTTATATTTTACCCATGTCATAAGAGCGCATATCAAGTAGATACAAAATGTAATAGAACAATGTACATCTTACCTTTCCTCATTGGATGTATCGATATTCCCCATCAGAAGAGTAGACCTTGATTATCATATAGTTCTTTCCAATTTGCAGGTTAGTTCTCATTCATGCATATATATAACAACATATATATATATATATATATATATATATATATATATATATATAAGTGATCTTAAACATCATGTTATTAAGTCTAGTATCCATGTGTCAATTTTGTACTTCATACTGGAAATAAATCTTACACTATATAAATCATAATTTTGCTAAGTCATTCATTAGATAAATCATATCCACTTAAGACATACATGAAACAACAATAACTCTCATAATTCATACACTAGATAAATCATAACCAAATAAGTCATACATCAAACATTTCAATCATCAATACCTAATCCATCTAATGAATTATATAAATAGTTTCACCTGTCCAACTAAATGCATCAATATTACATAGTGTTCATAAATAAATAACATGGAACTACAATTAGAGCCTTAACATAGGTAGCTCTCTAAGTCAAAATGGGAATCACAAATGCTCAAAAAGTGAGGGGTAGTCACGATGTATAGTCTTTGCATCCTCCCAGGTAGTAGATCCTGGGCTATACTTCTCCCACTGGACCTTAACCTGGTCCACCATGCGACGTTTAAGATGTTAAACCCTATGGTCCAATATGCGTAATGGTTCAACCATTATGGTTCCCATGTCAGAGACCTGCAATTCCCTCAAATCCAGTTTGTGAGATTCATCAGAAACATAATGTTGTAAAATAGATACATGAAAAACAACACGAGTTTTATGAAAATGGGGTGGTAGTACAAGATGATAGGAAATTGGTCCAATCTTCTCCTTGATCCTAAAAGGTCCTATAAACTGAGGTGACAACTTTGTCCCTTTCCCAAACCGAATGGTGCTTTTGTTGGGTCAAATATGAATAAAAACTTGGTCTCCTACTTCATAACTTCGATCAATCCTATGTGAATCAACATAACTCTTCTGTCTATCTTGTGCTTCCTTTAACCTTTGTCAAATCTGTCTTACTTGTTCCTCCATTTCTTGAACTAATGCTGTCCCAACTGTTACTTGGTCCTCCAACTTTTCCCAACTCAATGGCGTCCTACATGGCCTCCCATATAGAGCTTTAAGGAGGCATCCCGATTGAACTGTGGTAACCATTATTATAGATAAACTCTACCAATGGTAAGTACCTTTACCATTGAGTCTGATTATCCATGACATACATTCTAAGAATGTCTTCCATAACCTGATTTACTCTTTCAGTTTTCCCATTTGTTTTTAGATGATATGCAGTGCTCAGGTTCAACTAAGTCCCTAGTGCTAACTGCAAACTTGTCCAAAACCTAGATGTAAATCGAGAGTCTCTATCAGAAATGATCTTTGTGGGTAACCCATGTAGTCAAATAACTTCACTTATAAAAATTCATGCCACATTAATAACATTGTAAGTGTCTCTCACTAAGATGAAATGGGCACTTTTGGTCAATTTATCAACTACAACCAATATAGCATTGTGCCTCTGTGAAGTGAGTGGCAATCCCACAACAAAATCCATAGAAATTACCTCCCATTTAGACACAGGGATGTCATGTGGTTGTAGGAGTCTTGCTAGATGGCGATGATCAACCTTCACTTGTTGACATTCGAGACATTTGGGAACAAACTGGACTATGTCGTGCTTCATGCCTACCCAAAAGAAGAGTTTCTTCATGTCCACATACATCTTCTTCACTCCAGGATGTGCACAATAGAGTGCTCTATGTGACTCTTTGAGGATGGTTCCTTTTATACCCCCTTCCTTAGGTATGTACATTCTCCCTTGAAATGTCAATAGTCCATCTGGTTCAAGGACATATCCCTCAAACTTTGGTTCTATATACTTCCCACTCTGGAGTGCTGATATAACCTTTAGCTACCAACTATCTTCAAAGAGTTTCTCCAACACACGTTCTCTCAAATTGACCCTCAATACTACTAGGGAGAAGGTTCGTGGCCTCCTACTTAGTGCATCGGCCACTACATTCTCCTTTCCCTTAATGTATGAGATCTCAAAATCACACTCAATGATGAATTCGCTCCACCGCCTTTGTCTAGCATTCATATCTTTTTGAGTGAAGAGGTGCTTCAAGCTTTGATGTCCTATTTTTAACTCAAATATTCCCCCAACAAGGTAGTGTCTCCACACTTTCAAAGCTAACATCAATGCTGCTAACTCTAAGTCATGGGTAGCATACAACTCTTATTGTTTCTTCAATTTTCTAGATGCGTAAGCTATTACTCCGCCTTCTTGCATCAATACCACTCCCAATCCTTGCTTCGAAGCATCAGTGTAGACAATGAAGTCTTTTTCCATGTCTGGTATTCGAAGGATCAGTGCAATAGTTAATAACCTCTTTAGTTCAGTGAATGTAGTGTACTAGTAGAAAATTATGAAATTAGTGACTAGGTTACTAAAAAAGTTGGTCACCGCAATTATTTCAAGTGAATTACTACTAAATTTGAGAAATTTTAAGTCACTGAACAAAAAATGACTAACTTAAACAACTAATTTAGTCAAGGGATAAAATATATGACTAGATAATAAGTGACCAAACTAAAAGTGACTAACTTAAATGACTAATTTAGTCCAGGACTAAATTATATGACTGGATAATAAGTGATAAAATTCACTATCCATCATAGAGGCCATAAAACCCAATCTTATTATGAAAAACATATTAATTATGCCCAAATTCCCATTCTAATATCTTGTTCATGGACATTAAACATGAGAAATACTTGTTTTAGTCCTTTTTTCATTCCTTGGCCAAGATATAAGCCCTAACTCCCATATATGATGTGGAAAACATCATAATGGAACCCTTATTCTAGATAGATGCATAAAATCCCTCAAAAGGGATTTATATTGTTATTTATGGTATTTTTCATGCAATGTAAGCCAAAGAAGTTTCATTTTGGGCTTGAGGCCACTGTTTCCATCCCTTTGCCATAGTACAAGCCTGAGACCCCATTCTTATTATCACTTCGGCAATCCAAACTTACAAGTGATAGGGGATTAGTAAACATTAACCAACAATAATCGTGTCCTCCATGTGGGTCCAATAGTAAGCAACCAACATCTCATGTGAAAAACATATTTGACGAGTAGTCGCGTGTCTTCAAAGGATTATCATGGTGGCCATCTCTGTACTCAAAAAATATATATCATGTTGATAAAAAACTCATGGTTATTACCATTTAATTTATTTTGTGTTTTGAAAAGGATATCAAAGAATAACATTGTCTAGAGTCTCTTCACTCTTCGTCAAAAAATGCCCTGCTCTAGTCTAAAACTCCACGACCCTTTCCGCGCTTGTGATTTTTGTGTGGGCCTCTAGGGCTTATCGAGTGTTGAATTCCTCTCACATGGTAGATATTTTGTAATGTCCTCTTTAATATTTTGACTCCGTCAAAATAAAATAAGATTTTAAAAAACAAAAACATAAAATTAATAATTACAATTACAATTAATAATTAAATCAATCTAGATCCATCTTAACTCTAGATATACCAAGTGCCTAGAGGTAGGAATGAAATATCTTGAGATATAAAACTCTTTTAAAGTGAAAAAAGGTTTGATCCCTCTAGGAATGTGGTAAATCTGAATTTAAGATGGATCTAGATTACTCATATACAATGAAAAAAATGAAAAAAAAAATAACAAGAAAAATGGCTTGCAAACTCAACATGTTTCTACATTTCTTTTGAAAATATTAAAATATTTATGATATTGGAATAAATTTAAAATAAACTAAAGTATTTATTATATGCCAATAACTTTTTTTACATTATGATAAAATTTTGGACGCTTCCCATTAAAATTCTTTGACTTATGAATATCATTTTCCCACTCCATTTAAATTTCAAGAATGTATTGTCCATGGAGGATTGGCGCTAAAAACAAACATAGATCGCATTCAGTTACCAACACAGTAAAGCAAAAGCTTATTGCAAAGTGATTGTCAAAGCTAGAAGTGGCCCTAGATATGTTGTTCATTGTTGGAATAAGGTGGATAAAGAGAAACTCACTGCGGAGAAGTATCATGGGCTACGGGATACAATTATGTGAGAGTCACAAGCACGATACCTACTTCATGAAAAAATTGGAGAAACACACAAACAAAGACAAGCATAGCTTGTGTGGATTATCCAAATCCATCACAAACAAACTTTATTTAGTAGACAATCATAAATTAACTTGAATGATTCCTCTATGAAGGGTCATATTTTCTTCAAATTTTATTTATAGTGTTATGATGTCGATCTAGCAACTACAATGCATTTTGTTTCTCTATAATTTCATGTAAAATTCCAATAAAAAGGTGCCATGGTTAGTGATCTGCTAGGTTGGTAACTGAATTAAAAAATTTGAACAGAAACGGCTGACCATCAGCTTGACAGGAGGGAGGTCAAGGAATCTGGTAGATAGTAGAAGCCCAAGGTAGGGCCGTTGAGCATGAGAGGATGCAACCAGAAGAGCCAAAGATTGATTTCTTCTTGAGCGACGGAGCCCGTTTTGGTGGCTTGCTACAAGGCTATGGCAACATCCAGGGAGTTTTATAGACCAAATATCATGATGCGAGCCAAGGAAACCATTGGAATATGCTTGATTTTCATGGTGCCTTCCAGGTATTGCACTAAAATCTTTATTTCTTTAAATAGTCAGAGGAGTTATCATCTAGGTATGCCCCACAAAGTAGAAGGTACTACATGACTATGGACTCTGAAGCTAGTGCAATGAATTCTCTGAGATCATAAGAAAAAGAGCTACTGGGATGCTCCCATTATGCTTGAAAAATATTTGGTTTTAATGCAACACATAAAACAATGGATGTGGTAGCGACAGTAGGGTCAACATTACATTGCTTTAATATTTTAGTTTTAAGTAAAGTTCACTCTTGGTCTAGAGCAAGGATTGTTAATGGAGAGTTCCCTATATGTAAGCTGATATGCGTGGAGGTTAAAAAATCATGGAGCATGGTTTCTAGGATGTTCTTCAAAGTAGAAGACACTACACTACTAGGGATTCATTAGAAGACACTACGCTACTATGGACTTAGAAATATTTTTGGTGTTTTCATTCCCCATTAGATTTCATTATTCTTGAGTACCTCTTCAATGTAAATGCTTTGTGTGTGCACTCCTTTTTGAAGATGCTTCTTCTCCTATGATGTGATTTAATCACCTCTGAACATGTTCAATGTGTGCATTATAACTAGTTGCTACTATTTTGAACTCCTCCATGGTGAAAATAATGTGCAATCGTGGGCAACTATTTGAGGTTCTAGATTGCATGCCAGAGAGGGGGGCTTGGGTTAGAAAGGAAAAGGTATAATTTTTTTTTGGAGATCACAACTTTGGGATATGACGCCGTGAGCATTGGGAGCGATATACTAATTTCACCATTTTCTCAAATACAACTAAAATATGTAAAAGTGCAAATAAAATATTAAATCTATTTTCTGAACATTGGAAAGTTTAACACTTCTAAAAATTTAAACATTGGTTTTGTTTTACAATACCCTTCCCAACCACAAACTTTTCACAGTGCGGGAAAATGACATCCCAACAAACTTTTCATAATGCCCGTGGGAAAATGACATCCCAACAAACTTTTCATAATGCCAAAAAATGACATCTGAGAGAATTGTGAATTATGGTTTTACTACTAGTGGACCCAATATGGAAAGCCACCATCAAATATTCAGTGCATTGATGGCGGTAGACCCAATATCGAATGCTACAATCAAATCTTTAGTCCATTGGGGCAGATGCAATATCGAATACCACCGTCGAATCTTCATGAACAAGAAGTGATTCTGGTGGAGGATACCAAGGGGATTTGTTCATACTGTACTTTATCATCTGGACCTAGCTAGCCAGATATCTCTATCTACTAGCTTCAGGTATCTCTCTTCTCCGCATCACGGCTGCAGGTAACCATTGCTCACGTTTTTTCTAAACTACCATCCGAGTCAAACTACCATCAGAACAAGCAATTACAGAGAACCCTGTGCAAAGGAGCACGATTTTTGGCCTCGGAAATCGGTGATGGAGTTCAGTCCAAGAACAATACGAGCGTGTTTGTTGTATGAAGTTTGATCCAAAGTTCAGGTCATGTGATTGACTCCGAGAGAGTCTTAGTTCTATCCGCCAACTTATAGAGACTATTTTTAGTGCCAAATAACTAAAATTCCAAAGATTTGTAGAGAAATAAGGCATCTCTATAGGGTTTTCCAGAGCTAGGAACTGTTATCATTCAAAACCTCGGAGACATATATTCTTGTTGTCATTGGCAATATCCATCTTCCTGAAGCAGTTTTCCTATTTTCTATATATTCAAAACATGGTGAGTCATTCCAAACTTTAAGTTCATCTTTAAAAGCATGAGACTACCATTTTGGTACAGATTAGAGTTTGATTTATACTATAAAAACTATCCCATTCTCGCTTCGAGACATGAAGCCGCAGATGAATACTAAAGATCACTTTTGTACATTCCATTTTGAGCCCAATTTGACACTCCAAACTATTTTTCTGTGGAAACCAAATCCAAAAAATTGAAATTTCCATCACATTGCGATCCCATATGGGTTGAATCCGACTCTCTTCGATAAAATCCTCAAGCTTTTCGAATCCATTTCTAGCCTCTTCCTAGAAGAGTGAAAGTAGATTAGCCCTACCTGTGGGATAAGTTGAGGGTGATTTTCATTCAGATGTTGTCAATGGAGGTTGCTGCAGTGATCCCTTAGGCGAGTCCAGCCTCTAGTGCATCGAAAGCTAAGGAAACACATATGAGGATTTCCATTTTGGTTGGGCTCCATTCCTCTTCATTTGGAAGGGCCTTCATGTCATTCCCAAGATTTCCAAAGACAATATGGAAGATTTTCTATCGATGCTAAGTGCATGCTGATTAGACAAACATACATATATATAGAGTGCTCCATTGCAAAGAGTTCATCCCATAATGGTTCATTTTTTCAAAGAGTTTTAGTGCCTCCTTGCCCTAGTCATTCATTGTGTATCCTACAATCATTTAATTCCATGAGACTATATTTAGTGGAGGCATTTTCTCAAATAATTCAACTTACTTATGAATGCACCCACATTTTTCATGCATTTCTATCAAGGAATGCACCCCCATGACATCAAACATGAATCCATTTCTACTTATTTTATCATGGATCTCTGTACCCTGTTCCTCTAAATTGAAACATACTACAAGAATACTGATAAACGTTTTTGAGTTTGGCTACATACTTGCCAATTGAATTTGTTGAAAAAGCTACAAGGCTTCTACACCATGCCCAGTCTCTCGAAATCCTGTTATTAATGCATTCCATGAGACTACATTCACATCAAGCATTTCCTTAAAGGAGTTCCAGGGCTTCCTGAACAAGTCCATTATGTGTATAACCTGTAATCATTGCATTTCATGACACGAGGTCTCTATGATGCATTTTGTGAAATAATTACCATGAATTTCCTATCATACATATCAATAAGTGAAATCATCACATCAACATCGAAATTGAAATACACTTTGAATTATTTCTTGATGGATTTCCATACCCTGCTCCAAGCCAGCACAAGCTGGAAGAAGACTAACAAATGTTTTGGAATTAGCTCTTATGCCCATTAATTTCATTTCAAAAAATAGCTTCAGGGCTTCCTTACAATGCCCATTCTGTATAAATCCTGAAATCATGGCATTCCATGAGACCACATTACATTGAGGCATTTCCTTAAAGAAATTTAGGGCTTCATAAATGAGTCGATTCTGTGCATATCCCCAAGCATGGTTGTTTGTGAGACAACATTTTGTTGATGCATTTTGTTAAACAATTAACGTTCCTTCCATATACTTCCACATTTTGCATACATGTCTCCGAGGGAATTTGCTACAACCACATCATATAGAAACCAATTTCTAATTATTTCTTCATGGATCTCCACACCTAGTTCTAGGGCTGCCATGTTACCGCAAGATGGAAGAATGTTGGCAAAGGCAACGGTCTCTGGCAATTGTCAATGCCATTAAGGTTGTCTTGGTCCCTGATGGGTTGATACCAATGAGGGATTTGTCTATTCAGCCTCTTGTGGATGGCTATGAACTCTATGGCATAGCTCTAGGGATAGTCTATACGATTAATTTGGGAGGAACTAAGATTGATTCTAGGAATGATACTTTGTGAAGAGGTTGGGAGACTGATAATAAGTATTTGAAGATAAAAACCACTGCTAAGAGTGATTCTATTAATCCCAACTTTATCAAATACAATTGTCTTATTAGTGACATTATTTCTCCTAACATGGTCTATGCAACAACATAGGAAATGGTTGTGAGTGCATCCAATACTGTAAACCCAAAATTTCAACATTTCTTAGATTTTTAGTGTGGACTCTATTCTCACATATTTTATTTGGATGCATTTTTGTGATATTAGTATCTGAGCTATATATATGTTGATTTGCAGTGCCTATATCAATGGCCAATCTGCATTAGTGGACTTTGATATGTCTAACAAGGCAAGGGGGTTGGATGTGTCTTTCTATCGAGACATTGTTGCCAACACTTTAGTTGGGGTGAAACTAGTCTAGATCCAAGTTGGGCTAACAAGTCCTCTATATAATAATATCAATGTTAATGCTATACTAAATGGGTTGGAAAAAATGAAGATAAGTAGTCCTACTGGAAGTTTGGACAAGCCCTATCCTGTTCATGGAAATAGTCCTATGAACTCCAAAAGAAAAAATGGGAAGATTATACCTATTATTAGATCAATTGTTGGAGATTTTGCTGCACTGAGACTACTAGAAATAGGGTATTGCATGTATATCCACCCAAAATCGAAGTGAAATAACTCCCCTCCAACCTTTTTGCCTCTTCCTTTGTATGGTGGGAATTCAGAAACTATGACCAACAAAGTTTCCCTAGGTTTCTGCAAGAGTGGTACTGGTAGCTATGTTTTGTCTGCACCTTCAAGTATGGGCCAGTTCTTTACATTTGTAGAGATAAATAATCCACCAACAACTTTAATGAAAATGTTATACTCGGCATGAGAATTTTTTGTGAAGTTTATAAAGGTGAACTAGAAGATGGGACAATATTTTGCTAAGGGATTTTGTCAAACATATCACTTGCAATTTATATGCTTCCCCATTTCACATACATGCTTACAAAGGCGTTCCATACAAACATATTCATCTCAAAACCACTCCCTTGATTCGTTCATGAATCTTCATGCCCTGTTCTAGAGTTGCGAAAGTGGCACACATGAAGAACTGTATAAAATATTTTGGATTCTTGCCCAATACCTTTATGTTGTATCTTTTCAAAGTTTGAGGGCCTCAGGAGCATGTCAATTATGTGCATATCAAGCAATGATAGTGTTCCACCAGACCACATTTTGTAAAACAATTACCATGCCTTCTCTATAGTTCCACATTTCACATGCATGTCTATGAGGACATTTTCCACAAAGCCATCCAACTAAAATCTACTTATAATTATCTTCACACCACCTTCTAAAGCTTTCAATTTTGCACACAATAAGAGAAATTAAATGTACCTTTTTCATTTTAATTATGTTTTATTCTAGTTATCAATGTTTTTTCTTAGTAATAGGGTATATGATATTAAGTTGTAGTTGGTGGACTTGCTCAATGGTTGTTAGAGGTAGCTGGTGAATTTTTAGGCCCTAGTTCAATGAATGGTGTGGTCTCTTTTGTGATCTGACAGTAGTCCAAGAGGTATTAAAATCCCATACTTTAGTTCCTCTATAGAATCATCTGTCTTGGAAAATAATGGACTGCTACAACCTGCTCTATTTTTCTCCCCTTCATTGCTAAGGAAGGTATTAATTTTGCATCATTGACATTAACTTTTGTTGCAAGACTTGGAGTCTTCATGCCTTCACCAATTTTGCAGAGTTTGTTGCTAGTTTTCTCGAACAAGAAGAATGAATGAATATGTTTTTCCTATCATTACAATCTACAACAATATGGAAAACATTCTTTCACAAAATCCTATCTCTAGTTAATAAAAATTTACCGTTTTGAGATGCTTCTATATCATCAAAAGCTGTTACCATGATCACGTATTATGGTAGAAATCCTTGAATAGGAGATCTACATAAGAATCTTTGCAAAAAAATGTACTTGCAGTGAATAGATGAAGGGCTTTTATACAGACATTGATGCTAGTGCCACCATTGCATTCAAATCTGGCAATGCTGACTGCATGGTGCATGCTGATGTACACTATGGAATGCTATTAAGAGGACTTGTGCATGAAGTCTTATGTTCCTGTTTATTATTTTTGCACACTACTACTAAATGAACAAGTCCTTAACTTTCACTGTCGTACTACAAATAGTTGCAACAAGGCATAAACAAATGGCTCTACTAGTACCAAATTTCACGTCACAACTTGTAGATCCCTTCTTAGACTTCTTACCATTAATTATATGAATTATTATCTTTTCACTAGGCAATCACTTAGTTTTAGCTCCATTCAAGCCAAAATTACAGTTCTAGAGTATTGATTTTGTATTAGTGATTGAAAGATTTCGTTTAACAACATCATTTCCAATGTGCAATACAATAACCCTTGATTATTCAACATAATACTCTTCTCCATCCTTACTGTTAAAATTTTTTGAAGAAGCATTGAGAAAGCACTTTCAACTTTTTAGAGCACACGAGCTATGAACTAGGGTGTTGACTTTATCTTTAAAATTCTCAAGATGACCTACATGTTCCTCATCACCTATTAATAGTAATTCCATTTCTGTAGAATTTTCAAGTTCGTATCATCTCTTCTGAGCTTCTTTGTAAATCATTGTCAAATTCTAGAGAATTTGACTTGTGAACTAGGGTGTTCAACTCATTTTTACAGTCCTAAACAACACCTACATGTTCCTCATAACCTGAATATTTCCTTTCTGTATAATATTCTAAGTTCTTAGAGT
Organism: Pinus tabuliformis; assembly: GCA_031772625.1. Taxonomy (NCBI): domain Eukaryota; kingdom Viridiplantae; phylum Streptophyta; class Pinopsida; order Pinales; family Pinaceae; genus Pinus; species Pinus tabuliformis. The sequence continues at coordinate 616,388,857 of CM062804.1, forward strand.
CATATCTTCTGATATTTTTCATAATGTTGAATATATTTTGAGAAACTTTGTTGAGTAGATTCTTTAATATAAGATTTAGACACGCCTAATAGTTCATTGGTGAGGGCTAATAAGCAGTCTTCCTCTTTTATTATAATTTCTTTGCATCTAGAAAAGCTACCATTGATGGTGTGCACCTATGAGCCAAGAATGGTTCGAAGGTTCTCAGGTGGAAAGTAAGCAACATCCATTCTCCTTGGATACTGATTAGGTAGACAATGGCCCCATTAACGAGTATTTTAATTCTATCATCAATCTAGCACCAATTTTCTCCTTCTGCAAGAACTACGGCGGAAGGATTTCCACTAAGTAGACTAGAAACAAAGTTGTTATCTGACTGCATTCCATTTGATTTCTTTTGTCTTTTATGAAAGGTTATCTGGTCCATTGGGCTATTTGTAGTTGTAGAAGAACTTGGAGATGATGAACAAGGAAAATTCATTATCAAGTAAGTTGAAAGGAGAATGCACCATTATCGAGCGTTTGGTGAGCTAGCGCAACCATGGAATATGGATCCTACATTGATTATGATAGTCTAGAAGACTTATCACATGCACACCTGCTTCATTAAAGAACTTTAGGGCTTCATCAATGAGTCGATTTTGTGCATATCCTGCAAGCATGGTTGTTTGTGAGACAACATTTTGTTGATGCATTTTGTTAAACAATTCACGTGCCTTCCATATACTTCCACATTTTGCATACATGTCTTTGAGGGAATTTGCTACAACCACATCATACAGAAACCCATTTCTAATTATTTCTTCATGGATCTCCACACCTAGTTCTAGGGCTTCCATGTTACTGCAAGATGGAAGAATGCTGGCAAAGGAAAAGGTCTCTGGCATTTGTCAATGCCATTGAGGTTGTCTTGGCCCCTGATGGGTTGATACCAATGAGGGTTCTGTCTATTCAGTCTCTTATGGATGGTTATGCACTCTATGGCATAGCTCTGGAGAGAGTTTATACGATTAATATGGGAGGAACTAAGATCCATTTTAGGAATGATACTTTGTGAAGAGTTTGGGAGACTTTTCATAAGTATTTGAAGATAAAAATTACTGCTAAGAGTGCTTATATTAATCCCAGATTTATCAAATACAATGCTCTTGTTAGTGACATTATTTCTCCTAACATGGTTTTTGCAACAACACATGAAATGGCTATGAGTGCATCTAGTACTGTAAACCTAAAATTTCAACATTTCTTGGACTTTTAGTGTGGACTGTATTCTCAAATATTTTGTTCAGATGTATTTCTATGATATTGGTAGCTGCGATATATATTTGTTGATTTGCAGTGCCTATATCAATGGCCAATCTACATTAGTGGACTTTGATATGTCTAGCAAGGCAAGGGATTTGGATGTGTCTTTCTATCGAGACCTTATTGCCAAAAATTTAGTTGGGGGAAGCTGGTCTAGATCCAAGTTGGGTCGAGAAGTCCTCTAAATGATAATATCAATGTTAATGTTATACTAAATGGGATGGAAATAATGAAGATAAGCAGTCCTGCTGGAAGTATGGACGAGCACTATCCTGTTCATGGCAATAGTCCTATGAACTCCAAAGGAAAAAATGGGAAGATGGGACCTATTATTGGATCAATTGTTGGAGCTTTTACTGCACTGATACTACTAGCAACATGGTATTTCATGTATATCCACCCAAAATCGAAGTGAAAGAACTCCCCTCCAACCTAGTTGCCTCTTCCTTTGCATGGTGGGAATTCAGAAACTATGGCCAACAAATTTTCCCTAGGTTCCCACAAGAGTGGTACTAGTAGCTATGTTTCATTTGCACCTTCAAGTATGGGTCAGTTCTTTACATTTGCAGATATACAATAATCCACCAACAACTTTGATGAAAATTTTATACTCGACAAGAGAAGTTTTTGTGAAGTTTATAAAGGTGAACTAGAAGAGGGAAAATGTTTTGCTAAGGGATTTTGTCAAACATATCACTTGCAATTTATATGCTTCCCCATTTCACATACATGCTTACAAAGGAATTCCATGAAAACATATTCATCTCAAAACCACTCCCTTGATTCGTTCATGAACCTCCATGCTCTGTTCTAGGGTTGCCAAAGTGGCACACATTAAGAACCATATAAAATCTTTTGGATTCTGGCCCAATACCTTTATGTTGTATCTTTTTAGAGTTTCAGGGCCTGAAGAGCATGTCAATTATGTGCATATCAAGCAGTGATAGTGTTCCATCAGACCACATTTTATAAAACAATTACCATGCCTTCTCTATAGTTCCACATTTCACATGTATGTCTATGAGGACATTTTCCACAAAGCCATCCAACTAGATTCTACTTATAATTATCTTCACACCACCTTCTAAAGCTTTCAATTTGACACACAATTAGAGAAATTAAATGAACCTTTTTCATTTTAATTATGTTTTATGCTAGTTATCAAAGTTTTATCTTAGTCATAGGGTATATGATATTAAGTTGTAGTTGGTGGACTTGGTCAATGGTGGTTAGAGGTAGCTGGTGAATTTTCAGGCCCTAGTTCAATGAATGGTGTGGTATCCTTTGTGATCTGACAGTAGTCCAAGAGGTCTTAAAATCCCATACTTTAGTTCCTCCATAGAATAATCTATCTTGGCAAATAATGGACTGCTACAGCCTGCTCTATTTTTCTCCCCTTCATTGCCAAGGAAGGTATTAATTTTTGCAACATTGACATTAAATTTGTTGTAAGACTTGGAGTCTTCATGCCTTCACCAATTTTGCAGAGTTTGTTCTAGTTTTCTCGGACAAGAATAAATAATGAATATGTTTTTCCTATCAATGCAATCTACACCAATATGGAAAGCATTCTTTCACAAAATCCTATCTCTAGTTAATAACAATTTACCGTTTTGAGATGCTTCTATATCATTAAAAGTTGTTACCATGATCATGTATTATGGTAGCAATCCTTGAATAGGAGAACTGCATAAGAATCTCTACAAAAAAATGTACTTGCAGTAAATAAATGAAGTGCTTTTATACAAAAATTGATGCTAGTGCCACCATTACATTCAAATATGGAAATGCTGACTACATGGTGCATGATGATGTACACTGTGGAATGCTATTAAGAGGACTTGTGCATGAAGTCTTATGTTCCTGTTTAGTATTGTTGCACACTACTACTAAATGAACAAGTCCTTAACTTTCATTGTCGTACTACAAATAGTTGCAACAAGCCATAAACAAATGACTCTACTAGTACCAAATTTCTGGTCACAACTTGTAGATCCCTTCTTTGACTTCTTAACATTAATTGTATGAATTATTATCTTTTCACTAGGCACTGATTTAGTTTTAGCTCCATTCAAGCCAAAATTACAGTTCTAGAGTATTGATTTTGTATTAGTGATTGAAATATTTCGCTTAACAACATCATTTCCAATGTGCAATACAATAATCCTTGATTATTCAGCAGAATCCTCTTCTCCATCCTTACCATTAAAAAAATCTGAAGAAGAATTGAGAAAACAGTTTCAACTTTTTAGAGCACACGAGCTATGAACTGGGGTGTTGACTTCATCTTTACAATTCTCAAGATAAGCTACATGTTCCTCATCACCTACTAATTCCACTTCTGTAGATTTTTCAAGCTCATAGCATCTCTTCTAAGCTTCTTTGTAAAGCACATTCAAATTCTAGAGCATTTGACTTGTGAACTAGGGTGTTCAAATCATTTTTACAGTCCTAAACAACACTTACATTTTCCTCATAACTTGAATATTTCCTTTTTGGATAATATTCTAAGTTCTTAGAGTCATGTATTCTGATCTTATTCATAATGCTGAATATATTTTGAGAAACTTTGTTGAGTAGATTCTTTAATATAAGATTTATATAAACTTAATAATTCATTGATGAGGGCTAATAAGTAGTCTTCCTCTCCTATTATAATTTCTTTACATCTAGAAATTTAGCTACCATTGATGGTGTGCACCTATGAGCCAATAATGGTTTGAAGCTTCTCAGGTGGCAAGTAAGAAACATCCATTCTCTTTGGATACTGGTTAGGTAGAAAATGGTCCCAATAATGAGTATTTTAATTCTATCATCAATCTAGCACCAATTTTATCCTTCTGCAAGAACTGTGGCAGAAGGATTGCCACTAAATAGACTAGAAACAAAGTTGTTATCTGACTGCATTCCATTTGATTTCTTTTGTCTTTTATGAAAGTTTATCTGGTCCATTGGGCTATTTTTAGTTGTATAAGAACTTGGAGATGATGAACAAGGAAAATTCATTATCAAGTTGAAATGAGAATGCACCATTATTGAGCATTTGGTGAGCAAGCACAAGCATGCCAGATGGCTCCTACATTGGTTATGATAGTCTGGAAGACTTGTCACTTGCACACCTGCTTCCTTAAAGAACTTTAGGGCTTCATCAATGAGTCAATTCTGTGCATATCCTGCAAGCATGGTTGCTTGTGAGACGACATTTTGTTGATGCATTTTGTTAAAAAATTCATGTGCCTTCCATATACTTCCACATTTTGCATACATGTCTTTGAGGGAATTTGCTACAACCGCATCATACAAAAACCCATTTATAATTATTTCTTCATGGATCTCCACACCTAGTTCTAGGGCTATCAGGTTAATGCAAGATGGAAGAATGCTGGCAAAGGCAAAGGTCTCTAGAATTTGTCAATGCCATTGAGGTTGTTTTGGCCCCTAACAGGTTGATACCAATGAGGTATTTGTCTATTCGGCCTCTTGTGGATGGATATGCACTCTATGAAATAGTTCTAGAGACAGTCTATACGATTAATATGGGAGGAACTAAGATCGATTCTAGGAATGGTACTTTGTGAAGAGTTTGGGAGACTATTCATAAGTATTTGAAGATAAAAACTACTGCTAAGAGTGCTTATATTAATCCCAGCTTTACCAAATACAATGCTCTTGTTAGTGACATTATTTCTCCTAACATGGTCTATGCAACAACACAAGAAATGACTGTGAGTGCATCCAATACTGTAAACCCAAAATTTAAACATTTCTTGGAATTTTAGTGTGGACTCTATTCTCACATATTTTGTTCGGATGCATTTATGTGATATTGGTAGCTGAGCTATATATATGTTGATTTACAGTGCCTATATCAATGACCAATATGCATTAGCGAACTTTGATATGTCTAGCAAGGCAAGGGGGTTGGATGTGTCTTTCTGTTGAGACTTTGTTGCCAATATGATAATACCAATGTTAATGCTATACTAAATGGGTTGTAAATAATGAAGATAAGCAGTCCTGTTGGAAGTCTGGACGATCTCTATCCTGTTCATGGCAATAGTCCTATGAACCCCAAAGGAAAAAATGGGAAGATGGGACCTATTATTGGATCAATTGTTGGAGCTTTTGCTGCACTGAGACTCTAGCAATAGGGTATTGCATGTATATCCACCCAAAATCGAAGTGAAAGAACTCCCCTCCAACCTAGTTGCCCCTTCCTTTGCATGTTGGGAATTTAGAAACTATGGCCAACAAATTTTCCCCAAGTTCCCACAAGAGTGGTACTGGTAGCTATGTTTCATCTACACCTTCAAGTATGGGCTAGTTATTTACATTTGCAGAATTTTGAAAGCAGAATTTAGAATTTTCAAGCTCATAGCATCTATTCTAACCTTCTTTGTAAATCATTGTTAAATATTAGAGATTTGACTTGTGAACTAGGGCACTCAACTCATTTTTATAGTCCTAAAGAACACCTACATGTTCCTCATAACCTAAATATTTCCTTTCTGTATAATATTCTAAGTTCTTAGAGTCATATCTTCTGATCTTCTTCATAACGCTTAATATATTTTGAGAAACTTTGTTGAGTAGATTCTTTAATATAATATTTAGATAAGCCTAATAATTCATTGATGGGGGCTAATACGTAGTTTTCCTCTCCTATTATAATTTCTTTGCATTTATAAAAGATACCATTGATGGTGTGCACCTATGAGCCAAGAATGGTTCGTAGGTTCTCAAGTGGCAAGTAAGAAACATCCATTCTCTTTGGATATTGATTAGGTAGACAATGGCCCCATTAGTGAGTATTTTAATTCTATCATCAATCTAGCACCAATTTTCTCCTTTTGCAAGAACTACGACGGAAGGATTGCCACTAAATAGACTAGAAACAAAGTTGTTATCTAACTGCATTCCATTTGATTTATTCTATCTTTTATGAAAGGTTATCTGGTCCATTGGGCTATTTGTAGTTGTAGAAGAACTTGGAGATGATGAACAAGGAAAATTCACTATCAAGTAAATTGAAAGGAAAATGCACCATTATCAAGCATTTGGTGAGCAAGCACAAGCATACTAGATGGCTCCTACATTGGTTATGATAGTCTGCAAGACTTGTCACTTGCACACCTACTTCCATTTCTATTGAAACTAGAACATTAATTGGGTCCCAGATATCCAATAGCAAGGGCAGACTTCTCGTTGGTTAGTATTCATTCCCCCCTCTACCTCCCCTTTCTCTCTATAATTCTACTTGTAGGGGTTTGATGTTCAATTTTTCTTTGTTCCCATTCAAAGATGTGTGCCAAAATTACATAAAGTTAGAGATGTTTTTAGATTAATTCTAATTTTCTATCATCAATTTTAATGTCGAAGTCATATATAACATACAAAGGGTTATTTACTGAAAGGAGAAAATTGTGTCTGGAATTGCTTTATTTTTGAAGGGAACTAGTTCAAATTGATGCTCTAATGGAGAATTCAACTAGTGTATGAATTTATCTCCTTATTCTAAAGTGTTAGGGCTATAGAGAGGTTTCCAAATTTTCAACGATGGAATTTTTTTATTATTATGTGCAAACTTGAAGTAAACTAGGTATAATGTTATATATGTGGTTTCCAAGAAAACTCAACAAAATTTTATAATTTAGAGATTATTTCAAATGATTGCTTGCTCAACTCTTTCATCTTTGTCATCAGATACTTCTTTGGCAATGTCCTTAATGAAAACTGGCATAATGCAGCCTATTGAATCAATTTTGAATTCATATTGTTATCGGGAAATCTAGTGTCTATGCAGAGCTGCTAGTCCCACTAAGGCTGGTAGCTACCTTAGAAACAAACATACTAAAACCACTTTTGTTTTCCTTTATGAGAGATAGATAAGAGAGGAAAGAAGGAGACCAACCTCTATCTTGTGCTTGGTTCCTTGCTTTATTCCTCTCCCTTCTGATAGACCTTTGCCACTTGCTTCCTCGTTTACCCAGCTTCAAAGAGTACCTGTAGAATCAAAGCAGCATAACACTATCCAAGAACAAAGATCTACTATCATAAACAATATAGGACCAGATATATATTGACCAAACAAATGCATATATCATCAATCATACAAGAATGTGGACGAAAACTCAAATAGCTTTATTAGTAATCAAGAATAGCAAAGAGGATTACAACCAATTGTTCTGACCCAGCGTCATCCTCTCAGCAAGAAAGCCCTTCTTCACCTCATGAAAAGCTTAGATCACCCAACACTATGATGTTACACCAAGAAACCAACAACACTTCCTTACAAGATACAAAATTCCAGCCTCTAACCCCCGGATCTCTGGGATGAGAGATCTATATATAGATATTTGTAGGGGTGTGAGTCAGCTCTGGGTTTTTGATTAGTGTCTTCTCTCTGATAGTTCTTGATTCCACTTGGAGATCTCATTGATCTCTTACTCATCCTTGGGTGATTCTGAGAGGTAAGTGTCACAGGAGAAGTTTCTGGAAGATTCCATGATCATCCACCTCGCAAACTGTCTCTGCCACTTGTCTATTCTCGTCCATCACACCCTATAGAAGGATTTTTAGTATGCATTGCACCTCTCGTGTGCATTTAGGTGGGATGCATCGCGCCCTCAGCATTGAGCAATCAGTATGGTCCAGTTTTGACCATTTCTGAGTAGTTTTTCGTGGAGAACTTCTGGGAGATGATGTAATCAGTTGACCTTGTTCTTTTAGGGGTTGGAACAACACTTTTAGGGACTTAGGAGCCCTTGGTTTATGGACATATTTGGTTGGGGTTGCAGTTCCCAAAAATGTCTATAACAGTTTCCCCCTAAAGCATGAGGTCGTTAATCTTTTGATGTCGGGTGAAATGATTTATCATGAGGATCTGAAGTTTTTTCGAGTTGGAAGGTGACCTATAATAAGATACAATACAATACATTATCTTCATAATATTTTCATGATCTAGCTGAGGCAGGCATTCCCATGCTCAACTTTATAAATTCATTTTCATGTACATAAGACAGACAATCGTTTGAGTGCAGACTGATGATTCTGGTAGAGCCATCATCCCTTAGATTGGATGATTATCTGTGCAGCAATGATGTACATTTGATGTCTTTATTTTCTTGAATATATATTGCAGCTCGGATGGATGAAACTAGATCCGGCGTCTATAATCTCGTTCGATCTTCACTCAAAGTACAAGTCGATCCATGTGAGCGATGTTCTGGAGTTGAACATGGAAAGACATCGCTTGATTACCAGCCAATGATGTAAGTTGTTAACAGGCGCGAGAGGAATCACCGATAATGATGATGACCCTCAAGGTACTACAGTACAATTCAAGTGGTGTGAATAAGGGACTTGGCATCGAACACCACAAAAAATATTTCGGTCGAAGGCCATTGATGTAAACCTATCGGCGGAAGTGAGAAACTTGCCATTGAGGCATGCAAGCTTCAAAGTACTAAAAGGGTTGTTCCTAGATCGACTTCCTGGATAATGAGCTGATGTCGACAAGAAGCGATCCATCATAGGAGGGCCTTAGTGAATCCCACATCAATGACACGGAACAGAACAAATGATTTTAATGGAGGTGAAAATGATTTGATGACATAATGTTCAGGATGGCGGTCATGAAAGAATGGAGAGTAAATGTATTGCAGTGGATGAGACACAGGTGAATTCTCTGAGCGACTTCTCTTGAACATATTGGTGACACTGACATGATGGATTGGTAGCGTTAACCCCAAATATGGATGGTGTGATGGACCCATGGTGATATGACCAGTGAACGGAACAACCCAACTCGACTCGGATGTGGAGTGAAAGTGTCATGTTCAAGAGCGACTTGCTACCAATAAAGTTTCTTCAAGTTTTCTTCCCAATTTTCCCCAGTCATTGCTGACCAGTACCTCTTTATTTTTGTCAATCTTGAGGAGGATAACATATGCTTGTTCTATAATTTTCCCTTTGGGCAAACCCATCGCTATGTTTTAACGAGCCTAGCGATAGTGAAAATCGTTCTTGTCTGTATAGACAAGTTTGTCGCTATTCGGTTTTAACGAGTTTAACGACAAAGATAACTCAGTCCTTTTCAATTTTAGAGAGTCTGAAAAGGGACGTAAAGAAAACTCCAATAATCCTTTTTCATCCTATAATCCCTTAAGTCCGAAAAAGTATAAAATAATACAAAAGCGATGGATTTTCGGTACTTTTAACGAGCCGAACAAAAAAAGCACTTGATCTTTTTGTGTAATAAAGGAGGGATGGCACTTCTGGTCACTTTAACGAGCTGGAGAGGCCAATTGATTGGCAATATTTTCATATTTTACGAGTCAGATGAAAAGAGCTTAAAGGAGACTCGTTTTTTGAGGAACGAGTGATAAATTCGGGTAGCAACTAATTCCAGGTAAGGTTTGGAATTTTCCAATCACGGCAGTGTCACAAGGATGGCTAACAGGATCACTCTTCGTAGCTGTTCCTCAAAAGGGTAAACAATCAAATGGAGGTGAATGATCGGCCAATACAGAGTGGAGGTGATGATGAGAACACGACCAAGGCTTAAAACGCTGATGATAATGCATTCACAATGGCTATTAACAGAAATTGGTTCATTTTTTAATGAGCTTAAACTCTGAGGGAACGTTTTCTCATTGATTATTGCTTAGGTTTAACTTTAACGAGCTTGAACTTCACATAAAAACTACTCCTGACGGGTTTATTTTTTAACGAGCTTTAACCTTGCGGTAACACTGCTGGTGGTAGGTTTATTTTTTAATGAGCATGAACCCTGCGGTAACACTGCTCGTGATATGTTTGCATGCCCCCAGCATAATAACGCAAATCGAGGTGCATGCCCCCCAAGCTTCATTGCATTCATCTCGGTGGTTGTAATGAAGGTTTACCTTCGAGATCTTCGAAAGACTCAACTTTGATTTTACGAGATCGTAATGAAAGAGTCGATTTGGAAAGGGAGTCGTTTCATTTTTTAATGAGGTTGACACAGTAAAAGAACTATCCTCATGACTCCTTGTTTCATTTTTTAATGAGGTCAACACGAGATAAGAACCATCCTCGAAATCCACCGTATTTATAGTATTTGATAGAAAATCAAAAACTGAATAATCTTCGTGGTAATTTGGAATATGGGAGAGATGGTGGTAATCTTCCCATGGCGCCTCTCTTATCATCATTGATTGAATGATTCCTTTTTCTATAGAATGTACATGTGACCAAGGATCTGAAGAGGTGCCATATTCCTTAGACCTGTCTATCTAAACACTTGATGAGCGTTGATTTGGGTTTTCCCCGCAGGCCAAGAAAATTGATTGCTACAATATTTCTAAAATGGCGATGATCCATGCTGACAAAATGTTTAGGAATCTTCTGAATCCATTAGATATAGAAGATTTCATATTGCAGGTTTCCATTGTGGCCACTTCCGCCAGATTACTTGGAGGCGGTAGGGAAAAAGTACCCATTAAGGAAGGGTCTTTTAGGAGGCCTACTCCAATATTTTGAAGTGAATGATTGCTTCCATGGATCATTGGAATGCTTCCCGTAACTTGTGAACTGTTGGGGAGAAATGTTTGTTGGTCGACGATTGTAATTCCTCCTTGGAAGGGAAATGCAATCTTCTTGAAGTAAGTCAACACAACTGCAGCCATGGCATATATCCAGGGCCTTCCCAGTAGGATGTTGTAATCGAGGTTTTCGTCGATTACTTCAACATCAATTTCTACTGTTTTGCCTCCCAGTTCAACTTGCAAGTTACTTAAAATCCCGTATGGAGTGTATGATCATCCATCAAATGCTTTTAACGTCGTTGACGATCTCGACAAGGGTGGTGAGCCTAAATTTTTCCAGGAATTCATCGACATAATACATGTAAATGCCCCCTCATCAATAATTGTTCGATGAACAATTTTGTTGAGGGCTTTCACTTGAACAAGGAAAGCTAGTTGAGCTGGTAACTGAGGGTCATATCCTTTATGATCAAAGGCCACAAGATTGGAATCCATTGGGTCAATCCCACCTATTGCTGATAATAAAGCTTGCTTTTGGGAGGGGCAACTTTGTGGTACCCAAGTGTCGACATAGCGGACGGCGATTGGGCCAAGTCCCCTACTATATTATAATGTGTGCTGCTCTGGCACGAGGATTAAATGTTGATTTTTGTACTACTCCCTTTGGCGAATTTATCGTTAGCTCAGGAATGATGGGTGGCACAACTTCGGTCGAAGTTGTTGTCGAACTACTAGGTTGATCATTAGCCTTGTTGTTTGACAACTGTGGATTCCCGTAATCTTTATTCCTTGTCGATATCAAAGCATCATTTTGGTGCTTCGAAACGGACAACATAAGTACTTGGGATCGGGAAGCATTGTCACTAGCAACCATATTTGTTCCTGGATTTGGAAACGGATCAGTTAATACTGCTGAGGTTTTTGTATTCTTGAAGAATTTTCTAAGCTCAACTTTATATGGACAATCTGATGTCCAATGATCCTCATCGCATATAAAGCATGGATGATTTGGTTTCCTATTTCCAGAAGGGTTTACAAAAGATTTTTCAGGAGACGACTCCTCCTGTTTCTTCTTCTTCCCTTTCTTTTTCTTCTTGCCCCCTGGTTGCTTCAGTTGTTTTCCCTTGTTGGTTGACATGGAATTTACCTCCGAGGCGAGAAGTTCTTCATTTTCATTTTGATCAGAAATCTTACGGGCTTTCTTAGATGTAGCCTTTGTCTATTTCGTGATTGTCGTACCTATCACGCCATCGTCGTCATGAGAGTCTTTGTTTGATTTAGGAGGAGGAGGAACAGAAAATTCCGGTCTGGGAGCGTCAGGGATTTTATCGTAGATTGTGCCAGACTGAGTATAAATCAAGTCCAAATATTGTGCACTAGCAATAACTTGTTCTTCAGTGACGACTCCTCCCTTTGCCACATCTTCTGTAATGGAAGGTAATAATGACTTAATAAACCATTCAGCTAAAAGCTGATCATGAACATATTTTTTTACCATTCTACGACGATGTCGCCACTCATGAATATGATCAGATATGTGAGTGGCCGTCGTTTGTTTGAAATTGGTAAGAAGTTATGTTCCCGTTTCGTACCTAATGGGTAACTGAAAATGGGTTAAAAAGGTTGTGGCTAGGGAACTGAAGTTATCAAACGAAGCCTTTGGTAATTCGATATACCATTTTTCTGCCGGACCAGTTAACGTTCTTTGAAAAAGGCGAAGCCTAATCAAATCATTGTTTAGGGTGTTTGATGAACACCACAGATGAAAGGTCATCACATGATTCGATGGGTCCTCACCCGGATTTCCATTAAATTGAGGAATATCTGACGGAAGTTTATGTGGAATTGTTTGCCACCAAGGGACATAAGCAATTGGATCATTCATCAGCCGGTTTAGATCTAGTAATTCTAGAGTTGCTACAAAGGGAAACTGTTGATTCAGGTTAGGCGAAGCATACCCAGGATAAGATGGAATCGCTTGAGCAGTGGGTCTTTGCATACCAGCATAATGTATTTGATGCTGGTAACTTTGATAAGGTTGATGGGCATAACCATTATAGTATGGTTGTTGATAACTGCTTTGGAAATGCGGTTGCCCAATACTTACAAAGACTTGTTGCTCAGGTCCTTGATATGATTGCTAGAATTGCGGTTGTTGAGATTGAACCAGCCATGGTTGTTGGACCATTTTCTGTTGTCCAATACTGGATGATTGACCAAGATGAGAAGTCACAGTACTTGTTTGAGCCTGAGTCACTCCAGATATGGAGGCACTAACCTGAGGTTGTGATTGAATCGCTGAGACGAGAGGCTGTTGTATTGCAACCTGAGAAACTTGGGGTTGACATACAACAGGTAGCACTTGTACTTGTGATGTAGTGACCATAGCAGGTATAGTGGGAATATTCGACACAGGGTGGACTGGTTGCATTGAATATACAACCCTTGGTTGCTGAGGTAGTATTGGTACCCAACCGCCGGATGTAATTCCAGTTTGACCTGAACTTTGTTGTAAACTCCCATATGGTTGTTCTTCAGGAGGGAACAATGAAAAGGAATACTGCCCCCCATATGGCGGAAATCCAATACTTAAAGGGTAGATTGGCCTTTGAAGACACATTGGATCAAATTGTTGAGTTTCAACATAAGAAATACCAGATGATAATCCGGATGAAGAAATAGGAACTGACCATGTCGTCGAAACAGTCCCTAATTGGACTCCAACTTGTTGTTGATAACTTGGCAGGACAGATGGTATACCAGCGAACATTGTTGGAGTAGCAGCAGGAGGTTCTGTTGCTGCTGCGTCAGATGACACAGTCCTGGATGTCGACGGTTGTTAAGACATATCTAGTCTATCCAAAAGATTTCCTAGTGATTCTACAAGAACTTGTGATGAAGGGAGACTAAATTCTAAGACCAACGAGGGAACAACGACATTATTCTGATTAAAATAAATTTTATATGCTTTGACACAACTTGTTTTTAAAATTTGTAAGAGTTGAGAAAAAACAAAAGATGACTCTAGTCGCCTTCGATTTTTAATGAGCTTGAAGTGACAAGTGCTTAGATGCACCTTTTCCTTTAAGGAGTCTGAAAAGGAATGAAAGAGACTACTCTGGAAATCTAGACAGAGGGATTACCAAACCAATCACAAAACTGCAGAATACTTTTTACGATATGGCAGTCAATCTTCCCGAATGCTGTGTTCAGTCCATTGCGATCTATAGGGCGGCAGACACGACTTCCTATGGATAAAGGATAAAGCCTATTGTGGTCTCCCAATATATACTCGACGGTACGTGGGAGCACAAGTCTGTACTGGCACTTATCGTCTCAAAGTGGAGGAATCACCCAACCAGCAATGAAAACAACAGTTACCAGGCTTTACGACGCTGGAATACATCTCTAGCCTAGACTTCTAAATGTTGTGCGTTAGGTTCCAAAGCATTTTTAGATTCATTAAATTTATTTTATAGTTGATCTTGCTTAAGAAATTTGCCTTTCAGGTTCACCACGTGATGTAGATATACAATTTCCTAAAATGCAATCTAAGATGATAAACAATCGTTTAATCTTCTTTTTGCAATGAAAATCCCAGCTACTAAGGAAAGAGAGATGATATTCTTTCAAAATAGAGCAGAGAGCACACACTATATGCACTGTCCTAAATCAAACCAACAAACAGTCTAAATGCAAATGCACATGCATGTATTTGTTTTCAGCCTTCTTAATGTGTGAATGATAAAAAGAAAGCTAAGCACAAATCTGAATTATTTTTCAAAGCGACATTACTAACAAGTTTCTTTTCAAGACAAAATGAAGACAATGATGACACTTTGTGATTTGGAATTGAAAACTTGCTTTCGACACTTGAAAAACTATTAATTCAAATCAAATACAAGAGTAACAGTGTAATCGACTATCAAGAACAATCAGATTCTCTTCTATGACTGAAAACGACACTTGCGACACTTCCAAATCAAGAAACGACAGTTCAATTACGCTACTTCTTTGTAAAAGAGAACTGAAAATGGATCACAATACATAAAAACATTTACAATTCTTTGCACAATAGAGGTGGAATAATGGCAAAGAAGGGGGTTTCCAACAGAGGTATACTAACTACAGACAGCAAAACTCCTGAATAGAGCTGAAAAGAGTGAAAAAACCAAAGTCTGCAGGTAAAATTAGCCCTTTCTGATCAACGCACCTATTACATAGGGATTCCAGTATGCATCCCACCTACAGCACACGAGAAGTGCGATGCATACTGAGATCCTTGAAGAGAGGGTGCGATGGTACAGTGCGAGAGTTTTGATCCAGTTCTTGATCACAGTTTGCAGCACAGTTCAAGGATTTAGGCCGAGCAAGTGGTCATCAGTAAATAAATCACAGGGGTAGATCTAAGGAGGTCACTTTTAGAGAGCTTGTAAATCGATTGTTTAGTTCATAAAAAAAACCCAAAGATAGACTGAAGCAACATTGATCTACTTTGCACTTGCATAGCAAATGCAGTTCGAAGTCTAGATGGCTTGACTTCAGGCTCCGTCTGTAAGTTTATAAAGCAAACAAATATAGACAAACAAACAATCTATTCGCTCCCCAGCGGAGTCGCCATTTTGTTATCAGGAAATCTAGTGTCTATGCAGAGGTGCTAGTCCCACTAAGGTTGGTAGCTATCTTAGAAACAAACAAACTAAAACCACTTTTGTTTTCCTTTATGAGAGATAGATAAGAGAGGAAAGAAGGAGACCAACCTTTGTCTTGCACTTGGTTCCTTGCTTGATTCCTCTCCCTTCTGATAGACCTTTGCCACTTGCTTCCTCATTTACCCAGCTTCAAAGAGTACCTATAGAATCAAAGCAGCATAACACTATCCAAGAACAAAGATCTACTGTCATAAACAATATAGGACCAGATATATATTTACCACACAAATGCATATATCATCAATCATACAAGAATGTGGAGGAAAACTCGAATAGCTTTATTAAAAATCAAGAATAGCAAAGAGGATTACAACCAATTGTTCTGACTACAGCGTCATCCTCTCAGCAAGAAAGCCCTTCTTCACCTCATGAAAAGCTTAGATCACCCAACACTATGATGTTATACCAAGAAACCAGCAACACTTCCTTACAAGATACAAAATTCTAGCCTCTAACCCCCGGATCTCTGCGATGAGAGATCTATATATAGATATTTGTAGAGGTGTGAGTTAACTCTGGGTTTTTGATTAGTGTCTTCTCTGTTATAGTTCTTGATTTTACTTGGAGATCTCATTGATCTCTTACTCATCCTTGGGCAATTCTAAGAGGCAAGTGTCACAGGAGAAGTTTCTAGAAGATTCCATGATCATCCACCTCGCAAACTGTCTCTACCACTTGCCTATTCTCGTCCATCGTACCCTATAGAAGGGCTTTTCAGTATGCATCACACCTCCTGTGTGCATTTAGGTGGGATGCATCGCACCCTCAGCATTGAGCAATCAGTATGGTCCAGTTTTGACCATTTCTGAGTAGTTTTTCGTGGAGAACTTCTGGGAGATGATGTAATCAGTTGACCTTGTTCTTTTAGGGGTTGGAACAAAAATTTTAGGGACTTAGGAGCCCTTGGTTTATGGACATATTTGATTGGGGTTGCAGTGCCCAAAAATGTCTATAACACATATGTTCTAGAACTTATTTAAGTATTCAAAGTTGTGCTAAATATAGCATTTTCCTTTGATGCAGCAGCATAAAAAATGCTCACAAAGGAAGTCATGAAATCCTTAAAGTTATTGTGCGCTCACAAGGAAATGAAGGCACGATTTCTCAAAAAGCCTAGCTTGTATTTGACATGTGTTTGAATAGTGAAGATAATGAAAAAATATTTTATTCAATATGACATCTTATTGTAAATCAAGTCTGTCACTAGGCTCACATGGTTCAAATGTTATTTTTTTCTCAGCATCATGGGAAATTTATGTCTATCTTGTGTAACAGAGGACTTGGAAATGTTTTAACCATATTCTTGGGGAAACTTATGAAATGGTCAACCTTGGAGGGATAACATTTATCACAGAGTAGGTGCTTGGGGCTTTATTTGTTCTCAAAGGTGTTAGTTATCTTGAAAAGACTTCTAGGTTGGTCTGGATGATTAGGTATCTCTTGATGTGGTATACAATTCTCTTTTTTTCAAATCTCATTACTTCCTAGAATTTGTTAATTCAAGGGATACAAATTTTTTTCTAGTTAAATAGGTTAGCCACCATCCTCTAATGGGCCTAGCCTATGCAAAAAACATACATTTTTCATACATTCTGTCCTCAAGTAAAAACAAAGTTTCTTGGCAACTGTTTGGTATTTATCCACCTGGAAGATCACTTCTCAGAAATATTTTTCTCTCTTTTCTGATTAGATAACCGTCCTTTTAGATATATGTATCATGCATGTTTGTAAATTGGTTGTTTCTGTTGACTAGCAGTGGTATTTCTTTTGTTTAATTTTAATTTTTAATTTTTATTCTATAATGCATTTCTTGGGAAAATCCATTGGCTACTTCCCCCGATTCTGAGGATGATGCCTAGGGTAAGCCAGATTCTATAAAATCTTGGAGCTTTGTCATGTCACTTAGGAGAAGAGAACCTAGGTGGGAAGTATAACCTTCTACCATGCAACCACTTGGGCTAGAACCAATCAACAATTGGAAGTGGTATTTTTCTTTATTTTTGGTTTTTAATAAATAAAATACCTTGATTCTAGCTTTATTTTCCATTTTTGTATTCAGCTACAAAATTTTCCTTAAGGTTGTTGCTTGGGTGAAATTCAAACATGGTATTTTTTTGTAAAAATTTCTAAAAGTCTTGGAAATACATGATAGAGTTATTAAGTCCACTAAGCTTATTTCTTTGCAAATAACTTTATAGCTTTTCTTGAGTATGGCTTAAATTGTCTAAAGGATAGCATAACCATATAGAAGGAGAATTTTCATGTATACAAGCTTGATTTTGTTTATATTATTCAAGGCATAGTCAGTTGCAGGAAATGCTCTATGTACTTCTCTTGATCTCAAGCTCCATCATTCTAGAATATCTCTTGTCATTTGAAAATCATATAAGAGAACTTGTTTGACCAATGACAAAGTCAAAAAAACATTTCTTTGTTTCACTGTGATATTAAAAAGGTGATATTCTCATGAAAATTTATATTTGCAATCTCTTTTAGTTATAAAAATTTTGAGTTGTATTTTCAAGCCAACTATTTTGTTCTAGAAGGGAAAAATTTAATCATAAGTTGAGTTTCTCTCTACAATGTTAACTATAATGACATTCATTTAAAAACAAAATCATAATATTGCTTTAGATTGGAGATAACCTCCAAAGGGCTATGCAACACTCCAAGAGGCCATTTAACGGATAATTTTTGCATTACACTTTGGAGGCAATGAATATCTTATTTGAATTGACTTGGACAATTGGTGTTTGTTTGCAACCTATGATTTTTATGGTGATAAAACTTGCTAATTTGTGTATGCATGGGTTTTTCAGGATGTTTGGTGCTAAAGAAATCTAGAGAGATCTAGATTTGGTGCTACCTCCATCTAAATTTCATAACCTAATTTTTCAACGAACTTAGATTGATTGACTAGGTGAGATGGTGTTACAAATTTGACTATAGGAGATAAAGTGTTGCTGTACTTTCAACCTTATGGTTGGTTTGGGCATGAAAATCAATCCTCTTTAGTTTTCACTTTCTTTATCTATAAAGAATTGAAAGTAAGAAGTGATTTTTAATATTTTCTACATATTGGTGTTGTCATATTACAACGGTATTTACTATTTATTGATTATGCAAAAGGTATTCCAAGTCTATAATACTTCTAGAGCTCTGTACATTTGTTAGTCTTGATATGATATTATTGAATCTACTTAGTTATTAGAGGACTTTTTGGGAAGATACCTACTTGTTGTAATCTATATTTAGTATTTAATTTTCAGAGCCTAGGTGGGAACATAAGTATTTTCCATGCTAAAATTATCTTTCCTATCATAATATATAAGTTTCAGGGATTTGGAACATGCCCTAACACGCATGGACACCTAATAAGTGTAATAAGTGTGGAGCTATGTTTGAACCTGAAGTCAGACGAGGTAAAAACAATATCAAATTCACACCCTAAAATGAGGCATATGTTACAATGGCCCAGTGTTGAGGCCTCCACAAATAAACACTATGACTACAACATAAAATGGAAACAAATATTATGTTACAAGTTGTACATATGAGATGCTCATTCTCAACAGACTAGATCACAAACCACCTCTTCAATCAACTCATTGAAGATTAAACTATCAACTTCAATGCCCACTGTTTCAATATCATCCTACATTTTTGGTCATGTCAATTCTATTGAGATCCTTTGCTACAATATTCTCAAATGTACACTAAAATTCATATTGTAGGTAAAGGTAATAGGAAATTTTCCTACATGCCTCTTCCAGCAACTGCTTACCAACATGCATGTGAAAAACACTCTTTTTTTTATTGTCTTACCCATGGATGAGCATTAATGAATGGAGCTAGAATTTCCAACAACACTTCATTTATGTAGCAAAAAAGGAGACATTTTTCTGATTTTCTCTCATGAATTCCACTGTCATAGATGGAACATAAGTGGCTCAGTTCAGTATCAAGTTCCTTTGTTTGAAATTACATGTCATCGTTGTAACATTCTTCTAATTTCTCATATAGAGAGGGGTCCAATGGATGAGTTGACGAGTACCATTGTGCAAAAATCATGTCAGCATTCCCAAAGAAACCACTAGCCATGAGTACTTTGTGAGGTACAACAAATCAACATGTCTCTCTCTTGGATGTGAAATCTCATTTAATAGCACAAATCCTATATCTACATTCTTATTTATAGAAACTGGAAATCCTAACAAAGGTGAACCTTTAGTCTCAGATTGTAAGTTGCATTGCTTTTCATCATCAATGTTATTTTTTTCAGTATTGAGGTCCTCCAACTCTAATATTTGCTGCAATAAAACATCTCTAGATGCATGACTTGGTTTTCTAGGGCCATGAAACTTGAGAAGGTCAAGGCATAAATGCAATTCTAAAAAAAACCATGCAAATAAAAAATATTGTGTCAATTCAAAAAACATTATGCCCATATCGAAAAAAATAGCAGATGAACATGTGATCTAAACTAATTGGACCCCTAAATCTCAACCCCTCATTGTGAAGAGCAACATCCTCAGCCACCGAACTTTCATATTTGAACTTATTTCTTTGAAACCCCTGTGGCTAGGAGTTTCTTCTTTGATAGGAAAGTCCATATCTGATACTGGACTTGGACATCCACCTTTTGTTTTGGTTTTTTTCGAGTCACATGATTCATTTCCAGGAACTTCATCTATTGCACAACAAGATGGAACACCCAACAAATCTCTAGGTAAAATTTCCTAGAATACATATACGAGTCAGATCATTCAAGAAAATAAACCTGATAGTTCAAGTGGAAATCATAAAATGCATAGACAATGTGTAGAGTCAAACAGAACAATGGAATGCTTCTTACACCTATCATGTAGTCAACACCAATACCAGACAATGTTTCATTCTCTATTGTTGCAGGGACCAAAATTGATGCTTCAAGAACACATTCTTCAAATCCTTTCTCATCTACAGGTGAGACTTTATGTATGTTGCATGTGCTCTGCAATTGTTCTGTTTCCATGTTTGGAACATCTCTTGATTGTGGAGGAGTTTTCTACTGTGATACAACCGAGAGATTAGATAATCTCTCCTTGAGAATTCTTGATTCAAAATGATCTTTGGGCACTAAATCATATCCCTTATCCAAGTGAATTTCAAGATAATTGTTTGATTGCAAGGTACACAAAGAATCCATTTTCTTGCTGCTTGACCTCCACTTTCTCAGCAGAAATCTACCTTTCAAATTTAAAACTTTAGCTTTAAACCTAGATATTTTGCTCCTATATTTTATTTATTCCATAGGTAGGGTGTCACCTCATATGTCACAGTCAATTCCATTTTCAGTTGCCTTGTTATCACAAGAAGCATTACCATTCTTCCCAACACTACCCCTCTCAAAACTTGTGGCAGATACTGGAAGAGACTGGGATCTCAACAGGCTACTGGGTGAAATATCTATTTTATTATCCATATTTTTGTTGTTTAATTATATCCATCCCACTCTACATGCCTGTCCCATCTACTAGTCCTTTTAATCTTGATAATTGGTTCATGCATATCACAAAAGGATTCATAACATTCCTCATCACTCACGTTAGCTCTATTATTTTGTTGGTATCTTTTTGACCGATACACTTGTTTATTTTCATCAAGAAAAGCAAGGAGTTTCCCTAAGGAATCTTGAATTTGTTTGTTGTGTTGCTTCTCTTCATGCCCTTGAGCAACTCTCGACCTTTTTGAAATTGTCTTCGCAACTGCTTTGTTTCCATATTCAGGTGAATCAGAAGGTTTGCAAGGGGAAGATGACAAGGATGAGCCTAACTTGGTTTTGTAATCCCATGAATATTTGGTACTAGAGGTGGAATATTCTAGGGAAGTATTAATGCACACATATGGAGAAGTATTTTTCAACCTGTTTGGTGAACATTTTTTTTAGAAAAACCCATCAGAGTTGGAACTTAAACCAAACTAGATGAATCATTTTTCATATCTCTCGTCGCATTTTCATTGCCTTTACTTGTAATCTGTCAGGCGATTTTCCTTGGATGCTTAGGAACATCATCAATTTCATCCAAGACAACTTCTTTATTAATCCTTGACTCATATCTTCTCTTCTCCAAAAAACCCATTTGTACTAACAACTGAAAAAGGTTACAGTCATCCTTATATCTAGAGCATTCCTTAAAAAACTCCATTCATATAGTATTAAATTACCCTTGTATCCCTTAGGCATGGAGCACTTTACTTCTTATTGACTCTTTGACATTGGAGAATATGCCAACTACCTTGAATCCCTTAAAGCTTGGGTATTCTTCTTCATGTTAACCAACTCCTCATAAAAAGGATCTTAAGTGCAAGCTATAGCTTCCTAAAAATGTGGCCACCTCCAAGCTCTAAAAGAGGTGCATTAAAGTAGTGATCCATGTGCGCGGGATGGAGTGCTCCTCTAATGTGGTCCTTCAGGATTTTTAACCCAACAACCTTCAAAAATAAGAAACTTAAAAAAATGAGTTATGCCTTTGCAACCCGATGAAAATGTTCTTTTCAAATCTGGGTATAGAAACTAGATATGAACCAGTGTTCTGATATAATTGTTGGCTGAAAAAAATATCTATACAATATCATCATATCGAGGCAATGATAAGGTTTGTTTAACACCTTTGCATATTGTCACCAATATCCAAAGAAGGTAACTGCTTTAACTTTGTAAGTCATTTTTGTAGGCTGTAAACACCCCGAAATTGTGATTATAGACCTGACAGGGGTCACAACACTTCTAAAGAAGGCTTTTTCCCTATTACTATATGTTGGCTTGGTTAATATCTCATAGAATTCATTTGCCATATATTGGATGATAAAATAGGAGTGCTGGGATAAACTAGAAATTTGTACCATGTGAAAAGGTCCACATGATCCACTTTTGTATCTGCTCTTGCTGATGTGAAAGAGACACCAAAAGAAGGTACAAAGTGAACAATTTCCAGAAAAGTGTATCCATGTGGACAGATTGAACATCATTATAAAATCTACAACAATAAGGTCAACTCAGAAACAAATCTTGGACATTATTTCAGTTCAAAAATCATTCTACAAATGATCCCCCCCCTTAGCAGTGATTGTTATAGACATTTTTGGGCACTGCAACCCCAATCATACATGTCCATAAACCAAGGGCTCCTAAGTCCCTAAAAGTGTTGCTTCACACCCTAAAGGAGCAAGGTCAGTTGATTACATCATCTCCCAAAAGTTCTCCATAGAAAACTGCTCAGAACTGGTCAAAGCTGGACCATACAGACTGCCCAGTGTAGAGGGTGCGATGCATCTCACTTGCCTAGTGTAAAGGGTGCGCTGCATGCTAGAAAGTCCTTCTATAGGGTGCGATGGGCGAGAGTAGACAAATGGCAGAGACAGTTTGCAAGGTGGATCGTCATGGAATCTTCCAGAAACTTCTCCTGTGACACTTGCCTCTCTGAATTCGCCCAGGGATGAGTAAGAGATCATCAATCTCCAAGTGGAATCAAGAACTATCAGAGAGAGGACACGAATCAAAATCCCAGAAGCTGACTCACCCCCCTGCAATCATCTATATATGGATCCCCCATCCCAGAGATCCGGAGGCTGGAATTTTGTATCTTTTAAGGAAGTGCTGTTGGTTTCTTGGTGGAATATCATAGTGTTGGGTGATTTAAGATTTTCATGAGGTGAAGAAGGGCTTTCATGTTGAGAGGATGACACTGGGTCAGAAAAATTGGTTGTAATCCTCTTAGCTATTCTTGATATTAATAAAGCTATTCAAGTTTTCCTCCACATTCTTGTATGTTTGATGATATATGCATTTGTGTGGTCAATATATATCTGGTCCTATATTGTTTATGATTGTAGATCTCTGTTCTTCGATAGTATTATGCTGCTTTGATTCCATAGGTGCTCTTTGAAGCTGGGTAGACAAAGGCAAAGCGGTAAGGATCTGTCAGAAGGAAGAGGAACCAAGAAAGGAACTAAGCGCAAGACTAAGGTTGGTGTCCTTTGTTCCCCTCTTATCTACTTCTCATAAAGGAAAGCAAAAGTAGTTTTAGTTAGTTTGTTTCTAAGATAGCTACCAGTCTTAGTGGGACTAGCAGCTCCGAGTGGACACTAGATTTCCCGATAGAAAAATGGCGACTCCACTGGGGAGCGAATAGATTGTTTGCTTGTCTATATTTGTTTGTTTTATAAACTTACAGACATAGCCTGAATTCAATCCAGCTAGCCTTTGAACTACATTTGCTATGCAAGTGCAAAGTAGATCAATGCTGCTTCAGTCTATCTCTGGATTTTGTTTATAAACTGAACAATCGATTTGCAAACCTTCTAATTTCCCTAGTGGTGGCTCTAGTAACCTCATTAGATCAACCCCTGTGATTTCTATTTACTGACTATCATTATCTCGGCCAAAACCCTTGAACTAAGCTGCAAACTATGACCCGGAACCAAGTTGAAGTCTCATCCCTGGACCATCGCACTTTCTCCTCTTGGGAATCTAGATGCATCGCACCTCCCGTGTGCAGTAGGTGCGCTGCATCACACTTTCCCTGTGTTGCAAGTGCGCTGATCAGACAAGACCTCTTCTGCTCTCAGATTTTGGTTTCTATGTTCACTCTCTTCAGCTTTATTCAGGAGTTTTTCTTTCTGTGATCAGTATACCACTATAGAAACTCCCTTCTTTTACATGATTCCGCCTCGATAGTACAAAGAATTGTGAATTTTTTTATGTATTGTGCGCCATTTACAATTCTCTTTTACAAAAAGTAGCATAATCAAACTGTCGTCTTTTGATTTGGAAGTGTCGCAAGTGTCGTTTTCAGTCAAAGAAAAGAATTCTATTGTTCTTGATGGTCGATTATACAGTTACTCTTGTATTTGATTTTAATTAGTAGTTTTTCAAGTGTCTAAAGCAGTTTTCAATTCAAAATAGCAAAGTGTCGTCATTATCTTCCTTTTGTTTTTGAAGAGAAATTTGTTAGTATTGTTGCTTTGAAAAGATAGTTCAGATTTGTACTTAGCATTCTTCTTGTCATTCACACATTAAGAAAGATGAAAACAAATACATGCATGTGCATTTGCATTTAGACTGCTTGTTGGTTTGATTTAGGACAATGCATCTAGTGTGTGCTCTCTGCTCTATATTGAAAGAATATCGTCTCTCTTTCTTTAGTAGCTAGGATTTTCATTGCAAAAAGAAGATTAAACGATTGTTTATCATCTTAGATTGCATTTTAGGAATTGTATATCTACATCATGCGGTGAACTTGAAAGGCAAATTTCTTAAGAAATATCAATTGTAAAGTAAATTTAATGAACCTAAAAATGCTTTGGAACCTAATGCACAACATCTAGAAGTCTAGGCTAGAGACGTATTCCGGCGTCGTAAAGCCTGGTAACTGTCGCTTTCATTGTTGGTTGGGTGATTCCTCCTCTTTGAGACGACAAGTGCCAGTACGGACTTGTGCTCCCATGTTCCGTTGAGTATATATTGGGAGACCACAATAGGCTATATCCTTTATCCATAGGAAGCCGTGTCTGCTGCCCTATTGATCGGAATGCACTGAACACAGCGTTCGGGAAGATTGACTGCAGTACCGCAAAAAGTATTTTGTAGTTTTGCGATTGGTTTGGTAATCCCTCTCTCTAGATTTCTAGAGTAGTTTCTTTCATTCCTTTTTAGACTCCTTAAAAGAAAAGGTCCATCTGAGCACTTGTCACTTTAAGCTCAAAATCGAAGGCGACTAGAGTCATCTTTTGTTTTTTCTCGACTCTTAAAAATTGAAAAAACAAGTTGCGTCAAAGCATCTAAAATTCATTTAGTTCGGAAACATTTTCCCCTTTATCTTTAGTTGATTGAGTAATCCACAATCGTGGAGGAAAGTCAATTAAAACCCCGTTGTTTGTGGAGACTTACGAGTCAACCATCTTTGTCTCCATAATCAAAACTATTCCGGACAAAGCGAACTCGTTTAATCGGCTCAAAGTCCCCTGGTATGGTTGGAACAAGTGTTCCGACACCCTCGGAGACTTCGGTTAATCCAAACATTTCTGGTACCCCTGCCTTTATAGAAGAAGTTCCACAGCCACTAGAGGACAGTAGAACTGATCCTAGTGTGAGGATAAACACTTCTATACCTGAACCGACTCCATCTACAGCTGATTCGGAAGGTTTTATTCCCCAAACATCTGTCACTGTAGAATCTATACCTTCTTTGGCAACGAAAATATTTTACGGACCTGACAGTCTACCTCTTCCACCTGGTTTGATTGCTATAGAAGAGATTGTGGAGGATCCCCCATCTAGTACTCCATCACATTGTGGAGTTGGGATCACCCTATATCCTTCTTCGTCGGAAATTAGTCTATCGTTATAGGAAGTTCCTGTAGAATCTCTAGGAAATCTTTTGGATAGACTAGATATGTTTGAACAACCGTCGACATCTAGGACTGTGTCATCTGACACAACAACGATAGAACTTCCTGCTGCCACTCCAACAATGTTCTCCAGTGTACCGTCTATTGCAACTAGCTCTCAATCGCTGGATGGAATCCATCCAGGGACTATTTTGACAGTATGGTTTGTTCCCGTTTGTTCGTCCAGAATAATATCTGGAATCTCTTATGTTGAGTCTCAGAAAATTGATCCTTCACAGTGTCAATTTGGGCAATCCAGTCCTCAAAGGAAAATCATTCCCTTAAGCACTAGATTACTGCTGTATGGGGGGCAATATGCCATTTCATTGTCTCCTCCGTGAGGTAAAACATACGAGAGTTCGCAACAGAATTCAGGTTATGTTGGAATTACATCCAGTGGTTAGATACCAATACTGCCTCAACAACCAAGTGTTGTATACTCAATGCAACAAAGTCTGCCTATGTCAAATATCCCCACTACACCGGCTATTGTGACGGTGTCACAAGTACAAACGTTACCTGTTGTATGCCAACCTCAAGTTTCTCAGGTTGCAATCCAATAGCCCCTTGTCTCTACGATGCCACCACAATCATCAATTAGTGGCTCCTTAACTGGAGCGACCTAGGCTCAAACGGGTACCATTACCCCTCATCTTGGTCAAATAGCCAATATTGGACAACATCACATGGTCTCACAACCATGGCTGGTGCAATATCAACAACCGCAATTCCAACAGGTTTACCAAGGATCTGAGCACCAAATCTTTGCAAGTAATGGGAAGCCGTATATTCAAAACGGTTAACATCAACCATTTCATAATGGTTATGCCCATCAACCTTACCAAAATTATCAACATCAAATGCACTATGCTAGTATGCAAAGACCCACTGCTTAGGCAATCCCATCTTATCCTGGGTATGCTTCGCCGAACCTGAATCAACAGTTGCCCTTCGTGGCAACTTTAGAGTTACCAGATCTAAATCGGCTAACAAACGATCCAATCGCTTACGCCCCTTGGTGGCTAGCGATTCCTCATAAACTTTCGTTAGATATTCCTAAATTTAATGGAAATCTGGGTGAAGACCCGTTGAATCATGTGATGACCTTTCATCTGTGGTGTTCATCTAACACTCTAAATGATGATTCGATCAGGCTTCGCCTTTTTCAGCGAACGTTAACTGGTCCAGTAGCAAAATGGTATATCGAATTGCCTAGAGCTTCATTTGATAACTTCAGTACCCTAGCCACAACCTTTTAAACCCATTTTCAGTTACCCATAAGGTACGAAACGGGAATAGAGCTTCTTACCAATTTCAAGCAAACGACAACCACTCACATATCCGATCATATTCATGAGTGGCGACGTCGTCGTAGAATGGTAAAAACATATGTTCCTGATCAACTGTTGGCTGAATGGTTTATTAAGTCACTGTTACCTTCTATTACAGAAGATGTGGCAAAGGGAGGAGTCGTCACTGAAGAGCAGGTCATTGCTCGTGCGCAATATTTAGATTTGATCTATACTCAGTCCAGCACGCTCTACGATAAAATCCATGATGCTCCTAAACTGGAATTTTCCATTCCTCCCTCTCCTAAATCAAACAAAGACTCTAATGCCGGGGACGACGTGATAGGAACGACCAGCACAAAAACCGTAAAGGCTAAGTCGAAAAAGGCTTGTATAGTTTCAGGTCAAAATGAAAATGAAGAACTTCTCGCCTCGGAAGTAAATGCTGTATCAACTGAAAAAGCAAAGAAACCAAGCAACCAGGAGGCAAGAAGAAAAATAAAGGGAAGAAGAAGAAACAGGAGGAGTCATCCCATGAAAAATCTTCTACAAACCCTTCTAGAGATAGGAAACCAAATCTTCCATGCCTTATATGTGATGAGGATCATTGGACAAGAGAGTGTCCATATAAAGCTAAGCTCAGAAAATTCTTCAAGAATTCAAAAACCTCGGCGGTATTGACTGATCCGTTTCCAAATCCAGGAACAAATCTAGTTGCTAGTGACAATGCTTCCCCATCCCAAGTGCTAATGTTTTCAGTTTTGAAGCAGCAAAACGATGCTTTGATATCAACAAGGAATAAAGGTTACGGGAATCTACAGCTATCGGACAATAACGGTAATGATCAACCTAGTAGTTCGACAACAACTTCGACCGAAGTTGTGCCACCCATCATTCCTAAACTAACGATAAAGCCGCCAAAGGGAGTAGTACACAAATCGACATTTAATCCTCATGCCAGAGCAGCACAACATTATAATATAGTGTAGGATCTGGCCCAATTTCCATCCGCTATGTCGACACTTGAGGTACTGCAAAATTGCCCCTCTCAAAAGCAGGCTTTATTATCAGCGATAGGTGGGATTGACCCAACGGATTCCAATCTTGTATCATTTAATCACAAAGGATATGACCCTCAGTTACCAGCTCAACTAGCTTTCCTTATTCAAGTGAAAGCCCTCAACAAAACTGTTCATTGAACAATTATTGATGAGGGGGCATCTACATGCATAATGTCAATGAGTTGCTGGAAAATTTAGGATCTCCACCCTTGTGGCGATCTTTGACGACATTAAAAGCATTTGATGGATGAACAGACACCCCATATGGGATTTTAAGTAACTTGCAAGTCGAATTGGGGGGCAAAACAGTAGAAAGAGATGTTGAAGTAATCGACGGAAACCTAGATTACAATATCCTACTGGGAAGGCCCTAGATATATGCTATGGCAGCCATTGTGTTGACCTACTTTAGGAAGATTGCATTTCCCTTTCAAGGAGGAATTACAATCATCGACCAAAAAACATTTCTCCCCAACAGTTCACAAGTTACGGGAAGCATTCCGATGATCCACGGAAGCCCTCATTCGCTTCAAAATATCGGAGTTGGACTACTAAAATACCCTATATTAATGGGGACTTTTTCCCTACGGCCTCCAATCAATCTGGTGGAAGTGGCCACGGTGGGAACTCGTACTATGATATCTTCTAGATTTAGAAGATTCCTGAACATTTTGGCAGCATGGATCATCACCATTTTAGAAATATTGTAGAAATCAATTTTCTTGGCCTGGGGGGCAAACCCAAATCAACACTCATCGAGTGTTTGGATAGATAGGTCTAAGGAATATGGCACCTCTTCAGATCCTTGGTCACATGTACATTGTACAGACGAAGGAATCATTCAGTCAAAGATGATAGGAGAGGCACCATGGGAAGATTACCACCACTGTTACCATCTTCCGGATTACCACGAAGATTATTCCAGCAACCTTAATCATCCTTCAGTTTTTGATTTTCTATCAAATACTATAAATACGGTGGATTCTGAGGATGGTTCTTATCTTGTGTTGACCTCGTTAAAAAATGAAACAAGGAGTCTAGAGGATACTTCTTTTCCTGTGTCAACCTCATTAAAAAATGAAACAACTCCCTTTCCAAATCGAGTCTTTGATTATGATCTTGTAAAATCCAAATCGAGTCTTTCAAAGATCTCGAAGGTAAACCTTCATTCCAACCACCATGTTGAATGCAATGAAGCTTGGGGGGCATGCACCTCGATTTGCGTTATTATGCTGGGGGCATGCAAACTTATCATGAGCAATGTTACCGCAGGGTTCAAGCTTGTTAAAAACTAAACTTGCCACGAGCAGTTTTTATGCGAAGTTCAAGCTCGTTAAAAATTAAACCTTAGCAATGAGCAAATGTTTCCCCCAGAGTTTAAGCTCATTAAAAAATGAACCAATTTCTGGTAAATAACCATTGTGAATGCATTATCATCAACTTTTGAGCCCTGGTCGTGTTCTTACCATCACCTCCACTCTGTTTTAGCCGATCATTCACCTCCATTTGATTGTTTACCCCTTTTGAGGAACAACTGCGAAGAGTGATCCTATTAGCCATCCTTGTGACACTGCCGTGATTGGAAAATTCCAAACCTTACCTGGAATCAGCTGCTACCTGAAATTATCACTCATTCCTCAAAGAAAGAGTCTCCTTTAAGCTCTTTTCATTTGACTCATAAAATATGAAAAGGTTGCCGAGAAATTGGCCTCTCCAGCTCGTTAAAGCTACCAAAAGTGTTATTCCTCCTCTAGATTTTAATCTTTTTGGACCTGAGGGATTATTACACAAAAAGATCGAGTGCTTGCTTTGTTCGGCTCGTTAAAATTACCGAAAATTCATCCCTTTCATATTATTTTATACTTTTTCGGACTTAAGGGATTATATGAAGAAAAAGGATTATTGGAGTTTCCTTTACATCCCTTTCAGACTCTCTAAAATTGGAACGGACCGAGTTATCTTTGTCGTTAAACTCGTTAAAACCAAATAGCGAAAAACTTGTCCATATAGAAAAGAACGAGTTTCACTGTCGCTAGGCTCGTTAAAACATAGCGAGGGGTTTGCCTGAAGGGAAAATTATAGAACAAGCGTATGTTATCCTCCTCAAGCTTGACAAAAATAAAGAGGTATTGGTCAGCAATGAATGGAGAAAAATTGGGAAGAAAACTTGAAGAAACTTTATTGGTAGCAAGTCGCTCTTGAACATGACACTTTCACTCCACATCTGAGTCGAGTTGGGTTATTCCATTCACCGGTCATATCACCATTGGTCCATCACACCATCCATATTTGGGGTTAACGCTACCAATCCATGTCAGTGTCACCAGTATGTTCAAGAGAAGTCGCTCAGAGAATTCACTTGTGTCTCATCTGCTGCAATACATTCACGCTCCATTCTTTCATGACCGCCACCCTGAACCCTGTATCATCAGATCATTTTCACCTCCAAAAATTGTTTACTCCATTCCATGTCGTAGATGTGGGATTTAAGGCCTTCCTACAACGGATCACTTCTTGTCGACATCAGCTCGTTATCCAAGAAGCTGACTTAGGAACAACCCTTTCAGTACTTTGAAGCTTGCATGCCTCAATGGCAAGTTTCTCACTTCCAGCAACAGGTTTACATCAATGGCCTTCGACCGAAAGATTTTACGTGGTGTTCGAAGCCAAGTCCCTTTTTCACACCACACGAATTGTACTGTGGTACCTTGAGGGTCATCATCATTATCGGTGATTTCTCTCGCGCTTGTTAACAGCTTACATCATTGGCTGGTAATCAGGTGATGTCTTTCCATGTTCAACTCCAGAACATCCTTCACATGGATCGACTTGTACTCCGAGTGAACATTGGACGAGTTTGAAGACCCCGGATCTAGTTTCATCCATCCGGGCTGCGATATATTCAGGAAAATAAAGACATCAAATGTACATCATTGATGCACAGATGATCATCCGAATCAAAGGATGATGGCTCTATCAGAATCATCAGTCTGCCACACAGACGGTTGTTTGTATTATGTACATGGAAATGAATTTATAAAGTTGAGCATGGGAATGCCCGCCTCAGCTAGATCATGAAAAATATTATGAAGATAATGTATGGTATTGTATCTTATTACAAGTCACCTTCCAGCTCGAAAAAACTTCAGATCCTCATGATAAAGCATTTCACCTGACATCAAAAGATTAATGACCTTATGCTTTAGGGGGCAACTATTATAGACATTTTTGGGCATTGCAACCCCAATCATACATGTCCATAAACCAAGGGCTCCTAAGTCCCTAAAAGTGTTGCTTCACACCCTAAAGGAGCAAGGTCAGTTGATTACATCATCTCCCAGAAGTTCTCCACAGAAAATTGCTCAGAACTGGTCGAAGCTGGACCATACAGACTACCCAGTGTAGAGGGTGTGATGCATCTCACTTTCCCAGTGTAAAGGGTGCGATGCATACTGGAAAGCCCTTCTATAAGGTGCGATGGGTGAGAGTAGATAAATGGTAGAGATATTTTGCAAGGTGGATCATCATGGAATCTTCCAGAAACTTCTCCTGTGACACTTGCCTCTCTGAATTCGCCCAGGGATGAGTAAGAGATCATCAATCTCCAAGTGGAATCAAGAACTATCAGAGAGAGGACACTAATCAAAATCCTAGAAGCTGACTCACCCCCTTGCAATCATCTATATATGGATCCCTCATCCCAGAGATCCGGAGGTTGGAATTTTGTATCTTGTAAGGAAGTGCTGTTGGTTTCTTGGTGGAATATCATAGTGTTGGGTGATCTAAGATTTTCATGAGGTGAAGAAGGGCTTTCATGCTGAGAGGATGACACTGGATCAGAACAATTGGTTGTAATCCTCTTAGCTATTCTTGATATTAATAAAGCTATTCAAGTTTTCCTCCACATTCTTGTATATTTGATGATATATGCATTTGTTGTTAGAAAATTATATATTACGGAGCAATGGAACACATAAAATATTGCAGAAATATAAACACAGAAAACGCACAAAACAAGAGAGACACAAATATACGTGGTTCACCCAGTTTGGGCTACATCCACCCCGAACAGCCAGTCCTTCCTTTCTATTATCCAGCAAAATGAAGAGACACAACCTACAACAAATCCGTTGTAATATCCTCTGTCTTCTCTCACAGTCTCACCTCTCTATTTCTCGCTCATAGAATACACATCTATCACACAGCCTCAAATACAATACCCTCATACAAAGAGAGGGGTTGCCTTCTAGGGCAAAAAACCCTAAACTAAACATAAGTTCTACCATCAGATCATCCGCCTAATGAACGTCCCAGATTGACTAGAAATTACTATACTTTTACAAGGCAATTTTACAGCTGTTTTTAGCTTCGGGGACGCTGCCCCCGAAACCCCCCCTACAGCGAACATTTTACGGGCGGCGTTGCCACCCCCATTTTGAGCTGGGGTCCTATGTGGCGATACCTTTGAATATAGAAGATAATCAGGCTCCACACCCAACATTTGTGTGGTTAATATATATCTGGTCCTATATTGTTTATGATTTAGATCTCTATTCTTCGATAGTATTATGCTGCTTTGATTCCACAGGTGCTCTTTGAAGCTGGGTAGACAAAGGCAAAGCGGCAAGGATCTGTCAGAAGGGAGAGGAACCAAGCAAGGAACTAAGCGCAAGACTGAGGTTGGTTTTCTTTGTTCCCCTCTTATCTACTTCTCATAAAGGAAAGCGAAAGTAGTTTTAGTTTGTTTGTTTCTAAGATAGCTACCAGTCTTAGTGGGACTAGCAGCTCCGAGTGGACACTAGATTTCCCAATAACAGTGATGTTCCTTGATCTAGGTGGATATTGTGGCCACCCACCAAGTCCACTTGGACCCCCACCATTGTTTCTTTCAGCTTTTTATATTCCTTAATTGTAGCACAATTTACTATTTTTAGTAGTTTTTAAGGTCCTGAACTTCCGGAGCCGTTTTGAGGCCCTAAATGACGTTTTTTTAGGAAAACTGGGAGCAACATGGGTCCGTGGACTGATGTAGCTCTTCCCAAAGTTGTAGTTCTCAGATAGATCTTTCTAATAAGATATTGTATGTGTCAAATGGAGATCGTATACCAAAGTTGCGACCCGAGGAAGTTGATGTACCACGTTACCCAAATGGGGCCCACAATTTGGCGTTTCATCTTCTAGGGTTAGGTTTTTGGATGTTTAGGGTTCTCCCATGTTTCTCAACAATAAATAGGCCTTCGAGCCTCAATGTAACATAGTTCAGAGGCATGTAGCCACCACATCTCTTCTCAGAGATAAGTTACCATCGCCCTAGCTAATTTATTTCCATTGCTGTTTGTAAGCATATTTCAGTATTTTACATTAATGAAATGAAGTACTATTTCGGTTGCATCTCTATGTTTATGGTTATCTATGTAATTTATTGTGTTCTTGTTTAAATCTGGATTAATGGTATCAGAGCGGTTTACTTTTACTCTATTTTTCTTTGCATGTCCCCAACGAGGTCGGGATATAAGGAGTTAGGGCTTGAATTGGTCGAACCTTTGCAAGACCAACCTCGCAAATCATGACGACCTCCCATGGTGGATGAGAAGAAAGACGAGGAGGCAGGAGATCCTATCAAGATCTTGCTCAAAGAAGCCCTTGAGCGACAAAGGAATGCAATGATGGACAACTTTTCCCAGATACTTCAGCGGCTACCTAGAGGCGACGCATCGGCTTCCAACAGCTACTCTGGAAACACCACGCCCTTTAAGGTACACGTTAATTTTTAAATCCCCATATTCAAGGGTTAGATAGACGCAGATGCCATAGATAAATCGTTAAATCTACTAGAGGGTTATTTTTTTTTCATGAATTTTCGAGTCGGGAAAAGATTGTTTTCGCTCTTCTCAAAGTAGCCCCCCATGTCAAGGACTGGTGGGAAACCTACTGCGAGTAGAAGGATGAAAATACCGGCTCACTATTTTCAACTACACCCACCTGGAATTCATTCGAGGATGCCATCAAGGAGAAGTACTACCCTATCGAAAGCTATGAGGATTAATACATAAAGTGGACCACGCTGCGGTAGGGAAGGGACCAAGACATGCCGGAGTTTACCAATATTTTCCATACCATTCGCACAAAGTTGGGTATCAAGGATTCAGAGCAACATTTGATTCTCAAATACCATGGCTACCTGCATAAGTACACGCAGGAAGAAACAGAATTGTTGAACATCTCCTCGCTTGGCACGACATACCGATATGCCGTCAAGGTCGAGCAAAAGTTTAAACAAAAGAAGAAAGACTTTGGATCTTCGAATCCGAAGCAAGTGAAAGGTGCCCCCAAACCACAGAGCAAAGGACAAAGCCAAGGTGGGGCGGCCCAAGACAACTTGCCAAAGCTACAAGAAAAGAACAGTGCCGCGAAGCCGAAAAAGGACATGGGAAAATGGTGTGAGTTCCATAAGAGCTCCACTCACAACACAAGTGAGTGTCGGGCCAAGTAGTCACTTATGGCTAAGCTAAAGGTTTCAGAATCAAATGCATGTTCTGACTCTGAGTCAAAACCCGACAAGGGGAATGACAAAGGGAAGTAGATTATCGATGCAGAGCCCAATGCCACCGTTGCCACCACGAAGATCCAGAAAGAGGAACCCAAAGATCTAGAGGAGGAGGAGCATCTCTTCCACTCCCAGATGTGGGTAAAGGGATCCCTACTACAGTTTATTGTCAACAATGGGAGCCAAAAGAACCTCATTTTGGCAGAGGTCGTGAAGTGGTTGGGCTTACCGACCACAACACATCCACAATCATACACCATCGGGTGGCTTCACCAAGGATGGGATCTTCACGTGAGCTAGCAGTGTCGCCTTCCATACAAAATCAAGCCCTTCACGGATGAGGTATTGCGTGACATTGCTCCCCTTGAAGTTTGCGATGTACTATTAGGACAACCATACTAGTGGAAGCGACATGTTGTGTATGAATCAAGGCCCCGTGCTGTTATTATTACTTTGGGAAATAAGTTGTACAAGATACTGGAGGTAGCACTGCCTACTGCCATCTCTTTGGTTACTGTAAAACAATGCAGTAAGCTCATTTCCAAAACCAAGATTTTTTTTTCCTGATGATACATCCTTAAGGAAAGAAGAAGATAGTGGCCACGACCTCCAGACAGGGCCCCTCCGCACGACAACTACAGATGGACAAGGTCGTGGAGTAGTACGAGGACATCTTCACCTCCCCCACAAGGGTTCCTCTTCACTGTCAGGTCAAGCATTCCATCGATCTGACCCAGGTGCACCGCTGCCCAATGGACCAATCTATCGGCGCTCCATTCTGGAGAACGATGAAATCAAGAGGAAGATTCAGGAGTTGTTGTAGAAAGGTCACATCTGTCCGAGTTCATCACCCTGTGGGAGCCCGATTATGTTGGTACAGAAGAAGGATGGGACATGGAGACTCTATATTGACTATTGGGTGCTGAATAATATCACTGTCCGCAATAGGTACCCGATCCCACAAATTGATGACCTCCTGGACCAACTGAAGGGGGAAAAATATTTCAACAAGATCGATTTGAAGTCAGGATATCACTAGGTACCAATCGAACCCTCCAATGTGTAGAAGACTGCCTTCAAAGCCAAGGAGGGCCTTTTCAAATGGTTGGTTATGCCTTTTGGATTGACGAATGCTCCTACAACCTTCATGAGGCTAATGGATGACATCTTGCAGCCATTCACCAACTCATTTGTAGTGGTATAATTGGGTGACATCTTGATCTTCAGCCAGAGTTGGGAAGAGCACCTCCATCACATCCGATAGGTTCTCCAAACACTATGGCAACACAAGTTATGTGCCAATTTGGAGAAATGCACTTTTGGCATGACCCAGGTTCAGTATCTGGGATACATTATTGATGAACAGGGGGTGCATGTGGATCCAACCAAGATCTAAGTCATTCAGGATTGGCCCTCTCCAACCACTCTAATAGAGCTCCGTGGCTTTTCACGTCTTGCCAACTTCTACCACAGGTTCATGTTGGATTTTCTCATATCACTTGGCCCTTAAGTCAAGTCACTAAAGGAGGAGTGAAAGAAAAATTCTTTTGGTCTGAATCTCAATAGAAGGCATTCACAGAATTGAAAGATCACCTCTACTCGGCACCAGTGCTCACATTTCCAGACTTGCAACAACTATTTGAGGTCGAGACAGATGCCTTTCACTATGCTATTGGGGCAGTCCTTACTCAACATAGGCATCTAGTGGCATATCACAGTGAGACACTTTCAGACACAATCCGAAAGTATCCCACTTATGAAAAAGAGATGTATTCCATTGTGTAGGCTCGCCGACAATGGAAACATTACATTTTGGGGAAGGAAACGATCATCCACACAGAACACTAACCCCTCTAGTTCATACAGACCCAAGGGAAATTGCAGAATGATCACCATCAGAAGTGGTCCACATACCTGCAACAGTTCCATTTGAATATCAAGTATAAGAAGGGAAGCACCAATAATGTTGCAGATTGCCTCAGTCAACCATCGATCATGGCATTAACCACTGTGCTCAACTCTTATGGGCACAAGACTTATGATTGGCCACTTCTCTACAAAAGTGACCTAGAATTCAGCCACACATACCAAACACTCTTGGAGGGTCGGCATGTTCCAGATTTTCACCTCCAGGATGCCCTAGTATGACACCTAGGTCACCTTTGTGTTCCTTCAAGTGAGCGTGCCAAGATTATTTGGGAAGCATACTACAGTCGGGCTGCTGGGCATTTCGGGGTTGAGAAAATAGTGGCAGTACTGCAGAAGTATTTCTATTGGCTGAATCTTCGATAGGATGTCGGTAAGTACATAAGATCATGCACTGCCTGCGACATTGCCAAACCGACCGTCAAGAAGCAAGGCCTCTATACACCGCTGCCTACCCCTAATTGAACTTGGGAATCCATCTCCATGGATTACATGTCAGGCCTTCCTTCCACTAAGTATGGAAATGACTATGTTTTTGTGGTCATCGATGTGTTCTCGAAGATGGCCATTATGGCATCCAGCAAGAAGAATATCATAGCAGAAGCCACTGCTAAACTCTTCTTTGAACGAGTGTGGGTACACTTTGGGTCCCACAGTCTATCATCTTAGATAGAGACAACAGGTTCCTCAGTACATTTTGGTCCAGTCTCTGGTCGATGCTGGACACCAAACTCACTAAGTCCATAGCCTTCCATCCTCAAACTGATGGCCAAACAGAGGTTGTCAACAAGATGATTGTACACATTATGTGCATGTACAACTCAAAGAATCCACACACATGGGACGAGAGCCTCCCCTATGTTCACAGTTACAACTGGGCTCTCCATAGCTCGATTGGACACAACCATTTTCAAGTGGGCTTGGGATTCCAGCCACTATGTCCCATTGATGTGGCCATGCCATTTGCAGAAACTCACGCAGATTTGGATCATGTTCAGTCCGAAACAGAAAAGGCAAACAAATTCATTGAGCACATCCAACATATTTGCCAGCAAGTCCAAGACATTATGGAGAATCAAATGCCAAGTACAAGCAGCGACATGATCAACATTGGGTGCCACACAAGTTTCAGGTGGGCGACAAAGTCTTGTTGCATTTACAAAAGGAACGCCTTATCGGGGCCTATCAGAAACTCAGACCACTCCGATATGGTCCTTACACCATTACCAAAGTTGTGGGAGACAATGCATTTGAGCTTAGCATTCCCCCATTCCTTAGCCTGCACCTAGTGTTCAATGTGGACCACCTTCAGCCATACTTTCCACCATTACTAGACACATTCGACATTGCAGAACAAATCACACCCAAAGAGTTAAATCTAGATTGCATGGAACAAGATGGAACTGATCAGATCATGGACACATAGATCAAGCACACTTGGCAGCTAAATATCCAACTGTATCAAGTTTCCAAAGTAGGCCAACTCCTTCACCAGGGCAAGTGGCTCACTAGGGACCAAGTTCAGCAGAAGTTTCCTGATCTCATGGAGGAACTCAATGAAATGGGACCATTTCTTCCTAAGGGGGGAGGAATGATCCAGGTGGATATTGGTGGCCACCCACCAAGTCCACTTGGACCCCCACCATTGTTTCTTTTAGCTTTTTAGTTTCCTTAATTGTAGCACAATTTACTATTTTTAGCATTTTTTCGGGTCCTGAACTTCTGGAGCTGTTTTGAGGCCCTAAATGATGTTTTTGGGAAACCTGGGAGCAACATGGGTCCATGGACCGATGTTGCTCTTCCCAAAGTTGTAGTTCTCTGATAGATCTTTCTAACGAGATATTGTATGTGTCAAACGGAGATCGTATGCCAAAGTTATGATCCCAGGAAGTTGATGTACCAGTTTACTCAAACGGGGCCCACAGTTTGGCTTTTCATCTTCTAGGGTTAGGTTTTTGGATGTTTAGGGTTTTCCCATGTTTCTCAACAATAAATAGGCCTTCGAGCCTCATTGTAACACAGTTCAGAGGCATGTAGCCGCCACATCTCTTCTTAGAGATAAGCTACCATCGCCCTAGCTGGTTTATTTCCATTGCTGTTTGTAAGCATATTTCAATATTTTACATTAATGAAATGAAGTATTATTTCTGCTACATTTCTGTGTTTATGGTTATCTCTGTAATTTATTGCGTTCCTGTTTAAATCCGGATCATTCCTTGGTCAAGCTTTTTGGAGTAAGGTAAAACATAACTTCCTTAAGTGGTAGTCACGACCACTTGCACACCCAATCATAGAATAGCCAGGCCTAAAATCAACTATGGAAAGTTTTGGATGGAATCCTGAGAAGAGGATGGTATAAGTGATGTAATTATGTACAGACAGTTGCACTAGTGCACTAACTTCCATATTCTAGTGCTTTTTATACCACGAAGCCAAGAAAATGGGACATCCCTTGCAAGGATGGAAAAATAACTGGTGTAAAGACCTCAAAACCCTTAAGTTTCACATATTAAATTATCCAGAGTAACACAGATATGTCGGTATTTCCAATGCCTTAGATATGGTTGTATGTTGTCTTGTAGTTGCATACAATGCTTCCTTGTGCAGCCTGTTTGCATCTTTTATTTTCATAAAGAGGAACTCTTTTACTTCTTCTCTGTGATGGTTATTTCTTCATGTAGGAAACAATTCGCTTACTCCTGGTAATATGCTAGAAAATGAGACTCAACACCCATGCCAATAACATGTTGGGAACAATTTTTTTGGTGTCCACCTCCGCTTTTTGTTGAAAGGTAAAATTTTCTTAATTCTTGCATTCATGTGGAGAATGTCTAAATCTAGAAAGGCACAAAAAGTTGAACTCATTGTGACAATGAAGGAAGAGATGAATCAAGACCAAACAATTGGTTAATAATTGTCATTCTAAACTTGATCAATGACTACTCGTGCATAAATAGCAAGGCCTTATTTAGTGACAACCATCGAATTAAAATTCTCTTGGGCTAGTGCATTATTGACAATGGTGGCATAAAAAATTTGACTTTTAGGACCTATTTCAACAATAATGCTTGCCCCAAATTGCCATCCACAACCATATACACCAAGACCAATTATATAATGCATGCCAGAAACATCGAATCATATTTTTAACTTGAGGAAATGGGAGGCTAAACCTTGGGCCTCCATGACCATTTTATAGGGAACTAGTTGAAAACGGCTTCAATTATGGAGTCTCTATAAATTATGGTTGGGTGCACATTGGTTCATTTCAACATGCACCTAGAGGTTAAGCCATCTCCCACTCTCAAATTAAGCAACACCTTTGTAGACTCTACCTCCTCTAGCCCACCTCATTCTATGGATACACCCTAAGTGGTCATATCTCAAAGCTACTAGAAAACCCCACTAAATTCAGTTATGTGGATATCTACATTGATACTGGCTCCACAATTGTGAAATATGAAGCCCTAGCAAGTCATGTGGACCAAGTAAGTAAAGCCCAAAACGGGCATTACATTTTTACCCTTTTTTTAGTAACATAATATGTTTTTTTGAGTATTGTTTTTATTATGCCAGTATGTTATGCAGTATACCTATGGAATTCTAAGAAGCAGATATAGGTAGGCCTCCATAGTATTGTTGGAAATAATACTGAGGCAGGGTGGGGGGGGGGTGAATCAGTATAAGTAACTCAATAATTTTTCATTTCCATAGGTAGATTTGTATATGCTACTGTAGCTAAGTGAACCAGTGTGTACACGCATCTGTTATTAAAGCAACCAACGTATATGCAAAGAACTTTTGATTTACCCAATTTATCATGTATTGAACTTTAACTAGTATGTTAGATATTAATTAAATAGTGCAGTAAAAGCAGAATACAGGATAAGCATCACATATGAACACCAAGATATAAGGTGGAAACTCAATGTGGATAAAAACCACCTGCTACTGTCGTCTCTGTCTTCTTTTAATAATAAGAAAATTCTGTTTACAATTTTGTACTGGTGCAGACTTATACCAGTACGTAGGCTTATACCTGCAGAAGGCTGCAACCTTCTCTCATTTTCTAGCTACTACTAGAAGGGAGCTACAACCCCCTAGCTCTTGTACTAGCTGATATGTTTGCTGGTATGTATGTGCCTACCTACAGAAGGCTATGACCTTCTCTCTTCCTCTAGGGACCACGTTTCATAAATTTTCAGACTAGATCCATCAACAACATCATAAGAGTAATTCAATCATCAAATATATCTGCATCAACCAATCACATTTTGAACCAACCATAGCTGAATCAATTAGTCACTTTGACAACCCATCAATCTGATCATTCAGAATACTGTGACCAAACTACAGTAACCAGAACCCAACCCAGAATCCAGAACTCTGCAACAGTAAACAACAGCAACTAAGACATATTTTATAAGGTATACGCTACTTTCATGTGTCGAACCTACGTGTATACACGATTTTCTCAAATCCAACTAGCATATACATTTGCAATTATTAATTTTTAATTCTGTAGCTATTCCAGACTTTAGTTATACCCAAATCATATCATTTACAGAATAATATATGTGTCAGTGTTCAGATCTAGAATACTCATGAGAAAAAACACATAATGATAGTTCATTTTACGCCTTAAGATCCCAATCCATCATTAGATCTAGTCCCTCATCATCTGCTAAGGTTCATCCTTGGTTCAGATCCAACAATGCACCATAACCCAATAACTTTCATACTAGATCTCACACTTCATCAGATATTTGATACTTGCACACCTTGGCCTAATGATCTTCTCCTCCTTTTCTAGTTTTAGGCCTTTCTCAATACCATGGACCAAAACCACTTAGGACCAATACCTTGGACCAAATACCTAGGGTCAATACCTCAGACTAGATACCTTGGATCAATACCATGGACCAAATACTTCGGACCAAAAACTTAGTTTTCCAAGGTATACACGCTTTTCCTTCTATGAAAGTGCGTGTGTATGTATACGCGACTTGTATACAACGAACCTGCATGTATATGTAGCTTGGTCAATGGTGAACCTGCGTATACCTCTCTTTCTTCATTATGTGAAGACTAATATGTAATTCTTCGCTGTTTACCTACTATACTGTGATCTTTCATCTGAGTGAGTTGCCATCAAGGACAATACCTATATCATAATGCCAACAAGTATTTTGACTGGTTCATCCTTAACTAGGGATTTCAGGTTATACTTGCCCAGTACTATATAATTTTAGTAAACTTAAGTTGTATCGTATGGCCACATCTTTTTTAATATAAGCTCTACTGATCCCCACCCCGCTCACCTTGAAAAAAAAAACATAAAAAAACTACTAACCTACTAAAACTTGAAATTTATGATATCCCTTAACAATGAACAAGGATAATTTTTTTTGTTTTTGTTGGGGTGGTAGGGTTTAGTTTTAGGGTTTTGGACAATGCCCTTAACTAATACAAACTGAACCCAACCCATTATATGGAATACAAGCTTTCCTAGTTAACCATGAGTTTCCAACAATGACAACTTCAAGTAAAGGTAATATATACTTCAAAGGAATCCAGAAGTAATGGAATGTATCAATTGCTATACTTACTACGTAGAAACAATTGCAAAAATGATTCCAATCAAGTCAAAATGTTTACAACATATTACTTCATATTCAAGAATTGGATATTCTATTAATGCATCCATATGAATGAAAGGATACTGAGTTTAACCAAACTAAAATTCGCTTTGGTAAAGGCAGAGGAACATCTTAAAAAGTTTCCTAAGAATACACCATATACAAAGTTTGAACATAAGTAATATATGGATTTTTCTTTTGCAGATATGTTCTTTTTTATACCCAAGATATCATAGCAAGAAAAATATACTGTAGAAATTGTTAGAGGACCTCATTGAGGTCGATTTTTCTGATGTCATGCTTGATTTGTACCTTCTCATATGTCAGGAAGACTTTAAATATGAATTAATATGTTCTCGAAACAAATCAGATTCAAATTTTATAGATAGAAAAGATAAAAACAAATGTCAATGTCTTTGTTTGATTGTTACTTGACTTTGTTGTGGGCATGTTACAGGAAATGTGATTGGAAAATGGATGGTGAGACAATGTAGAGCATGTATTGGATATGGTTGATTTGCTGTTA
This sequence comes from Pinus tabuliformis, assembly GCA_031772625.1. Taxonomy (NCBI): domain Eukaryota; kingdom Viridiplantae; phylum Streptophyta; class Pinopsida; order Pinales; family Pinaceae; genus Pinus; species Pinus tabuliformis. The sequence goes on from CM062804.1 coordinate 616,431,820, forward strand.
GAGGTCCTCTAGACACCTGAGCCATCAATTTTGGAAATGTTTCTAGTAGGGATTCCTATGGTTTTTAATCTTGTGATTCTTTCACCTCATGGTTATTTTCAGAAAGCAAATGTTTTAAGAATGCCAAACAAGACATTGGTGGACAGGTAAACAATTTTTTTTATAATTTCAATGTCCATTCCTTGATATCCTCTCTTTATTATTTGATTATATTTTGAACGTTTCTTATGGTTTTGTTTTGTCTTTTAACTATGAAATTGAAAATACTTTGTATCATGTCAATTTAAACAACAACCAAAGCTTGAAGATGAAATTAGTGTTACACAATATTGATTGGAATCCTTATAAGTATTTTGTGTTAAAATATTTTCATGACTATCAAAAAAGTTTACATTCATGTTGTTATTTGAGCACATGTTGTTTATATACTTGACCAAGTTCGTGCATTAGAAAATGAAATGCTGTTGCGAATAAAATGACAGGGATTAAACATCACATCTTAGATTATTTGTTTTCACAAGTTACTTACAACTTGAACTTTTAGCATGTAACTTAGTTGGCATGATTGTTCTTAATATTTCCTTGAAGGTTGAATACTAAGTTACTAAGGTGTTATTTTATATGGTGACATTTTATTTGCTTTGTTTATACAGGTCATTTGGCCACATTATAGTGGTCACTATCGCTCAACTGAAGAAAACTTGTTCGAGTTTCTTGCTTGTATGGGGAAAATGGATTTGACATTACCGATGTTGAGGTATATGTCACATAAACTCTTAATAGTCTACTTTAGTTTATAGTTTACTGTTCATTGTATTTCATGTCTTACACTCTGCATTATATCTTCTTTTGTTTTCAGAAAATGAACTCAGTATTGATGCTAAGAAGTAGGAATTGAAGAAAGAGGTTGAGAGCAATAACACTGGAGCGACAAATACAAAAAGAGAGAGAGAAGACAACTGGTCTAGTGATATTCTTAGATTCAATATCCCACATAAGACACACACATAGAGACTAATGGTCAAGTCTTCACAGTTGGTGAATTCACCTGTAATTCCTTGGCAACATAATGATAATTTTTGAAGTGATGAAACATAATTTCATGTGTAAATAGTAGTTCAAACTTAAGTTGGAAACTCATATTGTAATACTTTAACATTTCATATAATATAATTTATGTGGTTGAAATTATTTATAGATGCACTTGATATTGTTTAGTATTATAATTAACATATGAAACTCTGCGTTTTCATATTAGATGAACATGCACATTGTATGACATTTTTTAAATTTAGTTGCAAAATCATACTAATTAATTTATGTTGATTAATAATGAACACATAAAATCAATTTAAAACTAGTAAATTAATAGCTTATATTGAATAATGATGAACACAAATAAAATTAATATACGACTAAATTATTCATTTATAATGATTATTAATGAAAGTAAATGAAATGAATATAAACTACTAAATTAGTTGTTGATATAATAAATATGAAACTACAAAAAAAAATAATGACTACTGCAAATGGTAAATTTGTGATTCCAAAGGACGACTAAATTTTTCATATATATGATTATTAACAACTAATTTACAGTATCTTCTAACACGACCAAAATTTAGTCATATTTTTCTGGTCATTAATTAGTTTCAAATGATGACTAAAATTTGCATATATAGGACTATTAATAGCTAATTTACAGTATCTTATAACATGACCAACGTTTTGGTCATATTTCTTTGGTCATTAATTGGTTTTCTCAGGTGACAATATAGTAATATATTTTTTTGTATATTTGGTCATTAATTGTGGCAATTAATGACTAAATCAATGACTAAACCAATGACCAAATTTATGATTAAATGTATTGCTAGATGATAAAATTGAGACAACCAATTAATGACCAAGCTAAAAATGACTAAAAGTTGGTTGCATTATAAGATATTGTAAATTAGCTACTACTGGTCACCGAATAAAAAGTAGTCGTTTATATGCAAATTTTAGTCATTTTTTTAGTAATTAATTAGCCATTTTGTACTAGTGAGTGTCACATTCATATGTCCATTCATACCTGACCCCTTTTCGCTGTAATGTGGTGATGGGTTTTTCATTCCTTGAAAACCATTCCACAAACTTGCGATAATAACCTTCTAGCCCCATAAAACTACGCACCTCATGAGCATTTTTTAGTATTGGCCAATCCATTGTGGCGTTTACCTTTTCTAGGTCAACTGAAATCCCTTCTCCTGAAATGTTGTGCCCAAGATAATGAACTTTCTTCTGAAAGAAGGAACATTTTGACAATTTTCCATACAAATGATTTTCCCTTAAGAAAGTCAATACGATCCTTAGGTGTTGTTTTTGCTCTTTTTCATTCTTGGAATATGTTAGTCCTTACAATTTCCTAGGCTGAAAAGGAAATCGACAAGGATAACCTCAAACCACTTCAGCTCAGTAGCTAGCCCTATTGAGCATGAGAGGGATCTCTCTAAGTCTCTTATCAGTGATATGACTTTAAAGCAAATAAATTTTAGGCTAGATATGTGTATTTGTTTGTTTGTTTGTGAAAAATTGGTTTTTTAAGGGTTTGCTGAACTTAGGTTTGGGGCCACAAGTAGGTCTAGGCTGTGGGAATACAGGAGCAAGCATAAAAAGGAGATAGATGTCACAAGTCATGGTGTATTTGGAGTATTCTGTCAATGTAGTATAGAGGATATAGAGAAGAAGAAACTAATGAGCATTTAAGGATGATTTCATTAGCTTAAGAAGACAAAACATATAACCATGAAAACCTAGATAACAGAGCTTGATGATACAAGAATTTTGAGTATTTTATCACAAGGTATTCATAAGAGAAGAAATATAATGTATGAAAAGATGTTTTAGATCATGATTAAACAAAAGAGTGAAGCACAAACACCATAAAACTCACTGTGCTAGAGTTCCTTGAAAATAGGTGCAACCTGTATCTGTATTAGCTGAAAGATGATTACAATGCAAGCCTTCCTTTACAAAAAGTTCAACCCTCTTCTCCTGAGGTGAAATAGTATTTATAGACTCTCCTCACCTCTTTCCCACCTTCAGGAGTCGAACTCATAGGTGGAGGAACTGACTCTAATATTCTCTCAACCAACAGGTGAGAGTGAGAAGGTGAAACTCAAACACCTCATGAAGAGTTTGATTAGGATTTTTCTTCTTTTATGAGGCCTAATGAACATAAAAAAAAACCTATGATATGAATTTATTCATGCCTACATCACCTAGCCTCATAACTTGTGCCATTACAAAGAGAATCTTGACTTTGATCAAGTTTGACTAGAAACTAGAAAATTTACACAATGAATTTTTACAAATAAAAACAAAGAAAATGCAGAAGCGCAACACCAACTTTGACCTGATTTTCAAGTGCCTTCTAGGGGTCAAAATCCAAATCTGAGAGAATGGTAAACTAGCCCTTCAAGTCAAGTTTCTAGAACAGTTTGAATTTCTGAATTTGGAGCACAGGAAGACATTCACAAATCCATTCTCCCAAGGTCACTCCGGAAGTGCAGCGCCTATCAAAAAATGGTCCAGAATGCTAGTTTTTTGCCACTATTTTGCCTTTTTCTCCCAAAATAAGCCACCTATGCAAAATATAGGCAAATGGGTTTTTAGAGGATTCCAAGAAATTTCCAAAAATATAAACTTTTCTTCAAATGGATGCCTGAGGAAAAAGCACAGCGCCAAGGCGCTACGCTTCTGGACAGGCCAATTTTCTAAATTTAGACAAAAAATTATCAAAAAACACAAAATGCTCAGAATTGGCTCAAAATTGGAGGGAAGGTGTAAAAATGAGTTTGTTAAAGCTTCATGGATATTCAGCAAGCATATCCAAGTTTCCCTCATCCTTTTGGTCGTTTTTGGTCTCCTTGAGCTTGTTTTTGAGCTGTTTCAATTTGACATTGGCAATCATGTGTTGAGCTTGATAATGATGTGCCATGTGTCTGACCATTTGGTTATCTCTATTTGCCTTCTCCAGGAGCTTTTCCAAATGTTCATTCACCATGTTAAGCCAATATTCTTTGTCTTGATGTACTTCAAGTGCAATCAAGGTCAAGGTCTTCATTTAGCAATATTTGTTTTTGTTCCTCTTGCAAAGCTTCTTTGATACCTCTGGTTCTTGGTATTTTCCTCTTTCCTATAGCCTTTGATCTTTCAGGCTTGCTTGATTCTATGATCTCTTTACCTTTTCCAATTTGCTGCAATAACTTGGATTTCTTCTTTTCCAAGATCAACTCTTTTGCCTTGAGTTGATTGTTTTCTTATTCTAAGAATGATATAATGAACTTAGCTCTTTCCATGTTTATTTCCAGCTCATTGATTTGGTAGTCCTTGTACCTGATGGTCTATTTCATAATTGAAATCTCATCTTCGTCTTCTAGATCAATGATCTGAAATTCCTGCTCAACTGTCTTTTTCCCTTTTGCTGTTGATACCTGCTTTGCCAATGAAGAAGGTTTGGCCCCTTTCTCTTTGTGAGAAGTAAACACAAGCCTATGCCCTTTCTTATACACTTTGGTGACCTCTGGCCTAGGTAACTGAATCTTCTCTGCTAGCCTATTAGATGACCCCATCTCTGCTTGTTTTTTAGGTGCACTTGTGGACTGAGATGCTGCATTTTCTTCATGCCACTTTAGAGCTGTTTCTAAGAAATTTTCCCAAGCCATACTCTTCTCTGCCAACCAATGAAGGACAATGGTTTTAATGAGATTATGATGGAACAAACTTGGAGAGTACTCTTTGTCCTTCAACTGTATCTTCTTAGACATTTTTAAAATACTCCTGAACAAGTAATTGCACATGTTGAGTGGCTTTTGAGATGTGAAATGCATCAAGAGGTGAATGTGATATGCATACAACCTTGAGAATCTACCTTCACAGGTAAAGAACCTCATGATGGTCTTCATTAAAGGATCATACTTCTCAAGAAAATATATGAAAGGCATAAGGTGAGTATGTGTGTCTCTATATCGAGTCTTTAAAAAGGGCTTGTAGTTTTCAAGATCTAGATTCATCACTTTGAACCAGTATTCACCATTGTCTGATAGACCAGTTTCTAGTGAGATGGAGGCCATTGAGAAGCTAAACTCAATACCAACAATGACATCAGTCTCCCCTTTCAAGTGTGTGGCCACCCAATCTGTCAGTTTTTCATAAAACCCTGCTTCACTAACTCTTTTGAAAAATTCCAAACAGTGAACATCTTCAAAACATTGTGTGATGAAACGATAGGAGTTGATCTTATTGCAATTTGATGGTTCATATCTAAGAATCCTCCCTCCTTTGTGTTGTCTCTTTCTTTCCGGTGAAGAATCGATCTCAATGATGATACAAAATCCTAGCAGCAGGAAGTGAAATAGATGTGAGGTGAGTATGAAATTGAAGTGAAATATGAGGGAGTTTGACAAAATGATGAGAGGGCTTTGTGAAGGATGAAATGGCTTTGAGAAACTGATGGAAATGAGTGTGGAAGATGGTGAACAAATGTGCTGCTGGTAAGTGAGACCAAGAAGGTTTTATGGTGTGATTTTGCCAAAATAACTCTAGGAATGAGCTAGGGTTTTGTTTTTTTAGTGTTTAAACTTGATTTAGAGGTGGATGGACCAATCAAGATGACTCATCATACATGTGTGCAGGTGTAAAAATTCAATTTACATGTTTAAGAGATAAAAAATTGTGATGACCATTTCTACCCTAGCATTTCCCATGGCATTTTGGCTACAAACCCTAGCTTGAGATATTATCAACATGGAATGCAAATGGGAAAGCAAAAATAAAGGGAAATGATATAATTACTTGTTCATCAGCCTTAGCAAGTGTTTTGACCAATTTCGATAGCAAAAAATTTGAAATTTGGGTAGTTTTTGGGCACTCTGTCCTACGCGTAGCGCAGTTCTTCTACGCATAGCGCAATTCTCGTATGCACAATGCCTGCTTCAGGAGTGCATTGCAATGTCTCTACGCACAACGCTTGCAAATTTTGGCCAAATTTTACTAAGGAAATGAAATTTTTTCTTTTTAAAGCGAGTAAGCTCAATGATGAAGAGTGAATGAAAAGGAATTGAGTCATTTTAAGTTTATATAGGGGTGAATTTTTCACTTTTTCCAAAAAGAGAAAAGAAACCAATTCTCTTTAGTGAACTGATTTTGCTTTTCTGGAGGCAACTTTTACCTTGCCTTTGCAAATGTTCTTTTTTTATTGCCTAAGTGCTGGTGCTTTCTTCTCCTGCAACTTTTTGATGTTATGAAAATGAAAATAAACCATATTTCATTCCTTGAACTCTTTGCTTTGTCAATTTGACTTATTTCTGACTTTTTATGGAAATGGTGGACCTTGGGGATTCTTAAGACCTAATGGATGACCTTAGACCTAATGAAATGATAATGATGACTTGACCAATTTTCATGGTATAAGACAAGCAATCAGCATGAGTGAAATTTTAGACAATGACTCTATCTTGGACTGATCATATAATGACCAAGTTTACTGTGTAAACCTAGTAACAGAAAAATTTGATGATGAAAACCTGAAATGACCATGGTAAAAGCATTTTTTGATTTAGCTGTCAGGCTAACAACACTGACACTAACACAATACATAAGAATGTCATCTAGAAAGAATTGCACAAATTGGTCCAAATAATTCTTGAACACACCATTCATGAGGCTCATGAATACTACTGGTGCATTGGTTAAACCAAATGAAACAATTACGAACTTGTAGTGCCAAAACCGAGTTCGAAATGTAGTTTTTGAGATGTCACCTTCCTTAATCCTCAATTGTTGGTATCCAGATCCTAGATCGATCTTTGAGAAAATCGTTGCTCCCTTCATTTGATCAAATAGGTCATCTATTCTAGGTATCGGGTACCTATTCTTTATTGTGGCTCTATTCAAGTCCTTATAATGTATGCATAGCCTTAAGAAACCATCCTTCTTCTTGACCAAAATCATTGGTGCACCCCAAGTTGAAATACTAAGTTTGATAAATCCAAAGTCTAAAAGCTCTTTTAACTGCATCTGCAACTCATAAAGTTCTGGAGTTGTCATCCTATAGGGTGTCTTAGATATTGGTTCTGCACCAGGTTTTAGGTCGATCGTGAAATCAATCTCCCTTACAGGAGGTAATCCGGGCAATTCCTTAGGAAAAGCATCCTTGAATTATGACAAAATTGGATGTTGATCTAGGGGGGGTCCTTTTTGGTCACTTACAACCTCGACCACATATAGTTTGCAACCTTTCAAGAGACAACATTTTACCTTCATCATGGATATGAATCGTAGGGACACTCCTCTCTTGATTCCACAAATCTCAATTGACCTACCTTCATCATCTAAAAAAGTCACCTTCTTCTTGAAACAGTCTAGCAAAGCTCAATGAGCTTCTATCCAGTCCATTCCAATAATTACATCGTACATCCCCAATGTTGTGATGTATGCTTTCAACTTAGTTATACACATCCTGAGGTTTACTTGACATTGGTCAACACAAGGTCCTACTGTTTGTTTTATCCCAGAATCCATCTCAACTTGATTAAAGTCATCATGCTCATATGCTGTCAATCCACATTTTTCTAATGCAACTGGTGAAATGAAACTATTTGTAGCACCTAAATCAAACAAAATTTTAACTTTTACTTTGTTTATCATACCTGAGGTTTCTACCACGGAAGATTGGTGTTCAACTTGTTGGTTATCAATTGCTGCATAGATTCAATGGTGGCTACTTGCTCCCCCCATTGGTGCTTTTCATTCTTTACAGTTGTTACTAGTTTGTAACTCAGGACAGTCACGCTGGTAATGAGGTCCCTCGAATCCCTAAAAAGTGATGTGTGGTATACTTTGAACAAAATGTTGTGGAGTTCTTTGGAAAGAGTTCCTTCCCTTGGGACCCTTACCCCTACTTGTTGCTCCTCGTTTATGACCTTGATTTGCACGACTCCTTGAAGCTGCGAGTGAAGTTTCACTAGTAACCATTGAAATCCCCACTGCCAGTGCTCTGGGTACAACTCTATTTCCATATGGTGGTGGCCTCAAAGATCCCCCCCGGGGAAGGTACAAGGGGCCTTCCCCATAAACCTTGGTTGTTGTGGAAAAATGGTTTTGTTTCCACCCTTTAAGTCTAAGTGCTCTTCAACATAACGAGCATGTTCCACAACTTCTGCAACTGAGGATGGTTTCCACATCTGCACCATTTCCCTAATCTTAGGGTTCAATCCATAAATGAAATGATTTGCTTGGCACTGATTAGTATCCATGTAGGAGACATACTTTACCAATTCCATGAATCTAATCTCATATTCTTCTACCGTATGATTTCCCTATGCCAAAGCATGGAAGGATCTTACCTGTTGTTCTTCATAATATGCTAGTAGGTATTTTTTCCTGAATCTCTCCTCAAATAACTCCCAAGTAACTGTGTCCAGAGTGAGGTGTAGTTGACACTCTAAGTTACCCCACCAATTCAGAGCATTATGTTTGAGTTGGAATATTTCTATTTTAGCTGTTGAATTGGAAGTATAATCCCTTAGTGCAAAGCACCTTCTCATTCCTTCTAACTAGGTTTCTACGTGTTTGCTAGCATGACCTCCAAAAAACTATGGGAGATTAATATTTTGGAGCTCCATAGTGATGTCCTCGATTGGAAGTCCTTTATTAGAGTCTCTTGATCCCTCGAGATTTCCCATACCTGATGGAGGGTTCTCTACTTCCACTTCAATTGTTTGGCGCCCTCTTAAATTTTCATTAATTGCCTCTAGGGAACACAAGATGAGAGTCAACTCAGGTGATGGTAATGAGTTATTTGTAGGAGGTCGTTTTGATGACCCTCCTTGACCTTGATTTCTTTGCGTCCGCACCATCCTGAATTGTTCAAATATCTTGATGATACACAAGACTTATTAATTCAGATTAAGACTAGTCCACTCTTAGTTGACACACACACATGTATATAATGATAGTCATAAGTTTTTCTTTTAATATGATCATATACAAGCCTTATTAATACTGAGTAGATTCTCAAAGATCTATCAAATCCTCTCATGTGTGAGTTCTACATATTATTTACAATGTACATATTAACTACATTGCATTGAAGGAATTTAATTGTTTTACAATATATATATTAACTACATTGTGTTGAGGGCATTTAATTGGACAGTATGCGAGTGATCTTTCAAATCCCATGAAAATACATTACTAGTCAAAACAAATCACATGAAGAGATTTACACAGAGGAAGATCTCATTACAAAGTGGAGTAGCCTAGGAAAAACAAAATCTAAAAATGGTCATGTCTATTAGCAACCACACTCAATGGCCATATACCGATGCACAACCCATAAATTCGATTACATTATATTGCTTTATTAGAGGTTGTGCTACCTTACAGGCCTTGTTGCATCAGAAACTCAATTAGCTTATTTGAGTTTCCAATATTTCGCGGAATTAATAGCAATTGCTACGTGTACCCATCCTAAGATATCCGTTCAAATGATATAATTCATTTGGGAGACGTTTTCTTTACATGAATTTCACTATGAACTAAAGTAAAACATTGAGCATACTTTGACTAATAATTTCACCTTCGGTTCTCCTTTCACTCATGAGCTTCAAAAACGAGTATGCTTCACATGCAAGTAAAATTATAGATAAGCCCACAGAGCAAAGGACAAACAAAAATTAATTAATTCGGTGTCTGTGAAAAAAATTTCATGTAAGAGCAAAGAACAAGCAAACAAATGAAATGAATTTTAATGAAATATCTTGTGAATTCAAGAATATTTTTATATTCCAAACAAAAGGGCGAAAATGACAAATAATTGGTTATAATGGCTAAAGAAAACAAAACACTCTCGATTGGCTTTGTGTTATACTTTTAATTACCAGGGCTGTGGGCATTGCGCTTTCAATGGAAAATATCCAGTCAGTCTTCTACTTCTCACTGTTATGTCCACCATCACAGTTATATTATAGCCTACTGAAATCATATTTAGCCATTGAGTGGCTCCTTATCTTGTCAATTTAGTCATGGTTGTAAATGAAAGACATAGTGCCACTGCAGCTGAACTCCTAGCAGAAGGGATGGAGAGTACATGGTGATCACAAACCGCTTCAGATATGACTCGGTTAATTGGTGAGTACCTAAGTGGAGAAATATCTGCAAAAACAGGTTTTGTATAAAATCCAGTGATAGCTATGACAACACGAGAGGCTCTAATTGGAATTCTTCTTCCAAGTTTGGGGAAGGCATATGCGTTAGGATTTTTTTATGTTATTGAAAATCAAAATTAAATGCACACAAAATTTTACAGAAATAGTTATTTTGTTTTTGTCATATTAGGTTGATAGGATTAAACATCATTACACCCTTTTTTTCCTCTGGGCACACAGTACCGTGGTGATAAATATTGCATGTTAGAGCCTGAGTGTCCTCCTATGCATAGATATGGGGAATTATAGAATTTGTAAATCTTTCTCGTGAAATATTTTCAAAGCTTATTGTCACTCATGCCGCGAATCATTAAATTAAATCTCTCACATTAAGAAAAATGTCTATCGTCTTTGTTAATGTGGTGCTTGAAATTTTCTTCACGCTGACTTATTTATAGTGACTCAAGTATTATTTGGATTTTCAACTGCGTTCAAGCAATAGGTTTTAATCTAATTTATCTTCATTTTGGAGGGGATCTATCTCACGAAATAGGGCTCGATTTAATCCAGACTTGAGATAATCCAGGAAGAGTTATAATTTCTTGTTATTAGAGAGAAAATGAAGCCCTCGAATTCAAGCAACAGTGGTCCTTGTGCTTCGTGCAAGCATCTAAAACAGAAAGGAAATGATATGTACATCAAAATATCAATGGGCAATCTTAGCCCTTCTCTTACTGTTTACAATCTACAGAAAACTTCGGAATTATATGAAGAAGCTCTCCGTGTGAGTCAAACATCGGATGATAGAGCTTCTTGTTATAAATCTTGGAGTCATCATTGCTGTTACACCAAAACTCGCAGGTGTTAGTAAACAAACACATCGCTAGTGTTAAGCATATGCCACGAAACACACGGGAGGGATCAACACCGCCATTAACGGGGAGCGCAACAATCTCCCCTCTCAACGCGAGTCAGTTGTGTTTCGAACTCGAGACCTTTGGCTCTGATACCACTTGTTGAAGTGCAGTAAACAAACACATCGCTAGTGTTAAGCATATGCCAAGAAACACACGAGAGCGTTGGATCAACACAACCATTAACAGGGAGGGCAACAATAAAAACCTAGGCGCCTTAAATTGGCTATGGAAAAAGAGCCAATGGGCATTATATCAACAAGAATTAAATGCACGAAAAGGCAAAGGAGGAGCGAATGCTGCAAAATTCTGAATTGTGAAATGCGTAGAGTTTTGTTGAAGGCTTTACATTATGGAAGCCTGACAATGAAATAAACATATATGGATGCTTCTTCTTCTCCAGATGACGAGGGCTTAGTTGCATTTTCCACCATGGTTTAATGATCAGGGGGTGGTCCCTAAAAGCAGCAAGAAAGAATTTGCTTACAACATACCGCTAGATATCTCTCGAGTGTGAAAGAAATCGAACTGGCACTGTGTGGGTTTTAAAGGAAGGCAAGTCTAGTTTTCATTAAAGGGTGATTCCAAAAATTCTTTCACGGTAGGAAGCATTTAATGTATGGCGTTCAGGGAGAATTCTTTGAGCTTTACTAGAGAAATTTCAGAATTTGAGTTGTTAATGAGTGTATTGAATTAGAACAAAATGTTCAATTCATAGGAGCCAAGGGAGGAGTAAGTTGGTGTGTGGATCGATTTCAGGATTATGCAGTTTCATGCCAATTATGTACCTATTGGCTAGGATAAGTTTGTCATTTCTATCATATTTGTGGGAACTGGAAAAGCACTTTCCAGAGCTAAGAAAGCTCTAGTTTGAATAGGGTGTTCCCAGTGGTATGAAGTTGTGTCATAATGGGGTGATTTTGAAAGATGAAGCATCGAAAGAGTTTGAGGAGAAACTATTCAAGTTTGTTACTTCAAAGGGACCTACTCGCTACAATAAACTTGGGTTACTATTGAGTTCAAAGTTTCCAGTTTCCATTTCTCTACCATTAAAGAAGGGAAACGAGGAACTATTTACAGTGTCAAAAATCAATTCCTTAATCTTAAATTAGGTTATCTTAATTGAAATATCTAGTGCGAAGCATATAGATTCATGTTGCAATTAAGCTTTGATAGCATGTTAATATTATCACACCAAAAATATAATCATTTTCACGACTTTCAATAAATTTAAAACATGTTGTGGTGTATTGAGCACTAATTTGCAAGTTTCCTATGGGGATTGAAACATTCACAAGGCAAAATGGGGCCATAGGTCCTAGAGGTGGAACCTACGCTCTGATACCATATGCGAGGATTCATCCTAGGGTCCTCTAACTAAAAACTAAATTTATTTAATTTAAACACAATAAGAAGGGAAATAACTTATTTATAACTCAACATTTATTTGATGACAATATACAATTAAAATTTATTTACAACATATTAAACAAGTAAAAATTTCATTGCAACCATTTACATAAGTAATCAATAAATGGAAGAATACCTGTTACAATAGCTTAGTTAAGATGCTCCTGACTCAGTTGGAATGCTCCTCTTGACTACCCGACTGAATTTACCTCCCAGCCAACTAGGAATGATTTCCTAACCCAGGGAACCTTCTCAGGTTCCCTAGCCCTTCGAGCCCAAGTCCAACTAGTTGGAGTGTGTCCAAGTTAAACCAGCACTCTCCCTTCTCTTTCTCCACGTTCCTCCCAAAACAAAATACTCCAAAACCAAAACCAAGACTAAGGATCCTCTCTCCTCTCATCATCCCTCCCCTTTTATGTCTCTTCCTCCCATCCACCTCAACCACCTATCATTAATGTCATGACTACCCCCATATCCTTTCATTCAGTATCCTTGACTTTTTTTACCATATCTTATTCAAAGTAGAATTGAGAAGACACCTTGAGCTATGGATATTTAATTTGGAAATTAATTGGAGAAGAACATATCTTCTCAAAACTAGATTTGAAAAGACACCTTGGGATATGGATATTTAATTTGGAATAAATTGGAGAATACCATATCTTCTAAAATATATATTTGAAAAGACACCTTGGGATATGGATATTTAATTTGGAGTAAATTGGAGGAGACCATATCCTATCCAAAATTAAATTTGAAAAGACAAGTTGGGAATTGAAAAATAAAAATAATAAAATTTATATCAGTAAAATAAAATTATAGTTTCACAAATGTAGGTATATACCAATATTTTTTGATAATTATAAGTCAATATTTTCAGGCCAATTAAACACTAATAAAAATTAGCATGAGAAGATTAAGTAGGGCATTACACAAAAGCTCAGATTTTGGAGTGCCAATAGTCATAATTACATGTAGAGGTCATTCTAAATCCAAATAGGTAAACCATTTTCCGTTTGGAGGTCTCCACACTAAGAACATCCAAGTCATTGCATTTATAACTTACATTGTGGTTTTTTAAAACAGTAAAAAAACATCAAAATTTGAAAATGACAAAAACTTCTTCAAATCTTCTGAAAATTGCTAAGTGAATCTATAATATGATATTCTATGCCATGAGGGAGGACTCAGAAAGTAAATCAAGCTTCTCCTTGTCATTTTGTCTTGTTAGGGTTTCCTTGAGCTTCTTCTGCAAATTCTTGACCCTTATGTTGCAAATCATGTTTCGTTGATGTAGAAGGCAAGGTCCCTTCCACAATCTGTGGAGAAAACACTTGCCTATTTGCTGAAAACACTAGCCTAGGTCCTCTCTGATATGTTTTGACCTCTTTATCCTTTTTAGTCTTTTTTCTCTTCTTAACTTTCTTCACTGCAGTACTGCTAGATGGTCCTACTTCCCTTCGAGGCACTGATGATGGTGATGGAATAGGTCTAACAGGCTAAGCTGGTGGTGTAGTGAATATATCATTATGAATGAAGGTTTTCCATGCAATATTTAACTGATTGATGTGATGAAGTATAATTATATTTATTAGAGAGTGATGGAAAATACTATTCGTCTACTGTTCATATTCTTTGGTCTATACAATGTAAGCCATCTTTTCAATGCTCTTGCAAATGAAGCCAATTTATCCTATCACACTGTGGAGGTACCTGGAGATAATCTTGGAGAACCTGGAGATAAATTGACTTTGTTCTAGACAAAATGCATCAACTCAATGCAAAACGCTGTGACCAAGGGCAAAGCGTAGCACTTCCAAGGAAAAACGCAGTGACCAAGGGTAAAGCACAACACTTTCAAGGAAAAACGTAACGCCATGTTGTAGAGAAATTTTGGATGCCTTCCCAAGCTCAAAATTGAGAACTTGATAGCTTTATGGAAAGATCTGGATGTCTAGTTGTTAATTGAGCCATCAAGAAAGTAATTTGGATACTTACGCTAGGAGAAAAAATGATTTTCCCAAGGTCACTCTAGAAGTGTAGCAACACCCCTGTAGCAAGTGTATTTTAGAAATTTATCCCAAACCATGACACCTGTATAAGAAATGAAGGATTTTTTTCTTCCTTGGTGTATTGTTAACAAAAATGTCTTTCACATTTGTGAAATTCATATCCATTTTCTTAGAACCGTTCTTTTAAGAAAAACGGGCCCGATGTGTGGTAAATGATTTGTCCCTTGGAATTACTTCTTGAAAAATGATGGAGAAATGATGTTTATGAGCTGAAATGACCTCATAATTGCTGATATGACCTCCCTTATGCCTCCTCTACTCATATTTCTATGATTCCATAGCAAACACTAGCTCAATGGGAGAGAAAATTACGGTTTAGTGTAAGAAAAACAAGGGATTTGGGCAATTTATAAGAATGAAGGGAAATAAAGGGGATAAGGGGCTTATAAATTCTTAGGAAAATTTTGGGAGATAGAGAGAGATGTTAGGAAGTAGGGGAAAGTGGGATTTCAATGATTGAGTGAGGGGAAGCAGTCCAAAAGGAAAAAAAAAGGCCTAGCCTAGAAAAGTGTAAAATTGTAGCAATAGGTTAGGGTTTGTGGGGAAATGATGATTTTGTTGGATAAGAGTGATCAAAAGTGTTTAGGAAGGTATATTAAGGATAGGGGAAGGCGTATGAGCATCAGGATACAAGTTTTGTTGATATTTTTACCATGGAGGTCATGAAACCAATAAAAATGCCCTCAAAACCCTAGGAGATGGAAATGAGCTTTCCAAGCAAAAATGAGAGACAAATATGGTAAACACAAGGCCACTTACTTGGATTTGATGTAATGAAACCTGAAGTTGATGATGAAAGCTTTTGAAATGATAATTTGGGAACCCTAAAACCTAATGGAGACCTTGGAAACCCTAGTACCTAATGGGAACTTGGTTGAATGAAATCATGATAAAAATGAATAAGATTATGAAGACAACTCATGACTGAAGTACACTCAGCACAAAGGTGATATGAGTTAGCAAGGAATAAAAATTCTTTAAAAGGAATGGAGACAAAACTAAGACTATATCCAGTGACCAAATTTTTGCATGATGACCTAATGGAATGACAAAAATTTGACTGTGGGACCCTAACAAGACATCATAAGAGCCCATTTGATCACTGGTGACAAGATGCAAAGACTAACACTAACAAAATCCAAAGACTTGGTACAATGCATTCCATGGGCATTATAGCCTCTAGCCCATATACCAGTCAAAAAGGGGTCTTGCCTGTCAACTTTTTACAAGTGGTCCTATACACCCAAAGGAATATTGGTATGCCCACATCCCAGTCATTCCACTTCGCGTTGCAAACCTTGGTCAAGGCACCCTCCAAGATTTTGTTGAAGGCTTCTACCATACCATTAGCTTGAGGGTGATATGGCATACTATTTTGATGATATACTTAGAATTCCTCAAGCATTGCATCGATTGCATCATTTAGGAAGTGCGCGCCCCTATCACTCATCAAGATCTTAGGGCATCCAAACCTAGATAAAATAAACTCAAAGATGAACTTCGTAGCGGTAGATGCACTACAATATTTTACCAGTTGTGCCTCTGCACATCGTGTCGAGTATTTAGTTGCTGTAATAATGTATCATGCCTTGATATTTTTCCCTGGTGGCTAAATTGGACCCACAAAGTCTATTGGATGGGGTCCTTGGGGCTTTAGTCCCTTAGGGGGATAGGTGATAGGAAGATTTTGAGACTTGCCCATGGTCCATGGACCATGAGAATGTAAAATCAAGGGCTGTAAATAGAAAAGTCACAATGAGTCTAGAAGGTAACTAATTGATAGAAATCATTGTAAGGGCAAGTAATTTAAGGCAAGAAATGTCTATTTCATGTACTTAGGCGAAGGGTAAGGCTCTTGCAGTTGAGTGCGCGAAGACCTTGGTAAATCCGAAGGATGAGTGTGCAGGCCCCTACAACTGAGTGTGCAGGGAATTTTTTTTTGTACTTGAACGATTACATCTAGTAAAGATTGTTTTGATCCAATATTTGTGCATCTGTGTATTTATTCTTACTTCTGCAGTTTTCTGTATTCTCACTCTATATTGCAATTTATATGAATAAATGCTTATCTTGTGCGCGAAAGTGGTAGATCAATACAATTTATACATTTCATGAATAATTAAAGGCCTTCACAAAGATCTAGATGTTGTTTAAGTTAATTACAGTAATTATCTGTTTCGGAAGGGTTAGGGCTCGCAAAGAAAGAACTAAGCCCTAGGAGCCTTAAGAGCCTATCACACAGGCCTCTGGATGCAAAAAATCTGGTTCTGCCATCCCCCATTATTGCTTTAGGTGAGATTGCAGCCTACGCTACACGGGTTGTTTCCGAATGGGCCATCAGTTAGGGTTTTTTTGGTTGACGCTATTAAATTTGAACCTTGGTTAGGTCCCATCAAGCCAAAAAATTCGATCGCCCATTTATCGAACACCTGCAAGGTTATTTGTGGATTTAATGGCAACTCATCCCTTTGTGATGGTCTCCCTGTCCTTTGAAAAGCATCGCATGCCCCATAATACACATTTAAGTCCTTATGTACTATTGGCCACCAAAGTCTTGCGCACAATATCTTTTGCGCAGTTGCTCTGCTTGCATAATGTCCTCCCGCTACTCCTGCACACACTTCTGCAAGAATTCTTGGTTTTTCATACTCTGGGACATACTCGTGTAGTATCTCATCATATCCCATTTTGTATAAGTGTCCAGTGATCACAGAGAAGTCATCTGCACGGACCACCAATTCCTTCTCATGTTGTGTCGAATATCCTTCGGGGCTATTCCTGTAAACAAAAATTGAATTATATCGAAATTTATCATCTACGACACAAACAACAAAGAGCTGTGCATTAGGACCAACATTCAGGCGTCCTGGCTTCATGATCACCTCAAAATAATACTCCTGAAATAACAACAACCATATGAAAATATTCCCCCCGAACACAAGCTTATTGACTAGTGTATTTTAGAGCAGAATTTCTGTAGCACATACACCATTTCTAGTACTTCGCACTCTGTAGTTGAGTAGTTATTCTCCGCCTTTGAAAATTTTCTACTCGCAAATGCTATAGGATGATCAATCTCTCCTTTTACTGGTTGGGTAAGCAATGCACCTAACACAATATAGGATGCATCCACATGAACATAAAACTCCTTTTCCCAATCCGGAAATACCAGAATGGGTGCGGTGATCATTTTTTCCTTCAAAACATCTAAACTGGTCTGGAAATCTTTGTCCCAGTGGAATGTTGCATCCTCCTTCAACAACCTCTCCATTGGTGTGTTTATTTGTGCATATGCCTTGATAAGCTTCTTATAATACCCTGTATGGCCCAACATTGCATGCAACTATTTTGCGTTTTTCGGCGCTTCCAAATTAGCAATGACATCTATCTTGGTAGGGTCTACCATCAAACCATTCTTGCAAACCACATGACCTAGAAATATTCCATACGGTATGCAGAAGATACACTTTTATAGGTTAAGGGCTATTTGATGTCTTCGACAGATATCCAACATGAGGCATAGACTAGCAACATGGCACTTGACCAACCCAAACACGGTCCAATCATCAAAGTAGACTTCTAAAATTTGTGGATAAATACCTTAAAATCCATAATTACCACTTTGGAAAATATTACATGGGCGTTCTTCAGCCCAAAAGGCATTATCTTATATTGAAAACAACCCCATTCCATCGCGAAGGTGGTCTTACTTCGATCCTCCAGTGCGATCTTGATCTGATGGTACCCCGAGAACCCATCAGTGAACGAGTAGGCTTCCTTCCCTCCAAGATTCTCCTGTACATCGTCTGTAAATGGAGTAGGGAATGGGTCATGGATGCATGCATCATTCAATTTCCTTAGATCTACACATATCCAAATTTCATCCTGTTGCTTCTCTTCTTTGAATACGATGGGACTTACCGAATCTGATTCCTCCATATGTTCAATGATCCTAGTTGCCAGCATCTTATCCAAATCCTTGCGCACCTTTTCCTTATACTTGGGATTTAAGTGGTAGGGGCGCTGCTTTACAAGCTTCACATCTGGCTTCAAAATAATCTTCATGATGCCCAAATCCCCTACTATCCCCTTTAGATCAAAGAACTTGGTGGGAAACAAGTCTTGATACTCGTGCAACAACTCTGCAACCTTATCAATTGTATCTTCATCCCAATAGTCTCCTATCTTAGAAAACTTTGGTTGTGCATCTGATTCAATATTTACCTTCTTAGTCCTTAAAGGCTCTGATATGTTAGGGATTGCTGCCTTAGGTCCCTCAACCTCGTGTTGTCCTCAGGTATTTTGAAGATCGCTGCTTTGATTTCTTGAAGCGCTTTATCAATACATTCAAATCCATCTTCAAAGTTGAATGTTAACAGGAAGTTTTCCTTTAGGGTATCCCATTCATCCGTCCGATGTCGCAGCTCAGTTTCCAAGTACCAGTTAATTGGGATGGTATCCAAAGTGTGACAAAATATGTGAACCCATTCTGGCTACGGTTCCTCCCCCATGACTTAGTGCATCGTGCCAAATGTTCACGCGGATCGTCCTTCCTTGTCTATTTATCTGTCAGACGGTATTGGCATATCCAAACCTCAACTTCATCATTCACCTGTATTCCTTCCAATCAACAAAGTTTTCCTTATGCGTACTCCACTAACGGGTAGGAGTAGCTCGCAGTGCCAAATCTAGCGCTTGGAACCGCTACGCTTCCGACACATCACTTTCAAACTTATCCAAAAACAAGTTAACATCTTCTAAACCATCATAATAAGGTAAATTCCTTACCTCAATGGATATGCATTGAATCTATTTCGTCAACATGTTACAATGTAGCGAAGAGACTTTGTGCAATCAGTTTTTCCAATGCTCAAGCTCTTCATCACAATCTGAAGTGCAGGAACTATCCCTATCCCATGCAATTTGTCCATCCATTTTAGGGTTTATCCAGTCCTCATCGTGTGCAGTGATCTTATAAATATGATCAATATCATCCTCGTCCTCATAATCACGGATTGGTTCAGTATACCATGCAGCTTCAGTCGGATCCAGTGGAGCAATGACCCAGATCTCCTTTCTTTCGAACGTCATTTTGTGCTTCTTAAGGTTAATAATTGAGGTTAATAATTGCGTCCCTATCAAAGGCCTAATCAATGCCTAGTAGCATAGGGTAAGGGTTACTATCGTCAACTATCTCAATCACTTCAAATTTAGCTAAGGCACTCGCTCCTTCAATATCCACTGTGACCCCATACAAGCACCCCATAGGAATGATCTTTTGCTGGTTTTCCATGCATAGTTGGATAGGAGACCATTACAGTGTAGGCCTCCCCATTCTTTCCCATGTTTTCTTTGGAATAACATTCACATCAGATCCTAAATCGAGAATTACCTGGTCCATCTCATACTCCCCAATTTGCACAGTCAGTCTCATCTCGCAACCTGTTCGCTTCTTTATTTTTCCCAGTTTGCGTACTATGCACTGTTCTGGAGGAGTTTTGATCTTACCTGTACAATTAAAAATTAGCTCTTGTAGCCCTTCTACAACCATTCTATCCTATAAAATATTCATGCAAGTCTTCAAAAATGTTGCTAACAAAGAAGGGTCTACATCTTCTGCACTATTGTTTCCACTAGACTTCCCCTCACTTTTTGATGTCGAGTCTTCTGTGAAGCTCTTTCTAGCTTCCATAAAGGTTTCCTTTGCACGGCTTAGATTGAATCCAACTTCCTTCTTAACTACCTTGCGTACCCATTCTTCATCCTCTGGCTACTTTCCCTTATCTTCTCCTATGGCTATGCCGCTTCATGTCATGATATTGACGTTAGGATCCTCTTCGTGAGGCTCTGCTCTCATCATTTGAATATTATACGTAGGTGTTTGAGCTTTATTTTCCTACATATTCACTATTACTATGGGGAAATCTTCTATAACATGATCAAACTACCAGAAATACTGACAGGACAGGTGCATCAGATTCTAATAGTCATGTGCAAAATGACTTGCCTCTCCACAATTGTAACAAATAACTTGTCCGCGACCCCTTCAAGCTCCTCCTCCTTGTCCTCTTCCTCGGCCTTGGAATCCTCCATGCGCTGCACCTGCGCCATGATCCTGAGGCCAATTTTTTGCCTGCGTCCTATGCGTAGGGGTTCACTCCATCATCTGTTCATAGCTCCAGTAGTTGCGCTCATCATGCCCAATTGATTTGAAGAAAGTGAAAAACAATTGCTGCATAGTTTTTACAAGCTTCTGCAAGAGATGAAAATTATTAGTTGCTTGTTTCCCAGAGATTTTACAAATATCGCACCATAAGGCTACTTCGGTGCTTGACCCAGTGGTGTTTCTGGCTTCAGGGGGACAAGACCTCCCCTAATAAGGTAATTCTGACAGATTGGATAATGGTCTTTATCATGACCATGGCCTTTACTCTTCAGGCACAAAACTTCCACGCACACCTCAGGCTGGGCTTCCTTTCCCTTCTTAAGACTCTGTAACTCCATGTGCAGGCTGGCTAGTTATGACTTAATCTATTATACCTCCTTGGCATGAACATTCTTAAACTTCACTAATAACAAACAACGCGTGCTGCTCTCTAATCCGCAACTCATTGCAGACATGGAAAAAGGTACTTGAGCTAGATCCTCAATAATACTATAATGTTGGGAAACCATTTTATACAAATTGTGCATTGACTTTTGAAGAACACCCTTATGTGGGTGAAACATTGAATTCAAAGGCTTATATAGCATGAGAGGTCCATTGGGCACAATGGGGATGACTAATTCCTTAGAATCAGAACTCAACTCTAGAGTGTCATAAGACTTAGATCTCATAGATAAGTTGACTTTCTCATTGCACATAAGGATGTGTGCATAACCTCCAGGAAACTGTTGTCCTCCCATGCCCCTAGGTGGAGGTGTAGGGGCTTTTATGACTATTTTCTTAGGTTGGGTGAGAAACAAATGTGTCAAACTATCCAGTTATTGAGTGACATCTAGTTGTGCAAGAATGTGATGAATCTCATCCATTCTTAGGAAATCGTGAGTTAAATAATTTACCTGAAAAATCTTTCAAGGGAATTTTACCTTTCAGTGATGTTCATTTGTTCCTCCACCTTGATTTTATTGGGGTTTTTGAGTCCCTTGAATAGGTTTAGAAGTGGTTTTATACTTTTTTTTCTTCCTTTTCATTGCAAGTTGATGAGAATTAATTGATTTCATGGACTGCACTGTGTGAATCTCGGTAGTTTTCTTAGGATATGTGGCTTGTTGAGAGCTGGATGAATATGGAGGGGCTTATGAAGTAAAAATTAGTTATACCAATTATGCAACCAATTGGATCACAAAGTAAAAATATAAGAGATCAATTACACCATCAAAATGTGGTCTCGATTTAGGTTGTTCCGAATTAGTCAAAGGATGGGTAGCATTAGGGTTAGTTTCATATAAATCTCCTCATTGAGACAAAATCAAGTCAAGATGTTGGGCACACAAAATGGCGTGCTCCTTAGCAACCACCCTATCCATAGTGACATCTTTGGCAATAGGTGATAATTAGGGTTAGGTAAACCAATATTTAAGCAACTGATTAGGAGTATTAGTCCTAATCAATCACTTTCTACGATTCTACTCATGGATATGATTAGAGATATGTGCAAAGGTGTCCTTCTTGAAGGTATACATGAGATAGGTTATAACCTCTTTCCACAAAGGAAATTGAAAGCAGTTTAAGAATGTTCATGCCAAGGAAGCATAGTCACTAAAGGATGCCTTATCCAATTTAATATACCATTTTATGACATCCCCTATCAAGGTACTTTGTAAGAGACACAACTTCATAGAACCAACCACCAATGGGTTAGACGAACACCATAAATGATAGGTGGCGATATGCATGGTTGGGTTTTCTCACATCTTTCCTTCGACCTTGGGAATATAAAAAGGTAATTTTGTAGGAATTGGAGGCCACCTAGGATTGTGGCATATGGGGTCATTGTTTAACTTATCCAAATTCGAGAAGTCAAGAGATGATAAAAATGAAATTAGTTTTTATTAAACGAGACTAAATTTAAAGAATGACCTCCAGACAAACCTTGTGATCCCCCCATACAAAATTTTCTAGAAGATGAAGATTGAACAAAGGGTTAACTTGATCCAAAGCACTGAGGCCATGGACCAATCATCATGGTGAAAGGATGATTTTCCCTAGGGGGATTTCCCCTAGAGACAAAATAACTCTAGAGGGCATGAATTCTAATGGAACTATACCTAGCACTAGAAGGAAGACGTCTTGGATCAAAATCTCCACCATAATAATGAAAACCCATTGCCATTATGATACTAGTGGGGATATTTATCCCAAGTAAATTAGCCCCTCTAAAGGATTGAAAAATTTCAAAGACAGTAATTCCTCCAAACACATAAGTACCCCATGGATTAAAGGTTCCTACAAAAATAGTATTTCCCCGAGATGGACCATGGACAAACATAGACCCCCCTAGAAAGTTTGTCGAAGATGATTGATCCATGATAGAAATTGTGACCATAAGGATGGATGAAATAGGTGGAAACCACCCAACTATTGTTGGTTGACTTGAGTTTGCAGCCATTCCAAACACAAAGCTTGGGAAAGGAAGGGACATAAAAAAAACTTGGAAAACTTGTTATGGTTGTAGTAGAAACTAGTGGGATGTCCTATTGTGAGGATAGATGACTTAGGAGGATCCAAAAAGGCTCAAAATTTGAAGTCCTAAAATCCCAGGAAAAATGGTACCACGTCCTAGATATCAACAAGACCTTTCCAATGGGGTAAATGACACCTCAAACCAAGTCTATATGACAAAGTTATCATAATTTTAATATTTTTACCAAACAAAAAAAAGTTAAAGTCAACCTACAATGACACATGGCAGGTGCAGACTGGGTGCTAAGGTGGCACCACATGGTAGGTAACTGAGCATGTGATGTAGGGATGAAAAGGCACTGTTGATATGATATGTGGACCAATGGGGAGTTTCCATGTGTCCCAACATGATGGAACCATGTGGCACCTTGAGAATGGCCAAGTTCAAAGTCCAAATGGAAAAAGTTCATTTACAATTGGAGTCAATGAGGTTTGAATTTGTGACCTCTGTGTGACATGAAAATCACACTAGCTAATGAGCCACAAGACTGATTTTTTAAATGAATGGCATGATTATATTTATAATATTTTTTTATAACCATGCCAAAGGAGGGTAGGCCTGTTGGCTTGACCCCGAGACCTCCGCACAACCTCCATAGACTTGTCAACACACCAACGACATGCAACCTCAACTAATATATTGAAAGCATACACTCATGGATGGTTGGGGCATGGTAAATATGGTGGTCGAACATAATATATGCTACAACAAATTATTAATGTATTGAGTTAATATGGTTCACGCCCATTCAACAATATTCGTTATATTATATGGTTGTTTAAAAAAAAAGTTAACATGTAATATGCCAAACGGTGGGGCTTTGATATGTGTAACTCCAAAATTTTATTTAAACCTATGATTCAACCACCATGGGGAACCACATATGGAGAGCGCCAAATATCTTGACCACAAAGAGAGAGAGAACAAACGACATTTCGATGGGTGGTAGTTAGATCCCAACCCTAAATGGGAATGGTTTTCAAGATAGATTTTGGGGTAATATTATTGGGGAATATTCTTGGAATATTCTACACTATTGTGGCATAGTCTACAAGGAAAAGATTCTTAGAGGGGTCTCGCATTAAAGGTGAAAAGACCATATGAAGGTTATAGTCATTCTTCATGACTTTTCGAGGTAGGTCCATTGGCACAGGAAAAATTTGGATATAAGCAGTGGATTTGAGGGCTCATCGTAGAAACTCACATGTGTCATTAATGCTTGGTGTGAATTTTGGGATGGAGATGCACTTTTCAGAAGATGGTCGCATTTACAGTCAAAAGTTGAAAAATGATGAGACATAGCTGGTAGTGTTGTTTTTTATGCATTTTGAGCATCTGATGGATTGTTTTGTCACGAACACCAATGTAAGTCTCATTTATTGTTGATTTTCCCCTTTCAATATTTGTAAAAGGGATAAAATGTATGAGAACATGTATTTTTAGATATTCTTGAGTCTAAACAACATATTCAAAGAGGATCTATGCCACTTTATGTGAGAGAGTTGGGCTCCTTTGAAGGGACAACAATTTTGCCACTTTCTGTGAGAGTTTAGCACCTTTAACTTGGAGAAAGGGAGAATAATTTATGCCACTTGTTTATGAGAACTCATTCCTTTTTTATTGTTGAAGGAAAATGTCTCTTTGGGGGAGAGACAATGCCACATGAGTGAGAGTTCAATCCTTATATCAACAAAGAAAATACTTATTGAATAGAAACTAATGAAGCGACTACACGGTTGAGCAGAGCCTGAAGATGTATCTCATACGTTGTGGGTGAATGATAAGTATTTCCACAAAGATTTATACTAGATGTCAGACATGGTAGACAAATTGTTTACAGATTATGAGAAGGGATTGAAAAATATGGAAAAGAAGAATACCAAAATAGAGGACAATGCTTCAATGAATCAGGGAATTGGAGGAGACCCTTATGATCCTCCATATCCATCTTCAAATTCAAGTTATTATACTTCTTCTTATCATTCTCATCATTCAAATATTCATCATAAAAATATTTCTAAAAATCCACTGCTAAAATTAGATGTAAAATTTGATTTTCCCATGTTTAATGGAGAATCTAATGCAAAAAAATTGAACAACTAGATTAGACAAATCAAATTTTACTACCATGTACAATATATTGAAGAGGATGAGGTGAAGATCCAATTAGCGTCTCTTTGGCTAGAAGGCATAGCCCTTGTATGGTGGGAGAGAAAATTTCTGAAAGGTAGCAAACATAATGGTAAAATCCTTTCATCATGGTTTGAATTCACATTTTCATTAAGAGGAATATTGTACCCATTGGGTTACTCACAAAAAACCCATTATGGAATGGAAACATTTGAGAAAGGGTAGAGGTCAGAGTGTGTAAAGTTTCACAAAATAGTTTAGGAGGTAGGAATTTACATTGAATGTTCCTTTAGACTAACCAGAAACTTTGATGAAATATGTTGGTTCTTTAAACAATTATATTTGTCACCCATTATTTTTATTTGATCCCACTAATCTAGATGAAGCATGTGAAAGAAATTTATCTTGAAAATATGGGAATGAATGAACAAGATGACCCTAAAAAGAAGGAAATGATGACACAAAAAAATGAAAGAAATCCATCTTTTGCTTATTGCAAGAAAGATAGGAATGATAAGGAGCACCATTGGAAACTGCATCATGAGCTAAATCCTAAGATATTTGGTAGCAAAAGGAAGTAGGGAACTATTGCTAGTGTGCAACAATACCTAGGTTTTATTTCATGAGATGAGATGAAGATCATAATTGTCAGGACACAACACATGGGAAAAGAATCAAACAATGCATAATTCCAAGAACTTAAGGAAATAAAACATAACATTCAAGCAGGGAATACTGAATTGAGAATACTGCTACAAGAAGCAGAAAAGGAGAAGTAGAGGTTGTAACTTCAGATACAAGCCACAAAAGAAAGGGAGTATTCAAGAAACATGTCTGAATTAGTGTAGGCTGTGAGCACATCATACTATTTAAATGATCATGATTGTAAGTAATCTACAAATGGAGGTGAGAATTTTAGAAGAAAATACTCCTCACCAGATCTGCACTAAAGACAACCATTCAAGTAAACTTATGTCAACTAGGAAGAAGCCAAGACATGAAGACCCCTCTCCACATTAGGATAAAAAGGAGGAAAATAATTTTTTGATGAATAAAAACCATTGCAACCATTGTAACAAGGGTTGAAACTAGAGATCTACATTTTGGAAATTCCATCCAAAGAAGGACCAGAATCTTATGAAAGAACTTGTGAAGAAAGCACCACTTGTGCAAGAACAATTAAATGAGAAAGTAGAGCACATTATAACCCTCCATGAAGATGCACAAGAAGTAATATAGCTATAAGAAGAGATCCCGCTAGCATGATTAGGTAAGAGATGGGTAGCCTTTCTAAGTAGTTGAGTGTGGCCATCATTGTAAATCACACTTGGTTTTAAAGACCTCATAGATGGGCGATTTTTTTTGTAAAAGTGATGAAGTGTATAATATCACTTAATTATGCAACATAATGATATTTTGGGCCTTTTGTTGGATATAAAAGGGTATGGTTTATATTGTAAATCAAAGAAAAAATGTCTGATCTTTATATTAAAACATTTTGGGTCCAAAAGTCCTTCAGCTGGGAGGATTGATTGAGGAGGATCCAAAAAGGCTTAAAATTTAAAGTCCTAAATCTCAGCAAAAATGGCACCAAGTCGTAGATATCAGTGAGACCTTTCCAATGGGGAAAGTGACACCTAAAACCAAGTCCATGTGAAAAAGTTATCGTAGTTTGAATATTATGACCAAACATCAAAAAGTCAAAGTCAAATTCAACCTATAGCAACATGTGGCAAGTTTGATTGGGCACTGAGGTGGCGCCACATGTTAGGTGACTGAGTATGTAACATGGAAATAACTAGGCACTGTTGGTATGACAAGTGGACCAATGGGGATTTTTCACATGGCTCAACTTGATGGTGCCACATGGCACCTCGAGAATGGCCAATTTCAAAGGCCAAATGGAAACATTTTGTATGTAGTTGTAGTTGACAAGTTTTGACCTGATGACCTCTAGGCCACATGACAAGCGCACTAACCAACGAGCCAGTGGAATTATTTGTTAAGTGAATGGATCAATTTTATTTATAAGCTTTAGTTATAACTATGTCAAATGAGGGGAGGCCCACAAGCTTGACCGAGAGACCTATGCACAACCTCCTTGGGTTTGTCAACACACTAATGATACAAAACCTCCACCAATCTCTTGCAAGCATATATACGTTGATGGTTGGGGCATGATAAATATGGTGGTCAAATGTTATATATGTTAAAAGAAAGTGTTTGTGTGTTGGGATAATATGGTTCACACTCATTCAATAATATTCCATATACTATATGGTTGTTATAACAAAGCTTTTAACATACCATTTTTGTAATATGCCAATAGGTGGGTTTTGATACGTGTTTCCCACAAATTTTATTTAAACTTATAATTCGACCACCATGGTGACCCATGTATGGATAGAACCAAAGAACCTAACCATGTAGAGAGATAAAAAATGTTGGTTTGATATATGGAAGGCATGTCCCATGCCTTGAATGGGACTGCTTTTTGAGATATATTCTAGGGTAATATTACTTGGAAATATTCCTAGAATATTTTGAACTGTTGTGGAATAGTATATGAGGAAGAAATTCTCAGAGGGGTCCTGAAGTGAAAGTGAGAGAACCATATGAACTTTATAGTCATTCTTCATTATTTTTTTAGACAAGTTCATTTGTGTAGACATAATTTGGATCTAAGGGCTCATGGAATAAGCCCACATGTGTCATTAATGCTTGACATGAAGTTTGAGACAAAGATGCACTTTTTAGAAGTTGGTTGTGTTTACAGTCAAAAGTTGCATAATAATGAGACAAAACTATTGGTGTTGTGCTTGATGTATTTTGAGCATTTGATGGAGCGTTTTGGCACATAAGCCAATGTGAGTCTCATTTTTTGTTGGTTTTCCCCTTTCGATATTTGTAAAAGGGAGAACATGTATTTGCAGATATGATTGAGCTTGAACAAAAAAGTAAAAGAGGATATATGCCACTTTATGTGAGAGATTTTGGCCCCTTTCAAGGGAGAACAATTGTGCGACTTTATGTGAGAGTTTAGCCCCTTTAACTTGGAGAAAGGGAGAATAGTTTATGCCACTTGTTTGTGAGAATTCATTCCTTTTGTATTGTTGGAGAACATCTCTTTGTAGGATATACATTTTCACATAAGTGATATTTTATTCTTTCTATTGACAAAGAAAAACCTTATTCAAGAGAAGCTAATGAAGTGGATACGTAGTTAAGCGGAGCCCAAAGACATAGCTCACATGTTGTGGGTGAAATTTGTTAGCAAGTTCTAGTGCATTTTTCCATATTGTCATTTATTCATGTGTGTTATAGTTATGAATTGTTTCATGCTCTTTATGTAATTTTTTTTAAAGTAATCAAAGTAAAAATCCCCATATCAACATAAGTATAGTAAAAGTTGAGGTAGAAGTCCCTATTAAATTAATTGGTGGTAAATAATACATCACATATGACACTCCCAACATCAATGATGATGAGGGACCCCTTTCCCCCATGGTATAGGCACCACTCTCAGTAGACATTTTATGAGAGAACAAGAAAAAGGTATTTGTAAAATAGTCACTTAGTTATACAAGTACATATTTTAGAGGGTTAGTTAAAGGTGGGTTGGCATGTGGTGGAAAAATTTCTTCTTCAACTTCAATAGTGACCAAGTCTTCCCCCTAGAACTATAATTATCCCTCCCTAATTGGGTTTTATCTAATCGCTCTAAGAGTGAAGCTATCCTACGTCTTCAAGTTGGTGGACCCTCCTCTTTACAAGAAAGGTTTAGTAGTCTTCGAGAATGAAAATAGTTTGGTCAGCCACAATGGATATATGTTTATTTAACCAGTTAATTTTAGACACTCTTATGGCCAACTAGAATTGAACCAAACAAAACACACTAAAATGTCCCTAAGAGATCCGGTAGAAAAACCAACTAAAAAAGGTACCTCCTAAAAGCCAATATGCTTAAAGAATTTAATCCCCCAAGAACCTTGGACGAATGAGGGGATAGAGAAATAGTTACTCCAACCTCCTTATAACAGTCTTGACTGATGTAAGTGACCTCAATGAAGTTGAGTGAAACACTCTTGGAGCAGTGATATGGTGATTAACGTCTACCTCGGGTAATGTGGGGACTTCCCACCCATAGTAGCCTAGCTAAGGGCCCTAGACAATAAGCCACTATGGTTACCACTTCATAATCAAACAAATAGTGGGACATGTATGATCAGAACCGTATGCATATGCAATGTAACTAAGAATAAAACCTCCTAAGATATTAGTAAAAGGGATCCATTTGCATCTCAAGGAGATCCCCTTGTATCACTCACAATTTAGTGAACACCAATAGGCTTAGAGTAGGGATGTCACTCCAAAGGTTCTTGATGTGACCATGTTCTTAAATCTTGTGTGAGAGGAACTTTATAGCAAGAATCTAATGTGAAAATTGGCTTACACTCAGTAGTAGATCTAGTTTTAGTTTTATAGCCTTGAAGGGTGTCCTTTCCAAATACTTATCCAAGGTTCTACAACCCTAGGATAATGATAGTTTTCTATAACCAAAACATCTAATAAATTTTATTAAAACTTTATTTTAGGGTTTTGAATAATAATGGGTACAAAATGTCATTGAGATGGTGTGAAAAAAGACTCAATACCAATCCAAAATGCAACTATATGGAAAATTAAAATTCATTTCCAATTTGATGAAAAATAGCTATGGAAGGGTAAAGAATGTGTTTCTTTTTCCAAGTGACAAAAAAAACTCACACTTTCTCTCAATAATTTTTATAATACTCTCCCAATTTAGAAAAGAAATTGATCTACCAAACAACTTATAACACAAAAATAAACACTCTTAAAAAATGTGAAAGCAAGAGTGCCAATAAGCACTCAAAATCTTAAAACTAGGGCTTTGCAAACTAAATACATGAACTATAGCCTATCACACTTGAACAAACAACAAGTTCACACTCAAAGAAATTTTCAATTTGCAACTCAACGCAGACATCCAAAAAGCACAAACCTATAATGATATACATGAGAAAACAATCCAAACCCTAGACAAAGGAAACAAGACCCGAGAGGCCACACAATTTGGATTTCTTCACAACCTAAACAAGCAGATAGATCAGAAATACTCACAGACCACCTCAATCAGGGTTAAAATTTCATAAAAGGAAAAGAAACATCAATTGTCTCTAGAAGCAGTTCAACCAAACACACAACCTTGACACAATAAACTAAACTTGCAAACAAGATAAGAAATCTCACAAATAAAAGGCCAACTAAACTATATCTGAACCTGAACTAACCAAAAATAAGTAGAGGATGATAGATCTGAAGTTCTCTCAACAAATCTTGTAGTAAATCTTACCAAAATTTTAATTAATGAGGAGCCATTTCTCCCAAGTATTTCACACACTAGATATCTAATTGCTGCAAGGACCACTCACAAGGAATGATCATCTACAAAATTCACTTTGTAAACCACTTACAAGGGGTGAATTTCCCCCAACTCCAATATTTACAAGATAAATTGGTTCATATATAACAAAAATCAAGAAATTTAAGCTTATAATAGGCCCATATAAGGTCCAAAACGAAAGAGAAAGACCGAAAAATAGGCAAAAATTGAAAATCAATACCAAGGAAGGGGAAATCAAGACACTAGGGAACGATTCCTAGTATGGTTGTTGATTTTGTTATCTCAAATTTCAATTAGAATCTAAGGAATTGTTTCTCCGAGGATCTCGCCTCTAGATTCGTCAGATAGTGTATGAATAATCAAAATCAATATGAAGTAGCTATACTACCACCATCTACATACGCAACATAGAAAAACAAAGAAAGTGTTTTTACCTCAACAATTGCAAATTGGTGTATATTATGCAAATCCTTTGCTGCTAAAGATATTACTCCTACCCTCAGATATTGCTTCAACTACTACACCTAAACTCCTACACACAAGCACAAATATACAAAGATGATGCTTGCCTCCATGGAAGGTATATTAGCATAGTAAATAAACTCAATATAAAAACATGATCAAGCTTTCCATATTATAAAAAAGACATTGGAAGGGAATAATTTGAATCTATATTAGTATAAAAAGTATAAGGAACTATATACATTGGTAACAATATGATCTCATCTCCAATCCTTGGAATTATCCTTCCCTTGACCTATAAGAATATTGGACTCATCTCACATGCAAAAGAAGTTCTCGCATAAATCCACCAACATCACTGGGATATTCTCTCTCTCTCGGGTTGCCTCTTCCCTTGAGAGGGTCTTATTATATATGATTTTCCAAAACTAAGGACGATATATCTATACACCTAGGGCCATGATAAATTGGGAAAATTATCTAAGTCAACTCAGGAACAAGTGGGTCAATTCGATCTCCTTGGGAGTAACTTGTTCCAGATATTTTACCTCCATCACTCCCATTCTAAAGACATGTTCAATACTCAAGTCTCAAGTTATTCCAATACAATGGAGTGGTTGGGAATAGGATGACATGACTATGGGAGTGATGGAGTAGTAAAGAGCACAATCAAGGATGAAGAAGGTTTCATTCAGACAAACAACTTAAGGATGTTGAGTTAGGGTTCCTCTGGCTGACATAAGGTGGGAAAAAGGGCTGTAAACTTTGAAGTACCAAAGTCATGTAGAAAGAAATGTTATTTTCCAAAATTTGAGTAGCAACATATAGCATGCTACTGGAGTGAGAAGTAACATATTAGGATAGATGTCACTAATAGAAACTAAAGAGGCTACCAGAAGAATAAACATGATAACATAAGTTGATGTCTTCAAAATTAACCATCAAAGGTACAAATATACACCATGTGAATAAATGAGCTAAAGTTGAACATGGGAGAAATTGTTTAACTATTGATCATTGATGTATAATGTTAACATATCCAAGTCAACCCACAGATAATGATAATGAGATTCAAGGTACCTAGTACATTCTAAGAAGTGTGAATATATTTGTTGAAGTCGAACACCAGAAGGAATTTATTAATCAAGGAAAATTGATGTATTTCCACTATTAATAGGGAAGAATCTTCCAGTGATGATTTCAAACCCCAAGGTACTAAAAAGGACTCTATAATTATTCCTAGAGAAAATGAGTTAGAGTAAATGGGAAAATATCTAATTAAGGAAGGAATTTAATCAATCCTTCACATTCAATTGTGGTGTAGTTATGTGTAGTGCATGGAAATTCCTTGTAGGTAAAGTAGATTAATTGATCCAATGTGCCTTTAATTGGTTGTGCCAAAAAAAATTCTAGTGCAATGCCATATGCATCCACTTGTACATGAGAAATGTTATCCCAATCAATAAAACTAAAATTAGAGTTGTTACTCTCCTTTGCTTTAATTATGCAAACACTGACACATAGGGATTTTTCTATATTAAAAAGAATTCTTTGTGAATTAATGCTTCCATATGAACCATCAACTCAATGTACACCCCTAATAAATCTCTGGAAATACCTTATGTACCCAAACCATAATGTAGAAACATTCTCTAACACAAGGAAATTGATAATGACCAATACCTTTGCAGGATCAACTAACAAGCCTTATTTGTATGCAAGATGACCCAACAAGTGTTGAATAGGATATACAAGATGATTTTTTAATATTAAGTTATAACTACATATATCAATACCTGTCCACTATTATCTTGAATTTTGTAACATTATCCTTTAATAAATTCTATATTGACATAGCTAGAAATGCCACATATATTATATTATATTGAGTAAAATATAATGGATGTGACATACCTAGAAATATCTTTCAATACCACTCCTCATAGAAGTCTGAAGTCTAAAAAATTGTATACTATTTAGTCATCTAAGTATAACTCCAAAAACATACAAAGGTATTCTTGTTTGTAGTAATGACCACTCTAGAAAATATCACACTTGCATTCTTCAATATAAAGGGCATCACATTCCATGTGTACAACATCCATTCAATATGAAATTTGATCTTTTTCTCGTCTCCCTTGGATATTTGTAAGTAACAATATCCTAAAAATCCATTTTTAAAAGTGCATGCCTCGTTTGTTATAACTTTGTTCAGTATATCATCACTAAAGGGCGTTGAAACATTCATGTACTTAAGCCTCACTGAGTTCACAAAATTGATGAAAACTTGACTAAACTGAAAAAGGGGGGGGGTGTGGATCGATTTACTACAATTATGGACATTAATGTATTTTATTTAAAACTCATTAACTGGAACATTAAATGAGCGGCTTAACAAATAATGACCAACAGATTAAATATGTGAACAAGAAGTAATAAGAAAAGAAAAACATCACATCAACACATAATAACAACACATATTGACACCAGATATAGGTGGAACCCCATAAAGGGATAAAACCATGATTTTTTTATTATTGTGATGTAAAGGAAAGCTCCTACTCCCTTATTATATCCAATTTTCTGTAAGCTTCGACCTACAGGAGGTTGCTACCTCAATTTTCTGCAAGTTGCAACATCCAAGGAAGCTCCAACTCCCATACGTTTTCTGTAGGCTACAACCCATAGGAGGCTCCTACCCCAACAGGCTCCAACCTTATATTTATCAAGCCACTAATTGAAAGAAGACTACAATCCCCTGATGCAAACAAGAAACAACAATGTGCTAGTTTACTCGGTCATAAATTTTGCATATCTACATCTTCATTTCTACCTTTTTTTCACTTCAAATCTGCTTCACATAAGCTTCAAATATGCCAGGTAACTAATTCATAACACCTCAATCAGCTCTCACACATTCTCAAACTCTCTAAAATCTTATTTCCTTCCAAAATCACATCTTTTATCAAGATAGTTTGCTGGTTATTTGTATCCCACATAAAATTATGAAGTGAACATTTTTGACTCTTTGCCTTCCACTCATTCGTTTTCGAATTATTCATATTTTGAATATTATAACACAAAAATAAATGTTCCACCCAAAAATTCATCAATATAATTCCAACATCATGTAACATTGTAGGAATAACATATGACTATATAATTGAGCATTCATTTCTTAGGATCAATAACAACATTTATCATTAATGAATCACAATAATCTCTGCAACATATTTTCCTTTGCCTTGGACTTGCATCACCGCATATTCATGTCATTGTCTTAGCAACCTTTCCTTTGTTTTCATGGATTCTTTCCTTGACTTTGTTGTCATGGAGTTTTTCCTTGCCTTTGTTTTCATGGAGTGTTGCCTTGCATCCCAACAATTTTATCCAACAAACCAATATTCAAAACAACCTTATACACAACACATGCAAGCGTAAATGTTATGCCAAGCCATCAAGGTATTTGCTGCTCCTTTTTTCTGTTGTCATCAAGCATACCAAGCATAACTTGTTTCTTTGCAACTATAACAACATATGCCTTTTCCTGCTTCTTTTCCTTGTTGTTGCTCCTTTACCATTACCTCTTATTTTCCTACTTATTTTCCTTGCTACCTCATTGCCATCTCATATTTTGTTGCTTCTCTTCCTTGATCATAATCATACATGCTAGCTACTCCTCTTTTTCCTTTGTTGTTCCTATTGTTTCTTTGACATCACCTTCATCTCTTGCTATCAAATATCCTTGAAACATACCTTGTTTATCCTATGCCTTTGTTGCTCTTTTTCTAGTCCTTTTCCATCAATTCCATGCACTCATGGATTCGATTGATTTCATGTCATGTGTCACAATCGAATTGATTCAATATATCTACTCTATAGAAAAAAACAACCTCGGATATTTTATCAATTTCATGTTTCACATTTTCCTTATAATGGGGGTTCATCCTTGTAACACTCTCTCCGACCTATTTGGATTTCTAAGTCCTAATGCGAGGTGTTACTTTTAAATTTCCTGACCTCCAAAGTCCCATTCTAGAAACAAGGTTAAAAATTTATTCTTTTCAAAAAATATGTGGAACTCACTTTGGATAATACCATCACATACAACTCATCAAGAGATTTCAGGTAATATAATTTTTTCCTTAATCCATCACATGGATTGAAATTTATACCCATTTGAAGTTAAATCCCCTTAACACTTGCCACATCAGCAAGCACCACCACATGGAAAACTAAATTCCTACATGACCCCGCCACATCTCCCATATCCAACGTGGCTCCCACCACATCTTTGTGCCACAATTCCTTCATGTCATTGTGCCTTACTGCTTGAAGATTTCTTCTTTAATACCTTTGTGACATGACAAACTCCTTCATGTTACTTAATGGGGAATTCCTTGTCTAACACCCCATTGGTCCATATGTACTATCAACAAATGTCAAAGATTCTTGTCTCACAGAGGCACATCTTCATCCCCTGGAATGTACCAATCTCCATCACCAAATGATGAGGTTTCCCATTTCAGACATATCTCTGTTCCTTAAAACATACTTTCCTCTATTCCCATTTACTTATAGGAACTATTTCCCATCACGCCCAACACCTCCCAT
Source organism: Pinus tabuliformis (assembly GCA_031772625.1). Taxonomy (NCBI): domain Eukaryota; kingdom Viridiplantae; phylum Streptophyta; class Pinopsida; order Pinales; family Pinaceae; genus Pinus; species Pinus tabuliformis. Next base: position 616,467,730 of record CM062804.1, read on the forward strand.
CAATAGTGCCCTCTTCTATAGAGACTACACATAATACTTGTCATATCCCACACAATGCTAATTGACATTAATCAAGGCCATTAAGTGGTATATTAACCATGGAAAATTTTAGGGGCTAATGTTCGCCCAGTGGGCTAATTTTCCATGATTTTTCCACAAAAAAGATTCGCCAATTTCCAATTTTATAAAAGACGATTCACCCAAATTTTAGAATATAAAATTATTTTACCTTAAAAATCGCCAACATTATATAGAGACTATATATAAAATAATTATAAATTTGATTAATTTTACAAATATATCAATAAACATTTATAATTTGCATATTAGGGATTAGTGAGATTCGCCAATGTTTTAAACTTCAAGAAAATTTTCCATCCTTAAAATTTTCCTTGATATTAACCAGGTGATTAGTGGTAAATCAAGCTCTCAACCCTTTGTAAATTTCCAAACACCTTTATAGATATGACAAGGCTCATTTAGCCTAACTATAAGCATACTTCTTTGCGATGAGTAGACTTAAAAGTCTTAAGGACTTCAATGGATTTTTATGAAGCCTTTCTCGGTATCAAGAAATGCTCACCATTATTATCACGATAGTAATGGAACCTTGACTCTAGCACAATCAATCCAAATATCATCCTTGAACATAATAAAATCCAATAAGCTATAAACATGCATTTTACTAGGAATTCAAACAAGCCAAACCATGACTAACATTGTTTCTATTATTTAAGCACAGTAGCATCATATTAAACCACATAATGGATCCAAACAACTGCCATCAGTTCTACTAATTTTTCATGCCATAAATAGCACCAACCAAATAATTTCAAAAGTCCTTAAATAATAGATGTCCATTATATTATTAACATAACAAAAAATAGAAATCACACACAGTAAAATTTAATTGAACTCAACAAGTAATCTTACATACTATGTAATTAACCTTGATGAAAATTCCACGTAATAAAAGTTAATAAAGGAAAAAATAATAACCACAGTTGATGGGACACTTATTCCAAGCTAAATGTTGGGCAAGAAATTCTATTTTGGGTGTTCACTTGGTTATTAATGGCTAAGAAAATTGGCAAAGGAAATGGATAAGGATTTGGAAAAGAAAAATGGCATTTTTGCACATTTATTTATGAAAATAATGGAAATTAGGAGAAAAGGGAGGTGAAAGGTCACAGATTGTATGTGAGGAGGAAAATGAAGGAAATAATGGAAAATGAGAAAAATAGAGGCCTCATTCATAAAAATGCTTATGAGGATCAGTTGGTAACCTTTTGTCGGTTCATTTTTGGAGCTCTCTCATTATTCTCTCTCTCATACTCTTGGATACTTAGATTTTTCTTGGAGCACTCTCAAAGGGTGTGGAATACTTGGATTTTTGGAGCAAGAAGGAAAAGGAAGATTAGGAAAGCGTAAGAGGACATTGAGATTAACAATTACAATGGATTTTTCTTGCAGGTACTAAGTTGCATGTATGTTTTCCTCACTAGTTTTGGCATGCATGGCATATGTATGTGGTTTCCTGGTTGTGATCTATCATTCACATGGAGGATGGTCGAGATTCATAGTGGATTTCCTAGCCTTTCCATTTCATGGATAACCATTGTGATTATGGATTTTTTTCCTCGTTTTGTTTTGGTTGGTTCTCATGTTTCCTTAGCTTGAGTTGATTTATTAGTCTTGGAAGCCCTGGTTGGAAAAACACTATGGAAGCCCTATAATAGCTTGGGTTGATTTGCTAGTCTGGGAAGCCTTGGCTGAAAAAACAGTCTGGAAGCCCTTGGTGGGTTGAGTTATTAGCCTTGGAAGACCTAGTTGGACAAATGGTCTGGAAGCCCGGTAAAATTTATGGGCAGAGTTACTAGTCCTTGAAGCCTTGGTTGGAAAAACACTCTGGAAGCCCTAGAAGGCTTGGATAGAGACCAATCTAATGATGGTTTTGTGATGTCCAACCATGAGGTGGAATCGTTGTTTTATGGGTTGAGGTGGATGGCCTTTGGAAGACCTTGATGGTTTTGGATTGATGTGTTCTATGAGATCCCACATTCATGCTTGGAATATGGCACAGGGGTGAATGGATGAAGAGAGATTTGGCTCATCCATTCTATGGTTGGGTGGAACGTGGAAGTCCCATCCCAGGTTTGGATTTTGCATCATCAATATGAGGTTATTTCTCCTTGTAATTCTATGAGTATTATACTGGTTATATGTGGTTTATATGGTTGTGATTTCATTGGTATTTCTACTACTATTGTGCTGGTTATATATATATTTTTATGACAGTAGATATGTATGGATCTCATCATGTTTTTACTTGTAAATGTGTGAACAATGTATCTATGAACTAATGGATGAAATGTTAGTTGATGTGTTAAGGCATCGATGTTTCTTAGTGATTCTCAGCTAAGTATGAGACCCCTATGCTAAGATCTATTATTTACACATGTAGATTACATATTCATGATATGTTTGAGGAAATGCATGTCATGGCTATTAGGGGTCCAGTCATGGTCTTATTCAAGTAATTGCAATTGTACTATCATTTCTATGTTATTTTATTGTTATGAATATGTCATTCAATTCTGGGCAGTGACCTGGGCTCTGGGCCTAAAAAAGTGTCTCACATCCTGGAGATGTTAGCTTAGCACTATGCAAAATAGTCCTTGGATGCTGGTTTGCGGGTGTGTGAGAGAATCTAGAGGTCCCTAGACACTAGCATGCCCATAACGTGAGAGTGTCCAGAGGTCAAGTGGTCCAAAATATCAGTGGGACCCAGGGGCTGGTTGGAAGAAAGGTTGAGTTGGTTCCTAAGGGTCCTAATGTTGATGTTGAATGTCTGTATGGTGTGTTTCCATCGGTTCCACTTCCTTAACATGACTTGGGTGGTCAAATAATATCATAGTGGCCTCTCATCCCATGTTTACCCTGGCTGACAAGTTTCTTGGGTAGGTGTGGGAGGAGAGTGTTATAGAGTGTTATCAGAGCATGGTTCACCCCTCGGACTAGATGGGATGTGTGTTGGTCATGCATGCATGTCGGTTTCATGTGTGCCTATTACTCTTGCATTCCATGTGCTTGTTTCATTTTCATGATGTTGATAATGTTTGTAGTGATGTCATCATTTGGAAGTTGATGTTGTCATTGTGGAGTGCATCGCAGTGAGTGTATGATTGGTTACATGTATCATTTTTGTTGGTTTGCTTACAAGTATTGTTCGTTTATGATTGATTACATGTGTTTATGCATGTGTGTGGTTGGTTATGAATTTCTTATGCATGTTAATGTTTGCATGTGGTCAAGTGTATAGTGATGTGGTGGTCTTTTTCATGCATGAGGTTGTGGTATGCATTGTTGATAAGGTCATTCATTGATGACTAGACCCTAGCTAGAATTATGGTTGCATGGTTGTATGCTTATGTGTTATGTTTCTATATGTTTTCATGATTATGTTATACATGTATCACGCTGATTTGTTGATCTTGCATACAAGGTATCCCCCCCAAACTATACTAAGGTACATTGGTTTATTGTGATTTGGTTTCGCTGACATGATATACCTTGTAGGAAGAAATATCAAAGATGACTAGAAAGATGGTAGACTACAAAGACTCTCCCTATGAATCAAATGAGCAGTATGGTGTTGGGAATTCTTCCAACTTGGAAGATACATTGAGAAGCTTAAAGGAATAAATAAGGAGTTGTAATGCAAATAATGACAAAATCATACAGGAACAAGAGAAACTAGCAGAGGTAAATGCAATGATACTTCAGAGTTTGTCAGATTTGCAGTGATAGGGACCACTTCATATTGACCATGAGAAGGAGGAAAAAACTAATGGGGAATATGGTAGTAGGTCGCATGGTGGTCATAGGTCATATAGCAATGACACGGTCAGAGATGGAAGATTGTTGGACACTCCGAATAGGAGTAGGAATAGACACAGGTACCATTCTAGTTCTAGGTATGACAGACATGATGATCAATATCGTTATCATCCATACAGGAGGAGTGATAGGGGATACTTGTCAAATGAGTTTAAGAAAGCAAAGCCACCAAAATTTGATGGAGAGATGAAGAAATCACAGGATGCAAAGGCATGGTTTCTTGGTATAGATAATTTCTTCAGGTTGCATGACTATTAAGAGAACATGAAAGCCAAAGTAGCTTCATTCAGTCTCAAAGGTAAAGTAGACATTTGATGGGAAGATGTGAAGAATGTCAAAGGTATACAGGAGGAGGAATTGAGTTGGAATGAGTTTGAGTGGCTATTCAAAAGGAATTACCTATCATATAGATAATTTGATGATAGGGAAAAGGAATTCTATGAAATAAAGATGGGATCTATGACAGATGATGAGTAAACTAGCAAGCTCTTGGAGCTATTGAGGTATGTGCCTTACCTCAAGGCAGAGAAGGCCAAGATTCATAGATTCACTAGTGGGTTACCAATGGAATTCAAAGATAGGATTGAGTTCGATGAGCCTAGGTCATTGGCGGAGGCCATCCGAAAGCTAAAGCATTGCTATGAAAAATCTAAGTGTAGATGTGAGACTGAGCTAGACTAGAAAGGAAATGCAAAGAACAAAGGAAAATGGGACATGAAGCGAGTAAGACTATAAGATTTAGGTAATAAGGAGAAAGTTGCACCACCAAAGAGGTTCAATGCATTTGACAAAGGACACAGACATCGATATGAGGAGCAGAAAAAGGATGCAGGCTAGAAGCCTTTAGAGTGTTGGACTTGTGGCAAAGATCATCATAGGAGATATTGTCCACAAAATCAAGGAGATATGCCTTAGATATATAGTGCCTAGGATGCACAGGCTATTAGGGATGTTGGTTAGAGTGTTCCTCGTATTTATGTAGCATTGGCTAAAAAACAGGCAGACCATCATGAATCTATCATTGAAATGGAGAGTAAGCTTTTTGATTAAGTTATTTCTATTTTGATTCACCATATATCTAATTATAGCTATGTTAGTCCTGAATTGGTGGATAAGTGTGGTTTGAGTAAGGAATTGTATGCAAAATATTGGTTAGTGAAATTAGCCACAGGTACAAAGAAGCGAATTCATCATTGGGTAAGAGCTTGTGCATTTGATTTGAATGGTATGCCTCCCACAACACATTTTAATGCATTACTGTTGGGATCATATAGTATGTTGTTGGGCATGGATTGGTTGTACCTTCATATAACCAAGGTGGATTTCTATGACAAGGCCATTGAGTGCTTGGATGAAAATGGAGAACCAAGAGTCTTACAAGGTAAGAAGAAAGCCACATCAGTTAGGATGGTGACAACTATGAAAGAAAAGCACAGTCAGCGGAAAGGGTGTATGTTATTTGTAGTGCACATTTCTAGTGACATGGGTAAGGAAGTTGAGGATGCAGATGTTTTACACAAGTACCTAGTTTTACAACAGTTCAAGGATGTATTTCTTGAGGATGTTTTAGAGTTTCCAACTCACAGTGAGGTATAATTTTGTATTGAGTTGATGCCAAGGGAAGCTTCGACATCAAAAGCACGTTACAGGATGAGCACACCTGATTTGGTAGAATTGAAGCTACAATTGAAGGAAATGTTGGACAAAGGATACATTAGGCCAAGTGTATCATCATGAGGCACACTAGTATTGTTTGTGAATATGAAGGATGGTACTCTTAGATTTTGAATTGACTACAGGCAGTTGAACAAAGTGACCATCAAGAATAGGTATACGTTATCGAGGATTGATGACTTGTTAAATCAGCTGAACAGAGCAACAATGTTATCAAATATTGATATGAGATCCAGATATCATCAGGTATGCATCAAAGAGGAGGAAATTCGCAAGAAAAACTTCCAGACCATGTATGGGAATTATGCATTTGTTGTAGTTCCATTTGGCTTAGCTAATGCTCCAGCTACATTTATGTGCTTGATGAATATTGTGTTGCATCTCTATTTGGATAAGTTTTTTATTGTGTTCGTTGATGACATATTGGCATATTCTAAAAATGAGGAATAGCATGTTGAGAATTTAGTAGCAGTGTTGAGGTTGTTGAGAGCATAAGTTGTATGCTAAGTTAGCAAGTGTAGTTTCTTTCAGACTGAGGTACACTATTTGGTGCATGTTGTCTCCAAGGAGGCAATTTCAGTAGATCCAGAAAACATAAGGGCCATCATGGAGTGGGTAGCTCCCAGGAATGTAGATGAGGTGATAACTTTCATGGGGTTGGTAGGCTATTATAGGAGGTTCATCAAGAAATTCTCACAGATTGCATTGCATAGGAAAGCTAAGAAGTTTGAATGGAAGGAGGAGTGTGAGGCTAGTTTTGAGCACCTTAAGAAATTGTTGACACATGCACCAGTGTTAAAGATTGGATATTTGCAAAAAGAGTTTGTAGTATGCACATATTCTTGCAAGAAAGGACTTGGTGGAGTCCTTATGCAGGATGGACATGTGGTATTCTATGAGTCATGAAAATTGAATGAGCACGAGAATAACTACCCCACACATAATCTTGAGTTGGCCGAAATTATAAATGCGTTGAAGATGTGGAGACATTATCTTATGGGCAGGAGGTTTACATTGATGAGTGATCACAGTGGATTGTGGTATCTATTTGACCAACCAAATCTGAATGGTAGGCTCACCTGTATCCCCACCACTAGCCATCCAGTAAATCGTGGCAGTAACCCCCATGAGCTTTGATTGTTGTTGCTTGCCCCATGAGGAAGGTAGTAGCGCTATCGCTTCATCCATCCACAACCCACCCCCTTCTAACATGTTCGTCCCGTTATTACAACCTTCTTTCTTTATGTCAAAGACCTTACGCGCAAATCCCCATTGGATTCCTCACCTTTTTAGGGAAGGTGAGCGATAAATCCCTCACCTTTTTAGGGAAGGTGAGCGACAAATCCCTACATCTTCAAGTCAAGGTGTGGAGCATAAAAACTTATCAAATGCATTTGTTATTATATATAACCCGTCGTTGGCATGGGTCGTGGACATAATCCTCAACTGGGTTGGTAAATGTAATTTGTCATTAGGCAAGTAGCTAAATGATAGCCCTTCAAAGCTCAATGTTTGTCTACAATTAGTTGGCTTGATTTTGAGATCAAATACATCAAAGGAAAAGAGAACAGAGTGGCATATGCTCTTAACAGGCAGATACAGGTCAATCACTTAAAAATTATGAGCTCCTATGGGAGAGACTTACAGGATAGGATCTTGCAATAAGGTCAACAAGATGTCAGATATATAGATATTATGTACAAGTTGCAACAGAGTACTGGTACATGTATAGGTGGTAGTACAGGTATAGGTACATGTAATGGTAGAGATACAGGTATAGATGAAGATTTACATGATGTGGACTATTGCCTTAAAAAACATGGATTGGTTAGGTTCAAAGAGAGGATATATGTGTCTGACATTAGTGAGCTAAAGAAGGTGATCTTGAGGGACTTTCATGCGAAACCATATTCGGGTAACCCAAGTTATCATAAGACACTGCCAACAGTGAAGAGATTGTATTATTTTTTGAACTTGAAGAGGGATGTAACAGAGTTTATGGTTAGGTGTTTTGATTATCAGTGTGTGAAGGAAGAGTGTAAACATACAGGTGGATTGCTATAGCCGCTTGCGATTCTAGAGAGGAAATGTGAAGTCACTTCCATGGACTTCATCACAAGTTTGCCGAGGATAGTGAGACAACATGATTCCATCATGGTTATTATGGATAGGTTAAAAAATGTTGCACATTTCATTCCATTTAAGTCTAAATTCTTAGCTAGGGATGTAGCACATGTATTCATCAGAGATGTGGTCAGATTGCATGGTGTTCTGAAGAATATTGTGTCAGACAGGGATGCGAAGTTCACTTCCACGTTTTTGAAGGAGTTATTTGGAGGTTTGGGCATAGATTTGGCCTTCAGTACATCTTATCATCCATAGATAGATGGATAAACAAAGATGGTCAACAGGATATTGGAGGACATGTTGAGGATGTATGTGATGCATCAACAGTGAAAGTGGGAAGAGTACCTTCCACTGGTAGATTACGCTTACAAGAATGGGTATCATGAATCTTTGAGGATGAGTTTGCTTGAGGCATTGTATGGACAAAGTTTCAATACTCCTATCAATTGGAATGATGCAATTAATATGGTGTTGATTGGACCAGACATGTTGGCAGACATGGAACAAGAAATGTAGGTGATCAAGAAGAATATAAAGGAAACATAGGATAGGCATAAGAGTTATGCATATTGGAAGAGGTTGTTCAAGGAGTTCCAGGTTTGGGAACAAGTGTACTTGTGCATCAAACCGAAGAAGAGATCCTTATGGACTGGATCATGTGCCAAGATGGCAGCACGATTTTTTGGACCCTTCAGTATTGTTGAGAGGATTGGGTCAGTAGCCTATAGACTTGCACTGCCTTTGTCAGTGAAATTCCATGATGTTTTCTACGTGTCATTGCTTAAGAAGTATGTTAAATATGTTGATCATGTGATTGACTAGTCTGTATTGTAGGTGGAACCAGATGAATAATTCCAGCCAAAACCTCAATTTATATTGCAGAAAAAGGTTCTCATGCTTTGGAACTGAGCAATTGAGCAGGTTAAAGTGCAATGGAAGCACTTTGGGCCCGATGAAGCTACAATCCGATTGAGGAAAAAAAATTTTGGTATATGTTTTGGTGATGTTACTATATGTACATATGTATATGGATGTAAATGCCACCACGATCTATGTTATAAAGCTCCAATAAGCGATATGGGTGTCATGTCATTGTGATGTTATGTTTCTTATGTTTTCATGTTGATTTTTTCTCAACAAGTTGATCATTGTAAATATTGCATCGAGTTAAGTTATAAAGCTCCATCAGTAGTACATTTTCTTACAAAAGTTTTGTGATTATAGGTGTTGTTGAACAACAAGGATGGTGTTTCCCCAAGGGGGAGGGTTATGTAATAGCCCTAGTGAAAATTCCATGTAATAAAAGTTAATAAAGGAAAAAATAATAACCATGATTGATGGGATGCTTATTCCAAGTTGAATGTTGGGAAAGACATCCTAGTGTGCATGTTTATTTGGTTATTAATGGTTAAGGAAATTGGCAAAGGAAATGGCTAAGGCTTTGGAAAGAAAAAATGGTATTTTTGGCACATTTATTTATGAAAATAATGGAAATTAGGAGAAAAGGGAGGTGAAAGGTCACAGGTTGCATGTGAGGAGGAAAATGAAGGAAATAATGGAAAATGAATAAAATAGAGGCTTCATCCATAAAAAGGCTTTCGAGGATCAGTTGGTAACCTTTTGTCAGTTCATTTTTGAAGCTCTCTCATTATTCTATCTCTCTCATAATATTGTATACTTACGATTTTTCTTGGAGAACTCTCAGAGAGTGTGGCATACTTGGATTTTTGGAGCAAGGAGGCAAAGGAAGAGTAGGAAGTCACAAGAGGACATCGATATCAATAACTACAACGGATTTGTATTGCAGGTACCAAGTTGAATTTATGTTTTCCTCACTAGTTTTGGCATGCATGGCATATGCATGTGGCTTGTTGGTTGTGATCTGTCATTGGCATGGAGGGTGGTCAGGATTGATAGTGGATTGCCTAGCCTTGCCATTTCCTATATAACCATGGTGATTGTGGATTTTGTTTCCTTGTTTTGTTTTGGTTGGTTCTCATATTTCCTTAGCTTGGGTTGGGTTATTAGTCCTGGAACCCCTGTTTGGAAAAACACTCTGGAAGCCCTATAACAACTTGGATTGAGTTACTATTCCTAGAAGCCTTGGTTGGACAAATTCTCTGGAAGCCCTTGGTGGGTTGAGTTACTAGTACTAGAAGCCCTGGTTGGATAAATGCCTTGGAAGCCCAGTGAAAGTTGTGGGTTGAGTTACTAGTCCTGGAAGCCTTGGTTGGACAAACTCCTTGGAAGCCCTGGAAGCCTTGGATAGAGACCAATTTGATGATGGTTTTTTTATGTTTGATTATGAGGTGGAATCATTGTTTGATGGGTTGAGTGGATGGCCTTTGGAAGCCCTAGATGGTTTTGGATTGATGTGTTCTATGATATCCCACATTCATGCTTGGAATATGGCACGTGGGTGAATGGATGATGAGAGATTTGGTTCAGCCATTCTATGGTTGAGTGGAACATGGAAGTCCCATCCCGGGTTTGGATTTACATCATCAATAAGATGTTATTTATCCTTGCAATTCTATGAGTATTATACTAGTTATATGTGGTTTATATGGTTGTGATTTCATTGGTATTTATGCTGCTATTGTGTTGGTTATATATATGTTTTATGACATTATCTATGTATGGCTCTCATCATGTTTTTACTTGTAAATGAATGAACAATGTATCAATCACCTAATGGATGAAATGGAAGTTGATGTGTTGAGGCATCAATGTTTCTTAGCGATTCTCAGCTAGGTATGAGACCCCTCTACTCAGATCTATTATTTACACCTATAGATTACGTATTCATATTGTGATTTCTCTGTTATTTTACTGTTATGAAGATGTCATTCAATTCTGGGCAATGACTTGGGCTCTGGGCCTGAAAACGTGGCTCAAATTACGGGGACATTGGCATGGCACTGTGAAAAATAGTCCCTGGACGCTGGCTTGTAGGCCCGTGAGAGCATCCAAAGGTCCCTGGATGCTAGCATACCCATAACATGAGAGTGTCCTAAGTTCATGTGGTCCAAAATCTCAGTGGGACCCTGGGGCTAGTTGGCAAAAAGGTGGGATTGGTTCTTGAGGGTCCTAATGTTGATGTTGAATGTATGTATGGTGTGTTTCCATCGCTTCCACTTCCTTAAGGTGACTTGGGAGGCATAATCATATCATAGTGGCCTCTTCTCACATTTTTACCCTCGCGGACCAGTTGTTTTTGTCGATGTGGGAGGAGGGTGTTACAAACCCTACACTCAAGAAAGTATAAACAATAACAGGGATGTAAAAATCCCTCTCAACAATGAGAAAATTCACATAATCCATCTTATTTTAGATAACTAGGAATAACTCATTCCTCCATGAGAAATCTTGAAACATACATTGTTATAAACCATAACAACATTTGCTTCAACATTCATAATGCAACAAAAGTACAAGTAAATACACTTATCTACATAGATTAATGACTCGAAACAGAGGGAGGTACTTCCACTCTCCAGCCAACCATAGGCAAACTTAATTGCAATATTTCTTACAGTTGACCACCCTCGAGTTGGATTCAAAGTTTGACCAGCAAGTGCTCAAGAGAATTCACACTAATGCCAATCAACTAGTTCACACAATAATCTAGATTTCATTGTGTCTCTATAGTCAACCTCCTTATACATTGATTACACTATATATATATATATATATATATATATATATATATATATATATATATATATATAAATATATATATATATATATATATGTTAATTAACATCTAACCACAATGAATTCTTATGTTAAGCACTTAAACTCTTTCTACACTCTTCTTTTGATTATTGTGTGTTAACTGTAACTAGGTTTGATCTCTTCAACTTTATTTTTTGTATTATTATATTGATTAATATAAAATTATTACAAGGCTAGAAAATATTTCTTACAAGGTTTTTCCTTTCACACTAATAAGGCTTCCAATAAAATTTTTATTATTCATTGACCTTGTCGATGGTATGAATAGATTTTACATTTTAATCCTATACTAACTCTAGTAGTATATTTGAAATCCTTTCCACATAAATCACTAGGAACAAAATTTATAGTAAAGAGCGTGCACACACACACATACACACACATATATTCCAGTTCACAATTTCTTCATATTATATCAACAAGGTCTTAAATACCCTTCACGCATTATAATATTATATTACATTACTCTTTAAAAAAGTGTTAATTGCTCTATTGTTCTATAATTTCAACCTTGATATTAAATTAGTTGTTGTTCCATATCACTTTATAATTATTTAACTATTGTTGATAAAGAAGTAACACCACAACATATATTTCTCCTTATGAAAACCTCACAATAACTATAATGTATTCAACCATCCACATGGTTATTATATATCACACCTTGTTTATTTGCAAAATATATGTGGTATATTTATACGAAGCTTTGAAGATTCTTCTATTGATTTGGCATATAATTAAAGTTCCACATGTTAACTTGGCGAGGAGATTGAGAGTGTGATTCAACCCTATGATCAACAATGTTTATTAATTCTTGAAAAATCGATGATTGAAATTCAATTAGGGTTTGTTACCCATTTCATATACTGCCTCTTCCACCGCTATGTGAATTAATTTGTGCATTTACCTTTGGATACACCTTGCCTCTATAGTGACTATTGAAGCTTTTAACTTCTTTTGATAGTCATTTGTTCGTTCAACAATGTAGAGTTTTCTCTATCAATTCTGAATAGTTTACTTTATTTCTCATTATCACAATTACATTGTCTCAGAAGGTATTTTTCAGATGTTTTTATGAATATTTGTTGAATATATTTACTTGTTAATAATTTTTGGTTCACAGTGTGTTGAAGGCTCAAAAATATCTCCTTACAACATTATAAGTGATACCACCCAGCCAAGAACTTAGACCAGTTCCTTTTCCATTAAAATGGTGGGTCTGACTGGTTAAAGTAGGTCCAATTACCATCTATCTATCTCCACTGACTTAAAATATGAATTTCACCTACTAATAGAGAAGAGACATCAAATCCGTCCTCTTATTGATAATGCAAGAAAGTGATCCTTAAGTTGATCTTGGGCTCAGCTAAGCCACCACTAAAGTTTTCTTCTTTGAGAGAGGACTTGATGCAAACTAAGATGCAAATGCAGAATTAATCTAAAATATAAAAAACCTATCTTGAACTAGAATAGTATAGACCTATCCTAATCTGAAAGAAAGTTAACTAAAATAGGGGGAAAGAACTGACATAATTCCTCATGGGATTTTGTATTTATTAAAGGAAGTAGTTCACATTAACTAATACAAGTCAAAGTAAAATAAGCTCGAAGATGAATAATAAATAGTTATATTTTTTTAACTGAAACGATTGAATTTTTTTTATAAGAAGAGGTTGGGAATGCCAAACAACTTCGATTACAGTCAATTGAGAGAATTATAGTTCTAAAGAGTCCTCATATTCTGGCTTTTTTATCAAATATTAGTTGCTACTTTTACACAATTAGCATGGATGAGTGTTATGAAACCAGCTCAAAAAAAGATAGAAAAGATAGATCAATGCCTTAGAATTCAGCCTCTTCAAGGGGGAAACCTCCTTTACATTACATAAATGAATAATTCTTGGATGATTCAAATGAAAAAACCTCCTTTATATATATAGGAGTCTAAGGAGTCTCAATATAACCCAGCCAACCTAACAATAATAATATAAAGCCACAAAAATAACAATAGAGGGATTTTATGGGGCACAATAATAACAATATGGGCACAATAGGGGCACAACAATATTAATAAGGGATACAACTACAATAGTAATGGGGTAATCACTAGTATTATAGGGACCTAACATGCCCCTCTCCTTCAAAAAAGTGTTGTCCTCAACACTTGAGTAGTTCTGGATGCTTCTGTATAAAATTCTCATCCTCCCATGTGGAATCTTCAGTGGATAAGTTCTTCCACTTGATGAGATACTTTGAAATTGATCGATTTCATAGCTGTCGAGTTCTTGTTTCTATGACTTCTTCTGGTTCCAATATAATTTTTCCTTCCTCGTCTAGTTCTGGAAATATTGTTTGAACTGGGAGCTTGTCGCCTATAACCTTCTTTAAACATGAAACATGGAAAACTGGGTGCACTCGAGAAGCTACAGGAAGCTCCAATTTGTATGCCATAGTACCAATATTTTGCAACACCTTGTACGGACCATAATACTTTGGTGATAATTTGTTATCCTTCTTAGCTTGCTTGAGGGACATTTGTTTATATGGTTGTAGTTGTAGGAATATCCAATCACATACATCAAAACTTCTTTCGCTGCAATGTTGATCTGCTTGTTGTTTCATTCGATTATGTGCCAACACGATGCTATCCTTTAAGAGTTGGAGGACTTGTTGTTGATGTTCGATGTGATGTTCCACTACTTGAACCTTAGAATTTTCTCTTAAATATGATGTGATGGATGGTGGCTGATATCCATAAAGTGCCATAAATGGGGTCATTTTTGTTGTTGTATGGAAGGAAGTGTTATACCACCATTCAGCCAGAGGCAACCATTTGACCCATTGTGTCCGTTTATCAGATACAAAGCAACAAAGATATCCTTCCAAACATTTGTTTACTATCTCAGTTTGCCCATTAGATTGAGGATGATAAGATGAGCTATGAGTTAACTGAGTACCAAGACAAGAAAATAATTCTGTCCAAAAATTTCTAGTGAAAATGGGATCTCTTTCACTTACAATAATATTTAGGTTTCCATGTAGCTTTTGAATTGTTTCCATAAATGCAGTAGAAACTATACTGGCTTTAAATGGATGTGATAATGCACAAAAGTGTGCATACTTGGTAAGTCTGTCAACTACCACCATGATGACACTCTTTCCCTCAGACTTGGGTAAACCCGTGATAAAATCCATTGAAACCTCCTCCCAACACTGGCTTGGAATGGATAAAGGTTGTAATAGACCCCGGGTCTTAATTGTTTCAACTTTATTTTGTTGGAAAACCAAACATTCCACCACAAACTTTTGAATATCTGATTTAAGGCCATCCCAAAAAAATTCCTTCTTAACCTTGTGGTAAGTTTTTAAAAATCCTGAGTGCCCTCCTAAGGGAGAAGTGTGCAATTCCATAAGAATCTTTTGTTTGAGTTGGGAATTCTTATAGAGGTATAAGTGATCTTTGTACCATAACGAATCATTTTGCCAGCTAAATGTATCAGATCTACTGGAATCTTGTTGTAACTTTCGAATAAGTGCCCACACTTCTTCATCATTCTTCCATTCCTCCCTTGCTTTGTTTATCCAATCTGGTTGGATAATAGAAATGGCGCACAATAGTGGTTCCACAGCCTCATCCTTTCTTGAGAGTGCATCTGCCACCACATTTTGCTTCCCTTTTTTGTAGATGATTTCAAATTCATAACCCAACATCTTTGTGACCCACTTTTGTTGCTCTTCAAAGGATAATCTTTGTTCTAAAAAGTATTTAAGGCAATCATGATCTGTTTTTACCTTGAAGTGTCTTCCCATTAGGTAGGGTCACCATTTCTTAAGTGCATGTAGTATTGCCAAAATTTCCTTCTCATAAATAGCTTTGTGTAAAAACTTTCCCTTGATTGGACGACTTTCAAAGGCAATGGGTCTTTCATCTTGTATTAAAACAACACCAATTCCATTTCTTGGAGCATCACATTCCACAATAAAGGTTTTTGTGAAGTCTGGTGTAGCTAAGACGGTGCTTGGCACATTTCCTCTTTAAGATGTTCGAAGGCCTTTGTTGCTTTTGGAGTCCATGAAAATGCATCTTTCTTCAATAATGTTGTTAGAGTTGTTGCTATTCTCCCATAATTCTTGACAAAATTGCGATAATACCTTGTCAACCAAAGAAATCCTCACAGATGCTTTATGGATGTGGGGATTTTCCATTCCTTAATGGCTTTAATTTTGCTAGGGTCTACCTTAACTCCTTCATGAGATACAATATGACCCAGATATTCCACCTCTTGTACTCCAAAGAAACATTTGGATCTTTTTGCATATAATTGTTTCTCCTCCAATAGTTGTAGCACCCTGCCAACATGTTCAACATGATCCTTCCAAGACTTGCTATAGATTAGTATATCATCAAAAAATACTAACACAAATTTTCTAAGGAAGGGTTTGAAAATGGAATTCATCAAACCTTGAAATGTAGAAGGTGCATTGGTAAGGCCAAAAGGCATGACCAAAAATTCATAATGACCCTCATGAGTTCTAAATGCTGTTTTCAGAATGTCTTCAGTCTTCATTCTGATTTGATGATATCCTAAACGAAGATCCAACTTGGTGAAGTAAATTGATCCATGCAATTCATCCAGTAATTCATCAATGACCGGAATGGGAAACTTGCTTTTAATAGTGAGCTTGTTGAGCTCCCTATAATCCGAACACATGCGCCATGATCCATCCTTCTTGTGCACCAATACTATTGGAGCAGAGAAAGAACTTTGAATAGGTTGAATTATACCAGCCTCTAGCATTTCTTCAACCATATGTTCAATTTCACTCTTTTGGACATAGGGATATCTGTACGACCTGATGTTTGGAGGAACACTTCCTGGAATCAGATGAATAACATGATCATGATCACGGATAGGTGGGAGACCTTTGGGAGTCTCAAATACCTTGGAATGATTGTCCAAGACTTTTTGGAGATCTGAAGAAATAGATGATCCCGATGTGGAAACATCTAGCGAGCATAATTGTGCAATTACACCTCTTTGTTCCTTTTTTCGAAGCTTTTTCATACCGTTAGAGTTGATTATCTTTCTCGGTTTCCCTGAAATACACCTTAATTCAACTTCCTTTCCTTCCACATAAAATTTCATGAAAATTTCTTGAAAATTAAAAGCTATTGTACCCAAGGATTGTAGCCATTGGACTCCTAGTACAACATCAACACCTCCCATTGGAATGGAAAGCATTAGGCTAGTCAATACATATTCTCCCATGGATAGCTTGATATTATGGCACTTTCCAGAGCAATTTATCATTCCTACATTTTCAACCATCACTTGACACTCTGGTGCTGGATATAGGAAGCAATTCAATTCTTTTGCTATCTTACAATGAATAAAATTGTGGGTACTTCCTGAATCAATCAACACTATTACCTTTTTCTTCTTGATTTGCCCTTCTATCTTGATGGTTTGAGGAGTGGTAATTCCAGCCAATGCATTACAGGATATGGTCGGATTCATTTATTCTTTATCTAGGCTTTGTTCCTGGAGTATGTCCTCTTCTTTTGACCTTTCTTGCTCCTTTTCATCTTCCTCTTCACAATCTATGTAGAATAATTTCTTCTCAGCACACTTATGACCTTTAGTGTATTTGCTATCACAGCTGTAACAAATCCCTTTTGATCTTTTTTCTTCCAATTGTTGTGGTGTCAACCTTATAGGTTGTGGAAGAATAGGGGCAACAATACTTCCATATTTATATTTGTGAGTGGTATGCTTCCTAGTTGCCATAATTTTGCTTTCCATTTTTCTTGCTAGCCTGAATGCCTTCTCTAATGAATCAGGTTCCCAAAGGTGAACATCATGTTGGATATTATTATTTAAAGTCCCTATGAACACATCAATCCTATGCTCCTTTGGAATATTTTTACCCTTATGTTCAATTTTTGGAACTCCTCAATGTGCTCCATTATTGAACCCTTTTGTTTGAGACTTATCAATTGGCTAAAAAAAGTGTTGCTTTTTGTATCCTCATAATGTGCTGTCAATTCTTCCGTAAAAATTGCCCAAGTGATAATTTGTTTATGATAGCAAAGCCATTGATACCATACAAACTGATTTGGTTCCAAATATAAAGTTGCAATACGTACCTTTTGTGTGTTTTGCACATTATTGAGATCGAAAAATTGCTTCATCTGTAATATCCATGTTGCGGGATCCTTGCCATCAAACTTCCTCATATCGATTTTTGGAATATGGTGGGTATTTGGTCCAACATTATAGTCTATGAAATCATGATTAACATTTCTTTTGTTCTCATCATGAGTTTCCTTTACTACCCTTTCACCATTAGTAAGCATTTCTTGTAGAAACTTTGTCAAATCTGTCTTCCAATCTTCCATGCCTGTCTTCAAATTAGCTTCCACGTCATTCATATTAGCTTCTATGCCTTTCTTTAAACAATCCATATTAGCTTCTACACCTTTCTTTAGACCATCCATATTAGCTTCTACATCTTTCTTTAAACCATCCATCTTAGGTTCTGTTACTTTTTGTGAAAGTGACACTTGTTGCACTTGGTCTCGTAATTTTAATATATCATGTTGCATTTCTTAATCTTCTTCATGAGTCATGCTAGAGCTTTCAGGTTGCTTACTAGGTGTTTGCATTTTCTTTCCTCGGGGCATCAATTACCAATAATAATTCTTTACTATGCACTTTGAATTCCTTCAAACTAATTTTTCAAACCAAGCTTATCAAAAATTAAAAAAAAACTACACACCTTTTTCCACTTTGTAGGAGCTTGATATTGAATTTGATGTATCTTTGTAATTTCGGATCATCTAGTTTTGAAATTGTGAACTATAGTAGCCCTCTGTGTCCTCTTTCCATTGCCACTAGTTTGATCCAAATTGGATTCTCCAGGGAAGAGTTATGCCAGATCTTCCACAGTGACCTGACTATAGACTAGTTCAGTAGAGTGAACTTGTACGACGTGCCACGAGTCACTGTTTCGACCTTTGGCTCTAAAAAGTATATACAAGAAACTATAGTCCGTCATCTTTCCGTAGCTTCTTACGAAATTTCAATCCGATGCTCAGAGAGAAAGTTATGATGATTTTCCTCAGGTCACCTGTTTGGATTGTAATTCAGGAGTTTGCAAAACGACCAACTTCCTCAAATCATATCTCCGCAAATATAGTGCAAAAATATCTGAAATTCAGACCTGAGGTTCATACGATTTCACCTCAAATGAGTTTTTTTTTGAGCTTCTGAAACATTGCAGAAAAAAAGTTATAGCGAATTTGCTGCGATGACCTATTTGGAGCAGCGAAACCCTAGAATCCAAAGCTCTGATACCAAATGTTATGAAACTAGCTTACAAAAAGATAGAAAAGATAGATCAATGCCTTAGAATTCAGCCTCTTTGAAGGGGCAACCTCCTTTACATTACATAAATGGACAATTCTTGGATGATTCAAATGACAAAACCTCCTTTCTATATATAGGAGTCTAAGGAGTCTCAATATAACCTAGCCGACCTAACAATAATAATATAAAGCCACAAAAATAACAATAGAGGGATTCTATGGGGCACAATAATAACAATATGGGCACAAAAATATTAATAAGGGATACAACTACAATAGTAATGGGGTAATCACTAGTATTATAGGGACCTAACAATGAGAGATCCTTGTTATGCTTTTGGAGTCTTAGAGTCCTATCTTACATTTCCTCTTTTTTTTGTTGCTTTGGTACTTTCCTGGGTTAAGCTAATTGTCGAATAAACTTTAATCCACAGTCCAAATTATACAAAACCTGCATATATTAAACTGTATTAATATATGACCTGTCCCTACCTCCGATATACCAAGGCTCCCATTCGTACCTGACCCCACTTCAAGGTTAAAACCCAGCCATGTTCAGCTCGCATTTACTGTTAGATCTTCCTCCATCCAGATCTGACGCTTATCGCGTCCCTCTCTATCCGGCCCTTAAAACCTTAGGAGCGCGCGATATGGGTGGTGCGTCAGCCACTAAGTGGCATCGTATTTGTTTCATAGAAAACTTCCCGACAGCCAAGAGCGGTGTGATGAAAACCACTTACCACTCCCAACATAGTTAACACCCCTCCTTTTGCAATGTGTGATGACCGTCAGATCAACCTCGCCCAGATTCGGTGCTTTTCATGTCCCTCACTGTCTGATCCTTAACCTGATTACACTTTTGTACCCGACCCCACAACAAGGATAATACCTCGCCATGTACAACGTGTGATAACTGTTAGATCTTCCCCCACTCAGATCCGATGCTTATCGCGTCCCTTACTGTCTGACCCTTAACACCACAGGAGCGCGTGATATGGGCGTTTTTGACCAGCCATGCATCGGACCCTAAGGTACATCGTGTCTGATTCATGAAATACTACCCAGTAGCCAAAAGCGGTGCGATGTCAATCGCTTACCACTCCCTGTGACTTTAACACCCTACCTTTTCCAGCGCGCGATGACTATTGGATCATCCCCCACCCAGATCCTATGCATCGCTTCCTTCAAAATCATCCTCTGATTGAATACAATTATGCGCCCTGTTAAAACACCCAAAAATTGTTGGCCCATGTGAAAACCTATAGCCTGTCGAGGAGTGGCCCACTCTTTCTCGACAGTGAAAGTTTGTCTGTGCCAGCCTTTGTTCTATGGAATTCTGTCCTTGATCAGCTCTCCTTGTCTATTAAGGAATTGGGTGCCTTTCAGGTTCTTCATCATTCTTTACCAGCATACCTTGAGCTAGAAGACATCCTTTGTTAGCCATTATATCAGCTTCCTTGTTCAGAGCTCGCAGGACATGGTAGAATGAGTAGGATGTGAAGTTTTGAGCCATCTTTCTTATTCTTTCAAGGGTCTTGTTTAGAGCAGAGCTATTGAGTTGGTCGCCCGTGTTAAGGATTTTAATCAGGATTTCAGAGTCCCTGAAGATTTGAAGGTTTTTCCCTCTGTTCCTCTGAGACATTTGACACGCTTTGAGCAGTCCGAGGATCTCAGCTTGGTTGTTGGTGCCCTGACCTAGGCCCCAACTAAAGTTGTATTGCTTTTGTCCATCTATGGAGTAAATTGTTCCTCCTACCCCTGATATCCCCGGGTTTCCTTTAGAGGCTTCGTCGAAGAAAACCGTGAATTTGCCCTGATTTTTCCACCATTTTTTAAATTCCGCCTCAGATATCTGGAGACGCCACTCATGGTTATTTCTAGACAAGAAGGTATTCTTCTTGATGCTGGCCCGTCTCAGGGATTCACCTAGCCAACCAAAGTCTTAAAGGAGAAGGGAGTTGTCTGGCTTTGAGGTCTATTTTAAAAAGTTTCCAGCAGCAAAGCTTTGGCCTTGGCAGCCACTGTGTTGGTGGATTGAAGTCTGTTGTTGAAGATGGCTTCATTCATACCCAGATTCCCCAACAGATATATTTTGGTATTGCATTCCAAGATTTAGTCCATGTTGAGTTTCTATTCAAAGAGTGAGGATAGCGTTCTTTCCAAGTTGCGAAAATACTAACAACTGAAGACTGCTGAGGGATTTGGGTGTTGAGACCCTTAATTGCTTGCAACCAGATCTCTTGAGAAATGGGGCAGTCTATGAACAGGTGATCGATAGTTTCTTGATCCTTGTAGCAGAGAGGGCATCTATGTGGACCCATGATTCCTCTTTTCTCTAAGTTGTTCCCAATGAGGGTCCTTCTATGCATAAGAATCCAACAGAAGAAGTTGATTTTTGGGAGACCAAATGGGTCCCAAACATGTTGCCAAAGCTTTGTAGTATGGATCTAATGTTGTTGTTCTTGTAGGGCTGCAAAACTTAGCTGAGCTGAGTAAGCTATGGACTTTCCCCAGCCTCACTTGTCCCTCGAGTGGAGATGAACAGGAGCCAAACTAGTGAGTTTAGCTAATAATTGATGGATTTGAGGGAGAATCCAATCAGGGGGGTGAATGAGGGCCTAGTTACTCCAGTTCCCTGCTGAATCCCATGTGCATATGTCAACAAGTTTGTGTCTACCTTTTTGGATGAGCCAGTTACGAAAATATGCTATTTTCGGAGAAAGATTTAGGGGATGGAGTCCCATGATCTTGTCATCCCACAATATAATTATTTTCCCATTTCCTGGAATTTTGTAGAGCTATTATTTGAAGAATTTCCAGTCTTGGCTGCACAACTTCCACAACGTGGTTCCTTTGTGGGAAGCTCCTTCTTCCATATTCTTTATTGAGAGTCTGTGCAGATATTTTTTAATTAGAACTTGACTTACAGGGTTTCTTTGGTTTGAGAATATTTTCCAGAGGATCTTCCCTCCCATCGCCAGATTGGCCAACACAGGATCTCTTACCTGAAGTCCACCTTCAGATATTGGCCTTTTCACTATGTCCCAGCTTACTATATGGAATTTTTTTTGGTTCCCCTTTCCTCCTTGCCATAGAAAATTTTGAATCAACTTTGCTAATTATTCGGTGATCATTTTTGGAGCCAAAAGGAAAGAAGCCTAGTAGATAGGAAGGGATGAGAGAACTGACTTGACTAGAGTGAGCTTCCTGGTTGAGGTAAGCCACTGTCTGCCCCAAGAAGTCATTTTAGCCTTAATTTTGCTGATATTTTCCATCCAATGATGGGACGTAGTGGAACCCAAGGTTAAAGGCAAGCTAAGGTACTTGATTTTTTCCAAAGAGGCATATCTGGTGAAGCCCAGGGCTTGGACAATCCTGAGTATAGATTGCTGGTCAACCGCCGAGCCGTACACTGCACTTTTCTCTTGTTGACCATAGCTCCGGAGACTCTGCAGAAGCTTTGGATTACTCCACTGAAGGCTCTTGCTATTTTAATGGAGGCTCCTCTCATAAGGATAGAGTCGTCGATGAATAAGGAATGATTGATTAGGTTTGTTCCAGGTATCACCATAATGTCAGGAAGAGTCCCATTGAGATTCTCATATGTGAGCTTTCGGTTTAGAGAGTCTGCCATCAAAATATACAGGAAGGGGGATAGAGGGTAGCCTTTCTTGATTCCCCTTGAAGCTTTGAAGTAGTTTGCCAGCCTACCATTTACTAGAGGGGTTATCCAAGGTTCTCCAATGCATGCTTTAATAATTTTTACAAATTCAGAGCTGAAACCAAATGCAGAAAGAACTTGGAGGAGGAATGAGTGTCTTACTCTATCGAAGGCATTTGCCATGTCCAGTTTGATGAGCATACCTTGCTCTTTGCGTTGATGGCTAGAATGGATGATTTCCTGCACCAGTATCACATTGTCTAGGATATGCTTGCCTTTGACAAACCCTCCTTGATTGGGAGAGATGAGTTTGTCTAGCAGAGGCTTTATTCTATTAGCAAGTAACTTGGTGAGTATTTTGTAGGACACATTGCAAAGCGAGATTGGTCTGAATCTGTCGAATGTCTCCAGGTTGGCTTCTTTGGGAATTAGGGCTAGGAAGGTGGAGTTTGTGCTTCCTCCCACTTTGGCTTTTCGTAGGAATCCTTTGATCATTCGGTACAAATCAACCTTGATGATGTCCCAGTAGAGTCTATAGAAGTGTATTGAGAATCCATCAGGTCCTAGGGCTTTGTTTGGTTCCATCTTCCATATGAAATTGCTAATTTCTTCTTCAGTGAATGGCTTTAAGAGTGTTGCATTGTCCTCCTCGTTAACCATCCTAGGAACGTGCTTGAGGAAGTCATGATCTTCCTCATCATCCTCCACGCCTTCTTCTTTGAACAACTTCTTAAAATGAGAGGTTGCCACCTCTTTTATCAGAGTTGTGCCTTTAAGAACAGTCCCTTCTGGCGAGGTGATCTCGATGATGTGCTTTCTAGAGAGATGGGTTCGAATTTTCTTGTGGAAGAAGGTTGTATTTTTGTCTCCAGACACAAGCCAGAGATTGCGTGACTTGAGCCTCAAATATGATTCCTCTTCTCTAAATGTTCGGAGATTGCTGATTTGGTGTTCTTGCTCACTATGGAATTCTACTCTAGTTATGTCTTGAGTCTCTAGGCCCATTTGGAGATTCGGTAACTGCTTTGTGCTCTGTTTTAGTTGAGTAGTGGGAGAGACTGTGGGCTTTTTTATCCATTGCTTCAGGGATTTTTTGGTGGCTTTTATATTTTGCTCCCAAACATAGCTGGGTGATCCAAGAACATGGATTGACCATGCCTTATTCAATGTATCCAAAAACCCTTCCCTTTTTTCCCATAGAGGGCAAAACTGAAAGGGGATTGGTCCTAGGTTTTCTTCTTCTTCCAGGAGAAGGAGGATGGGTTTATGGTCTGAGTTCCACTTTGGCAGAATTTTTGTGGAGATGATAATCTTCTTAGAGAGGAAGGAACTCTGAAGAATGAATCTATCCATCCTGGTTGAGATATTCGACTCCCCTATTATGTTATTAGTCCATGTGTATAGTCCTTTTTTTGGATTGAAATCCATTAAATCCCATTGTTGAATCAAGTTTTTCACTAAGGGAAGGAAGCGATCCCTGCTGCTGGTTCCTCCTCTTTTCTCCTTTGGGTCTAGGATTAGATTGAAGTCTCTGGCAATAATTATATTATTGAGGGAGCATGCTTCCAAAAAATCAGTCAGAGTTTGCCAACATTATTCCTTTTCTGCATAAGGACAAGTACATAGAGATTAAAGAGTGCAATGTTTATCTTAGTTGATAGGGGTCAAAGTTCGGTGTAAATCCAGTGTTGCGTCTGAAAGGAGCTCTCAAGCAGGATTTTTTTAGACTTCCAGAGAGTGGCTAACCCGCTGCATGTACCTCTAACACTTATCACTTTTCCAACTTTTGTTTTCCATTTTTCTTTACTGAGTTCCAGAAGGGCTTCGCCTTCTATTTTATTCTCTTGGAGCATGAGGATCTTGGGAAGTTATGATTTTAAAAGGCTCTTGACTGCTTCAGCTTTTGATGGGTTCCCCAGTCCTATGCAATTCTAAGAGACTAATCACATTGTTTACTAATAGGGCTTGGGGCAGCACCTCCGTTGGGAGGCCTGTTTCTAATATTTCTGCTGATAGAAATCTCTATAGTGGCCTAGCTGCCTTGCATTTTTTATCTCTCGGCTTCTTCTTCTCTAGCCTCTCTGTGATATTTCCTCCCCACTCTTTTCAAGGGCCTCTTAGATGTTTCATCTTCCAAGGATCACGATATCTCAGGGGTATTCTTTCTTGTCATATCTGCATAGGTTGGGGAGCTATAGGCACCTTTTGGGGATGCGATTTGGACTGATTCCTCTTGCCTTTTGTTTTCTTCCATGTTATTTGCCTTCTGTTCATCCTCCTTATCTGCTGGCTCTTGGAGTTTTTTTGGTGTGCTGAGTATATCAAAAGGGTTTGTTGATATGTCTTCTATTGGAGGGATTGATCTTCCTTCTACTTGGGTTTCGGGAGGAGCAACCCTCCCAGTGGATACAACTTTCCCTTTATTCATGTTGCTTTGCTTAGTTGGCCTTTGTTTCTCAACCTGAGTCCATTGATCTCCTTTTTAGCTCCATCCTTTGATTTATTTTTGTGATGCTTGGAAAAATGGCCATAGCCATGGTAGTGCCGACATTTAAATGGGAGTTGTTCATAGTCCAGGACTTGTATGTGTGTCCAGTAAGCCACCTTGAGTTTAATGGCTTTGGGGAGACCTTCCTCCAGGTCTACTTCTACACAAATTCTCGCACAAGATTACTGGTCTCTTCTTTCTGCTCAGTCGATGTATTTGCCTAGCTTGTTGCCTATGGTTTCTAAGGATTTAGGGTTCCAACAGTGCAGAGGTAGGTGGGGAAATCGCACCCAGACCAGAATGGCCGAGGGCACATCTTGAGTCAGGTCAAAGTCTGGAGTCCATTGATTTAGATAGAGACACTGAGGCCCCATGAAATATGGTCCGTTTCTGAATATGAGGTTCCTATCTTCTGCTACTTCAAATACGAATACAAAGAAGCCTTTGCCGACGAAATGGCTTTTTATTCCTTCTTTGACTAGTGAATGCCAGTTCCTTTGCACCCAGGCTTCTACCGCTTTAGGTGAGGGCCATAAGCCTGTGAATTGGCCAATAAGCCCTCGTTCTGCTAGGTTTAATGCTACTTTGTAGGTTTCTTCATCCGGCAGAGCAACTGTGGGGATGGATTCCTTTTTTTGCAAACTTTTGCTAGTTTTCAGTTGCTGGTCATTTATTGCATGCTGCAACTAAATTCCAGAATGCAACTAGCTCAGGTGGCAAGGGAGTTTCCTTTTCACGACCCCCTCCTAGGGCCATGATTCTGGAGCTTCACACAGACTCGTGGATGGTTGTGTCTCTTTACGCGCTCCCTGGGCTTCCTCCTACCGACCTCGAAGGCTGCACCGGGCTCCCGCTATTTGGTTCCTCTCACACAGGCTACTCTAGGCTTGCTTGTATTTACCACATTTAAGACTTTCTTATAATAAATAGTTATTAATCACCATAGGAATATTTCAATGAATTAAAATTGATTCCAATCTCATTATACCCTGTAAAGATAGCTTTAACAAAGTTTCAATAGCAAAATGTCAATGACACTGCAATAATGCATAATATAAAATAAACATAATAATATTTAGAATAAATATTAGAAACAAAAATGAAACTTTAACAATGAGACAATAATCCTGCATTTCGATAATAGTACACAAGAATAAGAATTAATTAAAACCATGTCAAAATTTTATTACCATAGTTCTGAGAGTAGCTCTGACCCTTAATGAAAGTGCTTGCAATAGTGAAAAGTCCCTTTATAACAGAGCCATAACTTCTCTACAATCTCTACAATAAAACTCTTTGTGCTCTACAATAGTGCGAAAGCACAAATTAAATTATTATAGAGAATCCCCCTATGTGTGGATCACGACCTTCTCTCTCTGTTGAGGAGATTGTATTTATACAGAGCTTAAGGTGAAATTGTGAAAATAATAACAACTCCATGTATCTATTAAAAACTAAGATATCAATTAAATTAGGTATCTTATTCTTGGTGAATCATCAACCAAATGTAGATCTCCTCTGTTTGATAAAGTTCCGAGTTTAACTTGCTACTGAGTTCGATTTATTTTCTGTTGATAACCACTAAGAAGATTGGCTGAAAAGATGGCGCTCTTCATGGTATTAATCTTCGTTTACACTTTATCTTCTGTCTATTTTGGTTTGGACCTTGACACGTGGTTGAGTGGCTGTTGATCAAATGATCTATTTGATTCAAAAATCCTAGATCGAATTGTTACTTCCTCCTTATTAACCCTGGGTTCATCCCTGTTTCAAAATACAATAGAGTAGTGATTTCTATTATTAATTTAGATGAAAATTGAATTGAAAACTAAAAAAACTTCCTGCAAAACCATTGAAAATAGATTTTTAATTATTATAACAGTGGCCCCATATGGAAGTGACAAGTGGCAAGAACCTAGTGGTATCAGAGAAAGGCTCATCGCAACTTTTAAAATGAGACAACACAAAATACTTGTGATATTGGGTAGCTCTGATATGGAGCGGATGAAATATTCCATTAAATTCTTTTTGATAACTATATTAGGTCCATAATCAAATTGGAAATAGGAGGATTAAGTCATATCAATGATTTCACATATGTGACATTTCAATAATTCCGATTAGACAAGTGGATGCGATATTTTAATTAATCAATGCTAATAAACATATCGGGTCTGAATATCAGAGCGAATAGCATGTGAGAGATTAGATATGGATGATTAACGAAATTAGAGACTGGAGATGGATGATTATCGAAAGTCAGAGATCGGAGGTGCATGATTATCACATATCAGAGATCAGAGGTTTTGAGTGGAGACACATAACAAAACTTTGATAAAGATTATATGATATGTAGGACTTGAGGAGAATTACGAGATATGTGGGTATTTCGTCCAATAAACTACAACCACTATTAAATGAGCCCAGGACTTATGATATCAGATATTTTGAAAGGAAAATTTTGATATTAATAAGTCTCAAGGTTTTGATATGTCATAGCCACTTTATCAAAAGACGCATTTTTGAAAATCTGGTCACTAATAATAATAATAAAGATCTTGGTCTTGGGGGGATATGTTTTATTAATCTAAGATGTTTTAAAAAGACACTTATTTACAAAGTTTATTAACAAACAAACTTAATCAAACTTAAGAAAACTATAAAAATAAAACAAGTGTAAATAAAAGGCAATTAGTCTTGAAATGAAGTAAACGAACTCAAGCCTACATGCAATGCAAAAAGGGTCCCCATAATTCTATTATATGACTAAAATAAAAAATTAAATGGGGAGTTGTTGAGTACTACAAAAATTGGCAACACACTGGGGGAAATAGTTATCTTTGGGAAAATACTAGGGAAGTTCAAAGAAAAAGGAGTAAAGATAAGATGCTAGGACTCAACCTTTCCTTTTAAAAGTATCTCTGTAAAAAATATTTAGAATTCAACATGTGCATAAAATATCGTGTATTAGATATAAGAGAATAATCATATTTTAGATCGCTATGTATAGATATTAGATTGAACTAAAGAAAACAAAGTTTATTTACAAGTTTAGCTTAAAGATATACTCAAATATCACAAGTGGTGCCGCTACTGCCAGTAGGCATCCATAGCATCTACACTATCACCTTTTAACCCTTTGAAGTATCATTATCCCATCCATTAGTTTATACTTTGAGAGGAATGAGTAATAATTATTTTATTTATTTTTTGTTACTTTGAAAGCCATTGTCATGGCTTGTTGACCAGATCTTGACAATTCCATACACTAGTACTAATAATAATGAACATGGCGGCTTGTGCTTAGACCTCTTGTCTTATAACCATTTGGAAACAAGCCATTATCCTAATTTGGTAGCTAGCTATGATAATGTTACCACTATCAGTGCCTATGATCATGGTAGGCTGGCTCTTGGTGAGGCCGCCTATCTTTCAAGTCTTTTATTATTTTTGAATTACACTCTAAAAATAGTTTATTAATGGATGGGGAGACAAATCCACTCCTTAATATATCGTGACAAAAGGAAGAGTCATAAAATGCTAAACTTTTAATGATGAACTTTGCTTCTTTAGTAGCGAAATATGATATAGCTTATCATATGATAGAATTGACCCTTAAATTGTTAAGCTTAGAGATCATTTAGCAGAATGATGATTAAGTAGTCAGAGATTATAGTGAAGTGAAAATATGAAATATAGTATAATGATGTTTCTTTTAATAATCTTCCTTTTGGAATGAACTCTATTGGATCAAATACATGGAAATATAGCCCAAGTATAAAACCAAAAGAAATGGTACTTCAACAAACAAAAAACAATATATATATATATATATATATATACATATACATATACATATACATATACATATACATATATATACATATACATATACATATATACATATACATATATATACATATACATATACATATACATATATACATATACATATACATATATATACATATACATATATATATATATATATATATATATATATATATATATATATATATATGATTATGTAAAAATGAAAAAAAATAAAAAAATGCAAGCACCAAATGTTAGCAAATCAACAGGGAAGCTAATTGGGAGAATGAGCTCTATGCAAATTTTTTACAAGATATAAAAAATATATCAAGATTAGAGCTTTTATCTTGTAAATAAATGTGTTAATTGAGACCTATTAAATGGTAATTCATTGATGTGCATTTTTAGGGACTTTCTCCTTTTACAAATCCTATTCTAGAATTTTAAATTTGAAGTATTTAATTTTTTTTTTTTTGTTTTAAGAAAAAAACATCGAGCAGAATACAAATCATAACAAGAAAGGGAAGAAGAAACTTCTTGAAAATCCTTAATTGTTCTTCCTAGATGCTTTTACTAATATCTTCAAACAAAATAAATCCTCAAACCAATTAAAACCTTTAAAACAGAGGAGGCGAGGATAAGGGAATATAACTGGAAGAGAAAACATAAGTAAAAGGAAAAACCGCAGAAAGTAAAAGGATGAGAATGGGCATATGAAACTTACCACTAGATAATTTTGTTTGATTTTACTTGAGAAAAATGTTTTCTCCAACCAAAGTAACTTCTTCTTTTAGTTGAAAGTAAAATCATGAATAGGTGGCTTTGAATTTAATTTTTCATTGGCCCAAAATCGTAATTTATTCAATTTAAAACTACTACTAAAATACACCTAATCCTAATCTAAAAAGTAGACTAAGTATAAGTGAAATCATACTTCCAATGAAGCCCTTCAAGCATCTTATTTTTTGCAAGAATATATACATCAAACATTAGTAACAAAAGTATAAATCTAATTAAACCAAAAAAAAATAAAAAATAAAAGCATTATGTACATCTACTGTTAATGTATGTACAAGAAGAAACTTATTTATACTCACCCTCTCTTAGAGATTTTCTTCCAACCAGATCTCGATGGGATTATGAAAATATGGATGGATATTAGTTATAGATTGGAAGTGATATGAAGAAGAGGATAACAAGTCAGATTGTGAAAATATTCTATTAAATGCAATGACCTACATCAAATTGTCAGTTTTATGTACATATGATGGAAGATCATCAATTGTGTTAGATGGATGGTCATGTTGTAAGAATACACTCTCTTTTTGGCATTGCTTTTGAGAAGAAAGAAGCAATTGATAAGAGATGAACATAAATTGAAATTGGAAGAGTAATATTTCTTGATGTTCATGATTATGATTTGAAACTTCATTTTCCCATTCAGGAAATGCATCAATTGAATGTTGAATATTGAACTGCTTAATATGCCAACATAAGATATCAAAAAAATGAAAAACTAAAAACACAAAATAGATCTGAAATCAAACAAAATAAGTGAAGGAACAACAATGAAATAAAATCATAATTTACACTATTTTTACAATTATTGTTGCAACACAATTAGGACTGGTTTGAAGTGATTTCCTCTTCACAAGGATTGGCCAGAACAATGGAATTAGAATGATTGCCAACAATAATTTTTGAATTAGGGAGAGGATCATGATTATGAATAGAAGTGAGAATTCGATCATTATAAAAATAATAGATTCGAATGTGTTCTTGAATGTTAAAATCATGGGTATGGTTAATTGTTTGAAAATGAGAACTAGTTGAAACAATTTCTGAGTTGAGTTTCTCTTCTTTTTCAAGTATTTTTTGAATTTATTCGTGAGGATTTAATGTATAAGAGGGTAAATCAACATCCTCAATGTCAGAGTAATTATCGTAAATGAATTTAGAACATTCATTAAAATTCTCTTCATTCTCATCCGATGTATCAAAACAAGAAGGGATATGTATCACATGTTTATTAATGCCATAAGAATGATCAATGAATGATTCTCTATCTCGATGAAAACTAATTGGCAATTTGTTTATATCATCTTCTCTGTTTTCTGAAACAACATTAAATTAAAGAGGGGATAAATTTCTATCAACAAAAATATTAGGATAGAGGTGAAAATGAGAATCAAAAGCAATGAATTTAAAAATATCTCAATTAATCATGAATTCCTGTGTGTTTTCTTCATTGCGAAATTCATATTCTAGATCATTTACTTGGCTAATTGTGCTTTCTTGAAGAATGTTCTCTGGCTACCCTGAATTTTGTATTTGATCAACATGATCAAATTCAGAAATTTGTAAAGAAGGTCGCATATTATTGGAAATTTCAATTTTTGCTTGTACTCACTGATTTATAATCTGATTTTCTGAATTTAATTCATAGTGATTTCAAATTTCATGGTATATGGTCCTTCAAGTTTTTTTTGTGATTTATTCTTTTAGTTTTTTATCAAATTCTTGCAATATTTGTGATAAAGGTTCATTAGCTTGATTATCATTAACACTGTAAGAGGTATGTACGAGATTTAAGAATTTATCATACATGACTGAGCCACTTCATCATGATTTATATGCACCTCTATATCAGAGTTTTTGATAATACTACTGGAAGTTGAAGGAGAGTCATCAAAACTTGAAATTATTTCATATGAATTTGAAATGGGAGGAAGAGAACAAATATATTAATACCAATCTATTAATTCATTTCTTGAAGGTTTATCTTTAGCTTTGAATCTCAAGAAAATTAAATAAAATATAATAGTAAAATCTAAGAGATGTTCATTCTCAAATCTTCGTAAATATTCTAATTCATGACATACCTATTCATAATCATAACCGTCAAATTTATAAAGGAACATTGTGATAAAGTGATACCAATTGTGAATAGAGGCAACTGGAAGAGATTGACACCAGTTGCTGGCTTTTCTTGAGAATGTAAGAGTAAAAATCCTTCATAGAATACCTTCATCAATATCATGAAAAGTAGAATTTGAAATTTTTTGAATAAATTGTAGGGCATGATCAGCTCGGTATTGAACCTACTGAGTTCCCTTTACCCAAAAGGAAAAAGGCGAAGAAATATACTGAAGGATCTGACAGTGGAGAGCTTTCATCCACATCCTCCATTGCATCTTCCTCTCTGCAAAGTCAACCATCCACTCCCCCTTTACATATCTTTGTTCACCAGGGATTAGGTACTACAACATCCCAACCTGCTCACTCCTCAAATTTGTTTCCTTCCCAGACATCTGGAATTCCAGCGGTAGTATCAACCACTACTGCTATTATAATGGCAGATCCATGGACCAGACCTGGTGCAGTCAATATGCCTGCACCATTGCATCCATTACCAAATGCTCCTGAAAAATGGCTACCCAAATTTAATCCGGATGATGGAACCCAGGCTGAGGAACACATTAATAATTTCATGTTGGCAGTCAACTTGAAAGGAGTAACAGAACAAGATGTTGTTGTTAGACTTTTTCCATATACCTTGCAAGGATCAGCAGGATCCTGGTATTTTTCTTTACCTTCTGGTTCGATTACTAGTTGGAACACTTGCCAAGAGCAGTTTCTTACCAAATATGGAGATGATAGGTCTTTGGCTACCCTAATAAACGATCTCTCCAATCTGAGAATAGAGCATAGGAAACCAATTAAGGAATTTAATGCCTGCTTCAATAAACTCCTGAACAAAATCCCTACAGCCTCCAAACCAAGTGAACAAATTCGAAGCGAAAGGTATATCACCGCCCTACCTACCAATATAGCCATTTTTGTAGACAGGGCTGGGAAACCTACCTTAGCTGAAAACATGAGAGAAGCACTTGCTGTGGAAAAACGAATCAATGCTCTAGAGAAGAAGGCTA
Source organism: Pinus tabuliformis (assembly GCA_031772625.1). NCBI lineage: Eukaryota > Viridiplantae > Streptophyta > Pinopsida > Pinales > Pinaceae > Pinus > Pinus tabuliformis. The sequence goes on from CM062804.1 coordinate 616,500,432, forward strand.
CTCTGGAAGACAAAAAAGCCAAAAAAGTCTCTTTTAAAGATGACTCAAGAAAGAAAACCCCAAAAGACCCATATGACATGGAAGGTTTGCAAAAGGTCCTAAAAACTTTATCAAATGAAATGGTTGAAATAAAGAAACAGGTAGCCGAAACTTCAACCAAAAAACCCTTTAGGACTTATAAGAGAAATGAATCAAAGCCACCAAATGTCATATCTAATGCAGATTCAGAGCAAGAAGAAGAAGAGGAAGAGGAAACAGTCTCACCAACTAATGATGAAGAAGAAGTAGTAGAATGTCATGGAATGTGGGATTTTATACTCCCCAACTCCGATACCGATAATGAAGAAGAAGCGTTCTCGGTCACTACTAGAAGTAAAAGTACTTCCGAACCTGTTCAGGCAACGTCAAAGAAAAGGAGTGCAGGTGCTTCTACAACCAAAGAAAAAATACCTGCAAAGAAATCACCTGCAGCAGTTCCCCAAAACCAGCCTTCAACTTCTAATACTCCTTCAACATCTAAAACATTAGTGGTATCTGATTCAATGGAGTACAACATTGTTGATGACATGAAGAAAACTAAAGCAAACATTACTATGTTTGAACTTAGTAAATTAAAACATCAGCAGAAATTACTTCTCAAAGAATTGAATGTTGTTCCTTCTACACCTCTTCCCAGTGCTAAAGCTGCTAATGATTCAGGCCAACCTCCTCCCGGTATGGTTGAAGCCACCGATTCAGTTCTGATTGGAGATAGATCAAATTCTCATACTCCACCCTTCCTTCTGACCTATGAGATCTATAACAGAAACCTGCACAACTGTTTGATTGACTCTGGGGCATCTTCTAACATAATGCTAGCTTCAGTTTGTTCTAAACTGAACATTGAACCCCAGAAGTCTGCTATCCATATTGTACAGTTGGACAGGACCAAAGTGCAGGTTGTGGGAGAAATTAATTTCGTAACTATCAGGTTGTCCGCTGATCCCAGAGTAGTACAAAGAATTGACATCCTAATAGCCGATATACTTGAATTTTATGGTTTAATTTGAGTAGGGATTGGTCTGAAAAATTACATGGGTATATTTCCACTGATTGGTCACATATGTGGCTTCCCTACAAGGGTAAGCCAAATCAAATAAGGATCGATCGGGAAAAACATATGACCCATACAGTTACAGAATTCGAACAAGAAAACCAGCCGGTAGCATTCAACAACAATATTTTGGGGAATTATTCATCTGAGTCATTCTTTGGTAACTTTACTGCCCAGTCATCCCCTTTCTCAGTCAATCATTTTTCGTCTCAGATTGAGAAATTTTCACAAACTGATAGGTCTAGATGTTTCAATGATGCTGAGAAAACTGTAAATGCATTTGTTAATACCTCTTTATTTTGGTCATTATATTTCGATGGGTCCAAGTCTAGTGAGGTCTCAGGAGCAGGATGTATTTTGGTTAGTCCACAAGGAGAAAAGACAATGCTGTCATGTAGGCTAGAATTCGAATGCACTAACAATACAGCTGAATATGAAGCCTTAGTCCAGGGACTATATGAAGCAATCGGCCTTAAAGTGCAATATCTAAAAGTATTCGACGATTCTGAAATTATTGTTAAACAGGTGAGGAATGCAATCCATTGTCTTTCAAATCGCCTCAAGCATTATCAATCGCTAGTACAAGAACTTACCTCGCACTTTTCCGCATTCAACATTTCCTCCATCCCTAGGTCTCAAAACTCGGCAGCCGATCTCCTAGCTAATGTAGCTTCCAAGCTCCTACCTTCTGAAGACTACAACCCAGATAGATTTTCCGTAGAATTTCTTTTTAGGTCCTCAATTCCTGACAATGTCACTAATTGGAGAGTATTCAACCATGATGAGGACATTTTACAATTTCTAACTTCTGAAAAGTCCTATGACGATCAAATTATTGAGGAAAATGACCATGATCTACAAATGAAAGAAACGCCTCAGGAAAATTCAATCCCTAAGCCAGTGGTAAAGCTTGAGGATCTTTATGATATCAAAGACAGGTTTAAACCTGTAAAAAATGCAAAGCTCCAAAGTTCTACCCTTAGGTTTGAATTGATAAATCTTGGCACTCAGCAAACTCCTCAAAACATTAACTTAGGACTAGGACTTTCCTTGGAAGAGAAGGAGGCATTCATTAGACTGTTAAGGAAAAATAAACAGGTTTTTGCTTGGAAATACGATGATTTGAAGACATATGATACATCCATTATCCAGCATACCATTCCAATGCTTCCCGATCAGAAACCGATTTAGCAGAAGTTAAGAAAAATACATCCAAACTTAGAGAGCCAGATAAAATCAGAACTTAACAAACTCTTGAAAGCCAAGATTATTTTTCCTGTCCGACACTCAAACTAGGTCTCTAATATGGTGCCAGTTAGAAAGAAAAATGGCGACATTCGGATTTGTATTGAGTTCAGAAATTTGAACAAAGCGAGCTTGAAAGACAATTTCCCATTACCTACTATGGAGCAAATACTTCAATCAGTGGCAGGCTCTGAATTGATGTCCTTTCTAGATGGTTTCTCAGGATATAACCAAGTCCTGGTTCATCCTGATGACCAGCTTAAAACCACATTCAGAACAAAATGGGGAACATATGCATATCAGAAAATTCCTTTCGGACTTATAAATGCAGGAGCGACATTCCAAAGAGCTATGGATATAGCTTTTAAAGAGTTTATTAATAGAACAGTGGTCGTCTATCTAGACGATATTATTGTATTCTCTAAAGAGAGGTCTAATCATTTGCATGACCTAAATCAAATTTTTTAACGTTGCAAAAGATACGGTATTTCTCTTAACCCTAAAAAGTCTTTCTTTGCTCTTGATCAAGGGAAGCTCTTGGGTTTTATAGTGTCCAAAGATGGCATTTGTATTGATCCTGATTGGATCAAAGAAATCTCTGAAATCCCTTTCCCACACAATAAAAAATCGATGCAGTCATTTTTAGGCCAGATCAATTTTGTTAAAATATTTGTTCCAGATTTTTCTCAAATTATTTTGCCACTTCAAACAATGATTAAGAAAAATTCAGTCTTTAAGTGGGGATCAGCAGAAAAAGAAGCTTTTGATCTAATCAAGCAATCAATAATCAATGCCCCAGCCTTAAATACTCCAAATTTTTCTAATCATTTTACATTGTATACCATTGCATCCAACTTCTCTTATGCCGCAGTACTCACGCAACTAAATGATCACAATCTGGAAGCACCCATTTCATTTTTTAGCTCAAATCTTCAGGGTGCTGAAATGAATTACTCCGAGGTAGAAAAACAAGCCTTTGCTGTATTTAAAGCAGTCAAACATTATAGATCCTTCCTTTTGAAAACCCACACAAAAGTTATAGTTCCTTTCCCTGCAGTTAGGCAACTATTAATCCAAAAAGAACTGGGTGAAAAAAGGGCAAATTGGGTCACAGCGCTTCAAGAATATGACTTAGAAATTAGGCCAGCAAAGATTGTTAGGGGCCAAGGTTTTTGCAGGTTATTGGCAGGAGCATCCAACATCCCAGAATCAGGTGATACAAATCAAACTGAAGAAATCAACCAGATAAGTGTTACTGATTCTGAGTCTCAATATGCAGATTTAATCTTTTATTTGAAAAATGGTTATGCACCTCCTAACCTGTCTTACAAAAACAAAAGGGCCATTAGGTTAAAAGCGAAAAATTTCACAATTATTGATGATGTGATTTTTAGACAGAATTATGATTCAATCTTATTAAGATGCCTTGAGAAACCTGAAGCACAAAAGGTTTTGCAGGAGTTACATGATGGACCAGCAGGAGGACATTTTGGAGCTAACACAACAGCTTACAAAATTATTCATGCTGGATACTATTGGCCAACTCTGTTTAGAGATGCCCACGAGTATGTAAGGAAATGCCGCAATTGTCAAACTTCTAGTGGAAGACAACGAAAACCAGCTTTCCCTCTGCAACCAGTCAACATTGAACAACCATTTGAGCAATGGGAATTGGACATCATTGGGGAAATTACTCCACCATCTTCCAAACAGCATAAGTATATCCTTACTGCTACCGATTATTTTACTAAGTGGGTTGAGGAAATTCCTTTGAGGACAACAAATTCTGAAGCAATCATTGAGTTCATAGATCAATTCATCATTACTAGGTTTGGTGTTCCAAATGCTCTTGTTTTTGATAATGCATCTTATTTCTCAGGCAATGCTATGTTTGATTTTGCTATTAAAAGAGGATTTAAATTGAAATATTCTGCTAATTACTATCCCCAGGGTAATGGTTTAGCAGAGTCTACTAATAAGAATCTGATCAAGATCATTAAGCGAACTATCGAACAGAATCATAAAAACTGGCACAAATCCTTAATGTTTGCATTATGGGCTGATAGGATAACATAGAAAGCTTCTATAGGATCTTCCCCATTCAACCTTGTGTATGGAAAAGAAGCAGTACTGCCCACAAATCTTGTTCTTCCTTCTCTAGCCCTAGTTCAGTTCATTGAGGAAAGTCCGTCCTCTTCTATTCAACTTAGACATGATCAAATTCTAAAACTAGAAGAAGAAAGAGAAAAAGCCAGGGTTACTCATGCCAAACATCAGCAAATCATCAAAGCAGCTTTTGATTCAGTCTCATCCGGTTCAAAACAATTTCAAGTCGGTGATTTAGTTCTGAAATGGGATAAATCCCATGAAGACAAGGGTAAACACACCAAGTTCTAGAAGATGTGGCTTGGACCATTTCAGATCTGTGAAAAGATAGGCCATTCGACCTTTATATTGCAAGACTTATCAGGTTTGAGAGATTCTCTCCCTGTTAATGGCCTTATCTTGAAGAAATTCTTTAATTGAGGAGGTAACCCCTTCTCCTTTTAGTTTGATAGAGTTTTGTAGTTTGTAGGATTTTGTTTGGAAAATAATGTTGTAAGGTATCTTCTATTGACCTTTGCTGCGTTTGAAAAGTTGTCCCACAGAAGTAGTATGGATATTTGCTTTTAAATAAATAGAGCTCACAACCAAAAGAGATAATTTCTAGGAAATTAGGTATCATTGTATTCTGAAACCACATTTCAAGTTTTGTTAACACCTCTCAAAGTTTAGAAGTATTGTAAATCATTTTCTGTTTTCAAATTGGTCTCAAAAGGTTATCAATATCAAGATAGAAGCTAATCCAATTTCAGCATCTTCAACTCTTACCCTGTCATCCATTTACTCTTAAGGAGAAGATTGTTCATCCCATTCACTAAAGTTTATGATTACTCAGAGTGTAATTCTAAAATATCTGATATTAAAGATAAGAGGTCTTATTACAAGCCTGCTTACCATGTTCATAGGGAAATAGTTTAACCGACATTACCAATACTGCATACCAAAACAGGGTAATGGCTTAGAATTATAAGACAAGGGGTCTCATCACGAGCCAGCTTGTTCGGTTAGATTACTACCAGTGAATGGCATTGTCAATAGCTGGCCACCAAACCAGGACAATGGCTTTTTATCTTATCAATAATAGAAAAAGGAAATGAAATACAAAATATGAAAACATGTTTTGAATTCATTCTGTTAATCACACTCTTAATTGGATGGGACAATGGACAATAACATGGTTAAAAGGTATCCCTGTCGAAACTATGAACGTTTGCTGGCAGCAGAGGCTCTACCTATGACAGATGAGTTCACTATAAAAGCTGATTTGGAAAGGTTTTCTGTTTTATCATTATAAACCAATAAAGGCCTATTTAAAACTTAGAATGTATCTATTTTCTTAAAAAAGAGAGGAAGTTAGCAAAATAGTTTCATTTCATTCGGAATGCATATATACCCAGTTATATTAGAATTTTCCCTTTTGATTAGAACTCTATTTTGAAAAAGTTTAAGTATTACTATACTTTTCAGAGATAACTGTTTCTTCCAGCGAATCGCCAATTGTTGTGCTCTACAACAACCCCCCATTTCTTATCATTTTATTCACAAAATTATCATATGAAATGGGTCCCTTTAGAGTTTGATTGGTATCAATATTGTATTATTTAAAAAGGTCCGAAAACCAAAGGAAAATATTATATAAAACCTTTTTGAAAAACCCATTTTGATCAAATAAATCAATTCTTAATCATTGCGATAAAGCGATCGCAAGATCGCATATCGCAATGACATAAGGAGCATATGTAAATAACACATTGGTTTCTGCCGATGCGATATCGCTATCGGCGATCGGCAATACTCTATGCACATTTTAAAGAGCGCCCCCAGGTCATACCCCCGATGCGATGCGATATCGCAATCGGCAATCGGCGATACACTATCTATGCACATTGTAATGCCCATTCACCCCGATGCGATGCGATTTCGCTATCGGCGATCGGTGGTATGCTATCCATATGTTTATATAATACCAATTCTCCCGATGCGATGCGATATCACTATCGGCGATCGGGGTTTCAAAATTGTCAACATAAGGTTTAAGTGTTTCCGACGCTCGATTATGATATAACGCAGATTTCAAAAAAAAAAAGCCGTTAAAGTGGAGGGATATATTGATCAATTCATATTTAAAGCTTGATCTATCGAACAATGATTCACTTGCGCACAACCGCCAAAACATCTCTAAGCACGCTTAAAGGAATCATTCGACCGGTTAATGGTATAATGGGCATTTAATGATTGGCAGGTTTTAAATGGCCATTTAATGTAATTGTAAGATCTTCCCATGGATCGTATCCACGGCCATTTTTTAGAGTTAATCTCTTAGCACGCTTGGATCGATATATCTTTCCCATATTGGATTTTCATTGTCATCTCTCTGTGTTACGTATATTTTCACCTCTGTGCAGAATTCATCCAAAGGAGAAAGCTCAGGCAAAATGGGGAAGAAATCCAAGAAGACCACAGGCGCTTCCGCTGCGCCAGCTGCAGGACAAGCTGTCGCTGACAAAAAGAAGGGATTGATATCTGATACTACATGTTTGGGTCTCGTCAGAACTACTTGGCAAGGCACCTACAACCTGATTGAAGCCGAAGAACCAGAAGCAACAACAGTACAAGCCACTGTGGATTTAACTCGGAAATCCGAGGGTACTCTTAAGGACTTAGCTGACTCCTTCCTTCACTGGATAGCAGCTAGGGAACAAATTCTCCCATACACAGATGTAGTGCGGTGGGCAATTGAAGAAATCCAAATCCTGGATAGAACCTTTAGCACCAGAGACGGGAGAATTTTCAGGTCATTCAGGGCGGATGATCTAAGGTAAATGTATCATTTGCCTGAGCCAGAGAAGATATATAATAAGGCGTTCCTGGAGAAATTCGCAAACGAAAATGAAGTTGAATCTGAACCCATCCGGGATTGGAGACAAAATCCGGCAAAACACAAACACGAGTCTTCTGGTAAGTACTCAGTTGATTCCCTGGCTTCTCCTTATTGCTATGCTGGAATAATGATGTGTAGATTGTGGGGATTGCATGACTCTGCTAATTTTACCATAGAAATGGTTCCCCTAATGGAAGCAGCATGCAACAGTGTAATTATGGATTGGGCCACTATTCTCTCAGATAAACTAGCCTCAGCTCTTCTTGAATTTAGGAGTAAGACCTGCGTTTCTGAAAGGATAATTCCCCCATTCTATTACAGTGCCTATATCTTAGATACCTTGTGTTTTAATTCTGAATTTCCTGTGCTCGGCTGGAGGTGGAAGCCACAAGACCCCATGCCTATTCACATATACCATCAGAAATTATGGAAGTCCTCTTATAAGCACCATTTGTACCAAGTCTGCAATGGTTTTATGTTACCTGTTCATTATTCTATTTTTGATAAACCTGCTCCCAAGATTTCTTATCAAGCCGGAATTGACTTAACCTCAATAGGAAGATGGTTCGGGGAGGAAAACTTCACTTATATAAGAGTTTTCGGTAGCCAAGCCGATCCTCATGTTCTCCCTTTATACATACCAGATAAACTATTGGCAAGAGAAATCTCTTACCAGATTATGGCTGAGAGTGTTACACAGACTCTCAAGAAGAATAAGAAGCAGGGCTGGCCCTCTTTTCCCTTGAGATGTGGTGTCTATACTCTGCATGATCTCAAACATGCAGAAAAGGAAGCCACGAAGATTAAATCATTAACTCTGGCGACTCTCCAAAATAGGCAGTTTGATCCAAACAAAGTTGCCTATACTGCACTAGAATAGGCCAAATTGACAAAATTTGATCATAAAGAAGATATGTTTGACGACCTGTTCTCTTCAGCTGAGACAATAAATCAGGTTAAAGCATTCGCCAAAGTGAAATATAATGATGAAGGGTTGACTGAATTTAATAAACTTAGAGAACAGAGGTTGCAAACTCTGCCTCTAGATTTATTAGCAACAACCCCAGCGACATCGTCAAGTGAGCCTGATCGGCAACAGTCAAAGGAACCTCCAGTTATAACGAAAGAACAAGAGAAGCCACAGGAGGAAAATCGGAAGAAAGAACAAGAGGAAAAGTAGAGAAGAGAGAGAGGGGAAAAGCAGAGGAAAGAACAAGAGGAAAAGCAGAGGAAAGAACAAGAGGAAAGGCAGAAGAGAGAGCAGGAAAAAGTGCGGAAGGAGACCCAAGCTGAAAAGGAAAAACAAACCACCATTGATGTCAATATAGATACTCATATTGACCCTAAATTGCTCCAGGAATGGAAGCAATTTGATTCCATTATCAGTGGTTTGGAATGCTCAAAGGACACAGACACTTCAAAGGTAACGGATACACAGGATATCACTTCACCACAGGTTCTAAGTGGAACCAGCAGCCCACCCATTTCTAAAGAGGTAGAGGTAATACCAAAGGACCCCTCTGACCAAATCATTCTGCAGGTAGAAGATATTCCTCCCCTGGATGTTTTCTACAACCCAAGGCATAAAGCAGTGGTTAAACGACAAAGGAAAAGAAGAAGGACTGATCAACCTTCCCTTTTCCCAGAACAAACTGTCACGGGCAATGTAGTTTGGAAGGAGGAATTTGAACCCTCCGATGACCTGACAAAACTGTCACAGTATGCAGGAGCTTATTCGGCAGCGACAATAGACAAGGCATCGGAGGTAAGCCTTTTACTGAAAACAAAGGATCAGGAGATTTTCTCATTACAGGCACAGTTAACTGAAGCAAAGCAGAAAGTAGAGCAGGCAGAGCAGCAATTGTTGACACAGCAGCAAGTGAACAGTCAACTAACACAACAATTGCAGGCAGAAAAACAAAGGATTGACCAAAGCGCAATCCAGAAACAAAAAGAATTATCAGAGGCATTGGCACAATTGAAGGCAACGAATGAGCAAATGATGAAAACAAAAGATGAGCAAATTGCTCAATTATCATCACAACTCGAGAAAACAAAGGGCATTCCACAAGTGGCTGAATTTAGAGCAGAAGCATTACAAATAAATACTGCATTAATATCCCAAATTAATCTTCTGTGTCAACAAATAGCCCAGGCAAAGCCACTATGTGAATTAACGGCATCTATAAGTAAGCAAGTAGACAAGGCCAGGACTGAATTGGATCAAGCTGAAGAAACGATAGCTGCATTTCTCGACTGGCAAGGTTCTGACCAAGGACAAGCAGCCAATTTACCCAGGATCTTAGAATCACACAAAGATATACTCTTCACTGAATGGCAGTCCCAGTTAATGAAAGCAGAGAGGGCGGTTTCAAGATGTAAATCAACTTCTAGCAATTTAGTTGAATTGGTCAATAACACTCTCTACTTATCAAACATGATTTCCCAATGCACACCAGGAAAATTGACAACAATGAAAACGTTGGAGCAATCATGTTATCCAGATCTGGAAGAAAAGGGGAGGTTAATCGCTGGGATTAACAGTTTAACTTGGGACACATATTGGTTCTTCCTAGTAAAGCCGCACACACAGAGAGCCGCCCTCAAGTGCCTAACAGATGCAATCGGGTATATTATCCCCGATATTCAGGATGCCACCTATGTCGCCCAGCTCAGCTCGCGCCTCAACAAACCACCTGAAGTAGAGCCAATGCTTGCGATAAGTCAGCTCAGATTTAAAGGCAAGCAACCTACTTGATGAATCATGCCGCCGACTGCCAGATCGCTGAAGAAAAATAGGATCAAGATTTATTGATACCAATTAAGTAGGATTTCTGTTTTATAGATATATAGATTAATTAATTATTTATAGACCCTTTCATGGTTTTGGAAAGGGTCATAAAGTTTTGTACCTGACTTAAAGACTGAACTTGCACTATTGTGCTTCAGTCATATTCTTTTATGAAACTGGACCAGTTGTTCTTAATTCGATAAGGAAGCTTTTTATGCAATTGTGCACTATTGTCTTTGTATGGAAAATGTTTCTGCGTTGAAGGAAGAATTACAAGTAGCGATTGATATTGGGAGTGTCAAAGCAGCTCATATGGTATTTCTATCTATGTCTGAATTCATTCCTTTCATGTGAATTGTTATTTGATTATCCTTGCTATTATTGATTATATGCATGCGCTTTAATAGCAGCTCTATATTCCTTCCACTATTGGATGTTTTATGGTATGCTTTTATTTTAATCATGTATGTGTCGATGATATAAATGATGAGTGTAGTAATATCGCTTTAATCGCTTTGCTTAACTATTTAGGCACAGTAATCTTGAATGAAATAATATCCATGTCTGTTAGATGGAGTCATCTATATGCCTGTCTATAGACACAGACCATCAAGCGCTACACTTTTAAGCTCAATAGGTTCCCGGGATAGGTCATATTTCTTGTATTCTTGTTAATAGATTTAGTTATTCGCCCATCATTAGCTTAGTTAATAAATCATCCATTCATCCCGTTTATCCACTTTTGGGAAACTTGTCCCATTATCCCCAGTCGGAGCCACTATTCCAAATGGAAAAGGAGCTGTACTAAGGTCCGGACCGGGTGGTTATCCCCAATGTTGTTGCAGCGATTTTCGGGGCATCAATAGACATATAACAAAATTTCGATAGGGATCCTTCGATATATGGGAGTGGAGAAGAATTATGAGATATGTGGGTATTCGGTCTAATAAACTACAAGAACTATTAAATGAGCCCAAGACTTATGATATCGAGGATTTTGAAAGGAAAATTCCGATATTAGTAAGTCTCAAGGTTCTGATATGTCATAACCACTTTATCAAAATACCACATCTACTTTATGACATAAGCCAAAAACACTTTTTGGAAAATATAGCCACTAATAATAATAATGAATATCTTGGTCTTGGGGGCTATGTTTTATTAATCTAAGATGTTTTAAAAAAAACTTATTCACAAAGTTTATTAACAAACAAACTTAATCAAACTTAAGCAAATTATAAAAATAAAACAAGTGTAAATAAAAGGAAAATTAGCCTTGAAAGGAAGTAAACACACTCAAAGCCCCCATGCAATACAAAAAGGGCCCCCATAATTTTATTATGTGACTAAAATAAAAAAGTAAATGAGGGGTTGTTGAGTACTACAACATAGTGTCATTTTTCCTAAAAATTCTTAGCTTGTTCACTACAAGTGCTCTGGTAATTGGTTTGTTTCAATTTTAAACACATTCTGGTGAATTTTTCCCTCAAAGGTTGTTTGACTTTAGGTTTTTAACCAGTGATTGAAGGTAAAATTGAAAGCTTCTATTCTTAGTTTGGTGAATAGGTTCATTTTTCAACATTCCCTTTTTTTTGTTATCTTACTATAACTTAGAGGGTTACAAGTTGTAAACTGTTGTACTTTACCCTTTCATTTTTTTATGTAATTTGTTTTTACATGTTTGGAGTTCTATCTTATGCTCTATTTTTCATATAGAAATGGGTGACAATTCAGTTCTTTGTTTATTTTTCCTTTTATAAAAAAATTTAACAATATACTTACTCTTCTTTTGTTTTTTGAATTGATTTTCATAGGCATCGTCAACAGTTTATACACTTCCATTTTTTGTGGTTTCTCTCTTGGATTATTTTTCCAGTTAATTAATTCTTATAAAATTAAGGTTAGTGGCATTTATTTTATTTTCACACAATGGCTAAGATGTTTAAGGTGTTGTTATTGAAATATCATTTCTATTTCATTTCAGTTATATTAGGCTGGACTTTGTGGCTAGGGTTTTGTACAAACCCTAAGCAATTACAGAGTAGAGAACCACCTCGGTTTTGTCTTTTATATTTTGGGTCTGTCTTTGTCTTGTATATGTTATTTCAGTTATAAAATTTCATACCCTAACCCATAGGGTATTCTTGAGTACATTTCTTGTCATTTAAGTGGTTTTATACGTGTTACCAAGTTTTCGACATCTCATATAAATGTGTGGAGACAATCTCGAAGTGTGTACTTTTTGTATTTTCCTCTTTTCTTTTTACTATAAAAAATTTAAATTTTAATTACAATTTTTAAACTTAAAAATTACATCTCATTTCCATTTAAACTTACTTCTTCGATTCTACTTCGCAGCAGAGGTATATGGTGAAATATTCAACACTCTGGATATTACTCAGGTAATCAACCTGTTGTTTCTACTTCAACACCCTCCAAATTTTGGCCTATTTTCAAACTTTAGAGCCTCCCTTTGATCACATGAGCTATCATTTCTAGTTGTTAGAGTCATCCCATACTTTCTTCCTAAGCTTATAAGTTCCTTTTTGAAGGAATTCAAAGTGTCGCCTTTTGTTTAGGAAGTGTCATTATTTGTGAAATGTAGTTAGGACACACCTTTAAGAGGTGATTCTAGTGCTTTCTCTTGCATTAATGGATTCTATATATGGACATGCATTGGACTCATATACAAGGTATTGTGCACTTTCTTGTCACAATTGACACTTGTGTGAAAAAGTATATCTTAAGTGTCGCATTTGGAGGTAAGTGTATTCTTGTTGTTTTTTCAATGGATGCATGTTGATTTTGGGTGCTAACTGTCTCATTTTCATGTGGTTGGTCATTTTGAGTGTGTGTGATTATGTTTAGGTCTTGTTACATTCTTCTGCTCTCATATTTCTTCCTTATTGATCCCACACTTGGTTAATTTTGGAGTTTTCTTTATCTTTGCAACTTGCTTGACCAAGAAATTATCCTATTTTCTCCTTGTAGTGTGCACTACATAGTCAAATGCCCTATTGAAGCATCCTATACCTCCTCGAACTATGCACTACGTAGTCATAGAGAAGTGCCTACATCAACTGTGCACTGAGTAATCTCAGTGCTCAGTCACTATCAAATGCACTTTCCCACTATGCAGTCATTGATAAGTCTTGCCTTCATTACATATTTTTCACTTTTAGTTAGTAGTCAGGTAATGTCTTAGTCTATGTAATTCTCAACTATGTTGTACATTGAACCTCTCTTCTAGAACTGCACACTATGAAGTCACAATGAGTAACTCTGTCATCTATGCCTCCTTAACTCCTTGAATTGTGAAGTAATATTTCCCTCTCTTCTAGAACTATGCACTGTGTAGTTACAATGCCTAGCCCTTCATCCCTTGCCTCCTACTCCTACGCACTGAACACAAGAAGGCCTCTCTCTTCAACCTCCCACAATGTCCCAAATCAGTCAATATGTTAAATGAGAAACATAATAGAATAGGAGATTTTGGGACTGATGTCGTCTTGTCATGAGTGAAGTCCATTTGCATGTGTTATTATATTGACATGGCAGGATGATGCTCAAGGAGGATGTCAAGGCGATGATGCAAGAATACACTTGTGAAGATGAAGGCCTAAAGAGATCATCAAGCAAAGAGATATAGGGACACTAGATCATGCTAGAATAATGAAGATTGAAGATCCTTTGGAAGACTCATATCATAATCAACCTCCTAGAGGAAGAATATAAATCACATGCAATACCAATCATGAAGGTGTGAATATAACAACAAGGAGAAATTTTTTTCATTGATACTCTACAATGAAGTTCCATGTCACCATCGCCAAGTGATGGCCTCTCAAAGTGTCACTATAAAATTCAATGTATTTTGCCACAATTTGTGGAAATGTAATATTGGTATTTTCAAACATGATAAAATGTGAAATGGATGGAAGCCCATGGGCCACACATAAAATGTGAAGTGTCATGTAGAATCTCAAAGTCTCTTCGGAATTTGAAAAGTCACATGGGAGCTCAAGAATCATGAGGGAAGCTCAAGAGTCACAAACGGAAAGGGAGAGTAACCCATTAGCAAAGGGGACGAGGAACAGAAACCATAAGGAGATTGACGTAGGTCACCTCATTTTTTATATATAAACTCTCATAAATCAAGAAAATGACTTTTTACTTTCTCAAACAAGGCATATGAGAGAAAATTAGTCTTTTGAGAAGTAGTTGCTTAACGTTCCACTATTGCAACAAGTGTTGTTTCATTTGTAATGGTGTATCTTGGGATTTTCACTTAATTTGAAGCTCTTGAGGTAACACACTTTCATGCATATGTCATGAATTATTGTAATAATATTATTTCATTGTTTTTGGCGTATGTTTATGTTTCTACATACTTATGAAAATGAACTATTTCGTTGGGTTTAGTATGCATATTTGAATTGTACGTCTCTTTTTCTTTCATGATCGTTATTTATTTGTGAACTATTTCATAAGGTAATTAATGACTCTTTCAGATATATGTGTGTCTTTATTAGGATAGTACTATTAATTTTCTCTTAAAGGCTCACTTATATTTTCCTTTTGTGAAATAATGATTATACACTTTGCAATTGAATACATCACAAGGCTAACTTACTTGTTTATCTCGAAATTATATGCATTTCTCTTGTGTCGTTCATTGTAGCCAAGGAAAATCATTAAGAATATGGAAGCTCATCCTATTTCCAAAATGAGGCTACTAATCTAATCAGTGTGAGGTCTGATTGGGACTTCATATTGAGGAGACCCCCTAATTGTTGGAAACATCTAGCACTATCAATAATTATGGGGCTAGAGTGAGGGAAACCTTTTTATGGCTAATAATTCATCACATTCACATAAAGAACCTTTTGTGCAAGGTAGAAATTGTCTGGTCCCAACTCCAACTCATATATCCAAGAAATAAGAGTCATATCACCATTTTTTGGACCATGCATACGAAGTTACTTACGAGAATCTTCAAAAATTTTGGCCAATTACTCATCAGTGTTCTAGAGCACTTGGATTACTTCCCGTCTCATCCATTCTTCCTCATAAGCATAAAATGAAAGGGACAACCCACCATGGTGTGTTGGTTTTGTCAATGGAAAATTTGGTTACCACAATCCTTCAATATTTAACTGACTCTCTTGAAGGAACTCATCATCAAGGGGATCTTCCACCATCTATCAAGGAAAATCTAGAAGAAGATGGGAATAATTTTCATTTTCCTGATGAAGAACAACTGATAGATAATGAAAACCATATAATAAAGTGAGCTTGAATGGTGAAGGGGAAGACTACTTAGAATTAGAGAATGAGGAGGAGGAGGAGGAGAATGAATACATGGTCGATGACCAATTATATTGGATGGAACAAGGGCCTCTTGCTCTTCTGAGAAAGCTTCATCGCTTGCCAAAAAACCTATAAAAGTTACTTACAAAGTACAATCCTGATAAAAAAGAAAAGGTCTAAGATCAAGTTGATGACTTCTACTTGAATATATGGATGTTAAAGGTGTGTTTTGATGATGTTGCATGTAGATTTTTTCCATACACTCTAGAAGGTAGAGCATCAGTTTGGTACCATAGCCTTCCACCAAATGGAATCCATAATTGGAGGGAGTTCAAACAATTATTCTTAGAAAAGTTTGTTGATGATAAAACTCTTGCCATGTTACTTAAATAACTTGGAAACATTAATATGGGGGATAAATAAAGGGTTAACGATTTTAATCAATGATTTACACGTATTTTTAATAATTTCCGCACTATGTGAAATATCATGATTCAATTACTAAAGCTTATTATATTTCTGCCTTACACAAGAACATTTTTGTTTTTGTTAAGCATGCTATGAAAGAAACCTTGGCTCTTAATTTTTTAGAAACAATTGTTGTTGAAAAGGACTTAAGGTCTATTGGGGTCATTGCTAGTCAAGAAGACTCAAAAGACTACAAAGACACTAGTAAGAAGTGGCAAGCATCTTCTGTTAAAAGTAAAGAGTGTTGGGCGCGGGATCCCCCAAGGATAGTTTTGGGGCTAAAAGCCCATATTTTGAGAAAATTTTGTAATCCAAGTGTAAAGACTCCGCATTTTGTGGTCACGGAGCACATAGATGTTAAAGAGTCGTAGGGTTGTCTGCCCTTATTTTGAAATGTAATGGCGGCTGTAAAAGATTTACCCATGGTCCACAGACCATGGGATTATATAAATAGAGCTAAGCTCTAAGTAGTTTGAAAAAAGTAAGAAATCAAGAAGATATGACGTTGGAGAGATAGCTTAGGGCAGGAAGTCTAAGTCTTGGGTCATAGCATAGGTAGAGGTTTTGCAGCTGAGTGTGCAAAGGCCTAGAGTAGAAGTTCGTAGCTGAGTGCGTGGACCCCTACAACTAAGTGTGCAGGGTGGGTTGAGTCTATAATTATCCAGAATTATCAATAAAGAGAAGTATTCTACAATATATGCGTCTTTAATTCATGTTTAATCTTGTTATATTTGGTATGAATTTCACTTTTAATGCTTATATGATGCACAAATATATGTAAATGTGTTGGTTAAGTGAACGCAAGTAAGAACATCTTTTTACGTGAAGCTAACTAAGATTGGTTAATAAGATAAGTGAAACACTTAGGATAATTAAGGAATTTGCACAACTCGCTGCCATAGCAGTGCGAAAGTACCTAAGCCCCAGATTAGGGCTACACGAAGGTTGATCATATACTTTTGTGAAGGTATTGAAGGCTGGAACAAAGGGTTTTCCCGACAAGCCCTAGAGCGAGATCACCTGCGTGAAGGCAGGGATAGAAGAGATCAACGACATCACAACCATCTCAAGGGTATGGAAACTTGGTTCTAGCATCCCCCCATACTGCTTTGGGTGAGACTTCAGTCCGCACTCTGCAGGCTGATTCTAAAAGGGCCAGTAGTGTAGGGATTTGTTTGGCTAACTAACACTGAACCTCGGTCAGGCCCCCTCAAGCCAACAAATGGTTCTATTTCTAGGACCAGAATCTGCATAAGAGATGTGTAATGTCGTATCACTAGAATCCAATTAAGAAATAAATCAAAGGATAGTTGGATATAAGGATCCACGAGTTGGCAGCACAAGAAAACTTTTGGCTTGAGGGGGCCTGACCCAGGTTCAGAGTTATTTAGCCAAACAAATCCATACACTACTGCCCTTTCGGCATCAGCCCGTGGAGCACGGACTAAAGTCTCACCCGAAGCAGTATGGGGGGATGCTAGAACCAAGTTTCCGCACCCTTGAGATGTTTGTGGTGTCGATTTAGTCCAACTATGCCTACCTTCACATAGGTTACTTCTCGCACTGTTCTAACCTTTAATACCTTCATGATTTGTTATAATTGTCTTTTGCAAAACCCTAACCTAGAGCTGAGATGCCTTTGTGCTGCTATGGAAACGACCTACGCTATTTCCCCAAATTACACCACGAATCTTACTTATCTTCTTACAAATGTTAGTTAACTTCACGTAAGCAACTATTCTATCTCGCATTCACTTAATCAACACATTCAATTATATTTGCACATCATATAAACAATAGAAGTGAAATTTATGCCCAATATATTCAATGAATAAAATAGGAAATAAATACACATAATTGATATGAAGCTTCTCTTTATTAATACTTCCAACTATTACAGACTCAACTTGCCCTACTTACTCAGCTGCAGGGGTCCGTGTACTCAGCTGCGGACTACTAGGCCTCTGTGCACTCAGCTGTAGAGCCTTCTCCTACTCTGCGACCCAAAACTAGACTTTTCTCCACAGATACGACTCAACTCTTCATCCTTATTGTGATCATTCGATTATATGCCTTAACTACTTAGATCCTCACTCTATTTATACAATCCCATGGTCCACAGACCATGGGTAGATCTCTACAGCTGACATTACATTAAAAAAATTGAGGGCGGACAACCCTATGACTCTTTTACAAGCTACGTGCTCCGCACCCACAAAATGTGAAGTATTTACATTGGAGTTTACAAATTTTGACCAAAATCTGGGCTCTAAGCCCCAAAACTTCCCTTGGGGGATCCCACGCCCAACAGGCTCCCAACACAAACATCGTGACTTGCCCTCGAGTCACTCTTTCGGTGCAGATATCTATGCGTAAAGACTTCCCAATTATTCTTGGATCGCTGCAAGATCGACAGTGCATTGAGTGGCTGCCTACTATACTTCCTCGACGCACTGTTCAGAGACCGCTGTGGCTGAACTGCTGCCCTGAACCTTTTCCTGCGTTTCTTATAGCTACGTGAGCTTTGCTTCAATGGAGGCTGTAATAATATATGCCTCATTAATCCAAGACCATAAGCGCACCTTCAAAATTGATTCCTTATGTTGACCAACATCTACCTATTCCTTGATTGCTTTTGCCTGCTGCATCCTCACAAGCCTCTGTATAAGGGAAACCATCTGTGTGGTCCCTTTTACTTTGTCATATTTCTGCTATAGCTCATATGCCTCTATCTCTAGGCACTGTATGTTTGGGTCCTCTTGCAGGGTAGTGAGAAACTCAAACGACTGCTTGAATAACTTTGTGCAATCTGTCACTGCATTGTTAACCTCCGCTATTGCTGCTGTAATCACGATGGTGCACTGTTCATTAACCTTTGGTAGAGTTGAAGGCTACACCTTCAAATGTAGTTCAACTATCTAAAGGTCCAGCTCCAGCTGAACCCTGGCCATTTCTTCCTTTGACTTGCGCACCCCTGCTACTAATTTCCAGACGCGCGCCTCCACTGGTTCTTCTGCTTGGATGGCCAAATCGGGGACCATTTGGTAGGCTTCCTCCACCACCTGCATGATCTGTCTATTCTATGCCACTACATCATTTCTTTGCAGGCTCAGCTGTTCAATGTTGATGTGCTACTCACTAATTACCTGGAGTGCACGATCCTCCCTGGCTTGTAGTTCTACAGTGATTCCATCCTGCAACACATAGAGTGTCTCTCAAGGGAGCATAGGCACATTTAACCCGATTCCCTTCAACTCATTGACCATAGGTCTGTCGACTTCATTTTCTGTAACGAGTGCTCCATTTTGCAGCACTATGATGTTGGTCGTCTGGGTGTGCAGCATTTCCTCGACCACGAAGGTTCCTACTGTGAGGTTGGTTGACACACTACCAACCTGTGGAGTGTGCACCTGCAACTCCTGTATCTATGCCTGGAGGACCTCCAAAAACATCTGGTGTTCCTCCTCGAACTACTGGAGGGCCTCCGCAGTGACGTCCCTCACCGTCTCACTAATGTCATGTAGATCCCCCTCAGTGAAGGTGATCAGGTTGAAAGAAGTCTTTGAAGCCTTTGACTTCTTTCATGGCCTTACTTGCTCTCTTGGGCGTAGAGGTTTCAGTTGGGTGGACGATGTCTGTGGGTCTGCGCCACCTTGCTTTGTATTTGTCTCCGGCTTGGGTGAAGGTGACTTCTGTCCTTCGTGCTCTTCCTCTACTGCCTTTTGCTGCTCTTCTGCCAACTTTGCAGCATCGCATGTTGCCTGGGCCTTAGCTGCTGCCACTTCGTTTCTACGCTTTTCTTCCAACTGCACCATCCGCAGTTTCACCTCTTCCTTTTTCTGTTGTGTAGTGGAATTCTCTACTTCCACTGCAGAGCTGGCTGGAGCACGCCACTTCGGCGGCCACGACTCAAGGACCGCGAAGATGATGTCCTTTGTCGCTAGATAGGGTAGCTCATGTCACATCTTTGCGGGGTCCTTCCGCACCCTGATGTAAACGTGGTGGAAATATACCTTGAACTCTGCAAAGCTCTGCATACTGTTGTATACCATGGGTGATCGCCGCAGCTTATGACTAATCCCAATTCTGACGTTCATTTCCATGAACACCCAGAAGATTTTGTTGTCCCTTATCCTTTGTGCATCCCTGGTTGCCCACAACGAAGCATACTTCATTGCCTCCAGAAGGTCCTGCGTGATTGTTGGGAACTGGATGTCTTCGGGCAATTCCCATGCCACCAGTACTATGGACAATAGAAGCCATGCATAGTGAAAAGTTTTTCCCTACTCCTGTGCCTCGCAATAGTTCTCAAGGAACTCTCCACATAAGTATTTTTCCCAGTTGAACTAGACCCCTTCTGCGCATTGTGCTGCTAGTGCAACCACCGGGGTGGGCACCTCATCTATGCGACCCTTTTACATAACCTTTCTTGCCAATATCTGTGTCGCGACTTTAACCGCAAGGTTGTTGATGTTGGAAATGGTGTATCCTCTCTTCTTTTTCTCCAGCTTAAACTTCTTCTTCATGGCCTTCGTGATGACCAAGTCATCACTCTTTCCCTCCAAGATGTTCACTGGATCCTAGCCTTTGCAAATGGTCTGTGATGGGGATGGGCTCCTCTAGCCACAAGCACCCATCATGCACTAAGCAGAGCAGTTGCCTGATGACAAAAATGGTCATTGGGGTGCGATGGTAATGTGACACTGAGAGCAGGTTTAACAGTCCTACCTTCTCCACACCTCTCATCCATTTACACAGCTCCAACTCTATGATTCCAGTTGGTGCATCTTTCTTGTGGTACATTAGTTGCGTGGTTTCCAAATGTGGGAACTTCTCATGGTCCACAAGATCCCAGTATTCAAATTTCAGTACAGGCACTTGCCCCAGGTGCACTCCTTCAAAAATAATTTCATCAGGGAGCAGTAGATTTTGTAGAGAAATTTTTCTCTCATCTATATCTTTGGGTACCTTTTCTTTACCCTTCCGCGGAGGAACATATGTGGGTAGCCTGGTAAGAGGGTCCACACCCTGGGTTTCAACCTCCATTTCTACATCCTCCTCCTCTACCAGGATTTCTTCAAATTCTTCCTTCTCATCAGCCTCCAAATTGATAACCTTCCCCTTTTATTCCATGGTAAGATTAGTCCTTAATGAATTCCTTGGGGATACGCGCACTGGTACCATAGCCTGCTTGTCTTTCTTGGGTCTCGGCATGCACATTGATTTAGGGATTTCTGCGACTATCCCATCACTTTTTGGGGCTTCTACTTCCATAATGACCTATGTGGCTTCCTTAGCGGTCATTACTCTGGTATCCATGGCTTCATCAGGTGCCACCATAGTACGATTCCAAAATTCTCTTAACGACTTGGGTAATTGCTTAAGTAACAAGTTCGCCTTCAGAAGATCAAACAAGTCTGGTTTCATGAATGTTTGGGCACGCAACAACTTAGTTCTCAAATTTCCAAGTGTTGTTTACTGGACATCCATGTGTAATTTATAGCGCCTTTTGAATTTGAATTCGACCGTTCTCCCAACATTCGGTCCTTTAATGCTCTATTGGCAGTGGATTTTCAAGAATCTAGCCCATAAAGTTCCTGTAAATGCTTGCTGCCCGCTCCATTTGGTCTCAAATCAAGCATCACACCGTGAATAGTGACTGTAGCGATAACTTTCCAGCTGACCCGTGCCATAGCGCAACTACCCTTGTGCTGTCGCAGACCTTGTGACACTTCGCTACTGCGCGCAGTCCTAACATCGCGCAGCTCCCGGGCAGAGTAGTTTATAGTCCTGTGCCTCCTTTCAGCTGCCTGGAGTGCTAATACTGTGCTTCCATCAGTTAGTTAGATGGTTGGGCCACCTGTGTATGGCTTCAAATGACTACCATTTACCTTTCCTGGGAAGAGTTCTCCATTTAACTTTACCAACTGCACTGCGCCACCATCTGTGATCTCCTTAATAACATACGGTCCCAGCCAATGCATTTTGAGCTTCCCTGGGAATTTATCAAACTTACTATCATATAACAACACCAAATCATTCACCTTAAAGGTGCATAGCTTAATATGTCGATCATGCCAGGCCTTTTCGTGTTGCTTTTGTACCTACTAGTGGAAGCCAACCAAAAACCGTTCTTCTTCGAGCTCCTCCAACTGCGTGAGCCTCTCCTCCAGGGCTCTGCGGTCCGTCATACCTATGAGCACTGCTATGCACAGACTAGGCACGATGTATTCCATAGGAATTACAATTTTGACTCCATAGACAAGTGTAAAAGGTATCTGTCCCGTAAGTTTCCTTCATGTCGTCCTATAAGCCCATAATACTGTAGGTACGCGCAGGTCCCAATCACTTCGCTGCGCGTTGCATACCTTGTTCAACATGTTTCATACCTTGTTGAATGCTTCTGCACGACTGTTCTTCCTACATAATGTATCCCCAACATTAAGAGCCATTTGCACATTTTCCCCCCCAACAAATGCTTATTGACCATACATTTCAACTCAGAGTTCATGTGCATCCGCGTAGGTTACTTTCCATATGCATGCACCTACCTGGCCAGATGTACGCACGGATCATCTCGTCCATTGTACTTTTCTGTCAATCATACCCTAGGCTTGCCAAATTGTGTGCACATCATTCTCCTACATTTGTGCCAGTCATCAAAGATTCCTTTGTGTGTACCCCTCCATCTCGCGGGTGTAGCGCGCAGTACCCAGTCCAAGGCCTGGAAACGTTTCTTTTTCGACACTTCTCTTTGAAATTTATCCAATAAGGTATCTACCTCACTTAAACCATCATAAGTAGGCAGATCTATTTCTTCTGTCGATACGTAGCATAGCGGCCTTATCATCCTATTACAATTCAATGTACTTACTTCATGTAACCGATTATGTCATCGCGTTGTTTCCTCATCCAAATCCAAAGTACAGGAGATTTCATATTCCTAGGAAATCTGCCCATCGGCGGTGGGATTCACCCAGTCTTGGTTTTGCAGTGTTATCTTATAGATGCAGTCCAAATCATCATCACTTTCATAGTCGCGCACCGGCTCCGCATAGCGTGATCCTTTAGCAGGGTCTAGGGGTACAATTACACGTAGTGACTTCTTTTCAAAAATCAATTTTCTCTTTTTCATATTGATCACCCCATTCATGTCAGTGGCCCAATCAATTCCTAATAGTGCGGGGTAGGGATCATTGTCATCAACAATCTATATCACTTCAAAGTATTCCAGTGCACTCGCTCCCTCAATATCCACAACTATTCCCTGCAATTGCCCCATGGGTATTATTTTTTTCTCGTTTTCCATTCGCAGCTGAATTGGAGAACATTATAGCATAAGTCACCCCATTCATTCCCATGTCTGCTTCGACAGAACATTTGCATTCAATCCTAAATCCAGGATAACTTGATCCGTCTCATATTCTCTGATCTGCACGGTTAATCTCATTTCTCTTCCCATCCTTGTCTTATGCTTTCCAATCTTCCAGACTACGCGTGGTTCTGTTGGTGCGGCCCCAATGCATCTGTTAATGAGTTCGTGTAATACTCTTATAGCCTTACTGTCGCACAGTAACTTTATACATGTTTCCAGGACCGTCATGAGCATAGATGGGTCCATCTTTGGCTCTGGTCTATCTTTCCTTCCTGAAGTGGAGGCATCAGTGAAGCTCTTCTTAGCTTCCATGAAGGTTTCTCGAGTGCACTCCAAATCAAACTCTGCTTCTTTTGTCGGGGCTTTGCAAACCCAAGTACTATCTTCCAGTTGTTTTCCTTTGTCATCTCCCATTGCGATTCCACTTCGGAGCACAATGTTCACATTCGGATCTTCCTCGCGTGACTCAGACCTCATCATCTGCAGGTTCTGAGTCGGGGGAGGTGGTAGCGCTCCTTTGTCATGTATCTTAGCTATCAGTGTAAGACAATCTTCTGTCTCATGATCAAACAAGGTGAAATACAAACATGAAGGGTGCGTTGGATTCGTGCAATCATGAGCATAATGTCCTAGCCCTCCACAATTGTAGCATATCAACTGTATGTGACCTTTTCCAGGTCCTCCTCGGCCTCGGCCTCGTTCACAACCTTGAAATCCTATTTGCGCCATTCCTGTATTTTGGTCAAGGGGCCGCATTTAAGCCTGAACTCTGTAGGTGGGAGTTCTATCCATCATTAACTCATAGTTTCTACAAGTGCGCTCATCATGTCCCACTGACCTAAAAAAGTTGCAGAACAACTGTTACGAATTTTGCGTATACTTTTGTAATAAGTGAAAATTGTCCGTGGCATGTTTTCTTGTTATTTAAAAAATCGCGCACCACAAAGTAGGTGTTGCACTAGGTCCTGCTTGCGCTTCTAGTCTTAAGGGCATCAGTCCTCCTCCTGCGAGGTAATTTGTGAAAACTGGGTAGTGGTCCTTGTCATGACCCTGGCCCTTGCATTTTACGCACCATCTTTGCGCACTTCTAGTCGACCTGTCCTTTCCCGTTTCAGACTCTGCATCTCAAGGCATAAATTCTTCAGCTGCGCGTGGATCTGCTGAACTCCTAAGTTAGGATCCTACATCAGGGTCACATATAGCCTCATAGCAATCTCTAAGGCCTCCGCCTGAGTCGTTATCTTCTGCTACAATAGTGCACTTCTTAAATGTGGAATTAGCGAAGCTAAAAACCACTCACGATGTTGTCCATCTGTCAGATTCATATTAGCTTCGTGAATCATACATTTCAACCTCTAATCTAGCTCCTAAGGAGTCTCGCCTAGTAGCATCATGATCTCTTTGAATCCAATTATTGACTGTGCTTCAAACTTCAGTTGGCTAAATTCTCTATTTAGGGCTGCTTGGATATCTACAATTCCCGCATTTGGATTATCATTGGAGTGCTTAATATACCAGGTTTTCGCACGGTCCTGCAGGGCAATAACTAGTGTCACTTTCTTTATTTTCATTTGTAACTCCTTGCACTTACCATACAGCCCTTACTATGAACTAGAATTGGTTTGGATCCTCATTTCCCAAACCTTTGAACACATGCAACTTCACTGTGCTTGCCATATTGAATCGCGGTGGTGGTGGAGGTGGTACAGGTGAAGATGGAGGTGATGGTGGTGAAGCTGGTGGCGGTGTGGGTGGGGGTGGTATTTTGGGTATTCTTTGCCTTATCAGATGGATTGCACTTCGTGGTGATACCTTCACAAACTCTTCCTCATATCCTCATGAAGGTGAAATCAAGAGGCTACTTTTTGTCCCTTATTTCTTGCATTCCTGTAAGTTTTTCCACTTTGCATAGCCCCAAACATCAAGGTAACTACATAACCTTTTTTTTGCACAATAACATTTTAATCCAAGTATTCAAAGACCTTACATACTTACCTTGTTGTCCTTTGAGAAAGCATTGCTTTGACTCGCTATAGCTTACTGAGGTGTCAACCAGAAACTCAGTAATGAATCCTCCTATAATCCGATCGAGCCAATGATCAATGACGCACATGATCTTATCCTCCAATGCTTCTAGCTTTCGCACTAACTATGGGGTCCACACAATAGGACCGTCAAGTTTCCACCTTCCTTGGCTATCTCCTAGCTTTGCGATCCACTCGCATAGCTCAGTAGGGAAGGAAGCGAAGAAGATTTCATGGATCTCCATGTATAGGTAGCAGTCTAACCACTCTTCTTTTGACAGTCACAGGTTCCTGTTCTCCTGCGCTACAAACTCGTGAATTCTTCTATTCAACCAGCCTTCAATTTCCTTCTTAGTTGGATTCCACTGATATGACATCAGACATCTCTATGCAGATTCTGGTCCCGGCAACGGAACCATTTGTTAGCTTGAGGGGGCCTGACCTAGGTTCGGAGTTATTTAGCCAAACAAATCCCTACACTACTGGCCCTTTCGGCATTATCCTGTGGAGCGCGGATTGAAGTCTCACCCAAAGCAGTATGGGGGGATGCTGGAACCAAGTTTCTGCACCCTTGAGATGTCTATGGTGTCGATTTAGTCCAACTATGACTACCTTCACACATGTTACTTCGTGCACTGTTCTAACCTTCAATATCTTCACAATTGGTTATAATTGTCTTTCGTGCAGCCCTAACCTGGGGCTGAGATGCCTTCCCGCTGCTATGGTAGCGACATGCGCTATTTTCTCAAATTACACCGCGAATCTTACTTATCTTCTTACAGATGTTAGTTAACTTCACGTAAGCAGCTATTCTATCTTGCATTCACTTAATCAACACATTCATATATATTCATGCATCATATAAACAATAGAAGTGAAATTTATGCCCAATATATTCAATGCATAAAATAGGAAATAAATACACAGAATTAATATGAAACTTCTATTTATTAATACTTCCAACTATTATAGACTCGACTCGCCCTGTGCACTCAGCTGCAAGGGTCCACGCACTTAGCTGCGGACTACTAGGCCTCTGCGCACTTAGCTTCAGAGCCTTCTCCTACTCAACGACCCAAAACTAGACTTTACTCCACAAATATGACTCAACGCTTCATCCTTCTTGTGATCATTTGATTAGATGGCTTAACTACTTAGAGCCTGTTATAGACATATTTGGGCACTGCAACCCCAATCTTATATGTTGATAGACTAGGGCTCTTCTAACCCCTAAAATTGTTGTTTCATACCCTAAAATATCATGGTCAACTGATTACATCATTCCCCAAAAGTTCCACCTAAAAAACCATCTAGAACTGGCCAAAATAGGACCATACTGATTGCTCCACTATCAGGGTGTGATGCATACTAACTTCTACACTAGCAAGGTGCGATGCATATTGTTGAGGCCTTCTGTAGGGTGCGATGAGCAAGGATGGACAAATGTCCAAGACATTTTGCTAAGTGGATGCTCATGGAATCTTCTAGAAAATTCTCCTATGACACTTGCCTCTCTGAATTCACCTAGGGATGAGTAAGAGATCTAAAAAATCTCCAAGTGGAACCAAATGTAACAAGTGGAATGACACTAATAAAAAACCCAGAGATGACTCACACCCTTGCATACATATATAAATGGATCCCTCATCTGAGATATCTAGAGGCTGGAATTTTGTAATTTGTAAGGAAGTGTTGATAGTTTGTGTCTGAGAAAGAGCATTGTATTGTTGGGTGATCTTGATTTTCATGAGGTGAAGAGGGATTTGATGTTGGGAGGATGATGCTGGATTAGACAGTTGGGTTGTAATTCTCCCTTCTGTTTTAATAAAGTTCTTTGAGTTTTCCTCCATACAATTTTGTATTTGTGAATGTTGTTATTTGTGAATGCCATTGCATGTTCATTGTATTTCTGATTTTGCAATGCTTATGATATAATAGATCAAGATGCTTTGATGGTTCTTTATTACTGTGGTTCTACAGGTACTCTCCAAGCGGGATAAGTACGGAGAGGAGTTGCAAACTCTGTCAAGGGGGAGAGATATCAAGCAAGGAGTTAAGCAGAAGATCCAGGTTGGTTCCTTTGCCTCTCTCTTATCTATCATACATAGAGGAAATCACAAATTGCTTTAAACTATTTGTTTCTAGGGTAGCTGCCAATCCTAGAGGGCTAGTCACTCGAAAAGACACTAGTTTTCCGAGAAACAAAATGGTGACTCCCATGGGGATCGAATATATGTTTGTTTGTTATTGTTGTTTGTTTTATAAACTATAGATGGAGCCTGAATTTAGCCAGATAGCCTTCGAACTGCTCTTGCTTTGCAATTGCATAGTAGATGAATGCTACTTCAGTCAATCTATGGTTTAGTTTATGAACTGAACATTTGACCTACAAGCATTCTAGATGCCCTTTTGGTAGCTTAGTAACCTCTCAAGACCATACCTTTGTACTTTGCTCTTTATTGTTTATCATAGCTCAGCTTAACTCACTGAAATCAGTTGCAAATTTGAGCCAAAACCCATTTTAGTTGCGCTCCTTGGCCCATCGCACTATCTGTCATTGTCTACCAGTATGCATCTCACCTCCCAAGTCTAAAAAGTGTGATGCATCCTTGTTTCTCTGAAGCCCAGGTGCGATGAATAACTGAGCCTATTTCCCTTCTTGAAATTTAGGGTTTTTGTCCTTGTTTTCAACTCTGTTTAGTTTTTTTGCTACTTATGAAAAGTACCTCATTACCGAAGCCTCCTTGCATCAGATAGAAAAACCTCCATTGATTAGGATTAGTAGATGTTTTTATGTATTTATACATCATTTACTATACTTTGTTGAAAAGTTGCTTAAATCGATCTACCGTTTTGGTACAAAAAGTATTGTAACTGTCGTTTTGTATCAAAAAGAGAAGTGTCGTTGAGTCTTCCTTCCCTGGATGGTTGATTGAACTTTTTTTCATGTATTTGATTTGATTTATTTATATTTTAAGTTTCTAAAGAATTTTCTATTCGAAATTGAAAAGTGTCGTTTAGTTTTCCTTTCTATTTTGAAAAAGAAATTGTCGAAATGTCACTTTGAGTAAAAATATTTCAGATCTTTACTACATTTAGTTTTCTTTTTTGGCATTTTCACATTAAAGAGAATGAAAACAAATACATGCATTTGCATTTGCATTTAGACTGTGTGCGAAAAATGATTTAGGAAAAGTGCATTTAGTGTGTGTTGTTTGCTCTTTGTTTGAAAGAATCGTAATCTTCTTTCCTTAGTAGCTAGGATTTTCATTGCTCAAAATAAACAATGATTGTTTATCATTGTAGACTGCATATTTAGGAATTTAAATCTACATCACGCGGTGAACCATTGAAAGGAAAAATTTTAAACAAGATCAACTCTAAAATTAATTTCAATGAACTTAACAACACTTTGGAACTTAACGCAACACATCTAGAGGTATAGGCTAGAGACGTGTTCTGGCGTCATAAAATCTAGTAACTATTGTTTTCATTGAAGGTTGGGTGATTCCTCCTCCTTGATACGACAAGTGCTAGCACGGACTTGTGCTCCCCGCACCATCGCGTATATATTGGGAGACCATAATAGGCTTATATCCTTTATCCATAGGAATCTTTGTCTGCCGCCCTATCAATCACAATGCACTGAACACAGCATTCAGGAAGATTGATTGCCATACATAAGTCCTTAGTAATTTCTATTTAATTTATCACTAAGGTGTATTTTGCAATTTTGCGATTGGTTTGGTAATCCCTCTGTCTAGATTTCTAGAGTAGTCACTTTCGTTCCTTTTCGACTCTTTAAAAGAAAAGGTCCATCTGACCACTTGTCACTTCAGGCTCATTAAAAATCGAAGGGGACTAGAGTCATCTTTAGCTTTTTGTCGACTCTTAAAAATTGGAAAAGCAAATCCGTGTCAAAGTGTCATTAAAATTTATTAAATTCGAAATAACATCCCTGTTTCCTTCATTGATCTTAGGTTGAGATAATGGAGTCCACCAATCATGGAATCCCTTTTGAGGGGAATCCTAGTCCTTTTACATCTTGGGGAAATATTTATGCTCCTCATATGGCCACTTTTTCCCTTTCGGGACTTACCATTGGCCTACTAGTATGGCTGTTCTCGACCTCTGTGGTTCAAAATAACGTCATTCCTCAGAAATCAAATCAGCATCCAGTTGATACTAAAGTTGACCCCTCGCCTTCTTCTTTGTTTATTTCTCCCTCCCCTTCTTCCTCTTTGCTTGGAGAAAGTAGTGATGCTAATAACCAAGTGGCTAAGAAGAAGAAGAAGAAAGGTAAGGAGAAGAAGAAGAAGCCAATTCACCAAGGGGGCAACCAAGCAACCATAGATTCGGATGCATCAGCTGGTGAAAATCCGCACATTAAATCTCGTAAACCCAGATTTCCATGCATAATCTGTAGAGGAGACCATTTTCATCGAGATTGTTCGTGCCTCCCTCAGATCTTGAGAGAATGGTCCCCCCCCTTCTCACAACTAGGTGTCATTAATCTTTGCTGATCATGTTGATAATACACTGTCAACTAGTGATAATAAAGTTCACGAATAGAAAGGAAAAGTCAAAGTTCCATGTAGGTTATGTGAAGGGGACCATACCCTTCCCCGTTTTCCTTTTTTGGATGAAGCCAAAATAGTCTTGCATAACCGTCCTACTTCACCACAACGACTTCCATCTGGATATAGGAAACTCTCCCCAAGTCCTTTACTATTTGAAAATCCAACTGACATAACTCAACCATCAGTCGAAACACCTATTGCTGAAAGTGAATCTTCTAAGTCCATATCAGACTAAAGTCAATAGGTTGAGATGGAAGTCGACCCAGTTTTACCTTCAGAAGATCATATTCTTCCAGAAGAGAGTGAGAACGATACTGTTCAAATTCTTTTTGTTACTTCAGAGTCCGATGAACTTGGGGGCAATCCACCCGTTCCTTCACAACAGGAGGAAAATCCCCCAGTTCCCGCTACTCAAGGGGTTAATTCAACCATTTATTCGATACCCCCTCCAAGTAGTCTAATCACTTCCTTTGATTGGAATCGACTAGCAAGATCCCACCTTCCTTCTTATGTACCATTCTGGATCATATTACAAGTTTACAAAATGATTGTGTTTGACACTATCATAGATGAGGGTGCATCAGTGAGTATCCTTTCCTCAACTACTTGGAAAGTGCTTGGTTCACCATCGCTTATGCCTGTTACACAAAATTTGTCAGGCATTAACAAAGGAACCAGTCAACCGTTAGGGATCCTTCCTAAATTACCGATAACTTTGGGAAGGAAAACCACTCACCTGAATGTGATGGTATTCCCAAGACTGTTAGATTACAATCTACTCCTTGGACGTGACTATGTTTATAATATGGAAGCTATTGTTTCAACACTCTTCCGAAAGATGTGTTTCCCGTTTGAAGGCAAAATTGTCACCATTTACCAGCTTTCATTTCCTGGTTCAAGCATAGCTCCAAGTCAATCATCACCCCTAAATGGTCCTTTTATATCCGCGGTGTTTATTCAACCTTCATTCCATCCACATAATTACCGCAAGTAGTTTGGCGAATGTAACGAAGCTTAGGGGTCATGCACCCTTGTCTAATTAGTGGACGAACCCAGCTAAAAAGATAAGTTTTCTTGTAGAGAAAAGTTTCCCTGTAGGTTATGTGATTGGTCTAAGACATCTTTCACCTTTGTCTATTTGGCTGACAAAGTGCAGGAAATGTTTTTTCTAACCACTGAAAAAACCATCCTGCTTAACCACAGTAATTTTCCATATGGTTACTAGAGACTCTCCCTTTCATCATGCTGGGGGCATGCAAACCTTTTCATGCAAGCTAAAAACGACCAATTTCATTTCCTAGTTTTATTATCTTTTTAGCTTTTTAGTTTTTTTTTGAACTCCTTAGGTTAGGTGATTGGTCCAACACACCATTCACATTTGTCTGCACTGCAGACGAGGCAAAGGAAGTGTTTTTTCTGACCACTGATAAAACTATCCTACC
This sequence comes from Pinus tabuliformis, assembly GCA_031772625.1. Classification (NCBI taxonomy): domain Eukaryota; kingdom Viridiplantae; phylum Streptophyta; class Pinopsida; order Pinales; family Pinaceae; genus Pinus; species Pinus tabuliformis. The sequence goes on from CM062804.1 coordinate 616,531,744, forward strand.
TAACCTCAGTAGTTCCTTAGCTTTTTTAGTTTTTCTAGCTTTTTAGTTTGGTCATTTCTAGCTCACATAAAAAGAAAAACTAAAATTTGAGCATACTTTCCACAAGGTTCGAGCTCATTAAAAAATGAACCCGCACTCCTCTGAGCATATGTTATCGCATGGTTCAAGCTCGTTAAAAAATAAACCTACCCCTGAGCATAGTTTTTGCAAGGTTCGAGCTCATTAAAAAAATGAACCTGCACCCACACTGAGCAAATTCTACAAGGTTCAAGCTCGTTAAAACATAAACCCACATCCCACTAAGAATATGTTCCCCCAGAGTTCAAGCTCAATAAAAAATGAACCCACCTTTAGTAAGTAACCTCTGGGATTGCCATGCTATCAGCCTTTTGAGCCTTGGTTGTGTTCCTGCCATCACCTCCATTCTTTTGGCCGATCACATGCTTCCACTTGATTGTTTACCCTTTTGAGGAACATATGCGATGAGTGGTTTTATTAGTAAACCTCTTCACATCACCATGTTTTGAGAAGTTCCAAACCTACCTAGAACCAGTGGCTACCCTAAACACCACTCATTCCTAAAAAACAAGTCGTCTTTAAACCCTTTTCAAACTCGCTAAATATGAAAATATTGTCAAGCTATTGGCCTTTCTAGCTTGCTAAAGTAATCGAAAGTGCCATCCCTCCTGTATATTTTAATATTTTTCGGACCTGAGGGATTATCTCACAAAAAAGTTCGAGCGTTTGTCTTTTTTGGCTCGCTAAAGTGATCGAAAAGTCATCCCTTTTGTATTATTTTAATATTTTTCTGACTTAAGGGATTATGCTACAAAAAATAATTGCTGGATTTTCCATTTCATCCCTTTTAAAACTCTCTAAACATGAAAAGGACCTAGTTATCTTTGTCATTAAACTCGTTAAAACAATAGCGACAAACTTGTCCACCTAGACAAGAATGAGTTTCACTGTCGTTAGACTTGCTAAAACATAGCGACAGGTTTTCCCAAAGGGAAAATTATAGAACAAGCATATGTTATCCTCCTCAAGCTTGAAAAAAATAAAGAGGTACTGGTCAGCAATGATTGGGGAAAAGGGAAGAAAACTTGAAGAATTTTATGGTAGCAAGTCGCTCTTGAACATGACACTTTCACTCCATCACCATGATTGAGTCGAGTTGGGTTATTCCATTCACCGGTCATTTCACCATTGGTGTTTCACACAATCCATTTTTGGGGTTAACGCTACCAATCCATCTCAGTGTCACTGATGTGTTCAAGAGAAGTCATTCAGTCGAGAATTCACCATCTAGTTAATGTCTCATCCACTGCAATACCTTCACCCTCCATTTTTCATGACTGCCATTCTTGAACCTTGTGTCGTCAGATTGTTTTCACCTCCAGAAAATCATTTGCTTCGTTTTGTGTCGTAGATGTGGGATACATTAAGGCCCTCCTATGACGAGTCACCTCTTGTCAACATCAGCTCATTATCCAAGAATTCGACTTAGAAACAACCCTTTAAGTACTTTGAAGCTTGCATGCCTCAATGGCAAGTTTCTCACTTCCGACGACAGGTTGACATCAATGGCCTTCGAACAAAATATTTTGTGTGGTGTTCGACATCAGATCATATATTCACACCACGTGAATTGTACCATAGTACCTTGAGGGTCATCATCATTATCGATGATTCCTCTCGCATCTGTTAACAACTCACATTATTAGCTAGTAATTAGGTGATGTCTTTCCATGTTCGACTTCAGAGCATCTTTTCACATGAATCAACTTGTACATCGGGTGAAGATTGAACGAGTTTGAAGACCCCGAATCTAGTTTCATCCATCTGGGCTGCGATATATCCAGGGATATAAAGACATCAAATGTACACAGAAGTTGAACAGATGGTCTTCTAACCAGGGATGATGACCCTACATATGAAGAATCACCAGTCTGCAACTGCAGACTATTATCTATCCTATGTAGATGAAATGAATTTATAAAGCTGAGCATGGGAATGACTGCCTCAACTAGATCATGAAAAATTATATTTTGGTGATGTATTGTATTGTATCTTATATAGGTCACCTTCCAGTTTCGAAAACCTCAGATCCTCATGTTAAAGCATTTCACCCGACATCAAAGATTTACGAATTCATGCTTTAGGGGGCAACTGTTATAGACATATCTGGGCACTGCAACCCCAATCTTATATGTCGATAAACTAGGGGTCTTCTAACCCCTAAAAGTGTTGTTTCATACCCTAAGAGATCATGGTCAACTGATTACATCATTCCCCAAAAGTTCCACCTGAAAAACCATCCAGAACTGGCCAAAACAGGACCACACTGACTACTTCACTATCAGGGTGCAATGCATACTGACTTCTACACTAGCCAGGTGCGATGCATACTGATGTGGCCTTCTGTACGGTGCGATGAGTGAGGATGGATAAATGTCTGAGACAGTTTGCTATGTGGATGCTGATGGAATCTTCTAGAAACTTCTCCTATGACACTTGCCTCTCTGAATTCGCCCACGGATGAGTAAGAGATCCAAGAAATCTCCAAGTGGAACCAAATGTAACAAGTGGAATGACACTAATAAAAAACCCAGAGATGGCTCACACCCTTGCATAAATCTATAAATGGGTCCCTCATCTGAGAGATCTAGAGGCTAGAATTTTGTAATTTGTAAGGAAGTGCTGATAGTTTGTGTTTGAGAAAGAGCATTGTATTGTTGGGTGATCTTGCTTTTCATGAGGTGAAGAGGGCTTTGATGTTGGGAGGATGATGCTGGATCAGATGGCTGGGTTGTAATTCTCCCTTCTATTTTAATAAAGTTCTTTGAGTTTTCCTCCATACAATTGTGTATTTGTGAATGCCATTGTATGTTCATTATATTTCTAATTCTGTAATGCTTATGATATAATAGATCAAGATGCTTTGACAGTTCTCTGTTACTGTGGTTCTACAGGTACTCTCCAAGCGGGATAAGTATGAAGAGGAGTTGCAAGCTCTGTCAAGGGGGAGAGAGATCAAGCAAGGATTTAAGCGGAAGATCCAGGTTGGTTCCTTTGCCTCTCTCTTATCTATCATACATAGAGAAAATTGCAAATTGCTTTAAACTATTTGTTTCTAGGGTAGTTGCCAATCCTAGAGGGCTGGTCGCTCGAAAAGACACTAGTTTTTCCAGAAACAGAGCCTCACTCTATTTAAACAATCCCATGGTCCACAGACCATGGGTAGATCTCTACAGCTGCTATTACATTAACAAAATTGATGGTGGACAAACCTATGACTATTTTACAAGCTACGCGCTCCATGCCCACAAAATGTGAAGTCTTTACATCGGAGTTTACAATTTTTGACCAAAATCTAGGCTCTAAGCCCCAAAACTTCCCTTGGGGGTTCCCGCTCCCAAAAAAACATAAATCCACGACTAACAAAAGAACAGTGGTTAGACAGGTACCTGTATATAGAGATCCACGAAATCTTTTTTGCCTCCTTTCTAGTTGAGCTATACGAGTGGATCACGAAGCTAGCAGATAGCCAAGGGAGGTTGAAACTTGACAGTCCTATTGTGTGGACCCCAAAGCTAGTGCGAAGGTTGGAAGCATCAGAGGATAATATTGCGCTCATTGTTGATCATTGGCTTGATCGCGTCATAGGAGGATTTGTTACTAAATTTGCGGTCGACACCTCAGTCAGCTATAGCGAGACAGAGTGACGCTTTTTCAAAGGACCATGAGGTAAGTACGTAAAATCTTTTAATACTTGGATTAAAATGTTGTTGTGCAAAAAATAGGTTATGTAGCTACCTTGTTGTTTAGGACTACGTGAAGCGGAAAAATTAACAGAAACGAAGGAAATAAGGGTCCAGAGTATAGCCCCTTGATTTCACCTCTGCGAAGGGATAGAGAAGCGATAATGAAGGTTTATCTGGGAAGCGCTATTCAGTTGATAAGACAAGGATTCCCGTGAATACCACCTCCACCAACACCACCTCCGAATTCACCGCCATCGCCTCCAACTTCACCCGTACCACCTCCACCTCCACCTTGGTTCAGTATGGAAAATACATTGAAGTTTCTTTTGTTCAAAGGCTTGGGAAATGAGGACTCAGACCAATTCTGGTTCATTGTGAGGGTTGTATGGGAAGCTCAAGGTGTTATAGATGACCTCATAAAGAAGGCGACATTGGTTAGTGCTCTGCGAGATTGCGCTAACCTGGTATATTAAGTATTCTACCGATAACTCGAATGTTGGAGTAGCAGACATCCATAAAACACTAAATAAGGAATTTAGCAAGCCTAAATTTGAGGCACATTCAATCATGGGATTCAAAGAGATTGTGATGCAATGAGGTGAGACACCTTGGGAATTGGATCAAATATTGAAGTGTCAAATCCGCGAAGCCAATATGATTTTGACAGATGGACAGAATCATGACTGATTTGTGGCTTTGCTACTACCCCACTTAAGGAGCGCACTGTCGAAGCAGAAGATAAAAACTCAGGCTGAGGCCTTGGAGATTTCCATGTGACTACATGAGACTCCGATGCAAGATCCTAATCTAGGAGTTCAGTAGATCCACGCGCAGCTGCAGAATCTATACCTAGAGATGCAAAGTCTGAAGCAGGACAGGACGGTTCGACCAAAGGTATGCAAGGAGGTATGGTGCTTGAAATGCAAGAGTCAGGGTCATGAAAAACACCATTGCCTAGTCTTTGCGAATTACCTTGTAGGGGGAGGACCGATGCTTTTAAGGCCAGAAGCTCAAGCAAGACCTAGTCTGGGGCCTACATTATGGTGCGCTATGTGTGAGGTAGCCGAAAAACATGCCACAGATAACTATCACTTGCTACAGAAGTATGTACAAGCACTGCAACAATTGTTCTGCAAATTTTGTAGGTCAGTAGGACATGATGAGTGTACTTGCAAGAGCTACGAATTGATGATGGATAGAACTCCCGCCTACAAGGTTCAGGACAAAATGCAGCCCCTTGACCAAAATGTAGGGATGGCGTGAATAGGATTTCAGGGGCGCGAATGAGGCCGAGGTGGAGGAGGACCTAGTAGAGGTCGCAGACAGTTGACTTTCTACAATTGCGGAGGACCAGGTCACTATGCCCACGATTGCACTAATTCAACGTGCCTGTCATACAAGTATTGCACATTGTTTGATCATGAAATAGAAGATTGTCCTACGCTGATAGCTAGGATACAAGACAAAGGGACACTACCACCTCCACCAACTTAGAACCTTCAGATGATGAGGTCTAAGCTGCACGAGGATGATCCGAACATAAATATTGTGCTCATAAGTGGGATCATGACAGGGGATGACAAGGGGAAACAACCAGAAGACAGTACATGGGTTCACAAAGCCTCGATGAAAGAGGATGAGTTTGACTTGGAGCATGCTCGTGAAACCTTCATGGAAGCTACGAAGAGCTTTGCTGAGGCCTTCACCTGAGGAAGCAAGGATAAGCATGAGCCGGAGATGGACCCTTCTATGCTCACAACTTTCTTGGAAAATTGTATGAAGTTACTACGTGATAGTAGGGTTGTGAAAGGGTTACAAGAACTCATCAATAGATGTGCTGGGATTGCGCCAGGTGAATTGTGCGCGGTCTGAAATATCGGTAAGCATAAGACAAGGACGGGCTATGAAATGAGACACACTGTGCAAATCGAAGAATATGAAATGGATCAAGTCATTCTGGATTTGGTGTTAGATGCAAATGTCCTACCAAAACAGACATGGGAGTGAATGGGGAGACCTGTGCTGCAATGGTCTCCGATTTAGCTAAGGATGGTGAATCAACAGAAAATCACCCCCATGGGGTGGCTACAGGGGGTGATCGTGGACATTGAGGGAGCAAGCGCGCTAGTGGATTTTGAAGTAATAGAGATAGTGGATGTTAGCAATCCCTACCCTGTGATCCTGGGAATTGACTGGGATACTGATATGAATGGGGTAATCAATATGAAGAAGCGCAAGATGATCTTTGAAAAGAAATCACTGCACGTAATAATACCCCTGGATCCTGCTGAAGGATCACGCTATATGGAACCAGTTCGCGATTATGAGGGTGATGATGATCTAGACTGCATCTATAAGATAACAGTGTGAGACTAAGACTGCGCGAATCACACCATGGATGGATGGATTACATGGGATCGCGAGAGTTCCTGCACTTTGGATTCTGACGAACAAATGAAACGCTGGTAGAATTAGTTACATAAAGTAACTATGCTGAATTGAAACATGATGAATTGATCGCTACACTATGTATCGTCAGAGGTGAGAACTTTGCCTAATTATGATGGACTGAATGAGGTAGATATCTTTTTGGATGCATTTGAAAGAGAGGTACTAGAAAAGTAGCACTTCCAGGCCTTGGACTAGGCACTGCGCGCTATGCCTGCAAGATGGTGGGGTATGCACAAAGGAAGCTTTGATTATTGGTTCGACTGTAGGAGGATGATGAGAACATAATTTGGGAAGCATAATATGCAAATGACAGACAAGTACGATGGGCAAAATTATCTGCACACGGATCTGGCCAAATCGATGCAGGCTTATGGAGAAAATCCCCAACCTGAGTGGGTGAACTTGTTTTTTCATACCTTGGATGTTATCCCAATGAATTGGTATATAGAAATAGAGCTCTGCCATGGGACAGGCGAATGGGATATGCTATGCGAAGAATTCATGATGACATTCAGTTTTGAGGACAGGTTTGATAGTATTGATGAGGCACTACAAGAGGTGAAAGCAACCATCTTTAGGCTACCACAGGATCCTTTAGACCCAATTCAACCTGAATGGGTTGCTCAGCTGAGTCACACGCTCAAATGTTATAATGTAACTATTGAAGATGAGGATGAGGATCTGCGGAAGATTAACATTGTGGAAACAAAAGGCCATTACGAGGTTCAAGGACTGCAGATTGAGAATCCTGGTATAACCATGCTGATGAAAACAAAATAAGTGAACATTGGTACGGAGGCAGAACCCAAATTCGCGAAGATTGGAGACTACTGGGATGATGCGACAGTGGATAAGGTCATTGAATTACTCCGTGAATACCAGGACTTATTCCCGACCAAGTTTATAGACCTGAAAGGAATAATCAGAGATCTAGGAGTGATGAAGATCACGTTAAAGGCCGACGCGAAGTGAGTTAAGCAGAGGCCTTACTGCCTCAATCCAAAATACAAGAAAAAGGTCCGCTTAGAGCTAGACAAGATGCTAGCAGTAGGCATCATTGAGCCTGTGGAAGAATCTGATTAGGTAAGCTCAATGGTGGTGCAAGAGAAGAAGCAGAAGGATGAGATAAGGATATGCGTGGATCTTAGAAAATTGAATGATGGGTGTGTGCATGCTCCTTTCCTGACTCCATTCATGGATGAAGTGTTGGACAATGTAGGTTACCAGGAAGCATATTCCTTCACTGATGGGTTCTCTGGGTGCCACCAAATCAAAATCGTGCTGGAGGATAGGAGTAAGACAACCTTCAAGACTGAGTGCGGTTGTTTTCAATACACCGTAATGTCGTTTGGATTGAACAATGCGCCTGCAATATTTTCGCATGTGGTTGTTGTAGCATTTATGTTGTGGGGAAAAATGCCTATGCAGGATGATCCTATCCACCTAAGGTGTGACAGTGCCTTAGCAACAAACAGAAACAGCTATTCTAGTATTCTTCCTTTATGAATTAAGAATGAAGAGAGATGGATGGACTAACCGGTGTCTTCCATTTGTCCCTCGATCCGGTTTCTCTTCTCTTTGAGAGTTCCCAACTACTTGCCTTCTCGCTCGCCCAGCTTCAACAGGTCCCTGCAAGATCACAAGAAGAGAACACTACACAAAGACATAGATTCATATTCATAACTAGTTCAGGATTAGAAATAAACTAAATACACTAATGCAATCATACACCAAAGATACATCAGTATATAGGAGAAACCAAGATAGCTTTATTGATGAATAACAAGGTTCAGGAAGAGATACAACCCAGAGGGCTCCAATCCAGCATCTCCTTCCCAGCAAATGAAATTCCTATCTTCACCTTCCTTCAAAGCATTAAGCACCCAATGATTCTAATCTCAAACCAACAGCAATTCTTTGCAATAACAAAATTCTAGCCTCCAGATCTCATGGAGGAGAGATCCATATATAGATGTTTGGAGAGAGGATGAGTCAGCTTGAGATCTGACTAGTGTCCTCTCCCTCTGTCAGTTCTTGCTTCCACTTGGAGACTAAGAGCCTCTTACTCATCACTAGTTGAATTCCTTGAGGCAAGTGTCATTGGAGAAGATTCTAGAAGCTTCCAGGGTCTTTCCACCTCGTTGAATGAACTTGCCATTTGTCACTTCCCGCTCAGCGCACCCTGGTAGTGCTTCTACCTGCGTTGCAGTGCACCTAGCTAGTGCAATCTCCGCATTTCAGCGCAGACAACTAGTGGAGCCTCTGAATTGATCCTGAATTGACTTGTTTTTGAGCAGTTTCTGGTGGAGAACTTCTGTGAATTGTTGTGGTTTGTTAGCCTTGTTCCTCTAGGGGTAGGAACAACATGTTTAGGGACTTTGGATCCCTTAGATTATGGACATTTCATGCTTATAGCTATAAGGCACAAAAATGTCTATAACAGTTGCCCCCTAAAGTATGAGGCCGTTTATCGGGTGAAATGCTTTATCAGGAGGATCCGAAGTTCATCCAATGCTGGGAGGAGACCTGTAATAAGATACAATACAATACATTATTTTTCATACTGCTTTCATGATCTAGCTGAGGTGGGCATTGCCATGCTCAGCTTTATAAATTCATTTTTCTATACATAGAACAGACAATCGTCTGATGATAGACTGATGAAATCATCATCCTTTTGGTAGGATGATTATCTGCTGCAATGCTGTACATGTCAATGTCTTTATTTTTCCTGAATATATATCGCAGCCCGGATGGATGAAACTAGATCCGAGGTCTTCAAACTCGTTTCTATCTTCACTCTAAGTACAAGTCGATCCATGTGAGAAATGTTCTGGAGTCGAACATGGAAAGACATCGCTTGATTACCGGTCAATGAGGTAAACCGTTAACAAGCGCGAGAGGAATCACCGATAATGATAATGACCCTCAAGGTACTGCAGTACAATTCACGTGGTGTGAATAAAGGACTTGGCGTCGAACACCACGCAAAATCTTTCGGTCGAAGGTCATTGATGTATACCTGTCGCCGGAAGTGAGAAACTTGCCATTGAGGCATGCAAGCTTCAAAGTACTGAAGGGGTTGTTCCTAGATCAACTTCTTGGATAATGAGATGATGTCGACAAGAAGCGATCTGTCAAAGGAGGGCCTTAATGAATCCCACATCAGTGACACGGAATGGAGTAAATGATTTTGATGGAGGTGAAAACGATCTGATGACATATGATTCATTGTAGCGGTCATGAAAGGATGAAGGATAATGTATGGCAGTGGATGGGACACGGTTGACTTCTCTGAACGACTTCTCTTGAACATATGGCGACACTTATGCGATGGATCGGTAGCATTACCCCAAATATGGATGGTATGGTGAGACCATGGTGATGTGACCGGTGAATGAAACAACCCAACCCGACTCAGGCACGTAGTGGAAGTGTCATGTTCAAGAGCGACTTGCTACCATCAAAGTTTTCTTGAGTTTCTCCCAATTTTTCCCCAGTCATTGCTGACCAGTACCTCTTTATTTTTGTCAAGCTTGAGGAGGATAACATATGCTTGTTCTATAACTTGCCCTTCGGGCAAGCCCATCGCTATGTTTTAACGAGCCTAGCGATAGTGAAACTCGTTCTCATCTAAAGACAAGTTTGTCGCTATTTAATGCTTTTAACGAGTCTAATGACAAAGATAACTCGGTCCTTTTCATTTTTAGAGAGTCTGAAAAGGTACGTAAAGTCAACTCCGAAAGTCCTTTTTCGTCATCTAATCCCTTAAGTCCAAAAAAGTATAAAACAATACAAAAGGGATGAGTTTTCGATAGTTTTAACGAGCCGAATAAAACAAGCGCTCGATCTTTTTGTGCAATAATCCCTCAGGTCCAAAAAGATTAAAATCTAGAGGAGGGATAGCTCTTCCGGTCACTTTATCGAGCTGGAAGGCCAAAACTCGGTAATCTTTTCATATTTTACGAGTCAGATGAAAAGAGCTTAAAGAAGACTCATCTTTTGAGGAACGAGTGATAAAATGGGTTAGCAGCTGATTCCAGGTACGGGTTGGAATTTTCCAATCACGGCAGTGTCACAAGGATGGCTAGTGAAATCACTCTTCGCAGCTGTTCCTCAAAATGGGTAAACAATCATATGGAGGTGAACGATCGGCCAATGGAAAAGTGGAGGTGACGGTGCAAACACGACCAAGGCTTTAATGGCTGATAATGTTACATTCACAGTGGTTATTTACCGGAATAGTTCATTTTTTAACGAGCTTAAATGCGGAAAAACACTGCTCGATCTTATGTTTATTTTTTAACGAGCATGAACTATGCGCTAACAATGCTCGGATCTTGAGTTTATTTTTTAACGAGCATGAACTGTGTGCTAAAACTGCTTGATACCCAGTCATATGATAAGAATGTCTCATTGAAGATGCTATTTTTTATGGAGCTTAGATCTTACAAAGCTTTACTCCGGATCCTTTCGTTATGCAAGTTCGGAAACGACTAATCCTACGAGTTTAAAGGGTTAGACCTACAGGTTTAAAGGGAGGACCTAAAAATTTAAAAAATAAATAATCGCCCCTTGCTTGCACTCCAAAAGGTTTTCATGCCCCCAGGCATAAAGTACGATTTCAAGGTTACCCCTTCTTAGTCCAATAAAACATTTGTTTTACTGGGAGAGGCCTACCTCTTTCAGGTTACCCAAATATTGTTTCATCAATGCAGCGAACAAAACACTTCTTCGGCGATGTCTACCGAGATAGACAAAGGTGAGTGACAATGAGCGCCAAACACATAACTTTGACAAGAGAATCTTATTCCAGAACAACCCCTCTTCCAACCACGGATGGGGTACGGACTAGTCATATTCTCCCGCGGAAACCTACCCTATACCCAAAGTTTTCCTACCGAAGCAGACCAGGACGCATGCCCCCTGGGTTCCAGTCGTATCCTTCCGAATTACTCGCGCTCATCGGGAGGACGGACTGTGGGTTGAGACATTTCTTGCGTGAAGAGACCATTTAGGGATGGTATATGACTATTTGCGATGCGTGATCCGGGAAATGAAAGCTGGTCCACGAGCTTGACCACTCTTCCTTCGTGCGGAAAACACATTACTCTAAAGAGTGAGGAGACGATGGCTCCCATGCAATATACATAGTCTCGTCCAAGGAGTAGGTTATAATCCAAGGGTCCTTGAACGACCATCACGTTCATTTGAACGGTCTTCCCTTTCAATGTGATAGGCACGTTGGGGAGGATCCCTAAAGGTCGACTGGTTCCTTTATCAAAGCCTGTCAGATTTCTCATTTCAGGCAAACGCGTTGGTGAACCAAGCGCTTTCCAAGCAATAGAGGAAAGGATACTCACAGATGCCCCCTCATCAATGATGGTGCCAGCCATGACCATTCTGTATATTTGAACGATAATTCTGAATGGTATGCTTGGTGGCAAACAGGGTCTGCCTAGTTGGTTCCAGTCGAACGAGACAACTAGGTTGCTTGGTGGTGGGACCGAATATACGGCCGGGTATGACTCTGACGAAGTTCCTTCCTGTGATAAAGGAATGGGCAAATTGTCCCCTTGTTCGTTGGAGTCTGTGTTGATGAAGAGAATTTGGACGGTGTCGTCTTTATTCTCTTCTGTGATGGTATCATTCGAAGATAGAATCTCTGAAGGCAAAACCGAGTCAACTGCCGCTTCAACCTTTTGACTTTCGTCAAGTATGGATTCAGATGGTTCATCCTCAATGATAGGTGCTTCGGCTGACCTCCTGAGCGGGCCAGCCGGGTTCTCAACTGGTGAAGGACTTGGCAGTAGTTTTTGATACCCAGGAGGAAGTTGCGCTGGTAAAACCGGGCGATCTTCCAAAACTCTTTTAGCCTCGTCTAAGAAGGGACAACGGTGGATGGCATGGTCGCCTTCACACAGTTTGCAGGGAAATCTAGCTTTCCCTCTCTGTCTTGTGGCTTCACTTTCACTAGTTGACGATGTGCAGTCAACATGGCTATCAGAGGTTGACGCCACTGAATTGTGCAAATGGGGAGACCAGTCCCTTAGTATCCGAGGGATGCAGGGACAATCTCTGTGGAAGTGGTCTCCCTTGCATATGACACATGGCGATTTAGGCCTAGTCAGTGCTGTGTGTGGATTTTTGTCAGACGACACTTGTTTGCCCCCAGTCGCTTTTGGCTCCTTCTTATTCTTCTCTTTCTTCTTCTTTTCCTTCTTCTCCTTAGGAACTTGGGTTTTTGTTTTACCAGTTCCGTGAAGCGAAGAGGAAGGAGGAGAGGAAGAATTAGATGAAGTAGAAAGCTGGTGGGTAACTCTGGTCTGGTCTAACTGTTGATTCGACTGTTCAGGAATAGTGGTGTTCTGAACGACATTGGTTGAGAAGAGCCAGACCGGCAAGCCAATTGTCAGTCCTGGAAGCGACAATGTGGCCATATGGGGCGCACCAACATCTCCCCAAGAGGAGAAGGGACTAGGATTTCCACCAAGGGGAATTCCTTGGTTGGTGTGCTCCATTTTCTCAACCTAAAGATCAACGCAGGAAAGAGGGGTGATTGTTCCGTTTAAAATAAATTTTAACGATGCTTTAGACACAACTTGCTTTTTCAATTTTAAAGAGTCGAGAAAAAGCTAAAGATGACTCTAGTCTCCTTCGATGTTTTAACGAGCCCGAAGTGACAAATGCTCGGATGGACTTTTTCCGTTATAGAGTCTGAAAAAGGCCAAAAGGAACTGCTCTGGAGTTCTAGGTAGAGGGTGTGCCAAACTTTTCGCAAAACCGCAGAATACTTTTTAAGGTACGGGCGGTCAATCTTCCTGAATGCTGTGTTCAGTGCATTGCGATCAGTAGGGCGGCCGACACAGCTTCCTAAGGATAAAGGTTTTATGCCTATAGGGGTCTCCCAATATATACTCGACGGTACGTGGGAGCACAATCCGTACTGGCGCTATCGTCCCTCAGGAGGAATCACCCACCATCAGCGAGATCGACAGTCACCAGGCTTTACGACGCCGGAACACGTCTCTAGCCTAGACCTCTATGTTGTGCGTTAAGTCACAAAGTGTTGTTAAGTTCATTCAATTTATTTTAGGTTGATCTTTCTTAGAAGTTTGCCTTTTTGGATCACCACGAGATGTATGATACAATTCCTAAATGCAGTCTAAAGATGATAAGCAAGCTTTTATATCTTTTCAACAATGAAAATCCTAGCTACAAAGGGAAAAGAAAGACACCATCTTTTCTCAAAGAGCAATCAGCACATTCTAAATGCACTTTTCCTAAATCAAACATGCAAACTATCAAGATGAAAATGCACAATGCAGGTGTTTGTTTTCTGCTCTCTTAATATTGATGCCTAAAAAGAAAGCTTTTTTGTACAACTTTGAATTTGCTTTTAAATGACAAATACAAACAAGTTTACTTTTTCGAAATCAGAAAGGGTAGAAGAGATTACAACACTTAACGATTTTCGAAATAAATACTTGTTTTGACACTCAAAAGAGACAAACTCAAACCAAAAGCAAAAGTAAATGTATAATCAACTGTAAACAGCCAATGAACTCTCTCCTAAGATCACAATCAATAGATCTGAATCAAGGGCTACAGGATGACTATTTCACTCTTGCAAAGGAAAACTGCAAATGACGCCACAAACACATAAAAACACTCACAGTCTTTTTGTATAAAAGGAGGTCGAATTTAAGCAGAGAAAAGGAGTTATCAGACAGGTACCTATGATGGTTACAGGCTGCAAAAACCAGAGATCAAAACAAGACAAAACAGAGCAGAGAACCCCAGCTGCACAAGGCCTAACTGGATCAGCGCACCCCTGACACAGAGGTTTTGACATTCAGCGCAGGTAGCCTTCACGGGACCTGCGTTGAAATGCAGAACCTCTTCACAGAGTCTGCGTTGAAGGAGAAACGAGAGTTTCTCACTGGGTTCTGGGTCACAGTTTGCTATTTAATCTACAGTTTCAGGCCAAATCAAAGCAACAAGCAAGGTACAATCAAAGGGATGCTTTGAGGAAGGGCTAAGATCTATCACAAAGGATCATCAAATGATTTGTGAGTCCATTTTTCAGATCATAGACAAATCCAGTGATTGGATCAAAGCAGCAGCTGTCTACTTTGCATCTGAGAATAGCAGATGAAGTTTGATTGTTGCTGTTGAGTCTATGAAACAAACAATGATAGAAACACAAATAAAATGACTAAACAGATGTCCCCAGCGGAGTCGCCAATTTGTTGTGGGGAAAAATGCCTATGCAGGACGATCCTATCCACCTAAGGTGTGACAGTGCCTTAGCAACAAACAGAAACAGCTATTCTAGTATTCTTCCTTTATGAATTAAGAATGAAGAGAGATGGATGGACTAACCGGTGTCTTCCGTTTGTCCCTCGATCTGGTTTCTCTTCTCTTTGAGAGTTCCCAGCTACTTGCCTTCTCACTCGCCCAGCTTCAACAGGTCCCTGCAAGATCACAAGAAGAGAACACTAAACAAAGACATAGATTCATATTCATAACTAGTTCAAGATTAGAAATAAACTAAATACACTAATGCAATGATACACCAAAGATACATCAGTATATAGGATAAAACAAGATAGCTTTATTGATGAATAACAAGGTTTAGTAAGAGATACAACCCAGAGGGCTCCAATCCAGCACCTCCTTCCCAGCAAATGAAATTCCTATCTTCACCTTCCTTCAAAGCATTAAGCACCCAATGATTCTAATCTCAAACCAACAGCAATTCTTTGCAATAACAAAATTCCAGCCTCCAGATCTCATGGAGGAGAGATCCATATATAGATGTTTGGAGAGAGGATGAGTCAGCTTGAGATCTGACTAGTGTCCTCTCCCTCTGTCAGTTCTTGCTTCCACTTGGAGACTAAGAGCCTCTTACTCATCACTAGTCGAATTCCTTGAGGCAAGTGTCATTGGAGAAGATTCTGGAAGCTTCCAGGGTCTTTCCACCTCGTTGAATGAACTTGCCATTTGTCACTTCCCGCTCAGCGCACCCTGGTAGTGCTTCTACCTGCGTTGCAGTGCACCTAGCCAGTGCAATCTCTGCATTTCAGCACATACTGCTAGTGGAGCCTCTGAATTGATCCTGAATTGACTTGTTTTTGAGCAGTTTCTGGTGGAGAACTTCTGTGAATTGTTGTGGTTTGTTAGCCTTGTTCCTCTAGAGGTAGGAACAACATGTTTAGGGACTTTGGATCCCTTAGATTATGGACATTTCATGCTTATAGCTGTAAGGCACAAAAATGTCTATAACAATTTAAGGATTTTATTCATAAGTTCCTGGAGGTATATTTTGATGACTGGACTATCTTTGGGCTAGTTAAGTGCCACGTAGAAAGCTTGCACCTGATGCTGGATACCTGTCGAAGATACTAGATCATGCTCAATCTCAAGAAGTGTTTGTTTTGTGTTCCTTTTGGGAACTTATTGGGGCATATGGTTTGCAGACAAGGACTGATGGTAGACCCCGCGAAGATCATGGTGATACTAAACTTGGAAGTGGTGAGGAGTGTGAAACAGTTGCGAGCTACTCTGGGACATACGGGATATTACAGAAAGTTTATCAAAGGCTACGATCAGATCACCGCACCAATGGAAAAATTGTTGAGGAAGGATGTTAGGTTTTGCTGGAACGATGACTTTAAGAAAAGCTTGGATATATTAAAAGACAAGATGGTAACTGCGCCGATTCTAATCTTCCTGGACTGGAAGAAAGAATTTCATGTACATGTCGACATGTCGTGTATAGCACTGGGGGTAGTACTAACACAGGATGGAGGCAAAGGCTTGGACCATCCTATCACGTTTGCAAGCCCCAGATTATCCAAAGTATAGAAGAACTATTCTACCACTGAACACGAGGGGCTAGCTATGGTGTATGCGCTCTATAAGTACCGACACTACTTGTTAGGAGGCCATTTTAAAATGTATACGGATCACTCTGCGCTGAAGTACCTAGTCAATAAGCCTATGTTGGGGGGGGGGGAATATGCAAATGGCTCTTATTGTTCCAAGAGTGCGACTTTGAAGTTGTTGTGAAACCTGGACGATTGAATGCGGGACCTGACCACCTGTCTAACATCGAGACGGGGGAGTAACCCACTAATTTGGAGGAAGGATTACCTGACGCACAACTCTTTGCTATGCACATCGTGGATGGACATTTTGAGGATACAATACACTTCCTAACAGTAGGACCTGCACTGGAAGGATACTCGATCCAGCAAAAGAAGGAATTAATGGTGCACGCGGTAGGTTTCTCTGTCATTGCTGGGCATCTATACAAAATAGGGACTGATGAGATATTGCAAAGATATGTAATGGAGTTTGAGAGAAGAAGCATTCTCGCGGACGCTCATGGGGGTGAAATAGGAGGACATTATACAGGGAGTGCAGAAGATTCTACGCGCAGGGTTGTGGTGGCCAACCCTTCATCAGGATTCAAAAGCATATTGCAAGGTGTGTGATGTATTTCATCGAATAGGTAGGCCATCATGAAGGGATGAAATGCCTTTGAATCCGCAAATGATGTTGCAACCTTTCGAGAAGTGGGAAATAGATTTTGTAGGACCCATTTAGCCACAAGGGAAGACAGGGGCATGATATATCATCACTGTGACAGAGTATTTGACACGATGGGTGAAGGTGCAACCTATGAAGGATTGCACAGGCACGATAGCTACAAAATTCCTATTTGAACATATATTGATGCAATTTAGATGTCCAAAGATTTTTATGAGTGATATGGGTACACACTTTCTGAACGAAACGATTAGCGTGCTGACAGAAGAATTTTAGGTATATCACCAGAAGAGTACTCCTTATCACCCACAGGTTAACGGGACAGTAGAGGCATTCAACAAAGTGCTTGAAAATGTGTTTGCCAAGATTTAAAATTCTCAGCGAAGTGATTGGGACCTACGCATACCTGTGGTAATATGGACTTATCGGAAGACGTGCAAGACGTTAACGAGACAGACACCCTTTAGGTTGGTATACGGTGTTGAAGCAGTGATGCCCATGGAGTTACATTGTGCCTAGTTTGCGAATAGTGATGCTCACAGGTATGATAGATTGCAGAGCCCTGGAAGAGAAGCTCATGCAGTTGGATGAGCTTGAAGAAGAGAGACTTTTGGTTGGATTTCACCAACAGGTCCAAAAGCAATGTGAAAAAGCATGGCATGACCAACATATTAAGTTGCGCACCTTTAAGGTGAATGACTTGGTGCTGTTGTATGACAGTAAGTTTGATAAATTTCTAGGAAAATTCAAGATGCATTGGCTGGGGCCCTATGTTATTAAGGATATTATCAACGGTGACACAGTCCAGTTGGTTAAGTTGAATGGAGATCCCTTCCTAAGAAAGGTGAATGGCAGTCAATTGAAGGCATACATAGGTGGCCTGACCATCTGACTACGTGACAACGACATAGTCTTAGTGCTCCGGAAACACAGTCTTAGTGCTCCAGGCAGCTGAAAGGAGGCGTGGGACTATAAACTACACTGCCCGGGTTGGGGAGCTGTGTGATTTTAGGACTGCGTGAAGCAGGGAAGTGTCACAGGGTCCGTGACAGCGTGAAGGCAGCTACGCTACTCGTGGAAATAGTGCATAGGTCCATTGGATAGTGACCGTTAAAGTCACTGTTCATGATTTGAAGATCAGATTGAAGCCAAATGGAGTGCATGGTAGGCATTTAAGGTGAAATTTATGGGTTAGATTCTTGAAAATCTTCCACCAATCTAGCATTAATGGCTGAATGTGGGGGGAACGGTCAGATTTGAATTCAAAAATCCCTATAAATTACAAGTGGTTGTCCAACGAAAAACACTTGGCACTTTTGAAAATTCAGTTGTCACACTATCAGTTGTGTATAGACCATGTGAATTTCAAAACTTTGAGAGAAATTTTAGCATTTGAGAGATTGTCGAAGGAGACGCAGGACCTCCTAAATAGAATGATGTCGACACCCACAGATGCCATGGACACAGAAGTTGAAGCTGCACAGCAAATTGAGGTAGTAGAAGCTGCCCCAGAGAATGCTGGAGCAGTGGTTGAAGTCCATGAATCACCCAGGATACTGAAACCAAAGAAGGATAAGCAGAAGTAGCCTATGATACCAGTGCACATCACCAAGAAACCCACAGAGGACCAAGCTCACCTTGCAGGAGAAGGGGAAGGCCATTAACTTGGAGATAGATGAGGAAGAATCTGAAGAAATCCTAGTGGATGAGGAGGATGTGGAAATGGAAGTTGAAACCTAGGGTGTAGACACTATTACTAGGTTACCAGAATATGTTCCACCGTGCAAGGGCAAAGCCAAGGTTCCCAAGGACATAAACAAGATCAAGAGCTCCGTGCAAACTCCGTTCCTCCCAGATGACATTTTTTTTAGGGGTCACACTTAGGGCGGGTTCCTGTACTAAAATTCGAAGATTAGGACCTCGCACATCATGAGAAGTTCCCTCATTTAGTGACTGAGCAGTTAATGCACCAAAGGATTGATACGACTACTAGAATGATCGAATTAGAGCCGCAGAGATGGCTCAAGGGTGTAGAGAAAGCTGGGCTGCTCAACCTTCTCTAGGTACCACATTACCACTATGCCCTAGTGACCGTATTTTTCATCACGCAGCTGCTCTGCTTGGTGCATGATGGGTGTTTGTGGCTGGAGGAGCCCATTACCATGACAGACCACTTGATTCATCATATCAAACGACTGCCTTACTCAGGGGAGAATCCATCCAATATATCAGAAGGAAAAGGTGGTGAGTTGGCCCTCGCAGAGGCTATGAAGGTGAAATTCAAGTTGGGAAAGAAGAAGTGTGGATATGCCATCTCCAAAATTAACAACCTTGCAGTCAAGGTAGCGACACAAATATTAATAGGGAAGGTGATGCGAAAGTGCTACGCGGATGAGGTGCCCATGCCTGTGATTGCATTAGCAGCCTAATGCGCTGAGGGAGTCTAGTTCAATTGGGTGAATTATCTGTGCGATGAGTTCCTTGCAAACTGTCGCGAGGCACAGGAGTAGGGCAAGACATTCCACTATGCGTGGCTCTTTCTCTGAATTTTACTGGTGGCATGGGAGCTACCAGAAGACAACCAATTCCCTCTAGTCACGCTGGACCTTCTAGAGGCAACAAAGTACGCTTCATTGTGGGTGACCAAGGATGCACAACACATAAAAGAAAGAAATATATCTTGGATCTTGATGGAGATGAGTATTCGGATGGGAATCAATCACAAGCCATGGTTGTCACCCATAGTATATGCTAGTTTGCAGAGCTTAAAGAAGATTTCCACCATTTCTTTATCAGGGCATGAAAGGACCATATGAAGACATGGCATAACATCTGGCAACTGGCAATGTTATCTTCGCAGTCCTCGAGTCTTGGCTGCCGGAGTGGCGTGATGTAATAGGCTCCATGGTGGAAACAGACAAGTCTTCCACGTAGCGCAAGAAGGAAGAAACAAATCTCAGAATGGTGCAGCTGGCTGAGAAGCAATGAAAAGAGGAAGCAGAGGCTAAGGTCTAGGTAGCACGTGATGTAGCGAAACTGGAAGAACAAAAAAAATAAGAGGAGAAGAGTGTGAAAGACAAAAGTCACCTTCGTTTGGGATTGAAGAAAAAACAACGAAGCCAATAGAACAAGGTGGTGCAGACCTGCAAATGACATCCACCCAACTCAAGCATTAGTGCTCACAAGAAAAGACAATGCCGTGGAAGAAAACTAAGGCCTCAAAGACATCCTTCAACCCAATCATGCTCAGTGAGGGGGATTTGCACAACATTGGAGAAACAGTAAGGGATGTCACCATGGAGGCCTTCCAATAGTTCGAAGAGTAGCAGCAACTGGTATTAGGGGCTCTCTAGACAGAGCTTCAGGAGTTGTAGGCTCGCACTCCACATACTGACACAGTGTCCACCAACCTTGCGATTGACACTTCAACTGCTGCGGAGATGTTGCATACAAAGGTGACCAACACGATAGTGATACTAGATGGGGCACTTACTACAGAGAATGAGGCCGACAAGCCCATGGTCAACAGTCTAAAAGGGGTGGGAATGAATATGGCCACGCTCCCTCGAGAGATGCTCCACCTCTTGCAAGATGGAGTCACCATGGAACTTCGGGCTTGGGAGAGTTGCACTCTGCAGGTGATGAGTGAGCAGTGCATCAACATCAAGCAGTTGGGCCTACAGTGTAATGAGGTAGTAGAACAGAATCAACAAATCATGTAGGTAGTGGAGGAGGCCTTCCGAATGGTCCCAGAGTTGGGCATTCAGGCGGAAGAACTGGTTGAGGCACACGTTTGCAAGTTGGCCACAAGGGTGCACAATGCTCGAGAAGAGATGGCCAAGATTCAACTAGAGCTGAACCTACAGATCATAGAACTAAAGTTGAGAGCTCAACCTTCAACCTCGTCGGAAGTTAGGGAACAACGTGCCATTTCTGTTGCAACAACAATAGTGGCGATTGACAATGCAGTAGTAGATTGCACACAACTTTTCGAACAATCATTCGAGGTCCTAACCACCCTCCAGGAGGATCTGAATGTAGAGCACCTGGAGTCAGAGGCACGCGAGCTCCAATAGAGGTATGACAATGTCAAACGGACTACGTAGATAGTTTCCCTTACACATAGGCTCGCACGTGTGTAGGAGGTAAAGGCGCTTAAGGAATAGGTGGATGCCACTCGGCATAAAGAAGTAGTCTTAAAAGTGTGCCTACAGCCATGGATAGACGAGGCATATATGATCACATCCTCCATTGAAGGAAAGCTCGCGACACTACAGGCAACACAGTAGCATATTCAGGGTGGTAATTTAGCGGCAGTCACTGAGCAGAGAGTGGAATAAGTCCAGTTGGCGGTCACTCAATGCACTGCCAAGGTTGCGGCCATCCAAATGGAGCTGGGAGGTCTTTTCTCTAAGATCTCCACACCTGCAGAGTGACTCGAGGGTGAGTCACGATGTTTGTGTTGGGGGCTTGTTGGGCGTGGGATCCCCCAAGGATAGTTTTGGGGCTAAAAGCCCATATTTTGAGCAAATTTTGTAATCCAAGTGTAAAGACTCCCCATTTTGTGGTCGTGGAGTGTGTAGATGTTACAGAGTCATAGGGTTGTCTGCCCTCATTTTGAAATGTAATGGCGGCTGTAAAAGATCTACACATGGTTCGAGACCATGGGATTGTATAAATAGAGCTAAGATCTAAGTAGTTTGAAAAAAGTAAGAAATCAAGAAGATATGATGTTGGAGAGACAACTTAGGGCAGGAAGTCTAAGTCTTGGTTCGTAGCATAGGTAGAGGCTCTGCAGCTGAGTGTGCAGAGGCCTAGAGTAGAAGTCTGTAGGTGAGTGCACGGACCCTTGCAACTAAGTGTGCAGGGCAGGTCGAGTCTGTAATTATCCAGAATTATCAATAAAGAGAAGTATTCTACAATTTTTGCATCTTTACTTCCTATTTAATCTTGTTATATTGGGTATGAATTTCACTTATAATGATTATATGATGTGCAAATATATGTAAATGTGCTGGTTAAGTGAACGCAAGTAAGAACATCTGTTTATGTGAAGCTAACTAAGATCGGTTAATAAGATAAGCGAAACACTTAGGATAATTAAGGAATCTACGTGACTCACTACCATAGTAGTGTGAAAGTACCTAAACCCTAGATTAGGGCTGCATGAAGGTTGATCATATACTTTCCCGAAGGTATTGAAGGTCGGAACAGAGGGTTTTCCTGGCAAGCCCTAGAGCGAGATCACTTGCACGAAGGCAGGGATAAAAGAGATCAACGACATCAGAACCATATCAAGGGTGCGGAAACTTGGTTCTAGCATCCCCCCATAATGCTTCGAGTGAGACTTCAGTCCGCGCTTCGTGGGCTGATGCCGAAAGGGCTAGTAGTGTAGCGATTTGTTTGGCTAACTAACGTTGAACCTGGGTTAGGTCCCCTCAAGCCAACAAAGAGAAATATCTTTTTGACATGGATAGCTTGACTAAATCCTTGAAGTTTTTAATCAATGAAGTATCTAAACTTAAAAGGAAGTCAAGTGAGGCTTCTTCTAATATCAAGTCTTCAAAGCCATATTTTAAGAAGAACATCAATCAACCAACTAAGTCTGCATAGAGCTCTAATTTTGTATTAAATGTTGAGAACTTGGGCATGGAAAACTACTGTAATTTTCATCAAGAAACACATTTAAGAAAACACACGCCCTCAACGATACACAACATGAATGTTGTGGTTCCAATGTTATAGAAATTTTGTCAGTAGAAGAGAATTTAGAGGAGACTCAAGAGACTGATGAACCAACCTCGACAGAAGAAAACAAAAGTGTTGGTTATTAAATTTTCACTTTTGATCTTATCTTGAATGATGACTGACAAGGTGTTGGTGATCTTCCAACGAGTTATGCTTCTCTTCAACAATCATTTAAACAATACAATTTGAGGAGAAAAGGTTTGGTTCCTGAGAAAGATGTGAGGAAGCAATTGTTGAGGAAGATTTTCCTCCTAGTAATCCTTCTAATAACATTCAAAAGAAATATAGAAGTCCTCATACTCAAAAGAATGCTTTTGAAAATAATAAGAACAAGTCCATCACCATTGAGGTATCAAAAAATGTCACATCACCTAGCACTTCAACACACCCTGTCCAAGATGAAGACATAAATTATAATGTTCTTGAAGATATCAAGAAATATCGCACTAATATTTCTATATTTGGGCTAGCAAAGCTGGTGAACTTGAGTTTATCATCCAAGCATTTGCATCTCAGCCTCTATCAAGTAGAATAAATATTGCTTCTCAAGATTCATCGAATAAGTTTCCTACTATTCTTGAATTGGTCGTTAACATAGCTAATGTAAATTCTAGATTTAATTGCCCCCCTTTTGTTTTAATTTTTTATATTTTCAATTATAATGTCCATAATTTCCTCGTTGATTCTGGTGTGTCTACGAATGTCATGCATTTATTTATTGCATATAAAATCAATGCGAAATGGGAAAATATTGATGCCACTCATACAATTAGATAGATCTCTAGTGTGGGTAGTTGGTGAATTGAACAATGTTATAATTCGTTTATCATCATATCATAGAGTTCACCAATGTATTGGTATTGTCATCACAGACATTTGGGAAGCTTATGGACTGAGTAAGTAGAGTTTGGTCTAGAAATTTGTAGGGATACTTTGCTACCAATTGGTCACATTTGTGGCTTCCTTATAAGGGCAAGAATAATCACATTTGTGGCTTCCCCAATGAGCCTATTTTCTATGCACAAGTAATTTTCAGAAGTTTATCATGGATGTTATGTTATGCAACCATCCCTTGTACCATCAAATACATAGTTGGAACTTCTTCCTTGCAATCCAACTAGTATTGATAACTTTTGTAATATAAATGTAAATAGGATTAGTGTAGGAAATAACCCTTTTGTTGCTAACATGTGGACTTTATATTTTTATGGTTCAAGAACACAAGATATTTTTGGAGCTGGTTGTATTTTTACTGACCCACAAAAGTACAAGTATTTGATCTCGTGTTGATTGGAATTTGAGTGCATGAACAACGCTATTGAATATGAAGCACTCATTCTGGGATTAAAGAAAACCATAAACCTCTAAGTGTAATCGCTAAAGGTAATAGGTGACTTAGATATTATCACACATTAGGTATGGAATATTATTCAATATGTGTCACCTAATTTTATAAACTACCAGAAAGAGGTATGATGACTAATTTCTTTCTTTCTAGCTTTTAATATGAATTATGTTCCTAGGATTCAAAATGCAACCGCAAACACATTAGCTAACATTACTGCTAAGTTGTCACCACTTTGAGATGATTTTTTCATTGAGATAATTTATAATCCATTTGTGACTGATAACGTCACTAATTTTTATGTTTTCAATAATGACTAATAAATACTAGATTTTATAGCCAATGCTGACGTGTTTAAAGATGCAACTATAGATGAAGATGAGCATGAAAGGGGTTTGCAAGGATGAACTCAAGAACATAAAGGGAACCCCATGCCTAAGGGTGTGGTATCTTTAGAGAATCTTTATGACCTACATAACCTCTTTAAGGGGCCAACCAATGCTAAAACCCATAGTTCTGCACGGTCACACAAAAAAGTTAATTTGGGTACCAAAGAAGATCTGAAATATGTGAATATTGGTACGTGTTGTTCTCTCCAAGAGTGACAAGCTTTTGTCCATCTTTTCAAATGGTACAAAAATGTGTTCACGTGGACATATGATGATTTGAAAACCTATGATACACAAATTATATACAGTGTGATATCCATTAAGGAGGGGGTAAATCCATTTAAACAATATTTAAGAAAAGTTCATCCTATGCTTGAACCCCTTATTTAGAAAGAACTAAGGAAACCGTTGGATTCTTAGATCATATTTAAAGTTCGTCATTCTACATAGGTCTCAAATATGGTTCTTGTTAAAAAGAACTCCAGCGAGATACACTCATGTGCTGTTTCGAAACCTGAACTGAGATTCAGATAAAGATAATTATCCCATGCCATATATGGAGCATATACTCTAGACAGTATCTAGGTTAGAGATGTTCTCGCTATTAGATGATTTTTCTAGATATAATAAACTTCTAGTAACAAAATTCGATAGGTTAAAAACTATGTTCAAGAATAAATAGGGTAAGTTTGCATTTCGGTGGGTGCCATTTAGAATCATAAATGCAGGTGCTACCTTTCAGTGGGCTATGGACATTACATTTCATGGTTTGATTGAATAAAGTGTGGTTGTGTACTTGGATGATGTTACAATATTTTTGAAGAAAAGATTTGATCACTTTATTCATCTAAGGAAAATACTTGAGTGATGTCAAAAATATGGTATATATTTAAATCCTAATAAGATCATGTTGACGGTGTTAGACCCACCAACATTCAGGGGATCACCCTGGTATGAAGCCCCAAAAAAACCTCACACCGTTTGGTGTGGGAGTCCCATTCGGTATGATGGCCTAATTGTCATTATATTAAATCTTTGTCTTAGCTCTTGCTTGTCAGCACAGGAGAGTGGTCTTCTCTGTCTTTGAGTAGCGAGGTTCGTGTGCCTGGTGATTGATAGTGATACTTATGTCAAGGTTCTTTCATCGCAGAGAGAGAGGTTGGGAGTGAGTCCCAAGTTGGATGGGAGGAATCCCAACTTTGTTAGGAACACACAACACAACAAGACGTGCACAACTTTCGGAGGAGCAATCCACAGAGATGCTGAAGTCACAGCACACAAGGGAAGATAACACGTAAAACACTCAGCAGGCAATCCACGTGAGTGTGGCGGTCGTTATAACAAGTTTATGTGAAAGGTTCTGTATGATGTTTGAGAGGTAACCAACATGGGTAGGACACCGTTAACAACTATACAACACATTTTCATTAATATATGTATTAGAACAACTGAATGAACTTAAGTTTTAAACACATGTTAAAGGAACATGTATTACAAGTGTTCAAGACAAATATTACAAACAGTTACAACACATGAGTGAAAATGTGCTAGCCTATTAGCAAGCTTATGAATTAAGCGAATTTCCAAGACACATCAATACACCATACATTGCTAACCCCGTCGATGGGGTGTTGGAGCCACTATTTACTAAAATAAAATATTACATATTCTCAAGTCTATGTGGGAGGAGCCAAGGTGAAAATTATTTTGCATGTACAAATGAGGGCTATTTATAGCCAAGGGTAAAACTAACCCTTATGACTGTTCAACTTCCCTCATGACTGTTTTACTTTCATGACCTTTCAAATTTACATGACTCTTCATATGACAAGTGGGCCTCTTGGACTTCCACATTACATTACATTGATCAACAATATGGCCCATAGTAGTGATGTGGACAACATGACTCATGACAAGAATCGACATGGTAGTGCTAGTACATTTGTGCTGCTACTGGTGTGCATGTCGAGCTGTAGTGTTGCTGGGTGATGGATGTCCTCATGGTGTGTCATATCTTCACCTCCGCATAGCAAGGTGCACGGAGTCTTTGATGGTCATTAGGTTCGCTTGATGTTGCATTTGTACATTTCTCCTTTATTGTACTTTTGCATGCTTGACATGTTTGTTTGTTTGCGAAAAGTGTATGTTCAACCATCCATCCGTGAACACATCTTTGCATGTTCGTCCGTCTGTCCATTTGCGAACACATATTTGCATGGTCGTCTATTTGCGAACACATCTCTTTGTATGAATCGTTTGTTTATTTGTTTGTGGACATGCTCTTTTGCATGTACTCCCCTTGTTCATCCCATCCATCATCGTGCCATGTTTATTCGTGTACCTATATCTGCAGTCACTCATGACGAGACGATATCAAATCCATAAACCTCCTAGTCTACTGTGATGCATGATTGTTTCGGATGAAGGTGACTTGGATAGAGGACAAGGTTATGAAACCGTGCAAGGCAAGTTTCGAGCTGGGATGCGAGCTTCGGGCACTGCTGGTGAAAATTGCACAGAAGTCACTAGGGGACGGTGACGGGCAATCTGGATAGGCAGTGACTATCCACGGGATCTAGCTCGGTTGGAGGACAGATCTTCGTAATTTTTGGGAGAAGTAATGCGGGCTGCAGGAGGGCTTGGTAGGAAAAATCTGTGTAGTTTCTGGAGTGAGTGGGTAGCGGGAACTTGGCAGTAAAAACTGCACAGTTCCTGGAGGGAGCTGGCAGTGGGCTGCAACATCTTGGTAGCAAAAACTGTGCAGTTCCTGGAGGGAGCTGGCAGCAGGCTGCTAGGAGTTGTTAGTGGGAAAAACTACGTAGATGTTGGGAAGATGACATACTAACCACCTTTGTGTAGTTTCTGGGATGAGAGAAATACTTGGCTACATAGGGCTTGCTCATGAAATCTACACAGTTTTATGGGTGAGTAACTGGCTGGTTGATTAGTGACTAGTTGGGTAAATTGCGCAATTTTCTGAGGGAGAAAGGGATGGGAACTATGTGTCTTTTCGGCTTGTCTGCGCAATTTTCTCAGTCAGCGGAGCAAGAATTCCCTGTAGTCTCTGTGAAATTTTTGATGGGAGTCAGTCTCGGGGTGACTGCCTGGTCAAACTCTCTAGTTGATTAGTAGGAGAGTTGATTGATCAGCTTGCAGGCAACACAACTTGAAATGGCTTACTGGGTGCTTCTGCGATGTTCTGGGTGAAATTCGGTCAAGTCTATGGTTGGGTGAAGGTTTGGCTGTTAGAGGTTGATCTGGTCATTAGAACTTCAGCAAAAATGACTAAGTGTGTGAGCATTTGAAAATGTGCATACGCGATCCTGCAAACACACACTCACATGACTTGACAACGAGATGAATCAAACCATTCAGGCACACATGCTCAATGTGATTGACCAACGGTGCAAATCGACAAGGGTGGCATTTGTGGTTGATCATTGGACAACCGTGACGATGCTTGTGTGATAATGTATACAGCTCTGTGTGTGAGTGTGGTGAATTTTTTCATAGTGAACACAACATGTACACACAAAGCAAAGACCTTGTGTATGACCATAACATGGCCGCAAGCGAGACATTGTTACCAACATGCAAAAGATGCCCATTGAACGGTTAAGCAAGGTGGGTGAAAAGACTAACACGAGCCCCCAAAGCAAGCCCAAATGCATGCAAACATCAAGAAAAAACTCAAGGGAGGCTCCAAAATTGAATGTAGGCCAAATTTGGAGGATGTTACAGTTGCTACAACACTTGGTGACACACTGGTAGAACTCCAGCTTCTTTTTTTTGGTTCATTGATAGCACAGGACCTTAGTAGACATCAACTTCCCCACTTACCCCATGGGTAGACATGGTTCACCTTTTTCCGACTTAGTCAAACACAACAAAAGTTTCAACTTGATCACAATGTTTTGAAATCAGGAAGGGTAGTTTGGCTCGCCAGTTGAATTTTTAGAGTATAAATTTTCATCTCTGGTGTTTCTCTGTTGTCAATAGGCCTGGATAGTATGCTAGCAGAGTCACATAGGAACACATGCATTGCTCCACTACCAACGAGCCTGGTTAATAACCTGGTGGAGTTACATGCTTCACCTCTCTGTGCAGGAAGTGTTTCTCTTCTTTCTCCTTTGTATTTTTTAAGAGGAATGTGCATAGCCACTTATTTATTTTTGGATTAAAAGAGGGATACTGACTTATTGAGAGAAGATGAGGTTGTTCCTTTCGAGAAGCATGTAAGACCTCTGAGATATGTTTGTTTGTTTATATTTCCCCTTCTCCATTTCTATTAGATGGATGAGCTTGAACACACAAAGGAGAAGGCTAAGTATAGCCATGGAGCTTCCCAGAGTGGACACAGGTTCATGTTTGGACCAAATCTCCCCTTGCAGATGACTCATATTTTCCATAAAGACTTCATCGGCCAAAGATTTTAACCAAGCACAGAGAAGATAGACATAAGACTAGCAATGTGCTGGAGTGTCACAAATCTCTTCAGATTTCAGCCACATACTCATTTAAAATCCAGAACTCAGTAGATGGAAGCACTTATTTATGGAAAAAAAAATATCAAGGTATTAAGAAAACAAACAAAATGAAAACAAAAATAATAAGCAAAGCAAATAAACTAAAAACAATAAGCAGTAATCAGACTACGTACATGGTGTGGGGCGCGGCCCAACCTACTGAAAATAATGTTTGAGATCTTGGCCGTTGAAAGGAAGGTTTTCAATCCTTCCGTCAAGTGATTGTAGACGGTATGTGTGTGGGCTAATCTTCTCGTGGACTATGTATGGATAAATCCACAAGGACTATAACTTTGTATGCTTGCCTTTGTCTTAATGGGATTTATCCCATTTCAAGACCAAGTCACCAACACTAAAGTTAGCTTTCCCTACAGACTTCTTATCAAACCATCTCTTGATATGGTTTTGGTGGAGTGTAATTTTTTCTTTTTCATCCTTTCTTCCTGAAGCTTTTGGAGTGTATCCATCCCACATTGAACTAGCTGGCAAGGCTTGCCTTAGGATTCTTGAGATAGCTAAAGTGAAAGAAAGTATATATTGGGCGGTAGAATGGCTTCTTTCCCATAGACCAGGAAGTACAATGAGGTATTCAGAGACGGTTTTGGTGTTGCGGCCCATAATGCATTCTTCAGGGTAGAATTCCAATTGCACTGCTCAGAGTAAACAATATTTTTTATTATGTGGATAAGATTCTTATTCGTGGATTTTGCGAGACCGTTTCCCTACGGGTAGTAGTTAGATGAGTGTTTCAACACAATAACATGTTTTCATGTAAAATCATAAATTTTCAAAGAAGAAAAGTACGTTTCATTGTCAAACAAAAGTGATACCAGAATGCCGAAGTGTGAGATGATGTTCTGTTGGAGGAAGTTGGTGACCTCTTGGTCGTTCACTTGTTTGAGCGGAATTGCTTCTGTCCACCGCGTGAAGAAATTAGTGACGAATGTGGGAAAATTTCCCTAATGATATCTAGACCCAATTGTTGGAATGGTTCATTCACTACAACATGGTGCAATGGGGCTGCTGACCTTCGTGTTCTGCTAGAGCATTGTTGATAGACCAAGCAATTGTGGGCATAAGTGTGTGCATCCTTGAATAATGTGGTCTAGTAGAAACCAGCTCACATAACTTTGTGTGCAGTGGTGTTTCCCGCAAAGTGACCCTTGGTGGGTCCGTCATGTAGATCTCGTAGTACCTTCTATGATTCACGTGCCTCCAGGAACCTCAGCAAAACTCCGTTGTTGTGCTTTCTGTAAAGAACTTTGTGCACCCACTGATATGCTAAAGCTTTGAGACACAAAGCCCTCTTCTGTCTAATGTAAAAGTGAGAGGGTATGGTGCTGTGCTCAAGGTGTTGGTGCACATCTACATACAAATAGTTTCCATCTTCAGTGGGTGGTACTCACACTATGTCGTACATTTCAATTTCCTGCTCCCAGCCGATGAGCTATTCTTCCTCTTCCTGCGCGTGTACTTCTTCAACTATGAGTCTGCAGACCCCATGAAATTTAACCATGTGAACTGGCTTGATGTCAAGATCATATTCTTGCAAGCCTGCCATCCATTTCGCATGTCATTCACCCAATTCTTGTTGTATGAGTAGTGTGCAGACTACTGGGTGAGGGATGTAGACTATGCAGTGGCTCTTCAGTAAGTAGGGCTTGAAATGTTTCACCACCTTGTAAACTACATATGCCTTTTTGTGAATGAAGGGGTAGCTGAGTTTGGGTCCCTGCATGCTCACACTCATGAAGGAGAAGGGACATTCGTCATTCATCTCGTCCTTCTGAGTGAGTACTACAGTGAGTGACTTATCGGAGGCGAAGGTGTATAACAAGAAGTACCTTTTGAAGTCTGGGCTATAGAGTGTAGGTGCTTTTGTAATAGCCTACTTGATATGGGTGAATGCATACTTTTCCCTCTTGTCCTAGCTGTAGACTGCATCCTTCTTGGTCATGTCCTACACGGGTTTGATTATCTGTGCATAATCCGAGATGAACTTCTAGAGGAAGTTTATCTTTCCCAAGAAGGACTGCATCGCTCTTTTGTTGGTTGGTTGAGGGATTTGTGTAATAGTCTAGACTCAGTCCAGATCAACCATGATCCTACTTTTGGAAATGATGTGTCCAAGAAGGTTCCCCTCAGACACTGCGAATATGCTCTTTTTGGGCTTCAAGGAAATCCCGTATTTCCAGCATTGCTCAAAATTTTCTTCAGATGGTGTATGTGGTCCTCATGTTTCCTTGAGAACATAGTCAGATCATTGAGGTATATCACTACTTTTTGTACGATGAGTCCATGGAAGGCGATTTCCATGGCACGCTGAAAGGTTGCACCTACATTCACAAGCCCAAATGACATTCGTCTGTGTGCGAACATACCCAACTTGGTACGGAAGGTATTTTTGAGTCTGTCAGTTTCTGCTACCCGAACCTAATTGTGTCCTGAAAAACCATCGAGTAAGGAAAACATTTGTGCCCCATATACTATTTGTAGAATGTGGTCGATAGACAACATGAGGTAGTTGTCTTTGTTCGAGGCGCGGTTCACATTTCAAAAATCAACACACAAGTGGATTTCCCCAGACTTCTTGCGTATAGGAACAAGGTTTGAAACCCAAGTAGAATGAAAAACTTTGTATATGATTCGTGCATCCAATAGCTTGGTGATCTCTTTCTATATGAGGGGTTCAAGTGATAGATGTACTTTCCTTAGCTTCTGCTAATATGGCTTGACCTCTTCTTTGATCGGAATGATGTGTTGGATTATTCATGTGTCATAAGTTTTTAGATCATCGTACATCCATGTGAACACATCCCAGTACTATTTGAACAAGTGGACAAAGGCTTGCCACTCTTGTTGCGTGCAACACATATCGAGATTGATGAACTTTAGATCTTGTTATGTTCCCAAGTTGATCAGCTCGTGCATCATGTTGGAACTATGGGTTTTACTGTTCCTTGGTGCTTAAAATCGTTCTTGAAATTCATAAATATTTTCTAATGATGCCACTCCCTTAGGGATGAGGTGGCCTTTCTTGCTACCAGGTTCTTCTTGCAGAGATTGCTCGTGCTCGTATTCGTCTATCGGTGCATCCTTGAAGGTGTCAGTGTTGGCTAGGAAATGCAGTATCTATTGATCATCATTAAACATGCATAATTTGCTTATGTTATTCGGGATAGATGGTCTATATAAAATTTCAATAGTAAATCTATCCCTAATCGGTGACATCATAGAGGATGCATTTGCCAGAGCATTGGTAGTTGCATTACGCGTACATGGTACAAGAGTGATGTTAAATTCTTGGAAATTAGAGATCAGTTCTATACCTCTTGCTGGTAACTTTTGAGATGCGGTGATAAACAGTGAATTGTTAGAAAATTATATATTACAGAGCAATGGAACACATAAAATATTGCAGAAATATAAACACAGAAAATGCATAAAACAAGAGAGACACAGATATACGTGGTTCACCCAGTTTGGGCTACGTCCACCCCGAACAGCCAGTCCTTCCTTTCTATTATCCAGCAAAATGAAGAGACACAACCTACAACAAATTTGCTGTAATATCCTCTGTTTTCTCTCACAGTCTCACCTCTCAGTTTCTCGCTCACAGAATACACATCTATATCTCAGCCTCAAATACAATACCCTCATACAAAGAGAGGGGTTTCCTTCTAGGGCAAAAAACCCTAAACTAAACATAAGTTCTACCGTCAGATCATCTGCCTAATGAACGGCCTAGATTGACTAGAAATTACTATACTTTTACAAGGCAATTTTACATTTTTTTTTAGCTTCGGGGGCGCTGCCCCCGAACCCCTGCCGGGGGACCGTTGGCCCCCAGACCCCCTAGCCGAGGGGGATCAGCCCCCCAGACCCCCACGGGGGGGACAAGTCCCCCTTGCACCCCCTGCATGGAGGGGTGTACAAACTTCCTGGGGTATACATCCAGCTGAAACAAAGACCTCTGAACAATCATGCTCCGCACACAACATGAATGGTGTTACTTACCTGTCGTACTAGTATCTCTGAATCACCTACCACTTTGAGCGCGACCACATTGAGGCTAATGGTTTTCTGTAAGACCAACATGAGTGTTTTGTACTCAGCAATTTTGTTTGTGCACTCAAACTCCAAGCGACTTAAAATTAGATGTTTCATGTAGTTTGGGTCGATTAAAACACACTCGGTTCCTAGGCCATCATGTGTCTTTGATCCGTCGAAATACATGGTCCATAACTCGTCTGTACACAGACTGTTCAATGCGCTTGCATTACTGCTACTATTGTTGCTACTACTACTACTACTATTGTTAAAATGTACTGTACATGCTTCATTTACATCAATTGGACAAGGAAGGAGACTCAACTGCGTGTCTGGTGGGGTTGGGGCTTACCGTACAGGATAACACCCTAGCGTTGTTTCTAGGAGGCAGTTGCCAAACATGAGTTCTGTGAATGCCAACAATTATTTTTTGTCATTGATGGGAGTTACATTGTGCCTCATATACCTCTCGGATAACACCCAGATTTGATTGTTTTTACCCTTGTACGGAAGCCACATGTGTGACCAGTCGTAGTGAAGTATCTGTTCAGCTGGTTGGACTAGTTTCTGCTGAGTAGTAAGCCATATGCTTCTAGTATGTCCACAATGTTATAGAAATTTTTGTGCCTTACAGCTATAAGCATGAAATGTCCATAATCCAAGGGATCCAAAGTCCCTAAACATGTTGTTCCTACCCCTAGAGGAACAAGGCTAACAAACCACAGCAATTCACAGAAGTTCTCCACTAGAAACTGCTCAAAAACAAGTCAATTCAGGATCAATTCAGAAGCTCCACTAGCTGCCTGCGTTGAAATGCAGAGGTTACACTGGCTAGTTGCATTGCAACGCAGGTGGAAGCACTACCAGGGTGCGCTGAGCGGGAAATGACAAATGTCAGGGTCTCTTGTGAGAGGTGTCAAGACTGTGGAAGCTTCCAGAATCTTCCTCCATGACACTTGCCTTGCTGAGTTCGACTAAGTGATGAGTAAGAGGCTCTTAGTCTCCAAGTGGAAGTAAGAACTGACAGAGAGAGAGGACACTAGTTAGATCACAAGCTGACTCATCCTCACTCCAAACATCTATATATGGATCTCTTCTCCATGAGATCTAGAGGCTGGAATTTGGTTATTGCAAAGAATTGCTGCTGGTTTGAGATTGAGATCATTGGGTGCTTAATGCTTTGAAGGGAGGTGAAGATAGGAATTTCATTTGCTGGGAGGTAGATGCTGGATTGGAACTCTCTTGGTTGTATCTCCTCCTGAACCTTGTTATTTCATCAATAAAGTTATCTTGGTTTCTCCTATATGCTGATGTGTCTTTGATGTATGATTGCATTAGTATATTTGGTTTACTTCTAATCCTGAACTAGTTATGAATATGAATCTATGTCTTTGTGTAGTGTTCCCTTCTTGTGATCTTGCAGGAACCTGTTGAAGCTGGGCGAGTGAGAAGGCAAGTAGCTGGGAACTCCCAAAGAGAAGAGAAACCGGATCGAGGGACAAACAAAAGACACCGGTTAGTCCCTCTATCTCTCTTCATACTCAATTCATAAAGGAAGAATACTAGAATAGCTGTTTCTGTTTGTTGCTAAGGCACTGTCACACCTTAGGTGGATAGGATCGTCCTGCATAGGCATTTTTCCCCACAACAAATTGGCGACTTCGCTGGGGAAATCTGTTTATTCATTTTATTTGTGTTTCTATCATTGTTTGTTTCATAGACTCAATAGCAATAATCGAACTGCATCTACTATTATCAGATGCAAAGTAGACAGCTGCTGCTTTGATCCAACCACTGGATTTGTCTATGATCTGAACAATGGACTCACAAATTATTTGATGATCCTTTGTGATAGATCTTAGCCCTCCTTCAAAGCATCCCTTTGATTGTACCTTGCTTGTTGCTTTGATTTGGCCTGAAACTGTAGATTAAATAGCATTTCAACGCAGTTCCCGTGAAGGCTACCTGCATTGAAATTCAGTTTCCCTGTTATACAGGTGCGCTGATCCAGTTAGGCCTCGGGCAGCTAGGGTTCTCTGCTCTGTTTTGCCTTGTTTTGATCTCTGTTTTTTGCAGCCTGTAACCAGCATAGGTACCTGTCTGATAGCCCCTTTTCTCTGCTTAAATTCCGCCTCCTTTTGTACAAAAGAATGTGAGTGTTTTTATGTGTTTGTGGCATCATTTACAGTTTCCCTTTGCAAGAGTGAAATAGTCATCCTGTAGCCCTTGATTCGGATCTGTTGATTGTGATCTTAGGAGAGAGTTCATTGGCTGTTTACAGTTGGTTATACATTCATTTTTGCTTTTGGTTTGAGTTTGTCTCTTTTGAGTGTCAAAACAAGTATTCATTTCGAAAATCGTTTAGTGTTGTAATCTCTTCTACCCTTTCTGATTTTGAAAAAGTAAACTTGTTTGTATTTGTCATTTAAAAGCAAATTCAAAGTTGTGCAAAAAGCTTTCTTTTAGGCATCAATATTAAGAAAGCGGAAAACAAACACTTGCATTGTGCATTTGCATCTTGATAGTTTGCATGACTGATTTAGGGAAAGTGCATTTAGAAGTGTGCTGATTGCTCTCTGAGAGAAGATGGTGTCTTTCTTTTCCCTTTGTAGCTAGGATTTTCATTGTTGAAAAAGAGATAAAATTTGCTTATCATCTTTTAGATTGCATTTAGGAAGTTGTCTATACATCTCGTGGTGAACCTCAAAAGGAAAACTTCTAAGAAAGATCAACATAAAATAAACTGAATGAACTTAATAACGCTTTGTAACATAACGCACAACATAGAGGTCTAGGCTAGAGACGTGTTCCGGCGTCATAAAGCCTGGTGACTGTCGATCTCGCTGATAGTGGGTGATTCCTCCTGAGGGACGATAGCGCCAGTACGGATTGTGCTCCCACGTACCGTCGAGTATATATTGGGAGACCCCCATAGGCATAAAACCTTTATCCTTAGGAAGCCGTGTCGGCTGCCCTACTAATCGCAATGCACTGAACACAGCATTCAGGAAGATTGACCGCCCGTACCTTAAAAAGTATTCTGCGGTTTTGCGAAAAGTTTGGCACACCCTCTACCTAGAACTCCAGAGCAGTTCCTTTTGGCCTTTTTCAGACTCTATAACAGAAAAAGTCCATCCGAGCATTTGTCACTTCGGGCTCGTTAAAACATCGAAGGAGACTAGAGTCATCTTTAGTGTTTTCTCGACTCTTTAAAATTGAAAAAGCAAGTTGTGTCTAAAGCCTCATTAAAATTTATTTTAACGGAATAATAAATCACCCTTATTCCCGCGTTGATCTTTCAGTTGAGAAAATGGAGCCCTCCAACCAAGGAATTCCCCTTGGTGGAAGTCCTAGTCCCTTCTCCTCTTGGGGAGATGTTGGGGCGCCCCATATGGCCACATTGTCGCTTCCAGGACTGACAATCGGCTTGCCTGTTTGGCTCTTCTCAACTAATGTTGTTCAAAACACCACTACTCCTGAACAATCGAATCGGCAGTTAGACTAGTCCAGAGCTGCCCACCAGCCTTCCACTTCCTATAATTCTTCCTCTCCTCCTTCCTCTTCGCATGATGGAGCTGGCCAAGCCAAAAGCCAAGCTCCTAAGGAGAAGAAGGAGAAGAAGAAGAAAGAAAAGAAGAAGAAGGAGCCAAAAGCGACTGGGGGCAAGCGAATGGCGTCTAATGAAAATCCACACACTGCACTGACCAGGCCTAAATCACCATGTGTCATATGCAAGGGAGACCACTTTCACAGAGATTGTCCTTGCATCCCTCGGATACTAAGGGACTGGTCTCCCCGCTTGCACAATTCGGTGGCGTCAACCTCTGATAGCCATGTTGACAGCACACCGTCAACTAGTGAAAGTGAAGCCACAGGACAGAGAGGGAAAGCTAGATTTCCCTGCAAACTGTGTGAAGGCGACCATGCCATCCACTGTTGTCCCTTCTTAAACGAGGCTAAAAGAGTTTTGGAAGATCGCCTGGTTTTACCAGTGCAACTTCCTCCTGGATATCAAAAACTCCTGCCAAGTCCTTCACCATTTGAGAACTCGGCTGGCCCGCTCAGGTGGTCAGCCGAAGCACCTATCATTGAGGATGAACCGTCTGAATCCATACCTGACGAAAGTCAAAAGGTTGAAGCGGCAGTTGACCCGGTTTTGCCTTCAGATGTTCTATCTTCGAATGATACCATCA
The DNA here is from genome assembly GCA_031772625.1 of Pinus tabuliformis. NCBI lineage: Eukaryota > Viridiplantae > Streptophyta > Pinopsida > Pinales > Pinaceae > Pinus > Pinus tabuliformis. The sequence continues at coordinate 616,568,767 of CM062804.1, forward strand.
CAGAGGAGAATAAAGACGACACCGTCCAAATTCTCTTCATCAACACAGACTCCGACGAACAAGGGGGAAATTTTCCCATTCCTTTATCGCAGGAAGGAACTTTGTCAGGGTCATACCCAGCCGTCTATTCGGTCCCACCACCAAGCAACCTAGTTGTATCCTTCGACTGGAACCAACTAGGCAGACCCTGGTTGCCAGCCAGAATACCATTCAGAATTATCATTCAAATATACAGAATGGTAATGGCTGGCACCATCATTGATGAGGGGGCATCTGTGAGTATCCTTTCCTCTATTGCTTGGAAAGCGCTTGGTTCGCCAGCGCTTTTGCCTGAAATGAGAAATCTGATAGGCTTCGATAAAGGAACCAGTCGACCGTTAGGGATTCTTCCCAATGTGCCCATCACATTGAAAGGGAAGACCGTTCAAATAAACGTGATGGTCGTTCAAGGACCCTTGGATTATAACCTACTCCTTGGACGAGACTATATATATTGCATGGGAGCCATCGTCTCATCACTCTTTAGAGTAATGTGTTTTCCGCATGAAGGAAGAATGGTCAAGCTCGTGGACCAACTTTCATTCCCCGGATCACGCATCGCAAATAGTCATATACCATCCCTAAATGGTCTCTTCACTCAAGAAATGTCTCAACCCACGGTCCGTCCTCCTGATGAGCGCGAGTAATCCGGGAGGATATGACTGGAACCTAGGGGGCATGCGTCCTGGTTTGCTTCGGCAGGAAAACCTTGGGTATAGGGTAGGTTTCCGCGGGAGAATATGACTAGTCTGTACCCCGTCTGTCTAGGAAGAGGGGTTATTCTTGAATAAGATTCTCTTGTCAAAGCTATGTGTTTGGCACTGAGGTCATTCACCTTTGTCTATCTCGGTAGACATTGCCGAAGAAGTTTTTTGTTTGAAAGACTAATGAAACAATCTTTGGGTAACCTGAAAGAGGTAGGCCTTTCCTGGTAGAACAAATGTTTTACTTGCAAATTGAGGGGTAACCTTGAAATCGTACTTTATACCTGGGGGCATGCAAACCTTTTGGAGTGCAAGCAAGGAACGACTATTTATTTTTTAAATTTTTAGGTCCTTCCCTTTAAACCTTTAGGTCTAACCCTTTAAACTCGTAGGATTAGTCGTTTCCGAGCTTGCATAACGAAAGGATCCGAAGCAAAGCTTTGTAAGATCTAAGCTCCATAAAAAATAGCATCTTCAATGAGACATTCTTATCATATGACTGGATTAATCGAGCAGTTTTAGCACACAGTTCATGCTCGTTAAAAAATAAACGCAAGATCCGAGCAGTTTTAGCACATAGTTCATGCTCGTTAAAAAATAAACATAAGACCGAGCAAATGTTTCCACCCGCGTTTAAGCTCGTTAAAAAATGAACTATTCCGGTAAATAACCACCGTGAATGTAGCGACATCAGCCATTAAAGCCTTGGTCGTGTTTGCCCACCACCTCCACTTTTCCATTGGCCGACCATTCACCTCCATATGATTGTTTACCCATTTTGAGGAACAGCTGCGAAGAGTGATTTCACTAGCCATCCTTGTGACACTGCCGTGATTTGGAAATTCCAATCCTTCCCTGGAATCAACTGCTACCCCTTTTTATCACTCGTTCCTCAAAAGACGAGTCTTCTTTAAGCTCTTTTCATCTGACTCGTAAAATATGAAAAGATTGCCGAGTTTTGGCCTTCCAGCTCGTTAAAGTGACCGGAAGAGCTATCCCTCCTCTAGATTTTAATCTTTTTGGACCTGAGGGATTATTGCACAAAAAGATCGAGCGCTTGTTTTATTCGGCTCGTTAAAACTATCGAAAATTCATCCCTTCTGTATTGTTTTATACTTTTTCGGACTTAAGGGATTAGATGACGAAAAAGGACTTTTGGAGTTAACTTTATGTACCTTTTTAGACTCTCTAAAAATGAAAAGGACCGAGTTATCCTTGTCGTTAGACTCGTTAAATGCATTAAATAGCGACAAACTTGTCTTTAGACGAGAACGAGTTTCCCTATCGCTAGGCTCGTTAAAACATAGCGATGGGCTTGCCCGAAGGGCAAGTTATAGAACAAGCATATGTTATCCTCCTCAAGCTTGACAAAAATAAAGAGGTACTGGTCAGCAATGACTGGGGAAAAATTGGGAGAAACTCAAGAAAACTTTGATGGTAGCAAGTCGCTCTTGAACATGACACTTTTCCTCCGTACCACAATCAGGTTGGGTTGTTTCATTCACCGGTCACATCACCATGGTCTCGCCATACCATCCATACTTGGGGTAATGCTACCAATCCATCGCATCAGTGTCGCCATATGTTCAAGAGAAGTCGTTCAGAGAAGTCACCTGTGTCCCATCCACTACCATACATTATACTCTTTCATGACCGCCACCCTGAATCATATGTCATCAGATCGTTTTCACCTCCATCAAAATCATTAGCTCCGTTCCGTGTCATCGATGTGGGATTCATTAAGGCCCTCCTTTGACGGATCGCTTCTTGTCGACATTAGCTCATTATCCAAGAAGTTGATCTAGGAACACCCCCTTCAGTACTTTGAAGCTTGCATGCCTCAATGGCAAGTTTCTCACTTCCGGCGACAGGTATACATCAATGACCTTCGACCGAAAGATTTTGCGTGGTGTTCGACGCCAAGTCCTCTATTCACACCACGTGAATTGTACTACAGTACCTTGAGGGTCATCATCATTATCGGTGATTCGTCTCGCGCTTGTTAACAGTTTACATCATTGACTGGTAATCAAGCGATGTCTTTCCATGTTCGACTTCAGAGCAATTCTCACATGGATCGACTTGTACTTAGAGTGAAGATCGAACGAGATTGAAGACCCCGGATCTAGTTTCATCCATCCGGGCTGCGATATATATTCAGAAAATAAAGACATGGAAATGTACAGCTTTGCAGCACAGATAATCATCCTACCAAAAGGATGATGGCTCTTTCAGAATCATCAGTCTATCATCAGACGATTGTCTGTTATATGTACATGAAAATGAATTTATAAAGCTGAGCATGGGAATGCCCGCTTCAGCGAGATCATGAAAAAGGTATGAAAATAATGTATTGTATTGTATTACAGGTCTCCTCCCAGCAATGAAAGAACTTCGGATCCTCCAAATAAAGCATTTCACCCGATAAACGGCCTCATACTTTAGGGGGCAACTGTTATAGACATTTTTGTGCCTTACAGCTATAAGCATGAAATGTCCATAATCCAAGGGATCCAAAGTCCCTAAACATGTTGTTCCTACCCCTAGAGGAACAAGGCTAACAAACCACAACAATTCACAGAAGTTCTCCACCAGAAACTGCTCAAAAACAAGTCAATTCAGGATCAATTCAGAAGCTCCACTAGCTGCCTGCGTTGAAATGCAGAGGTTACACTGGCTAGTTGCATTGCAACGCAGGTGGAAGCACTACCAGGGTGCGCTGAGCGGGAAATGACAAATGTCATGGTCTCTTGTGAGAGGTGTCAAGACTGTGGAAGCTTCCAGAATCTTCCTCCATGACACTTGCCTTGCTGAGTTCGACTAAGTGATGAGTAAGAGGCTCTTAGTCTCCAAGTGGAAGTAAGAACTGACAGAGAGAGAGGACACTAGTCAGATCACAAGCTGACTCATCCTCACTCCAAACATCTATATATGGATCTCTTCTCCATGAGATCTAGAGGCTGGAATTTGGTTATTGCAAAGAATTGCTGCTGGTTTGAGAATGAGATCATTGGGTGCTTAATGCTTTGAAGGGAGGTGAAGATAGGAATTTCATTTGCTGGGAGGTAGATGCTGGATTGGAACTCTCTTGGTTGTATCTCCTCCTGAACCTTGTTATTTCATCAATAAAGTATCTTGGTTTCTCCTATATGTTGATGTGTCTTTGATGTATGATTGCATTAGTATATTTGGTTTACTTCTAATCCTGAACTAGTTATGAATATGAATCTATGTCTTTGTGTAGTGTTCCCTTCTTGTGATCTTGCAGGAACCTGTTGAAGCTGGGCGAGTGAGAAGGCAAGTAGCTGGGAACTCCCAAAGAGAAGAGAAACCAGATCGAGGGACAAATGGAAGACACCGGTTAGTCCCTCTATCTCTCTTCATTCTCAATTCATAAAGGAGGAATACTAGAATAGCTGTTTCTGTTTGTTGCTAAGGCACTGTCACACCTTAGGTGGATAGGATCATCCTGCATAGGCATTTTTCCCCACAACACACAACAACAATGTTGATACACTGGTGAACTCGGCCATCGTGAGATAGTTTGATGATCACATCTCAATGTTCACTAATGGTTGGTACATACGTTCGATCAAGTTGAATGATTTGTGTGGATGTCTTGATCCATTGCATATTGATAGTTTTGGCGATGGATATCGGTATGATGTTGGTTTCTGCGCCAGAATCAACCAAGCAGTTGTGAACATTACAGTTGAAAATTTCGAACGAGAGAGGAATGAAGGGAAAACTAAGTTCACTTCTTCCATCTAGAGTGTGTTTAGCACAGTTGAAATTGATCCAAGAGGTGTGCTTGCTCCCTTGCTAGTAGAGGTTGCATTGTCTATTGCTGTCTATCCCAATGCGTGCAATAGGATCTCCCATTGACTTTGGATCTTAGCTAACTCGAAAAAACTGATGTTCATGAGAGTTTTCTTCATGTCATCCACAATGTTGTAATCCAGAGGAGGTAGAGTCACTGAGGTGTCTGGGGTAAGACTAGTGATCGTGTTGTCTGGCAGAGTATTCTACAGTTTGTTGCTCATGGACGCACTCTTGTCCGCTGTTGTCTTATTGGGCTTGCTTTGCATTTTCTACTTTTGGATGGCTGGTGGATCAACCTTCCTCAGTAGTTCAAACTTCTTTTTCACTTCCCTAATTATAATGGGATCCACCTTACTTCTGAGATTGTAATGATCATTTTTCTTCTGGGGCTATTTCTTGGTGTTTATCTTCAGTGCTGCTTGTGAGTACTAATACATGTTTGCCACATGCCCAGAGATTGATGTCTCATCAGGCACAACATCTTCATCATCATCCATATCTCTTGGCTATCCCTATGCACTATTGTCTGCATCAAGTGTGCAGTTTCATATTGATCCTACAACTAGCTTCTAGTCCGAAAAAGACTTTTCTAAGTGATCATCTTCATGAAATGAACAAAATTGGTTGTTTGCACACAGTTCAAGCTGGAACACACATCTCTATGCAGTTTCAGTCGAGAAATGGTTATTTCCTAATGACATGCTTCCTTATCTCTATTTGGGAAGATGGTTGCTCACAGACATGTCTGTTTTTCGGTGTTTAAGCTCAGACACTTCTGATGTTAAGTTCTTGACGAGGCGAGTGAGGGTTTCAATATCACTTGTTTCCTTGTCTCTACCTTTGCTCGCCACCGCCTGGGACTTCCTACTCATGTCCCTGGAGTCCTTTGTTGGTTCATCATCCTTGATGACTCCAATCACGCGCAGGTCTTTCTCAACAACAATTGCCTCTTCGCAGTTTTCCAATAACGTTGGTTTTGTAGCTCGCTTGACAAACTAGAAAATGTTGGTCGACAGTGTGGATGTGTAGTAATCGGTAGTGATGGATTCATGAGGCTTCGTGTCCACGGAAAACTTGTTCAATATGCATAGAAACCTCTGATTGAAGTGTTTTACCTTTTATTTTCCCTCCATCTTTAGGCTTCCCAACTCTTTGAGCAACATGGATGGGGTCTTGTCATCAGCAAACTTTTCTAGAAACATGCGTTTGAACACACCCCAGTTCTATATGGAGTTGAGAGGCAGGCTATGATACCATGTCACTGTGTGACCGTCCAAGGTACATGGAAACGATCTACATGCTACATCATTGTACCATACCTCAAGGGTGTGCAGCTATAGGTAGAAGTTGTCTGAATGATCTTCTGCCTTCACTGTGCTAACACGGTCAAAATTTATGATCATCCTCTCCGACCGCTTTGGCATCTTGTGCAAAGCACCTAGGAGAGCCAATGATCCCTGAGCCATCCATTCTATATTTTGGTCAACCATTTCTTCTTCTTCTTCGTCCTCCTCCTCTTCTTTAGAATCTGACAGTTTCGTCTCTGAGTCTGTTGGTTCGTCTATACCCCCACCTCCTCCACTGCTACCTTCTGCTCTGCCTTCTGTACCAGAGTCTGAGCCCAAGATCATGAGGGTGTCTCATTCTCCTTGTCAAAATATTGGAGGTTCCTCTCCATCCTTAACATCTTCTGCCAAACCTTCAAGTGTGGCAAGAACTGCTTCTTCCATTGATGATACAATAAATGCTATAGGGATTAATGCATGAGTGTTTGGTGATGTAGAAACCCTCAAGGATCTTCCTGGGATCCTTGGTAGACTGTCATATTAGCTACTGATGTCACAAAGATGCATTCTTATCTATGTTAAAAAACGATAATCAAAGAAGGAAGAAGGACTTATTACCTCAAGTGTTGGTGTGGTGTTGCTGGAGAGCGCAAAGTAGCAAGGCAGAGGACCCCTTAGCTAGCTTCAGATCAAAACCTGCACATAGATATGAAAAGTGTAATATTGCAGCATATAATTTTGACAAATAATGCATTAACATATAAATATATCTAATTACATGTATCTAAGCCACTCATAATAATGACATTTCATAAATATGTAAACAAATTACACTAAAAACATCGCAGAGTGGACAACACAATTGTAGTTCTATATTGATGTAGAAAAGGGTGATTACAACCATCAGTTGAATCAACCTTCCCTTACTCCTCCAACTCCTCTCTCTCTCGCTTCTTAACCTCTTGCTATGCCTTAGTCAGAGACTCTGCTCGATAGTCAAATAGGCAATCCTTTCAAATGTTTTGACCCCTTCCACAATGGCCCTAACCTTTCATATATAGCATGAGAGGATAAGCCTTGTCAAATCCTTCATGAGTTCCATTAGGTAAAAGTAGTGATGTTTCCATGCTTTTGTGCTCTTTTCCATTTGTAGACTCCATTAGGAATTAGTATTTCCTCAAAACAGGTCGAGTTCTGATGTTTCCCTGCTTTTGTGAGCTAACATAGGAGAGAATCTTGGGATATTTCTCAGTCAACTTGTTCCTTTTACCCATAGAAACCATTTAGGTTGACTAACACCCTTCCCAAGGTAAAAAACAAAGTTATCCTAGGCACTGATGCACCCTTTTCCTTGCTAGGAATATTTATAAAGAAGGTTGTTAGTTCCTAGACATCATTAGCTTGACAAATGGGCCTGTGAACTTGGTCAGTCCTTCAGTCATCCTACTCTTCTCCTTTGAGATGATGAGGAGGTCATTTTCCTGTGTAACAGATGCCTCCTAAAGTGTAATATCAGAGGCAACGATGATGGATGAAATACTTTATATATAACTGTCCTTTTATTTGGAAGAGAGAGAGAGAGGATCACAACTTTGGGAATACGAGAAACTTGATACAACATATACATCTATATATATATATATATATATATATATATATATATATATATATATATATATATATATATATATATATATATATATATATATATATATATATATATATATATATATATAATCTAAAATCATGTCCTAAGTTGAGCATTCCCACACTTAGTAGCTATGTAAGAGTGATTTCTCAACAAAGATATATGACGATCATGGCTGTTGATAAGCACAATGCAAATTCCGTTGTCATAATAAGATCATTCTGATGAGTTGTCTCCAAATAACAATAAATGCATCTTGGGAGAGGAAACAAGGCTGATTGATATAAGCCTCTACCCAAGGTTTTGATTTCCGTTTCATTGTAACAACATAGTTTGATACATGTGAATAAAGGCATTGAGGTCGAACACGTATGAAATTGTCTAATTACCAATCAATAATGGAGACTATTAAGAGATGTGAGGATGGCCACCGATAATGGTGATGGTCTCCAAGATGCACAGTACAATCTAGCAAGTGTGAATAATGTTTTTGTCATCGAACACTCGTAGAATCATTTAACTAGGAGCCAATAATGAAAACCCATGACCAAATACAAGGTAACCTGCCACTGATGTCTACAAGTTCTAGGGCACTGAAGTGTTTCTGGGTCTGCTTCTTAGATAGAGTGTTGAAGTCGATAGGAAGAGACCTGTTGAAAGGTAGGCAATAATGTGTCCTATATTAGTTGACACGAAATGGGACAAGAATGATTGTTTTTTGAAGAGTCTTTTTGAGCATTGGCTCAAAATGGCGGAGGGCATGATGGAAGAATATGCTTTATGGTTTGATGGAGGAAATAGAAGATAAAGGTTTTCCCTTGAAACATAGAAGGCACAACACAACAGTTTTAACCATGCAGCACTAGACTCATGAAAACGAAAGAGTGTTAGGATACATAGATGAAAGAACAACATAGTATATATGCTAAACTCATAGGATGGTAAGGTTCATATTGAGAGGCCGGCACAAAGAAGTTTTATCTGAGGGAGTGCCATGTTCAAGGGAGCAACTGTTGCCAAAAAAATCTTTTCAAAATATTGACACAAAGAAATTGTATTGTCCACTTTCCCCATCTGATTAATTTAGTGGGTCTATATGGGTAAACTCATTGGTATTTTCATATTTTAAGAGTCTGAAAAGATTGTAAAGAGTGACTCTATTCCCTATCTGATTAGTTTAATGAGTCGAGATAGGCAAACTCATTGGTCTTTTCATGTTTCAAGAGTCTAAAGAGATCATAAAGAGCGACTCCATTACTCATCTGTTTAATTTAATGAGTCTAGACAGGACAACTCAGTGGTATTTTCATATTTCTTGAGTATGAAAAGATCGTAAAAAATGACTCCAGGGTGGTCCATTTGTCATAGTTTTTAATGGGTGCAACAAAGGTTTAATCATATACCCGAAAAGGTTCCTTTTCTGTAAGTTAATATACTGAGTCCAGATAAAGAGATAAACCTACGCTCAATAGATGTTTTCCTCATTTTCTTACGAGTACGAGGAGACAGACTAAACTCGATATTCATTGTGAATTTTTAATGAGTCACGCGACGACAAACTCAATAGATCTTCATCAAATTTTAACGCGTCAAATGAAGAAAACTTGAAGTATATTTTTTAGTTTAGTGAGCGAGAATAAAGAGGTAAAAGAACTGCTCATTCCTTCTTCATAGATTTAACGAGCCCGAAGAAGGAAAAAACTCAGGGTCTTTTCAATTTAAGAGCAAGAAAGAGTCCCAAAAATAAAGCGCTCATACCGTCATCGTAGGAGTTTAACGAGCCCGATGACGAAAAATCGGGGTTTTTTTTATTTAACGAGTGAGAAAAAGTTCCTAAAAATATTGCTCGAAGCTTCTTCATAAGTTTTTAACGAGCCCAAAGAAGTAACTCGGGGTTTTTTTTATTTTATGAGCGAGAAAAAGCTCCTAAAAAGAATGCTCAGTCTATCTTTTTCAGTTTAGTGAGCTAGAAAAAGAGAGAAAAAGAGTTGCTCAGATCGTTGTTGTAGGAGTTTAATGAGCCCGATGATGAAAAACTTGGGGATTTTTCAGTTAAAGAGTGAGAAAAGATCCCATAAAAGAAAGCACTCATTGAGAATCAAACACGGTCATTTCTGTAATTCAGCCCTGAAGATCCTTTCATCAAAACATGAGTAATTTCTAACAATATGGGGACATGGCGCTTAATAAATATCATAGGAAATGAACTAATTCTACTTTAATGACTTCAATTAAGATAATTCATGTCTCCAAAGTGACTATAAGGGAGTTTTTGAGCCTCCACTTTCACCATTTGCATCATTTGAGAGTTGTGAGAGTGTTTTGGAGCTAAAGAGGAGCAGATCTTCCATGGATGATTGCGAGCGATCCAAGCGACCATTCGACTTGCTGTTTGTCCCAGGTAGATGCCAAAACCTTTATATTTCATTATTTAACTTTTTTAGCTACATTGGGGGTGGATTTTTAGATATTTGGGGAGCCCTAGTTCATTAACTGCGCCTAATGCCCCCTTCTAGGCCTGTAGGGAGCATTAAATGCCCTTTATGACCTAGAGGAGGGCGTTAGTCCTCCCTGTTTTCCACAAAAGGGGGCGTTAGTGCATGAGGGCACACTCTAAAACCCCAAAAAGTGTTTTCTTGAGCTTTATTGCCCCATTTGCACTGATTTTTGGGTTGATTTGTGCAGGTTTTGAGCCATCATGACTAGTTTATGGAGAGAATGGGCCCATGATTGACAGGAATTACTTATGCGAAATGATATAGATTGTATACTTGCATTACATCAATGTGCTTTGATGAAATATGCACAGCTGGACATGATGAAAGGTAAGGAGGAACTTTTGAGTTGAATCATTTAGTGTTGGGATGAACAATAAGGGGTGTTCACCATCAGGGACCATGAGCTTTCACTTGACTGATATGACATCTATTTTCTGACAGTTTTGTCATGTAGAGGTACATGGGAAAACTTGACCAGTGGTAGGCCCAATCCCTGATCCACTTTAGAGCTAGTCCAAGCTTATTGTATTCCTGAGAGCAGACTTGTGAGCAATAGGGTCCCTATAGAGCAGATCAGATCTAGGTCTATGAGGGCTATATTATGGATGATTGTGTGCTTGGCAGGGTCTAAAGGTCCCCATGTCACGACAGCGACTAAACTGTTACTTGCCATTGATTGTGCGCAGTCGCAGATATTCAACTGGTGTGAGGCAGTGCTTCATCAACTTAAGGCAGAGTTGACTGTGTGTAAGACCCAAACCCAACAGAGTTTTTGGTACAATATTCTCATTGTATCCTTTATACTTGAGAGGGTGCCAGTTATGTGACCACAAATGAGTTTAGGTCCACTTGATCTAAGAGAGCCTAGGTAGAGGCGATGGGCATCTCTCGATCCTCACACTAGAGGAGGGCCCATCCAGCATTTTTTCGAAGAGGATTTCTTCAAATGGCTCAGTGGTCAAATTGTGATGATAAATGATTATGCCTATGAGGGCATGGACTTCACAGGTGATCCTGACTTGATCTTGCCACCTAGTACAAATTGGGGGCCTCAAGGTAAGAAGGTTTATTGAGAGTAATTAAGTATTTTTAAGCTTTTGAATGTTTATGTTATGTTTTTGTTGATTTTATGGGTGAACAAGTACTGACATGAAGCTTTTTGCTTGACACAGATGTGGCACTAGTGTGACCTGCAGGCAAGCCTCGCCAAGTGAGGCGAGGTGGCCAACTACCCGAAGGTGGGGATGATGCTCAGAGTCTTCGTGAGGTTCTGAGGAACCTCAAAGGACTGAGTATGGGTGTGCCCCCCTTCCTATGAGGGAGATTCCCGCTCACATGCAGCGACACACAGTTGGTGTGCCTGAGCGGTTTCTGGTTCCTCTTCAGAGGATAGCTAGAGTTGTATTGTCTTTTCATGAGTAGTAGGCTCTATTAGTAAGCACATGGTATAGCTAGTGGGTGTTTATAGTTAGGATTAGTAGCCATTTTGTACTAAAAAACACCCAAGTTTTGGGAAATTTTCTGATGTAAAAAATGGGATTTGATATATATATATATATATCTACAAATATTTTAGTATTTTATGATGTAAATGTTTTTTAAGTGTTTTTGTAAATTTTTAACAGTGTAAATATTTAATTTCATACATGTATCTATAATGAATGAGACAGATGCCAATATAACACATAGTTTTATAGTGAATCAACAACTTTATTAAATTCTCGAGGAATGTGTTCATATGTAATAAAATCAAATTGACGTTCCAAGAGTTGTACCCTTAAATAATGATGTAACAAGATTGGATTACGAATGTGATAATGATTTGTCAACTGCATAATGATAAGATGAGAGTCTAACCTGACCACCAGATTAGAGATGTTTCGAGATGACACTTCAGTGAGAAGTGAAATTACGGACATGTACTTAGCAATATTTTTGGTGGAAGTACCAACAAAGACCCCCCGGAACAAATCCGTTCTGGCTCAGGTGTGTAAATGACCCAAGCAATTGATGCAATGACGACTAACACCATCCACGTATCCTACGTATGCTAAGGGTAATGAAGACATCTATGGAACGAGAAATATGTATGAGACAAATACTTCAAAAAATACCAAAAAATGTCCATTCACATCAAAAGGAAGAAAAACTTATAAATACATAAAATTACAAAGCACATGCCTAGTGCAGTACTAGGCATAATACATTTTCAAATAGAGCTTATTTTGGGCTCAGCGAGCGGGATGCCTTCCCAGTCCTGAAGTTCATATGCCCCTTTTGAGAGGGCCTTTGTGACAATATATGGACCGAACCATAAGGGTTGAAGTGTTCTTGCCCCCAAGAGGTCATGTTTTTCATCATAGAGTAAAACAAGATCTCCCTCTTAGTAAGAATGAGGCTTGACCTTTTTGTTGTAGTGGGCTTTGACCCGACGCTTGTGGGCTTCGGTTGCCAATTCGGCATCTCGATGGGTTTCATCCAGTTTATTAAGGCATAGCATGCACTATTCTTTGGTAGTGGTGCCAGGCAAGAGTACAACAACGATTTGTAAGAAAGGGATCTAACACTCGATAGGTAAAATTGCTTCCACGCCATAAGCTAATTGAAAAGGTGTAAAGCCTGTAGTTGTTTTTACTGAAGTTCGGTATGCCCACAACACAAGATATAACATTCAATGTTAGTGGGTTTTGTGATTCCCTACTAATCTGTGGATCATGGTCTTTAAGATGACATTAATGACTTCTACTTGGACATTATTTTGGGGGCAGTAGGAGGACGATTAGTCCTAGCAGAAACCGAGCAACGATGTTAGGTCAGACATCATGTGATTCTAAAAATGAGACCCATGGTATGTAACGATTGTGTGGGGCACATCCAAGTGAAAAATGACCTTATTGAACAGGAATAGCGTCGTGGTTTCCCCATCAGCCCAGAAGGTGGGAAGGCTTCAACCCATTTCGTGAAATAGTCCACAGCTAGAATAATGTAGTTGTGTCCAGCAGAGGAAGTGGGGTTGCAAGTGACGAAGTCTATCCCCCATTTGGGAAAGGGGTCGACGGAGATAACCGGTTGCATTAGGGATAGAGGAGATCACATTTTCTTTTTAAACACTTGACAAGGGTGGCACTGCCGAACAACCTTGATACAATCTTTGAACAAGATTGGCCAGTAGTAGCCTGCACGTAAAATTTTCTAAGCAGGAGACATGCCAGAAAGGTGATTGCCACATGTCCTAGCATGGCAGTCATTTAAAACTTGTTATGCCTCTTCATGAGTGAGGCAACGTCCAAGAAATGTATCAGTGCCACAATGATATAACGTATTATTTAGCACTAAATAGTGTCGCGCTTGGTGGTGGATGTGACGACGGTCACCTGACGATAGTTTAGGGTAGAAACGTTGTGTTTGGAGGTAGAAAAGAATGTCACCATACCAAGGGTCAGTAGAGTTGATCAGATAAACAGCTTCATCTGGGAGAGGACCATGGGCTATCTCATTGGGATAGACGATGGGAAGATCTGACAAAAGTTCGGCGAAGACTAAGGATTTTTTTTCCTTGGCAGTGGTGAAAATCAGATCAAATTGTTGGAGGATAACTATCCATTTGGAATATTTTCCTCCAATGACTTGACAAGAAAAAATGTGTCTCATGGGATTCTCCAAAGTGATGACGGTAGTATGTCACAACAGTATATAGTGTTGAAATCGATTGACAGCAAAGACAACTGCCAAGGACAGCTTTTCCACATGTGAATATCCGAGTTTGAGCCTAGCCAGGCCTTTCGATAGATAATATATCACATGCTCACTCAGATCATTGTGAGTTTGAACCAAGACCATTCTAAGAGAGGATGGCGAGGTTGCCAGGTACAGGATAGAGTCGCGCCAATAGTTGGGAGAACTAAGGAGTGGGGCTGATATAAGCGCCTTTTTCAAGGCATCAAATGGTTGTTGAGCTTGATCATCCCACAAGTATGGTACTTCCTTCTTAAGTAGGTGCATAAATCCTTTCGTTAACTCGGCATAGTTTACGATGAACTTTCATAAGAAGTTTGCTTTCCCTTGCAAACATTGGAGCTGCAAAATGGATTGTGGTGCAGGAAATTGACTAATTTCCTTTACCTTATCAGGATCAACCCTAATCTTGTACTTGGAGACAATGAAACTAAGTAGGCATCTAGACTCCACAAAGAAAACACATTTATGTGGATTTAGACGTATGTTGTAGAACCTGCACCTAAGAAAAATTTCTCATAAGTGATCTAGGTGTTGAGCTCGCTTCTTGGAATGGGTTGGGAGGTCATCCAAGTAAGCCTGAACAATATGTATGATGTTGTGGAATTCATAGTCCATAGCCCGTTGAAATGTTGCTACAACATTCTTTAAACCAAATGGGATTTTTTGATATCCAAAGATTCCCCAAGGGAAGATGAAGGTGGTTTTGTGCTGGTCTTCTAGTTTTATAATGATTTGGTTATATCCTAAGAAACCATCCATGAATGATAAGGATTCACAACCAATCCAGTCGTCAATGATTTGGTTGACGAATGGTGTCGGATAATTATCCTTTGGACACACAACGTTCAAGTCTCAGTAGTCGAAACAAACGATGATGGTACCTTGTTTCTTATCAACAAGAACCAGATTGGAAACCCATTCTGTTAAGGGAATGGGGTAGAAGAAATGAACATGTAACAATTTTTCCACCTCAGTTTTGATGGTTGCAGTTTTGCGGGGGTGGACTGGTCGAAGCCTTTGGTGGACATACTTAGCATTGTCATATACCTTGATCTCATGCTCAACAATAGATGGATCTATGCTGGGTATTTCCTCATAAGACCAAGCGAATACATCGCAAAATTCCTTAAAAAGGCAGGTGATGTTTGGAATTTCCTAGGGAGTGCAATTGGATCCAACTTATATGTTTTCCACGATGCTTGTCATGATAGAAATATCGATAAGAAATTTCTTTGAAATATTGCCTATGTTCTCTTCCGAATCCAAAGTTTGGATAGTCGTATAAGGTAAGGGAATGATTTCGGGTGCGTCATAAGATAGGATTTGAATGGGCATTGTGTCAGATATTGAGACACAATGGTGAGAGTCCTCCCAAGGTTGCTCTTCAAAACACATGATCTCTCGAATAGCTTCATCTGAAGGTAGGACTTGATTGAGGAGATCATAAGAAGGAGCATTTATGGGAGAGGAGGACAAACTGTTGGTGATGACCAAAGTTACCAGAGATTCAGATGAAGATTGAATGGATTGGTAGGCCAATTCAGCTAGTGACAACAACATTTTTTCTCCTGTTGGGAAAGGGTTCCCCCAAGAGCCAGTTTTGGGGCTAAAAGCCCATGTTTTGGAGCAGAAGGCCCAAATTTTGTAATAAATATGTAAAGCCTCCGCATTTTTTGGTTGTGGAGCGTGAAGAGGTCAAAGGGTTGTCCACCCTTGTTTTGTGAAGTCTCATGTCGGCTGTAAAGATATACCCATGGTCCGCGGACCATGGGATTGTATAAGAATGGAGTCTTAGAAGAGTCTAAGAGGAGTAGTAGGAGGAAGAAGGATTTTGGGTAAGAAGTTCTAAGTGTTCTCAAGTCCTAACATAGGTAGAGGCTCTACAGCTGAGTGTGAAGAAGCCTAGGGTGGAAGTCCACAACTGAGTGCATGGACCCCTACAGCTGTGTGTGTAGGGTGGATTGAGTCTATACTGAACTAGAGATATCAATAAAGAGAAGTATTTTGCAAACCACTATGTATTTTGTCTTTGTTTAATGCATCTAATTATATTATGATACAATCTGGGTTTACATTATAATGCTTATTTAATGTGTGGATGTATTCAAATATATCTATTAAATCAACATAAGAAAGAGTAAAGGATTACACGAAGGTAACTGTAAATGCATGGTAGATTAGGTAACATTTAAGATAAATTTGGAAATTATACAGTAACACAGTCATAGAGGCGCGTAAATGACTGGAACTCGGGTTAGGGTTGTGCAAAGATCAGTTGGATATCATCGTGGAGGTACTAAAGGGTGGGAGAGAAGGAACATCGATAAGCCCTAGAAGCTTATTAATCTGCACAAAGGCAGGATCAGGAAGTATAGACTAACATCATGACCATCTCAGGGTGCGAAAAATTGTTTCCTTCATCCTTGATGAGCCTCATCAATGGGTATTTATATGGGCCTTAATTGGCCTTAATTCACCTCCTAGCTTAGTCAAACCAACTATTCTCACAACTTATTTCATACTTTTGATTATATTTTGTTTATGAGATGAGTTAGAGTTGGATATTTTTCTTTGTGGTCTAATGTGCATGTAATGTAGGAATAAAGGATAAAAGCAAGGAAAAATGCAAGAATAAAGGATAAAAGCAAGGAACTGTGGCAAAGACCTTGGTAAAAACTCGAATGGGACAAGGGAGAGGAATTATAGGAGGTAAATCCTCCTCATTTACTACCCCTCCATTCGAATATTCCTCCATCACCTTGGAGTGCAAACATCCAAATCATGAGGACTAAAAGACAACTGAGTAAGTGAAAGTGATAGAAACCAGTTTATCTTGAGTGGGGAGCCAAGCTTCCCTAATGGGAAGGAAGTCATTGGAGACTTCAAATGTATAAGTAGAGAGGCTTAGGACCTCAGTAGGATTCAGATTCTTATTGTAAAACTCTACTTTATTTATGAGTAGCAAGACTTGTGACAGTTTGTTATTTAATCCATGGTTTTTATAATAAAGATGAGTTCTGTTTTGAGCCAACACTGAGTTAACTCAAAGGGCTGAAGCTCTTGGGTTGGGGCCCAACCCGAGTAGCCAAAGCTCCTCTTTATTGTACAAGTATGCTAGCATAGATTTCTGGTTCTATTCATTTGCTTAAGTAGATTCCTGGTTTTTTGTTCATTTGCTTAAGTAGCTTTCTGGTTCTATTCATTTTCTTAAGTAGCTACATTTCCATTATAGTAGTATAGCGTAGATGATTCATGGTTTTTCTATTCATTTTATTAAGTAGCTACATTTCCATTACAACAGTATAGCATAGATGATTCATGGTTTTCTGTTTATTTGCTTAAGTAACTACATTCCACTTACAATGGTGTAGAGTAGATTGGTTGTGATTTAGTTTAATTCCATTTGTGCCTTCTTTCAGTTCACAGGTTAGCTAGGAGAAAAATATCACCATAAGGTTGTCCACAGGTGTCTCAACCTCACCTCCTCCCTTTGGGACCATGACTTGAGGAAGAGACCCTTTAGAAACCCCAAAAACACAGCTTTCTGGATCTCGCATGAGCTATGGAGTTTGTTGTTTGATGCAGTTACTTGTTCACCCTTGCTGGTTTTTTCTGTCATTTTCATTTGAAACCTCATTTAGCACATTCTTTGTGCATCATTTCCTCACCATCTGATCCACAAAAAACTTGCCCAATCGCCATCTGATTCATTAGTTTATCGAACTGCCACCTCGCCTGAAGTCTTCCACCTACTTTATGCACTTTAAATCCCAACCATTGATCTGCCTCGCCTGATCTGACGGCTATCGCATCACCTCAACACTTTATGCACTTTAAATCCCCACCATCGATTTGCCTTGCCTGATATGATGGTTATCGCGTCACTCACTCACCAACTCACTTGACCAATCTCCACCATTGATCAACCCCACCTGATCTAACAGCTATCGCGCAATCTCGCGCGGATTACTGCATGACCATTATCTACTTGAGAGCACACAAGAAAAGTGGTTTTCTTATGCTATGTGTCACTCAATTAGGCTAATCACGTGAAATTCATAAATACAGCTTACAGCGTTGAGGGCACGCGAGAAACTGCTTACCGCCTTTGTTACACTAAAATTTGTCACCATGACTATTTGCAGTCAGTATGGCTCCATCAATTGTCATACTGTCCTCCTTGGCAAGTCTTATACCTCTGCTCCTCATGTCAAACTCCAAAAAAGAGAGAAAGTCTTTAAAAAGTCAATATAACTCTGGTTACGCAGTTTCTCTTACCCTTACCTGTGTGTACGCACCTCAAGTACATAATACCTGCATACTTGTATGCTATGTCTGTAAAGGGGTGGGTGCGTACTCCTGTAAAGGTCAAAAGGCGCAAGTTTTGCTTCAAAAAAGTTACTTGTGGTCGAATCTAGATCATTCTAGAAGATGGTTTGACGTGGATTGAGCGCCTCCAGATGGTTCATGCATCCCAATGAAAGAGGAACTTATCCCATGAAGAGGGGAGCTATCCCTTTGAAAGAGGGGCATATCCCATTGATGGTGGACCTGATTAACTTCCTCCAAAGCACTATAAATACAGGCATTTGGCCAGAGGGAGGGGAGGTTGAAAGCTGAACATTCCTAAGGGTAGATGCTGCTGAAATTAGGACTCCCTTATAGAGCTTGAGAGGATAGATTCCATTCCTTTCTTAGCTTCATTTGGAAGTGGGTGAGCTGATAAAAGTAAAGGAGAACTCTTGCTGGACCCTGGGAGGGACCTGCACAACACCAAGGCACTGGTTGTAATGGTTTCTTTTGTTTCCAATTAATACAATTAAGTTCATTTTTCTCAAAAAGTTGTTATATATAATTTGTTTCATAAACTCCTTGGTCTTTATGATGAATATGTTTTATTATATGAGTTATTCAGGTGCTATGTAATCGTTTGCTTGTTAGTGAATGCAGGCTTCAAGGAGAAGGAGCTCATCTGGATCGAAGAGGCTTGGCTGCTACAAACAGCGTTGGACTAAAGGTAAGACTTGAACACCTGGTTGCTTTTATTTTAAATGCATATTTAGGGAAAGATAGTGCTTGATTGTTTTGTTTGTCACTAGAAAGCCTTAGCTTCTAGGGAGGTCGGTTTTGTCCGCAAAATTGACTCTTTCCGCATGACAAAATGGCGACTCCACTGGGGAATCCATGGATTTGATTGATTTCTCTTTTGATTGATACTTTGATTTGAGAAAAGTCGATTTCTTTCTAGTTTTTGACTGATTGACTGTGAATTTGGGTGGAATAGCTTAGGGTTGAGTTAGTTTTTTATTTTTCTTGTTTTTGAGAGCAGTACGCACCCTCTGCGTTAAGCACAGTGCGTACCTGTACGCACTTCTGCTTTGTACACAGAGCGTGGCCGCACCTGTGCAAACAGGCTGCCTGCGTACCCTGTCAAAAGTTTAGAAAATTTCCATTTTTTCCTTTTTACCTTTTAGATTTTGTTTATAGCTTGTTTATTGCTGCCCAGATCCACTGGTTACCTGTCAGAAGTTTTCATCTAAGCTTGTTTCATTAGCATCAAGGGTTTTAGTGAAGTTCATAGAAGTTCTAGCCCTAGGTTTGATTTTTGTATTGGTCTTGTAGTGACTTTGGCTTTAGAAGTTGTAAAAACCTTGGATATCCCTGGTCTTTTTAGTCTTCTTAGGAGTCGGACCTTTCGTAAAATCCACCTTTGTGAGAAACCTACCTTTGTGTTGTCTCTTTGCGGAATTTCGAGAAGGCTTGTTGGTTAAGCTGTGAATTTCATTCTTAAGAAAAAGAACAAAAGCTTTTTATTTTTGTTTTTGACTGATTTATGATTCTGAATGAATTAGTCCTTGGTTGAATTTTAACCGAGTAAAACATCCTGGAATTATATTTTGTAGGCTTTTACCTCATTAGATTTGCTTTTAGGTAAATTTCTCTTAGATTTGCTTTGAGATAGATTTCTTTTAGATTTTCATATATTTTAAAATTGATTTTTGTTAAGTAGTTTTTCATGCTTTGTTAAAATAGGAAAAAAAATACAAAATCTCTTTTGAAAAAAAGTTTGTTTTAGTAGCGTTTGAAGTCTTTGAAAAGAGAAAGGAAGTTTTCGTGAAATAATTAGTGGTCTTGTGTTGTGTGCTTTGGAAAAGATAAAGAGATTGTTTCTTTGATTTTCATTGTTAAGAAAGTTGTCTTTTATAAATTTTGCATTCTCCAACTCTCTTAGCTACGGAATTCATTGAAAAGGAAAGATTGTTTTTTCATCCTAGGTGCATCTTTTTAGTGGATTTGAGTCGAGTCTACACACCATCAGTTTCATCTCCGCTACCTTTTGTCCTAAAGAAAAGCCATAAAAATTAACGCTTAAAGTAAAATTCACTTAGTAACTTTTTCTTTACCAGGGCTCTGATACACCAATATAGATCAAGCTAGTGTCTTAGAGTAGGAGAGTAATTAACTCTCCAAGACAGTAAAAACAAACAAGTAGCTTATCTTGCGGTAGGATAAATCCAACTGTTACATTTATGCTCTGGGAAAGCTCCTCTTAAAGGAGAAGCACGAGATCATGTCCGAACCAGTGAGGGAATCAATCCTCCTTCATTGGGAACGACACCAGATATGCACGTACTACAAACGGTAAACCTAAGATTAATCATTGTCGAGGAGCCTGGGGTCACTTGTCGGTAAACCTTGGATTATTGTCAAGGAGCCGGCAAGGGGATTGAGCTTGTTACTCTGCCCTTGCGTGCGTATCGGATTGTAGACTGTTCCCCCAGGTATATTTGTTGTTGTTGGTGACCTTAGTGACTATTATCTTTAGGATTCTTCCTAAGGTGACGGTGGAGGGAAGATCCCACTGTACCTGGAGCAGACGTCGGCTAGACTCACTTGGATTTTCTGGGGGGTTCACTTCACTCGAGACGGTTAAAGTGGAGGAACTTGGTCCAGTCTATTCATTAAGCAGGTTGCCGGGGTAACTGTTCCACCCGCCACTTTTGTACTGAATTCTGCGATGTTGGATTTCATCACCAACTAGTGTTTTTGGTCCGGAAGGTTACTGTTTGTGTGTGGTTTGACGCCCTAGATTCTTTAGGCGTGTGATTTGAATTTGTTTGGTTCTTTAGAGACTTTAGGTAGTTTGCTTTGAGATTTTACTTTGTTTGCATGTGCAGTAGTTAAAAGTTTTTAGCTGTGGCTGAATTACGGAGACAGTCCCGCAGACTTCGGGGTCAGTCTCCTGAGATTGTAACCGTGGCCGATTTGTTGAGGAATTCCCATAGACTTCGGGGCCAACCTCCTGAAGACGTCCCAGGTCATTACGAAGGTTTGAAAGTCCTCGTAACTCCTAGTGGCAGTAAAGTAGGGTCACCTGAAGAAGGAGAGTCTTCGTTGGTTGTTCATCCTGATTACCAAACTCTAGAAACAGGTTATAATCCTGAAGCTATTTCGGTTTCCGAACTTGCTGGTAGTTTTTCATCTACTAGTGATATAGGAAAAGAACCTGAGATATCTGAACCTGTTACTCCAACATCGGGGTTAGTCTCTCCAACTTCTAGTGCTCCTAATTCACCTAGGGTAGAAAGAGTCATCACCGAAAATCTTCCTTCTGGTTTGATAGCTATTGAAGAGCTTGCTCCGGAAGAAGAAATAGGCATCCCTATCCCTAAAAATCAACCTACTATTGATTTAAGGGAGCATGAATCCATTTTTTACAGTCCACCTAGAAGTACTAGTTGGTATCTTTCTTTAACTAATTATTTGGACAACTTAGGGTTAAGTTTTTCACCACCTCGTGCTCCTTATCCACCTAGAGGTCTTTATACTCCTGTAAATATGTCTGGTCAGTCGTCCATGTTTACTCAATCGCCTAAATCTTTTTTGTACGGCGGTCCTTCTATTCCCTTTGGGTATCAGTCACTTTCTGGTACTTTTGCGGGAGCATCTCCTCAACCCATTGAACATGGGTTATTAACTGGAAACAATGGTAATAAACTGTTGAGCGTAGAAAACATTCTCATGATGTCAGGTTCTATTCCCAATTCTTTACCTCAAGGTGGCCAGTTACCGCTTGGGGGGCAGCCTCAATTAACGCCTGGGGGGCAACCTCAAGGTACAAAAATTGTGTCTGGGGGGCAACCTCAAGGACAATATGTACCCATGGTGCAGTACATTCCTCAAGGTCAACCCCAGCCTCAATATGTACCCCAAGGTCAACCTCAGTATCAATTTATACCTCAAGGTCAACCCCAGTATCAGTACATACCTCAAGGGTATCTACCCCAAGGTCAGTACTCGAATCAAGGTTTCCAACCACCCCAAGGTCAATCTTATGTTCAAGGTATGGGAAATGTACCTTTCAATTATCAATCCTACCCTCAATCCGGTTATGGATCTCAATATCCTCAACCTGTTATGGGTCAATACCCCGGAATGAACATAGTGTGGGATCCATCGCAAATTCAACAGGTGTTGCAGCCAAGTGTACAGTTGTCATCCCAAACTGGACAACCCTTAGTTTCTGGTTCACCCCAGCAACCAGTCTAGTCTAATATTCAAACTTCTGTACCTTCGGTAGTCTCTTAGTCTGGGCCTGTTTCGCCTCGTACTCCATCTCAAATGACTGCTGCAACTACCGCAACATATGTTCAATCTACCCCACTTACTTCTGGAGTATCGACAGCTCCGGTTTCTACTGTTCCTGTATCTACTCCTCAGACATCTTTACCATCGTCTGGATCCACGATTCAAACTATGGTTCAGATGCCTGTAGGAAAACTTGGTTTAAGTACGGTTGTCACAAGTCAACCACAATTCACTTATCAACCGTACCAGGGACAATACCAATTCGGTCCTGCTGTCCAGCAGCTAGTTTACCAGTATCAACCATATCCTGGGCACACTTATCAACAACCTCAGCAACCCCAGTACGGTCCGGTTAATCCTGGTTTTCCAGGAGGATACAATATCCCGAACGCGATTCCCATTCCTAGTTATCCTGGATATCCTCCTCCTGGGGCTGGTATAATGACTCAGAGTTTTAGGGATCCTAGTCGGCAGTTATTGTTTATCGCAACTTTGGACTTACCAGACTTGTCGCGCCTAACTAACAATCCAATTAATTATCTTCCGTTTTGGCCGCCAATGCCAAATAAGTTGCCCAGTGACATTCCCAAGTTCGAAGGTAAGTCTGGAGAGGACCCGTCGAATCATGTGATGACTTACCACCTCTGGTGTGCCTCTAATTCCATCTCGGATGATTCGATCCGCTTACGTCTTTTCCAGCGCACTCTCATTGGTCTTGCGGCCAAGTGGTACATTGAGTTACCACGGGCCTCTTTTTATAATTTTAGCCAGTTAGCTACCTCGTTTTTAACTCATTTCAGTTGCCGGTCAGATATGATAATGGCATGGAGTTACTAACTTCATTAAAGCAATCGACGTCCACTTATATTTCCGATCATATTCATGAATGGAGACGTCGAAGGCGGTTAGTGAAAGTTTTTATCCCAGACTAGATCTTAGCTGAATGGTTTGTTAAATCATTGTTACCGAAGATTACTGAAGATGTAGCTAAGGCCGGAGTAGTTACTGAGGAGAAAGTGATTGCTCAAGCACAGTACCTTGACTTAGTTTATACTCAGTCAGGTACGTTACATGAAAAGATCCCTGATCTTCCCAAGTTAAATCAAATCGCTGCAGCTCCTTCGGGATCTCATGCTGCTGATGGCATGATTGGTACGGTAAACACTAAAAGCAAGAAGAAATCCTCAAAGAATTCTTCTCCTATTATAACCTTACCAGACTCCCCAACAGGAGATTCTTCTGCTGAGGTTTCCGCCGATATCCATGCTGTAGAGTCATCTACGGCTAAATCAAAATCCGGTGGAAAGAAGAAAGGGAAGAAGAAGAATAAAGAAGATAAAACTCCAAAGGAGAAAACTGAAAAGGTGGAATCCAATGATGAAAAGCGCAAGCCTCGTTATCCATGTCTTATTTGTGAAGAACACTTTACAAGAGACTGCCCTCATCGAGCAGAGGTTGCGAAGATCGTCAAAGGTTCCCAAATTCCTGCTGTCTTGAAGGATCCATTTCCAAAAGATAGCAAAATGATAGGTTCTTCCTCGAGTGCCAATGAAGAACCCATTTTGATGATGTCTCATGTAAGGATTGCGACTCGATCGCAAGATTATGGTAGTAAAAGTCCTGTTGATGGCAAAGAAGCAGAATCTTCTCATTCTAATCCATCAACCTCAGCTCCCGGCTCCGATCCGCTATAGATCGAGAAGCCTAATCCAGACTTAGTAATCAAACCGCCCGCCAAGGGTATACTTCGAAAGTCTGTTTTCAATCCACATGCGAGAACGGCCCAGAATTACAACATTGTTGAGGACTTAGCTGTTTCACCCTCAACAATGTCGGCTTTGGAAGTGCTGCAATCATGCCCAGCACAATGCAAATTACTCTTGTCGGCTATAGGATCTGTTGATGTTCAGGACCCGAACCTAATAATATTTGATCTAGAAAATAGTACACCGCGTTTTCCTCATCAAATGGCTTTCCAGATCCTAGTGATAGTCAAAAATAGGCCTATTCATCGGACTGTAATTGATGAGGGAGATTCAACGTGTATTATGTCGATACAGTGTTGGAGATCGCTTGGTTCTCCTTCAATAAATCAATCCCCGACAATTGTTAAGGCCTTTGATGGCCGTGGGTTTCATCCTTTTGGCATTCTACAGGATTTTCCTATAGGGGTTGAAGGAAAAACCGTTAGTCTAGATGTGGAGGTGGTTGATGCCCCTCTAGACTACAACCTTCTCTTGGGTCGAAGTTGGTCTTACGCTATGACAGCGGTCGTTTCATCGGTCTTCCGAGTCATAAAGTTCCCACATAATGGAATGATCATAACAATAGACCAGCTGGCTTACTTTTCATCCGACCCAGCCTCTTCAGAGAGTATTCAGCATGTCGGTAAAACGACTATCCCTTATAAGGATGTTGGAGTAGGATTAGTTAAAGATGTCGGTTTACTGGGAACTTTTCCTTTTCCTCCTATCAACGCATTGTCTTCATTTGCATCTATTCATATGATTACATCAAACACCATTATTTATGATGATCCTTGGATCGTTCCTTTTGAATCTGAGATAGACTCATTTGGTGATGCTATGCCTTTGAGTCCATATGAAATTGCCTATGAAGCTGTGCAGTCTTTTACCAACCCGTGTTCAACCAAAATCGACTTAATGAATGTGGTATGTGAGGAATCACTTTTCACATCAACCTCGGAGTTAATAGCGTTTCCCGAAGTTGTTTCATCTGACGAGCAACTTCGTGAAGTCCTCTATGTAGACGATTTACCATGGGAGGATCTCCATCATAGATCTTCGTTTTTACCTGAGGATGATCGTTTTGAAAATGATTTCTCATCAATTTTTACAGTTGAATATGTCAAAGAAGCTCAGAATCCAATGAAACATCCTGATTCAGAGCTGAATTTGGGAAACATTTCTCGAACTATTCCCATTGACATTTCGGTTAAGCCTGGAATTGTTGAGAACATTCATATAAGTGCCTCGTGTACAGATGACGAAATTCAGACATACAAGGCCCTATTTCAAGAATTTCGTGACGTGTTTGCCTGGTCCTATGAGGAAATGCCAGGAATTGATCCCGCGATTGTTGTCCATGAGATCAAGACTTACCCGGACGCTAAACCCATCCGGCAACGTCTGCGTCAGATTCACCCACGAAAAGCTACTGCAATTAAAGCAGAAGTTGAAAAAATGTTGAAAGCAGGTTTCATTTATCCGATCCCGTTAATGGGTTGGGTATCGAATATTGTTCCGGTTAACAAAAAACAGGGAACAATAAGAATATGCATTGATTATAGGGACATTAATTGAGCTTGTCCAAAGGACAACTACCCAACACCCTATATCGATCAAATCATTGATGATTGTTTCGGTAGTGAAATATTTCCTTTATGGACGGTTTTTCCGGTTACAATCAAATCAATATTCTACCTGCCGATCAACCAAAAACGGCTTTCATTTGTCCATGGGGGACATTTGCTTATTGCAAATTGCCTTTTGGGCTTAAGAATGCCGGAGCAACTTTTCAAAGGGCGATGTCTTATGCGTTTCATGACATCAAACACATTGTGCAACCGTATCTCGATGATTTGCCTGCTCATTCGTTACATCGAGCTGATCACCTTGTCCATTTACGAGCAATTTTTATGAGGTGTAGGCATTATCGAATTCAGTTGAACCCACACAAATGTGTCTTCTGTATAGAAACGGGTCGATTACTGGGATTTGTAGTTTCGAAAGCTGGCATTCGCGTCGATCCCTCGAAGGTCGAAGCTCTCATCAAATTGCCTCCTCCTTCGAGTCTTCGCCAACTCCAAAGTTTGCAGGGGAAAGCAAACTTTTTACGACGATTCATTCCTAACTACGCCGAGGTTACAAAGGGTTTTACACGGTTGTTGAAACAGAACGCTCAATTCTCTTGGGATGAGATAGCTCAAAAATATTTTGATGCACTCAAGCACGCGTTGACCCATGCACCGTTGCTGCATCCTCCCAACTACAATCAGTATTACTTTTTGTACCTCGTCGCCGCTCATTCCACCATTGGAATGGTCTTAGTTCAGGAAGATGAATTCGGAATGGAACATGTGATATATTACCTTAGTCGGACGTTAAACCCAACTGAGCTAAAATACTCACATGTGGAGAAATTGGCATTGGCAGCCGTTCAAGCTGTCCAACGTTTTCGTCACTACATTTTACTCTGTAAAACTACAGTCATTTCGGATTGCAACCCTATGATCTACATTTTGACTAAACAATTGCTAGGGGGCAAGTACTCTAAATGGATTGTTATCCTGCAAGAGTTCGACTTGGAGTTTGAGAAATCTCAGTCTAAGAAATCTTTAGTTTTTGCAGAGTTAATGTGTGACTTCCCGCGTGCTGACATGGAAACTGTGGCAGAGGAGCCCATTGCGGACGAATCTTTGTTTCTAATCAATACTTTAGATCCGTGGTATGGGGATATCATCGTCTATCTCCAGACCCAATCCTTTCGGCCCGAAGTTTCAAAGTCGGAACGTCGGAAAATTCGATTCCAGTCCCAACAATACAAAATTATTGGAGATACTCTTTATCGTCGTGGGGCAGACTCTATTTTTCGACGTTGCTTAACTCATGACGAAGCTGAAAGGGTGTTGAATGACTGTCACTCTGGAGCGTGTGGCGGTCATATGTCTAGGTATGCCACAACCCAAAAGATATTGCGCGCTGGCTACTTCTGGCCGTCCTTGTTTAAAGATTGTATTACTGCGGTCCGAAAATGCCACAACTGTCAAGTGTTTGATCGAAAGATGCGTGCTCCACCTGCTCCTCTCCACCCTATAATTTCCGTTGGTCCTTTTGCTAAATGGGGTATCGATTTTATTACATGTAACCCTCACTCGGCCGAGGGGCATGCGTATATCATCCTTGCGGTAGATTATTTTACTAAGTGGGCCGAGGCGATGCCTACATTCGAGGCAGACGGCAAGACAGCTGCAATTTTTGTGTTCAATCATATAATTGCTAGGTATGGTGTCCCGCAAGTGATAATCACTGACCATGGGTGCCATTTTCGAAACGTTATGATGACAGAACTTACAGACCAGCTTGGTTTGCATCACGATAGCTCAACTCCTTATTATCCACAAGCGAATGGTCTGGTTGAGTCCATCAACAAAGTCTTAGTTATCATGATCCGACGAATCATTGGTATTCATCGGTTGAATTGGCACAACATGTTATTTTCAGCGCTTTGGGCGTACTGAATCTCAGTGAAAACATCAACAGGGTTCACTCCTTTCCAACTAGTTTATGGTTTGGAAGTTGTGCTACCCATTGAATGTGAAATCCCGTCACTGCAAATGGCCATCGAGTTACTTCCATCTACTTCCGAAGAGGAAAAACGTTTATTATACTTAGCTCAATTAGATGAGAATCGACGTGATGCTACATTGGCGATCGAGACTCATGCAAAACATATGAAAGCTCAGTATGATCGAAATGTGACCCCTCGAAATTTTTCGGAAGGAGACCTAGTGTTATTGTATGATCAAGCTAATGATAAATTAGGTGCTGGAAAATTCGTTCCTATGTGGCATGGGCCCTATATTGTCAAGCGAAAGCTAGCAAAAGGGGCCTATGAGCTGGTAGACTTTGACGGGGACTCTTTGGGTAAACCCAGAAATGGACTTTACCTAAAGAGGTATTATGCTTAAAAGATGGGTATGGAGATTTTTAGTTAGGTTAGTTTTTCTTTCTACCTAGTGTGTTTGTTAGTTTAGACAGTGTGTTTAGCTTAGAGAGTGTGTTTTCGTCGTTATTCTACTTATCTTGGTTTTACTCTTGATGATGCAGATGTCGATGCCTCTCCAAACATACATTGGTTTCGCTGATGGTGCTTGTCGTAGTACACAGAATATCTCTTCCGTAGCTTGGGTTATCTATTCGCCCTCTGACGAGTTAGTATCTATGCATGGGGTAAGCCTCGGTCAAACAACAAACAACATTGCAGAATACAGTGCAGTGATTGAGTTATTGTCTAAATCTATTTCATTTGGGATTCGGAGTTTGATAGTGAGGTTAGATTCTGAACTCGTTGTATTACAGCTTAATAGAGTGTATGCCATTAGAAATCCAGTGTTATTAAGGTTATTTTTGAGAGTGTGTCTCTTGGAACGTGAATTTGATTACATTGAATATCAGCATATTCCAAGGTCTTTAAATACATTAGCAGATGCAATTGCTTCTCGAATGTTAAATAGACATTTGTAATAATCATACATGTAAATTTAAAAAACATTTCATCACACATGTTTAACAAGATAAGCCGGTAATAATGATATATATAGATAGGAGTGTGTCAAAAAATACATCGTCTTCGATCATAGGTTGAAAAACACCTTATGATCGGCAAAAATGATAAGTACAAAAAAACAAAATGTCACATGTGTCTACAAAGACGACCATCCAATCACTGGTGATGATCTCTATATGACACCACTGCACGGGCCACCCTACACAAGAACCTCCTAAAAGGTCCTGGGACCCCGACTACATAGCGCTAAAGCCTGATTGGAATGTCATCTATGGTAGTCTCTGGTATATCTGCTGTAAGACGCTCTAGGTCACTTTTCAACTCGGCCAAAGTCTCTGTGGCCTCGTCCTGTGGGGCCGGTGCCGCTGCAACTGGTAGTCTCCTCTCGAAAGGCCGGAGATTGGCTGGATGTCGTGGGCCTACATCTGCATTTTTAAAACTATTACTATCAGTTTTGAGACGATATAAAAACAAACAAAAAAATAGATAGTTTAAAAAACTTGTGGAAAATGAAGTTACCTGTATCATCCCATTGTTCTCCCGGTGGAAGAACCATGTCCGGATCTCCACGAAAATCAACTCCGGCATAAGGAAAATCCTGTATAGAAAAGACCTGGTCTTCTAACCAGTGAAAGTACTCTGGAGTAAATCGAACAACCTCCGTTCCCTCATCAGGATGACGGGCCATAACCGCAACCCATCGCATCAATTTGGGCTCTCAAGGAAGCCCAACACCAACAGTGAGCTGCTGTGGGATCAGCATTGAAACCCTCTCTAAGTTAAAACTCACAACTAAAGGCCCATAACCAAAAGTCTTTAACTGTCTGTTTTTGGCTCTAGTCAGTTGGCCTTTTACATTGGCCAACACAGCATCACACCAGTTGAAAATGGTACCTCGATAGCAATCAATCGCCATCCGCATCTGGGATCCAGTGGCAATGTGTAAAGCGGCAGCCCTGCAAAGTCTGGTAACTGTAAAGGCAATCACCATAAGTTCAGGACGGGATATAGTTTTGATCTCTATCCCCTTCTCCTGAGTCTGAGTGTTACACCACTCTAATCGGAGACTAGCGATGGACTGGCCACCCGGCCTAGTCCCGAACAGAGTCAAGTGTTCGCCTCTCTTGGGCAAACCAGTGAGAAAGTATATATCTGCGGGCTCCATCTCGAGCTGGTGCCCTCCAATATAAAAACACTGGTCCTGAACGTTCCATCTTTCTACCAGCCATTCTAGAAATCTCACTTGGGCCCTCATGTCAGGTATGGCCCAGTATTTATAAAGGCCGCATGCCTTCAAAGCATCAATTGACGGTTGATGATTAATGGCGGCCAAATCAACATCTTCGTGCTCTCTCTCACGCCAATCAAGCATGGTGAACAATCTACACACTAGAAAACATCCATTAGATTCCATAAAATCAAAAAAATTTGGTCCATTTTGGAGAATTTAGGGTTTAAAAACTTGTTGCGCGGAGTATGCACCCTGCCTTTAGGAACAGAGCGTGGGTACGCAGGGTTCCTGAAGGCAAGGTGCATACCCCCGACATTTTTCCAACTGAGAAAATGTCGGGGTACGCGGGTCCCTAGTGTGGTGCCTGCGTACGCTGAGAGGCGGTCTTTGAAACCCCAAAACCTCCAAAAAATGAAATCTGGGGCCTAAAAAAGAATTCTAAATGGATGAAATTAAAGAGGAGGATGTTCAAAATTACCTGGAAGAGATGGCATTCGCTTTCGACGGTTGGATTCTCCGCAATGTCCACGGGAAGTTTCTTGCCAAAAGCCCTTTTTCTCTCCTCAATAGTAAAATGGTAAAAATGAATTGGTAAAAGCCCTTTTTATAGGTTTTTTGGGTAAATAAATGGTAAATTTGTTTATTTTTCACCATGAAAAGGTATTTTTCAAAGTATTTTTATCTATCTTCAACAGGTATGAGTAATGTGTTGGTTTTTGTGCAGGATAAAGGATTTTCAGGGAAAATTGTCATTTTTTACAAACAAAAACATCAGAGTCATCTTTAAGCCCTTTTCTGACTCCTAAAACATGAAAAGATTGCCGAGCGTTTCTTTTACACTCGTTAAAACGGAATTAAAAGACGGTCCTCTTATAGCCCTTTTCTGACCGTAAAAACATGAAAAGATTGCCGGATTTTTGTCGTTTCAAATTCGATATTGGAAATAAAACGACGTGTCCTTGATCGCTTTTTACTTTTCAGATCAGAGACACTAATCATGAAAGTACTCCTTGGTCGTAAAGATCAAGCGGTTCTCTCAGGTATTATTTTATACTTTTTCGGGCTTGGGAGACAAAAATTTACGAAAAAGGTCAACCCTGGAGTCTTCTTAAGTTTTTTCAGACTCTCTAAAATTGAAAAACGCCGAGTTTCTCCTATACTGGACTCATTAAAATTTCACAGTAAAGGACCTGTTCGATTACAAACAGGAACGGACCACTCCTTCTTAGGGTTCGAATCTAAACTAAGTTGGACTCATCTGAAGGATGAGCTTATAATCAAGCAAATGTTATCCTCCTCAAGCTTGTAAAAAATAAAGAGGTACTTGCCAGAAATGATGGGGGAAAAGAGAGAAAAATGAGCCTATTTGTTATCCTTTGTCTCAGAAAAACCTTATCACCACTCTTGAACACGACACTTTTCATTCACCTGGGTTGGGAAATCCTTTGCCTAACAGTTGATCAAACCACATTGAAAGTCTTCAGCCGGTTTCCGGGTATTAACTTTGGGTCAATCTTCACCAAGCCATCTGTTGTGTCGTTATGTGTTCAAGAGGTCACTGCAAATAAACTATTCATCTGCAAAATACCTGTCATCCATCTTGACCATCCCTGAGTCAGTCCTTACAGCTACATTTCTTCAACTTGATCTATGATTTCGTGTTGTGGGCTTTCCTGCAACGGATCGCTTTCTATCGACATCAACACATTATCTAGAAAGATGATCTAGAAATCGTCAGTACCTTGAAATCTGCATGCCTCAATGGCAGGTTTCTCGCCTTTGACGACGGTTTACATCATTGACTTTCGATCGAAGGATTCCGTGACATGTTCGACATCAACACATCTACTCACATCTCATGGATTGTACTGGGTACTTTGAGAACCATTGACATCACCGGTGGTCTCTCTCACACTTGTTAACAGTTTACATCATCGACTAGTAATCAAGTGGTTTCTACCATGTTCGACATCAACTCATTTATTCGCATGGATAGAATCGTACTATTTCGGAAAGTAGAAATGAAGACCCTGGATCTAGTTTCCGCCATCCAGGCTGCGAGGAGTTTTGTATTCATTATATAGTAGACTAATTATAAACAGATGGCTACGTCCACACAGTGTCTACATGTGTCTATGATTATGATGTACTGCGAAATCATTCCTATATCAGAGCAGTAGTTAGTTTGTTAGTTAAAGTTTTTGATCTGAGTATGGGAATGCCTACCTCAGCGATGATATGATCTCATATATGTATTTTGTGTTGAATATTTGCAGGTTCTGATTGGGCTCTCCACAAGATAATCCTCGAAATGATAAAGTGCTTCACCCTTCCTAGATGATATAAAACCCTAATCTACTACAGACTTCGCACTTTAGGGGGCAATCTGTTACACTAAAATTTGTCACCATGACTATTTGCAGTCAGTATGGCTCCATCAATTGTCATACTGTCCTCCTTGGCAAGTCTTATACCTCTGCTCCTCATGTCAAACTCCAAAAAAGAGAGAAAGTCTTTAAAAAGTCAATATAACTCTGGTTACGTAGTTTCTCTTACCCTTACCTGCGTGTACGCACCTCAAGTTCATAATACCTGCGTACTTGTACACTCTGTCTGTAAAGGGGTGGGTGCGTACTCCTGTAAAGGTCAAAAGGCACAAGTTTTACTTCAAAAAAGTTACTTGTGGTCGAATCTAGAGCATTATAGAAGATGGTTTGACGTGGATTGAGCGCCTCCAGATGGTTCATGCATCCTAATGAAAGAGGAACTTATCCCATGAAGAGGGGAGCTATCCCTTTGAAAGAGGGGCTTATCCCATTGATGGTGGACCTGATTAACTTCCTCCAAAGCACTATAAATATAGGCATTGGGCCAGAGGGAGGGGAGGTTGAAAGCTGAACATTCCTAAGGGTAGATGCTGCTGAAATTAGGACTCCCTTATAGAGCTTGAGAGGATAGATTCCATTCCTTTCTTAGCTTCATTTGGAAGTGGGTGAGCTGATCAAAGTAAAGGAGAACTCTTGCTGGACCCTGGGAGGGACCTACACAACACCAAGGCACTGGTTGTAATGGTTTCTTTTGTTTCCAATTAATACAATTAAGTTCATTTTTCTCAACAAGTTGTTATATATAATTTGTTTCATAAACTCCTTGGTCTTTATGATGAATATGTTTTATTATATGAGTTATTCAGGTGCTATGTAATCGTTTGCTTGTTAGTGAATGCAAGCTTCAAGGAGAAGGAGCTCATCTGGATCGAAGAGGCTTGGCCGCTACAAACAGCGTTGGACTAAAGGTAAGACTTGAACACCTGGTTGTTTTTATTTTAAATGCATATTTAGGGAAAGATAGTGCTTGATTGTTTTGTTTGTCACTAGAAAGCCTTAGCTTCTAGGGAGGTCGGTTTTGTCCGCAAAATTAACTCTTTCCGCATGACAGCCTTCGAAACCCGCTCCATCATTTCCACATGTTTTTTTCCTGCGATACGATCTCCACTGTCCATCGATCTCCACTGTCCATCCTCTAATTAATCCTATCTGTCCATCTCTTGACTTAATATCTGTGATAAGATCTCTTCCATTCATCTCCTATTAACCCTATTCCTTCATCCATTCACTTAATTCCTCACGATAATATCTCCGACATTCATCTGCTTCATTACCCTTTTCATTCACCTATTCACTAAATCGCCCACGATAAGATATCTACCGTTCATCCTGTTCATTTACCCGATTCATCCATATACTCACTTAAGCCCCCACGATAAGATATCTACCATCCATCTTATGTTCGTTGATCGATCCAATGGTCCCTATGCACTACTGCATCCTTACGTCCCCCTTTCACCAATTTCTATCTACGACTGCTCTTCTACATGAAAAAGGATTTAGCTTAGTTCTTTTGTTTACTCCTTAGTATAGTTTAATTCTATTTACCTCTACAACTTAGATAGAAGCATTAGGTTAGTGTTTATTTAGCAATTGTGTTTAGCATAGCTATTTAGATGGTTAGTTAGGTTATGGTGTGGTTGAGCATTACATGTTGTTTTCTTCATTACTGCAGTAGAGTAGCTCTCTCTTATAATAGATTTTCTTTTCTTCCATCAAATAATTAAGATTATTTTGACCCTATTGAAGTCTGCCTTGGAACACCTGGGGTCTCTTGCCAGATGAGCAGTGACAACTGGCAGGACCTTCACTTTTACTTGTGCATTTAACACTGTCACCTCCAAGTTTGTATGAACCCCGGGTTGATAAGTAAAGCTGGTAGCCGTGGGAGTTGCAACATTCTTGTTGCAATACCCAGGCTCATCAATCCCCCCTTACTGCTTTAGGTGAGACTGCGGTCGGTGCTTCGCAGGCTGATGCCGAAAGGGCCAGTAGTGTAGGGATTTGCTTGGCTGACTAACGTTGAACCTGGGTTAGGGCCCATCAAGCCAACAAATTGTTTCGTTGCCAAGACCGGGATCTGCATGAGAGACGTTTGATGTTGTATCATTGGAATCCAACCAAGAAAGAAATTGAAACCTGGTTGGATAGAAAGATCCACGAATTCGTGGTGCAAGAAAACAAAAATCCACAATTGATGAAAGAACAGTGGTTGGATAGATATCTGTACACTGAAATACATGAAATCTTCTTCTGTTCCTTCCTGGTTGAGTTATACGAGTGGATCACGAATATGGAAGACGGTCAAGGAAGGTGGAGGCTTGACAAGTCGATTGTTTGGACACCGAAGCTAGTAAGAAGGTTAGAAGCTTATGAAGATAAGATCACGCGTGTTGTCAAACATTAGCTTGACCGCATCATAGGAAGATTTGTGACTGAGTTCGTGGTCGATACCTCTGTCAGTTACAGCAAAGCAGAGTGCCGCTTCTTCAAAGGACTGCGAGGTAAGTATTTAAAATCATTGAATACTTGGATTAAGATGATCTTGTATGAACAATGGGTTATGCGGTTACCTTGATGTTTGGAGCTATGCGAAGTGAAAAAAATTTCAGGGATGGAGAAAGAAAAGGTCCTGAGTATAGGGCATTGATCGGACCCTCTTTAAGTGACGACAAAGGAACACCGAAGATTTATCCCCTTAGCGCTAGTTAGTTGATAAGACAAGGGTTCCCATCATCACATCCATCCACACCACCTCCATCCTCACCTCCACTGTTCACACCATCACCGACACCACTACCACCTCCACTATTCAATATGGTGAACTTAGTAAAACTACATGTATTCAAGGGCACAGGGAATGAGGACGTGGACCAATTTTGGTTCATCATAAAGGATGTATGTGAATATTAGGGAGTTGCAGATGATCACATGAAGAAAGCGACGTTTTTTAGTGCTTTGCAGAATCGCTCACTAACCTGGTACATCAAGTACTCTAATGACAACCAGGAAGCTATGCTGGCAGAGATCCAGACCACGTTGAATAAATAATTCAGTAGGCCTAAGTCTGAAGCGCAGTCGATTGTGGGATTCAAGGAAATCGTGATGAAACTACGTGAGACCCCTTGGGAGTTAGATCAAAGGTTGAAGAGTAAAATTCGTGAAGAAAATATGAATTTGATGGATGGGAAGCACTGCGAGTGGTTCATGGATTTTCCCCTGCCTCACCTAAGGGTTGCGTTGTCATAACAAAGGATTACGACTCAGGCAGAAGCCTTGGAGATTGCAATGAGACTGCACAAAATGCTGGTGCAAGATCTGAATTCAGGGGTTCAGTAGATTCATGCAGAGTTGCAAAACCTTTTTCTTGAAATGAAAAGTCTGAAGGAGGATAGAACTTCTCGGTTGGGGGCACATGATGAAGTTTGGTGCATAAAATGCAAGGGTCAGCGGCATGACAAGGATCACTGCCCAGTGTTCGCGAACTATGTTGCAACAGGAGGACCAATGCTTCTATGACCGGAGGCTGTAGTAGGACCAAGTGCAGGGCCTATGCTATGATGTGCTATATGTCAGGTAGCAGGGAAACACATGACTGATAATTTCCATTTGCTACAGAAATTTGTACAAACACCGTAACAATTGTTCTACAATTTTTGTCAATCAGTAGGCCATGATGAGCGCAATTATTGAAGTTACAAATTGATGATGGATAGGATTCCCGCATATAGAAT
The DNA here is from genome assembly GCA_031772625.1 of Pinus tabuliformis. Taxonomy (NCBI): domain Eukaryota; kingdom Viridiplantae; phylum Streptophyta; class Pinopsida; order Pinales; family Pinaceae; genus Pinus; species Pinus tabuliformis. The sequence continues at coordinate 616,604,752 of CM062804.1, forward strand.
TTAGATAGAACTATGGTCTCCAGACCAAGGTGTTGGGGAAATGTGTGGTGAATATCAGGGGCACGGCCAGGGCCGAGGAGAACTGATTTGTTACAATTGTGGAGGCCCAGGACACTACGCGAGGGACTGTCCGAATCCGATGCGATTGTCATGACACTACTATACTTAGTTTGACCATGCGACTGAGGATTGCCCAATATTGTTGGCTAAGATTCACAGAAAGGGGGCGCAGCCTCCATAGTCGACATAGAACCTATAGATGTTGAGGGTTGAGCCTCACGAGGAAGATCCTAAGGTAAACATTATTCTGTGGAGTGGAACCACGACTGGGGAGGATAAAGGGAAGCAACCTGCAGAAGGTGTATGGGTTCACAAAGCACCAGAAAAGGAGACTGGATTTGATTTGGAGCACACAAAAGAAACATTTATGGAAGTGAATAAAAGCTTCACTGAGGCCTCTACCTCTGGAAGTTAGGAGAAACCAGTTGAAGAAATGGACTCGTCCATGCTTATCACGTTCTTGGAGACCTGCATGAAGTTGCTCCATGACAATAAGGCTATAAAGGGCTTGTGGGAATTTATCAATCAATGCGCTAGTAAGGATAGTGCTACTAGTAAACTGCACGTGGTCAGGATGCTTGGAAAGCACCTCACTGTACAGATAGGGGAATACAAGATGGACCAAGTTATCCTAGATCTGGGGTCTGACGTGAATGTTTTGCCAAAACATACTTGGGAGAGAATGGGGAGACCTGCACTCCAATGGTCTCCAATATAGTTAAGGATGACGAATCAATAGAAAATTATCCCAATGGAGAGGCTGCAAGGGGTCACAGTTGACATTGAGGGTGTAAGCATGCTGGTGGATTTTGAGGCAATAAATATTGTGGATGATAACAATCCCTACCCTATGCTCCTTAGAATCAATTGGGCTGCTGACATGAATGGGGTAATCAACCTAAAGAAGTGGAATATGATATTTGAAAACAAGTTGCTCTACGTAGTGGTGCCACTAGATCCCACGAAGGGACTACACTATACAAAACCAGTTCGAGATTAAAAAAGTGATGACAATCTGGACCAGATTTACAAGATAACGACGTGAGACCAGGATTGTGTGAATCTGACAGTGGATAGACACATTGCATGGGATCATGAAAGCTCCTGTACGTTAGATTCAGATGAGGAATTAGAGCATTGGAAGAACTGGTTGCATGAAGTCTCGACGCTGCATTGTAATATGATGACAAAATTGCTACATTGTGTGTCATCCGAAGTCAGGAATCTGCCTCATTATGATGGGATAACTGATGTTGATTTCATTTTGGATGCATTTGAAAGAGAAGTACTAGAGAAACATCGTTTCCAAGCCTTGGACTGGGTACTACACGCTATACCTGCAAGACAGTGGGTTATGCACAAGGATAGTTTTAGTGATTGACGCGATTATAGGAGGATGATGAGGATATGTTTTGGGCAGCCAAAAGTACAGATGACAGATAAGTATGACGGAAGAGATGACCCATGCAATCATCTAGCTAAATGGAATAAGGATTATGACATGGAGCCCCAGCCTGAATGGGTGCATCTGTTTTGTCATACCCTAGGCATCATACCAATGAATTGGTACTTGGAAACTGAGCTTCGCCATAGCATGGAAGAATGGGACATCCTTTGCCATGGATTTTTAATGACGTTCAGCTTTGAGGATGGGTTTGAATTTATTGATGTGGCGATACAGGAGGTTAAAGCAACGATCTTTAGGATACCACAAGATCCTTTGGACCTTATCCAACCTGATTGGACTACCTAGTTGAGTCATGCACTAGAATGCTATAACGTGACCGTCAAAGAAGAAGATGAGGATCCCAAAAAGTTAGTGTTCTGGAAACTGCAAGTCACCATGAGGTTGAAGGCCCACAGATAGAGGATATTGACATAACTGCACTGCTGAAAACTAGGCAGGTCAACATTGGCACAGAGGCAGAACCAAAATTTGCAAAAATTGGGGACTATTGGGATGATACGACAGTAGACAAGGTCGCTGAGCTCCTTTGCAAATATTAGGATTTGTTCCCCACAAATTTTTCTAATCTAAAAGGGATAATAAGAGACCTGGGTGTCATGAAGATCACCCTGAAACTAGATGCGAAGCCTGTTAAACAAAGACCTTACTGCCTTAATCCTAAGTATAATGAAAGGGTTCACACTGAGTTGGATAAGATGCTCACGACAGGAATTATTGAACCAACAGAAGATTCTGATTGGGTAAGCCCAATGGTGGTTCAGGAAAATAAACAAAAGGAAGAAATAAGGATACGTGTGGATCTTCATAAGCTAAATTATGCTTGCGTGCATGACCCCTTCTCGATCCCATTCACTAATGAAGTCCTGGATAATGTAGGCAGCTAAGAAGCATACTCTTTCATTGATGGGTTCTCTAGGTAACATCATATCAAAATTGTGCCTGAAGATATATGCAAGATGACCTTTGTGACTGAATGGGGATGTTTTCAGTATATTGTAATGCCTTTTGGGCTGAAGAATGCGCTAGCAATATTTTCACGTGTAGTTATTGTGGCATTCAAAGACTTCATTCATAAGTTCCTTGAGGTGTACTTCGATGATTGGAAAGTGTTTGGATTGGTCAAGCATCATGTGGCAAGTTTTCACTTAATGTTAGATACGGGTCGAAGGCACTAGATTGCGCTCAATATGAAGAAGTTTCTATTTTGTGTCCCTTTTTGGATCCTACTAGGGCATGTGGTGTGCAGACAGGGATTGATGGTAGACCCCACGAAGATCGTGGTGATAATCAACTTGGAGGTGCCAAGGAATGTCAAACAACTATGTGCAACCTTGGGGCATATTGGATACTATAGGAAGTTCATCAAGAGCTATGCCCATATCACCACGCCCATGGATAAGTTGTTGAAAAGGGATGCTACATTCTGTTGGAATGATGAATGCCAGAAGAGTTTGGATGTGCTAAATGAGAAAATGGTCACCACACTAATCCTAGTATTTTTAGATAAGAAGAAGGAATTTCATGTGCACATGGACGCCTCATGTATCGTGATGGGGGTCATGCTGACATGGGAAGGCGAGGGGGAATTGGACCATGTTATAGCATTTGCGAGCAAGAAGTTGTCCAAGTGTTAGACAACAAAATGACCTCCTCATCATCTTAGAGGGGAAAGACATGATAACTGAAGCAAAGACCAAGATCACATGCCTTGTTTCGACACTAACGCTGGCTATACACTGACTACTTGCTTTATAAAGCTTCTCTCTAAGCCTAAGGGAGCGTTAGTGACTCTACTAACTCTAGTTGTTAGTTAGGGAACAACATTAGTGGATCCTAATGAGCATCTAGAGGTCAAAGGAGTGAATTGACTCATAAATATATCTATATTCCCTCCTAAATCTACTTAGAAAAGCAAGGAAACATCTCAAGTAAAACCTATTTGTAGGATTTCTAAATCCTAATGAAGGAGGCAAATGGGATAGAGCTGAAAAACATGGCAACATCATTGCTTTTACCCTAAGAGACTCATAGAGGAATTTGGAAACCCTAACTCAATTACTACATAAGCAAAGCTAGGTCTATGGTGATAGAGGTTAGATCATTTGAAAGGATAGCTTACTTGATTGTTGAGCATAATCTCAAATCTAAGCATAAGAAGTTGGTAAGAAGGGAGAGAGAGAGAGAATTTGGAGGGGTAAGGGAAGGTTGATGCAACAGATGGTTGTAATCACTCTTTCAACATTAAAATATAACTGCAGTTGTATTGTCTACTCTGTGGTGTTGGTACTATCATTCATTTGTTTGTTTGTCTAATACCTTTTAGCATGGGTAGCTTAGTTATGTGTAACTAGATGTATTTTATGTATTCATGTATTAGTTATCAAGGTTCTATGTTGTGATTATGCTTGTCTCTTCTATGTGCAGGACTTGATCTATGGCCGGTTCAGGGGACTTCCACCTAGCTGCATTGTGCTCTCCAGTAAATATACACAGAGGCTTGAGGTAATCCATCTGTTTTGCTTTGATAGTTAGTTAATGTTTATGGAAATGTATGTAACTTTGTGATGACTGCAGATAATCTTACAATCTGCCAAGGGTCCCCAGAAGACCCTTGATGGTATCTCCATTCTCCATACACCATGCATTTTATCCTATAGCAGAATTGGCGGCTCCGCTGGGAACTATACATCTAGTTCCCAGTTTACCCAGACAGTTCTCAGTTTCCTCCTCCTTCTAACACATCCCTATACTTCTACATTCCCTTTCTGACCCACCAAAACTTTTTTGCATTCTGCCTTCATATATTCAACCTTGAATCTGATCCTAAAGGCCCTGTTTTGAGCTCTTTTACCACACTAATGTAGGTTAGCAGACTAAATAGTGCTTTATAAAGCTCTGTGTCTGCACAAGAAAAGTGTTAATGGACCCAGTAACTCTCTGTGGCCACTTCTATAGAGCGTTAGTCCCCTAAATCTTGACATACAATCTGTAAACTCAAAAATATGGGAAGCTTGCTCATGGAATGAAGGGGATCTGCGGTTGCATTTTGTTAGCAAGATTGGTGTCCTAAAAGTTTTTTTTTTTAGGAAATAAGTTTTTTTCTTTCTTTCTTAAATAGTTTTTATCAAAGAAAAATCAACAATTTTTTATTCATACTTTTACTTAGCTGGTTACAATTTGCTTTATTTTGGTTTCAAATAGTTGTTATAAAGCATTGGAAATATTTATGTTGGTTATGCGTGTGTTATAATGACTGGGATGCATGGAACAAATATGAATATGTGAAAGACTCTTACGTGTAGAATACAACTTGTTTCATCGAATTGAATATTTTTTTTTAAGAATTGTCTTTTGCATGATTTTTGAGTCAAAGTCCCATCACATTTCATACGTCAACTCCCCTATTGAAGACACTAAAAAATTACACATAAAATTTACCTAAAATCAATCAGTAACTCTTTATTGAGCAAACAAACATTATTTCAGGCAAGGATCTTGGGATAGGCAGTGTGAGTAAACTGCCCAAGATTAGAAACCAAAACTAGTGTCATTAAAAGAGAGAAAGTTCCTTCTGCACTCATACTACTGGGACCACTCCAGTCAAAGCAGAGCTAAATACGAGACAACATCGGACTGTGAGTGAAGGTAGCTCGCCTTCACTTGCAATTACTTTGGGTATTTTGTGTATTGGGGATCCCTTCGAGGATTTCGGAGCTGAGTTGGGGACTCAGGTATCCTGCCCACACAACATACTGTTTGTGACTATGTCCCCCTTAGTAGTGTCTGTGATCTGAGGTATCCTTAGTGGCCAAAATTTTAGGGACTTACACAAGGTGACTGGGGCGGGATGCCTTGGTACCTAACATAGATGGACCTACTCTGTCTTCAATTTTTGGGAGGGTTCTCGTCTTCACAAGAGTACTTGGCCCCTCAATCTGAGGTTCAGGCGAAGCTCTAGAGTAACCGTAATTGTACATTTGGCTAACCCTCTTTGTTATTCATTGTGACACTAGGTTTCATCTCCAGCGATCAGTGCTTACTAGACAGGGTCATTTCCCTCTGTTTGCTGATTGATCAACTTACTGTATTTTTTATATTTTTTAGGTACCCGAGTATTATCATTTAGACTTTAACAAATATCATGATAAAATTTATTGATAAAAATTAATGGTCACCGTGGCTACATCTGACCCTAGTTGTCAATCTAGATGACTATTAGGACTTGCTCCACTCATTGTGGAAGATCCACTGAGCTCTAGTGAACTGGATTCCCCATCTTTGGGAAATCAGTCTCCTAGATCTCACACAGAATCTGTTTGGACAACCGACGATTCAAGTTTTCCAGAGGATTTATTTACTGCAGGATTTCTTCCTCCCTTTAACCCTCCGCTCACGAATCCGTTGGCCCAGTCTTGGTTCCCGTGGCACCTGTACTCCCTATTGCTTTAGTTGGAACATTTCCATCCATCCCATCGACAACTAACGGGTCGTGGAACTTTGTGGACGCTTTTGGTCCCCCACCACTTCCCAGTTGACAGTCACCACCACACCATTGATGGCGAACCTTGCTATCCCGTTTTTCCCAGGTACAAACCCTCACATGACACCTTCCATGAGTGGAACCTAGCTTATGTTGGGTTCCACCCCTTTAGTGTCAAACTTTATACCTTCGACAAGTGCTACATACAACGCTCCTTATAACGCTCAATATAGCATGTTTAGTGCAGGTCCCCTCAACAAACAATATGGTTGGCATCCATTGTACAGTTCAAACCCCCAGATTGAAGTATCTGGGGGCACTCCCAATATGCATATACGGTTGGGAACATAATAGTTCCCCCTCCATTTTCAGGCATGCATGGTTAGTCACTGATTGACAAGAGCACCCCTTATGTCAATCAAGGACATATGGTTAGTTCTATGGCAGGTGGGAATCCTCAAGGAGGTCCCAACCAATCCATGGGGGCACCCTACTCATGAATTCAAATGAGTCAAGGGGGCACTACTTATCCTGGGGGAAATTCTATACCCCAGCATCACAATCCCCATCGAAATCTACACTACAACGCCATACCCCAAGGCAACTACTATACCACACATCCTATGTATAATATTGGGACTCAAACAATGGGAGGACCACAAGGATCCTCAAGTCATATGTCATCGCCTTGGTTTGAGTTGGGGGCACCACACACTCTGCCTTTCTTAGCAACGTTGGACATCCCCAACTTGTACAAAATTACAAATGACCCCATCTATCGTAACTTACCTTGGCCTTCAATCCCACATAAAATACCAACAGACATCCCCGAGTTCGAAGGGAAGCAAGGGGAGGATCCGGACACCCTGTTACACTAAAAAATGTCACCATGACCACTTACAGTTAGTATGGCTCAAATCAACAGTCATGCTACCCTCTTAGGCAAGTCTTATGCCTCTGCTATCCATCTCAAACTCAAAGAAGAGAGAAAGTCTTGTCAAAAATATGTTTATCTCTGGGGTCGCAGGTTCTCTCTAGCCTTACCTGCGGGGACGCTCACAATGTTCACAAAAGTTGCGTCCTTGGACGCTCTGTATGTTAAGGGACAGGTGCGTCCTTCTGTAAAAGGCAAAATGCGCGAGTTTCATCTTAAAAAGTTACTTGTGGTTACTTCTAGAACTTTCTAGAGGTCGGTTTGATGAATTGGATGCGCCTCCAGTTGGTTCATGTATCTCTATTAAGGAGGAACTTATCCCATCAATAAGGGAGCTATCCCACCCAAAGGGGGGGATTATCCCATTGATGGTGGACCTGAATAACCTCTTTACAGCACTATAAATAAAGACATTGAGCCAGAGGGAGGGGAGGTTGGAGCTATACATTTTCTTTGGGTAAATGCTGCAGGAATTAGGACTCCCATTTAGAACCTTGTGAGGAGAGATTGTCTTTGCTTGATTCTACTTGGAAGTGGGTGAGCTTTGTCAAAGTAGAGGAAAACCCTTGATGGACCCTGGGAGGAACTTGCACAACACCAAGGCCAGGTTGTAAGAGTTTCTTTGTTTCGTTATTAATACAAACTGGTTTATTTTTCTCAATAGCTTGTGTTAATGAGTTATTTCATGTGTTCCTTGGTCTGCATGTTGAATATATGTTTTATTATATGAAATGCAAGTGCTTGGTAATTGTTTGATTGTTTGTGGTTGCAGGAATTGACTTGAAGGAGGAGCTCATCCGGATCGGCAAGGACGGACTACAACAACAGCGTTTTGGAATAAGGTAAGCCTAAACACTTGTAGTTTTCATGTTTTAAAAGGTATATTTAGAGAAAGATCATTCCATTTTGTCTTGTTTGTCGCTAGAGAGTTTAGACTCCTAGGGAGGTCAGTTGTGTCCGCACAAACGACTTTTTCCGCCACGACAAATTGGCGACTCCGCTGGGGAATCCATTAATGAGAGAGTCTTTTCCTTTGTGTGAACTTTGCTCTGTGAAAATCACTTTTATTTTCTGGTTTTTGACTGTGAGAATTAGTATTTGGGTGGCTTAGCTTTAGATTTAGTTAGATTTGGTTTTTCTCAACTTTTCCAGAAGGACGCACCCTCTGAGTACTGCACAGTGCGTCTTTGGACGCGCTGTTGCCGTTTGCACAGAGCGGGCCCACACCTGTTATAACGCGTTGCCTGCGTCTTCCTGTAAAATTTAGGAAAATTCCATTTTTTGCTTTAATTGCTTTTAGATTTTGATTTTTCTTAGTGTTTTCTACCCAGATCCTTTAGTACCCTGTCAAGAATTTTCACCTGAACTTGTTTTGTGAGCTTTGAGTGTTTTAGTGGATTTCAACGAAGTTTAGGCCTAGGGTTTGATTTTTCAATAGGTCCTGTAGTGACTTTGACAGTAGAAAGTTGTCCAGCCTTAGATCTCTCTGGTTAGTCAGCCTTCTTAGAAGTCGGGCCTGTCGTAAAGTCTCCTTGTGTGAGCAGCTTGCCATTTAAGTTGTTTTGGGTCAAATTTCGAATTACTTGTTTATAAAGTGTTGATTTCCATTTTACAAAAGAACAAAAAGATTAGAGTTTTGTTTTGGCTAGTTTTTGGTTCTGCAATAAGCTAGTCCTTGATTTGATTGTGATCAAGTAAAACACCTTAGAATAATCATTGTTGGTTTTGGCCTCGTTAAGATTGCTTAGAGTAAATTTACCTTTTAGTTTGCTTATGAGTGAATTTTCATAGATTTTAATAGTTGTTAAGATTGATTTTTGGTTATATTAGATTTATTTGCTTTATTAAAAGAAAAATACAAAAACATCTTCTTTAAAAGTCTTGTTTCAAGTAGCTTTTTGTTTTTGAAAGAGAAAAAGAGTTTTTTCGTGCATGTAAAGAGCGGTCATGTTTTTTTATGCTTGGAAAAGACAAACGAATTGTTTCTTTGATTGTCTTCAATTAAGAAGTTGCTTTTATAAAGATTGCATTCTCTCAACTTTTTAGTTAAGCAATTCATCGAAAAAGTAAAGTAGTGGGTAAATCATCCTAGGTGCATTTTGTAGTGGTTTCGAGTCGAGTCAACACACCACTGGTTTCACTTCCATCACCTTTTGACTTAAGAAACAACCTTAAAAGTAACGCTTAAATTAAAATCAATCTAGTAATTTTTATTTTTCTAGGGCTCTGAAACACCAACATAGCTTAGGCTAGGGTCTTGGAGTAGGTGAGTACTTAACTCTCCAAGACTACAAAACCAAACAGATAGTTTATCTTGAGTAGATTAAATCCAATTGTTTCAGTTATACTCTGGGAAAGCTCCTCTTAAAGGAGAAGCACGAGCTCGTGTCCGAACCAGTGAGGGGATCATTCCTCCCTCGTTGGGAACGACGCCAGACAGTACGTATTACAAACGGTAAACCTCGGATTAACCATTGTCGAGGAGCCAGGGGTCACTTATCGGTAAACCTTGGATTATTGTCAAGGAGCCGGTAAGGGGATTGAGCTTGTTACTCTGCCCTTGCGTGCTGTCGGAGTTTAGACTGTTCCCCCAGGTGTAATTGTTGTGATTGGTAACTTTAGTGACCATAATCTTTAGGGTTCTACCGAGGTGACGGTGGAGGGAAGGTCCCACTGTACCTGGAGCAGACGTCGGTTATACTCACTTGGATTTTTCGGGGGGTTCACTTCACTTCGAGACGGTTAAAGTGGAGGAACTTGTGCCGGTCTATTCATTAAGCAGGTTGCCGGGGTAACTGTTCCACCCGCCATTTCTGTACTGAATCCTGCGAGGTTGGGCCTAATCACCAACTAGCGCTTTTGGTCCGGAAGACTACTGTTTGTGTGTGGTTTGACGCTCTAGATTATTTAGGCGTGTGCTTCAAATTTGTTTGCTTCTTTAGAAGACTTTAGGTGGTTTGATTTGAAATTTTTACTTTGTTTTCGTGTGTTGTAGTTAAAAATCTTTAATTGTGGCGGAATTACCGAGACAGTCCCGTAGACTTCGGGGCCAGTCTCCTGAAGTTGTTTCTGTGGCCGAATTGTTGAGAAGATCCCGTAGACTTAGGGGATCCCCTCCTCGAGACGACCCGGGTAATTTAGAAGGGTTAAAGGTCCTTGTAACTCCTCCTAGTGGCAGTAGAGTAGGTTCACCTGAAGAAGGAGAATCTTCCTTGGTAGTCCATCCAGATTACCAAAGTTTAGAAACAGGTTACAATCCCGAAACTGTTACAGTTTCCGAGCTTGCTGGTAGTTTTTCATCTGCCAGTGAAACAGGCGAAGAACCTGAAATTTCTGAACCTGTTACTCCAACTTCTAGTGTCCCTGATTCACCGAGAATAGAAAGAATTATCACCGAAAATCTACCTTCTGGTTTGATTGCTATAGAAGAACTTGCTCCAGAAGAAGATATAGGTGTCTCTCACCTTGAAGGTCAACTTACTATTGATCTAAGGGAGCGTGAATCCATCTTTTACAGTCCTCCTAGAAGTACTTCTTGGTACCTTGCGTTAACCAATTTTTTAGACAACTCAGTCGGTTTTTCCACACCTCGTACTCCTTTTCCACCTGGAGGTATTCATACTCCTGTAAATATGTCTGGTCAGTCGTCCGTGTTTACACAAAGTCCTGAATCTTTTTTACACGGCGGTCCTTCTGTTCCCACTGGGTATCAGTCACTTTCTGGTACCTTTGCGGGGGCATCTCCTCAACCCATTGATCATGGGTTATTTGCTGGAAACAGTGGTAATATACCATTGGGTGTAGGAGACATTTACATGATGTCAGGTTCAGTTCCCGTTTCCCAACCTCAAGGTGGCCAATTACCGCCTGGGGGGCAACCGCAGTTAACGCCTGGGGGGCAACCTCAAGGTACACAAATCGTGTCTGGGGGGCAACCTCAAAGTCAGTATGTACCTATGGTGCAATACTTGCCTCAAGGTCAACCTCAGCCTCAATATGTACCCCAAGGTCAACCTCAGTATCAATATCAACCTCAAGGATGGCAACCTCAAGGGTATCAACCCCAAGGTTATCAACCTCAAGGGTACCAACCTCAAGGTCAAGGTCAACCCCAGTATCAGTATTTACCTCAAGGTTATCAACCTCAAGGTCAATACTCAAGTCAAGGTTATCAACCGCCTCAAGGTCAGTCATATGTTCCAAGTATGGGAACTGCACCTTACAATTATCAATCCTACCCTCAATCTGGTTATGGATCTCAGTACCCTCAACCTGTTACGGGTCAGTACCCTGGAATGTTAGTGTGGGATCCCTCACAGGGTCAACAGGTGTTGCAGCCAAGTGTACAGATGGTTCCTCAAGCTGGACAACCCGTAGTTTCTGGTCCAACCCAGCAACCGCAACCCGTCCAGCCAAATGTTCAAACCTCTGTAGCTTCGGTAGTTACTCAGCCGTCAATTGCACCTAGTACTCCATCTCAAACGGCTGCTGCAACTATCGCTACATCTACCATACTTACTTCTGGAGTATCGACGGCTCCAGTTTCTACTGTCCCTGTTACCACACCTCAGACATCTTTACCGTTGTCTGGATCTACGATTCAAACCACGGTCCAGATGCCTGTAGGTCAGCCTGGTATAAGTACGGTTGTGACTACTCAACCTCAATTTGTTCAACCTCCGTACCAGGGACAGTACCAACCTGGGCAAGCTGTCCAACAACCGGTTTACCAGTATCAACCGTATCCTGGGTACACTTATCAACAACCTCAACAACCCCAGTACGGTCCGGTTAATCCTGGTTTTCCAGGAGGATATAATATCCCAAATGCGACTCCTGTTCCTAGTTATCCTGGATATCCTCCTCCTGGGGCTGGTATTGTGACCCAGAGTTTTAGAGATCCTAACCGGCAGTTACCGTTTATTGCAACTTTGGATTTACCCGACTTGACGCGCCTAACGAACGATCCAATTCAATATCTTCAGTTCTGGCCGCCAATGCCAAATAAGTTGCCCAGTGATATACCCAAGTTCGAAGGTAAGTCTGGAGAGGATCCGTCCAATCATGTGATGACTTACCACCTCTGGTGTGCTTCGAATTCTATCTCAGATGATTCCATCCGCTTACGTCTTTTCCAGCGTACACTCATTGGTCTCGCGGCCAAGTGGTACATTGAGTTACCACGGGCCTCTTTTTACAACTTTAGCCAGTTAGCTACCTCGTTCTTAACTCACTTTCAGTTGCCGGTCAGATACGATAACGGCACGGAGTTATTAACTTCACTAAAACAATCGACGTCCACGTATATTTCTGATCACATTCATGAGTGGAGACGTCGAAGGCGATTAGTGAAAGTTTTTATCCCGGACCAAATCTTAGCTGAATGGTTTGTCAAATCATTATTACCGAAGATTACTGAAGATGTAGCTAAGGCCGGAGTAGTTACTGAGGAGCAAGTCATTGCTCAGGCACAATACCTTGACTTAGTTTACACTCAGTCGGGTACGTTACACGAGAAGATTCCGGATCTTCCAAAGTCGAATCAAATCGCTGCTGCTCCTTCGGGATCTCATGCCGCTGATGGTATGATTGGTATCGTGACTACGAAGAGCAAGAAGAAGTCTTCCAAGGCTTCAACTACTCCAATTATCACTTTGCCTGATTCTCCGACAGGAGAGTCTTCTCCTGAACTCACCGCCGACATTCACGCTGTAGAGTCATCTACGGCCAAACCAAAAAACGGTGGAAAGAAGAAAGGAAAGAAGAAGGCTAAAGCAGACAAGGCTCCAAAGGAGAAAACTGAAAAGTCGGAAACCAATGACGAAAAACGCAAACCTCGATATCCTTGTCTTATTTGTGAAGAGGATCATTTTACGAGAGATTGCCCTCATCGGGCCGAGGTTGTAAAAATAGTCAAAGGTTCTCCCACTCCTGCTGTGTTAAAGAATCCATTTCCAGAGCAGGAGAATAAGATGATAGGTTCTTCTTCGAATGCCAGTGAAGAACCCATTTTGATGATGTCTCATGTGAGGATTGCGACTCGATCGCAAGATTATGGTAGTAAGGCTCCTGTTGATGGCAAGGAAGCAGAATCTTCTCACTCTAACCCATCAACCTCAGCTCCTGGTTCCGATCCACTACAGATCGAAAAACCTAACCCAGACTTAGTGATTAAGCCGCCCGCCAAGGGTGTACTTCGAAGGTCTGCTTTCAATCCACATGCGAGAGCAGCCCAGAATTACAACATTGTTGAGGACTTAGCTGTTTCACCTTCAGCAATGTCGGCACTCGAAGTGCTGCAATCATGCCCAGCACAACGGAAATTGCTTTTGTCGGCTATCGGAGCTGTCGATGTTCAGGACCCGAACCTAATGATCTTTGATCTAGAAAATAGTACACCACGTCTCCCCCATCAAATGGCTTTCCAAATTCCAGTGATAGTCAAAAACAGGCCTATTCATCGGACTGTGATTGATGAGGGAGCTTCTACGTGTATTATGTCGATTCAATGTTGGAGATCGCTTGGTTCTCCTTCGTTGAACCAATCCCCCACCATCCTTAAGGCCTTTGATGGCCGTGGGTTCCGTCCGTTTGGTATTCTACAAGAATTGCCTATAGGGGTTGAAGGTAAAACCGTTAGTCTGGATGTGGAAGTGGTTGATGCCCCTCTAGACTACAACCTTCTTTTGGGTCGAAGTTGGTCATATGCTATGACAGCGGTCGTTTCATCGGTCTTCAGAGTAATTAAGTTTCCACATAACGGTAAGATCGTGACTATTGATCAGCTGACATACTTTTCATCCGACCCAGCCTCTTCAGAAAGTATCCAGCATGTTGGTAAAACGACAATCCCTTATAGGGACGTTGGTGTAGGTTTAGTTAAGGATTCCGGTTTACTGGGAACTTTTCCTCTCCCTCCACTCAGCGCAGATCCTTCGTTTGCAACCATTCATATGATTACATCAGAAAACATTATTTATGATGATCCTTGGTTCGTCCCATCTGACTCTGAGATAGACTCACTCGGTGATGTTATGCCTTTGAGTCCATATGAAATTGCTTATGAAGCTCTCATGTCTTTTACTGACTTTCATTCAACCGAAGTCGACCAAATGAATGTGGTCAGTGAAGAGTCACTTTTCACCTCACCCTTAGAACGGATAACGTTTCCCGAAGTCGTGTCATCTGACGAACAACTTCGCGAAATCCTAAGTGTAGACGATCTACCATGGGAAGATCTCCATCACAGATCTTCGTTTTTACCTAAGGATGATGCATTTGAAAATGATTTTTCATCTATCTTTACCGCTGAATATGTCAAAGACGCTCAGGATCCAACGAAACATTCTGATTCAGAGTTGAATTTAGGGAATATTTCTCGTACTATTCCCATTGATATTTCAGTGAAGCCCGGAATCGAGGAAAACATTCATATAGGTGCCGCATGTACTGAAGAAGAAATCCAAACTTACAAGGCCCTATTCCAAGAATTCCGCGACGTGTTTGCCTGGTCTTACGAGGAAATGCCGGGAATTGATCCTGCCATTGTTGTTCATGAAATAAAGACCTACCCGGATGCTAAACCCGTCCGGCAACGGTTGCGTCAAATTCACCCTCGAAAAGCGGCTGCGATTAAAGCAGAAGTCGAAAAGCTGTTGAAAGCAGGTTTCATTTATCCGATCCCGTTAACGGATTGGGTATCGAATATTGTTCCGGTCAATAAGAAACAAGGAACAATAAGAATCTGTATCGACTATAGGGATATAAATCGAGCTTGTCCAAAAGACAACTATCCTACGCCTTATATCGATCAAATTATTGATGATTGTGCCGGAAGTGAAATGTTTTCCTTCATGGATGGTTTTTCGGGCTATAATCAAATCAATATTCTACCTGCCGACCAACCAAAAACGGCATTCATTTGTCCATGGGGGACATTTGCTTATTGCAAGTTACCTTTTGGGCTTAAGAATGCCGGGGCCACTTTTCAACGGGCGATGTCTTATGCATTTCATGATATCAAGCACATTGTGCAACCCTATCTCGATGATTTGCCTGCTCATTCTTTACATCGAGCTGATCACCTTGTCCACCTACGAGCAATCTTTATGAGGTGTAGGCATTATCGAATTCGGTTGAATCCCCACAAGTGTGTTTTCTGTATAGAAACAGGTCGATTGCTGGGATTTGTTGTTTCAAAAGCCGGCATTCGCGTCGATCCCTCGAAAGTCGAGGCTATCATCAAATTGCCTCCTCCTTCGAGTTTGCGCCAACTCCAAAGTTTGCAAGGGAAAGCGAACTTTTTACGCCGATTCATCCCAAACTACGCCGAGGTCACTAAAGGTTTTACACGGTTGTTGAAACAGAATGCACAATTCTTTTGGGACGAGATTGCCCAACAATCTTTTGATGCACTTAAACACGCGTTGACCCATGCACCGTTATTGCATCCTCCCAACTACAACCAAGACTACTTCTTATACCTCGCAGCTTCGCATTCCACCATTGGAATGGTGTTAGTTCAAGAAGATGAATTCGGAGCAGAGCATGTGATATATTATCTTAGTAGGACCTTGAATCCAACTGAGCTAAAATATTCGCATGTGGAGAAATTGGCCCTGGCAGCCGTTCAAGCTGTCCAGCGTTTTCGTCACTACATTCTTCTCCGCAAAACTACAGTTATTTCGGATTGCAACCCTATGATTTATATTTTGACAAAACAACTGCTAGGGGGCAAGTACTCTAAATGGATTGTCATCCTGCAAGAGTTCGACTTGGAGTTCGAGAAGTCCAAGTCTAAGAAATCCTTAGTTTTTGCGGAATTGATGTGTGATTTCCCGAGTGCTGACACAGAGACTGTGGCAGAGGAGTCCATTGCGGACGAATCTTTGTTTCTTATCAGTACTGTAGATCCGTGGTACGGGGATATAATCATTTATCTCCAAACCCAAACCTTTCGGCCTGAAGCTTCCAAAGCGGAACGTCGAAAAATTCGGTTTCAATCCCAGCCATACAAAATTATTGGAGATACACTTTATCGCCGGGGGGCAGACTTAGTTTTTCGACGTTGTTTAACTCACGAAGAGGCTGAGAGGGTTTTGAATGATTGTCACTCTGGAGCATGTGGCGGTCATATGTCTGGGTATGCCACAGCTCAGAAGGTGTTGCGCGCTGGCTATTTCTGGCCGTCTATGTTTAAAGATTGTATCATTGCAGTCAGGAAGTGCCACAACTGTCAAGTGTTTGATCGCAAGATGCGCGCTCCACCTGCTCCTCTCCACCCTATAATTGCCGTTGGTCCATTCGCCAAATGGGGTATCGACTTTATTACTTGTAACCCTCACTCGGCCGGGGGGCATGCGTATATCATCCTTGCGGTTGATTATTTTACTAAGTGGGCCGAGGCGATGCCTACATTCGACGCAAGCGGCAAAACAGCTGCAGTTTTCGTATTCAATCATATCATAACTAGGTTTGGTGTCCCACAAGCAATCATTACTGACCATGGGAGCCATTTTCGAAACGTCATGATGACTGAGCTTACAAGCCAGCTTGGTTTGCGCCACGATAGCTCTACTCCTTATTATCCGCAAGCCAACGGTTTGGTTGAGTCTATCAACAAAGTTCTAGTTACCATGATCCGACGAACCATTGGTGTTCATCGGTCAAATTGGCACAACATGTTATTTTCAGCGCTATGGGCATACCGAACCTCAGTGAAAAATTCAACAGGGTTCACTCCTTTCCAGCTAGTTTATGGCTTAGAAGCTGTGTTACCCATTGAATGCGAAATCCCATCACTTCAAATGGCTGTCGAATTACTTCCAGCTACTTCCGAAGAGGAGAAACGTTTATTGTACTTGGCTAAATTAGATGAGACTCGACGTGACGCTACATTGGCAATCGAGACTCACGCGAAACGAATGAAAGCTCAGTATGATAGAAATGTAACCCCTCGAAGTTTTTCGGAAGGAGACCTAGTACTATTATATGATCAAGCTAACGATAAGCTAGGTGCCGGAAAATTCGTTCCCATGTGGCATGGGCCCTACATTGTAAAGCGAAAGCTAGCAAAAGGGGCTTATGAGCTAGTTGACTTTGATGGGGACTCTTTGGGTAAACCCAGAAATGGACTTTACCTAAAGAGGTATTATGCTTAAATGATGGGAATGGAGAAATTTTTAGATAGGTTAGATTTTCTTTCTAGCTAGCAAGTGTGTTAGTTTAGTCAGTGTGCTTAGCTTAGAGAGTGTGGTTTTTCGTCGTTATTCTGGCTTATCTTGGTTTTACTCTTGATATTGCAGATGTCGACGCCTCTCCAAACATACATTGGATTTGCTGATGGTGCTTGTCGTAGTACACGGAACATCTCTTCCGCAGCTTGGGTTATCTATTCGCCCTCTGACGAGTTAGTTTCTATGCATGGGGTAAGCCTCGGTCAAACAACGAACAACATTGCAGAATACAGTGCAGTGATTGAATTATTATCCGAATCTATTTCATTTGGAATTCGACGTTTGACAGTGAGGTTAGATTCTGAACTTGTTGTATTACAGCTTAATAGAGTTTATGCCATTAGGAATCCTGTGTTATTAAGGTTGTTTTTGAGAGTGCGTCTCTTGGAACGTGAATTTGATTACATTGAATATCAACATATTCCAAGGTCTTTGAATACATTAGCAGATGCAATTGCTTCTCGAATGTTGGACAGACATTTACGATAATCATGCAAGTAAATTTAAAAACATTTCATCACATATGTTAAACAAGATAAGCCGGTAATAGTGATATATATAGATAGAAGTGTGTCAAAAAATATATACATCGTCTTCGATCATAGGTTGAAAACACCTTATGATCGGCAAAATGATAATACAAAAAGTCAAAATGTCACATGTGACTACAAAAGTGACTAGTCAATCACTGGTGGTGCTCTCTGTATGACACCACTGCGCGGGCTACCTTACGCAAAAATCTCCTAAACGGTCCAGGGACCGCGACTACGAAGCGCTGAAGCCGGGTAGGAATGTCATCCATAGTAGTCTCAGGTATATCTGCCGTGAGACGCTCTAGATCATGCTCCAACTCAGCTAGTACTTCTGCAGCCGCGTCCTGTGGGGCCGGTACCGGTGCAGCTGGATGTAGTCTATCAAAAGGCCGGAGGTTGGCTGGACGCTGTGGACCAACATCTGCATTTTGAAAATTTTACTGTTAGTTTTGAGACGATATATATGAAAAATAAAAAAATACATATTTAGAGAACTTGTGAAAATAAAAGTACCTCTGTCATCCCATTGTTCTCCCGGTGGAAGAACCATGTCCGGATCACCTCTAAAATCCACTCCGGCATACGGAAAGTCCTGTATCGAAAAAACCTGGTCCTCTAACCAGTGAAAGTAACTATCTGAGAATCGAACCACTGTCGCACCCTCGTCAGGATGCCGGGCCATCACCGCAACCCATCGTATCAGCTTTGGCTCCCGAGGACCCAAGATATCAACAGTGAGTTGCTGAGGGATCAGCATTGGAACTCTCTCCAAGGCAAAGCTCACGACTAGAGGCCCATATCCAAAAGTCTTTAGTCGTCCGTTCTTTGCCTTGGTCAGTTGGCTCTTCATATGAGCCGACACAGCTTCACACCAGTTGAAAATGGTGCCTTGGTAACAGTCAATTGCCATCCGCATTTGGGATCCGGAAGCAATGTGTAAAGCGGCCGCGCCGCAAATTCTGGTAACCGTGAACGCTATGACTTTGAGTTCCGGCAGAGTGATGTGTTTTATCTCTATGCCTTTCGAATGGTGAGCCCCAGGTGTGCACCACTCGTCGCGGAGACTATCAAGGGATTGGCCACCCGGCCTAGTCCCCGCAAGACTGAGTTGCTCACCTCTGTTCGGCAAGCCAGTGAGAAAGTATACATCCGAGGGCTCTATCTCGAGCTGGTGCCCTCCTATGTAAAAGCATTGTTCTTGAACGTTCCATCGCTCAACCAGCCATTCCAAGAATCTTACCTGGCCCCTCATGCCCGGTATGGTCCAATATTTGTATAATCCGCATGCTCTTAGGGCATCCAGGGAAGGTTGATGATTTATTGCAACTTCATCATCCTCTACATGCTCTCTTTCTCTCCAATCTAACATGGTTAATACCCTGCACATCAAAAATAGCAATTAGAAATTGATTTGGGAATTTTTGGTGGTTTTTTGAGGGAGTTGGGGTTTTGAAATGCGCACTTCTCGGAAGACGCACCCCGGCTTTGTAGCACAGGGCGCCCGGACGCGGCTGGCCTGAAGGCGGGCCGCGTCTTCCGACCTTTTTCCCGTATGAGAAAAAGTCGGGGGACGCGGGTCACCCGAAGGGCACCCGCGTCCGCCGAGAGGCGCATTCCAAAACCAAAACCCCCCCAAAAAATGAAACTAAGACCTAAAAATTGATTCTAAACGGATAGAAATGCAGAGTAGGATGTGTAAAATACCTGGATAAGACGGCGTTCGATTCCGACGGTCGGATTTTCCGCAGCGACCACGGGAAGTTTCTTGTCAAAAGCTCCTTTTTCAACCTCAACAGTGAAACGGTAAAAATGACATGGTAAAAGGTCTTTTTATAGGTTTTTTTGATGAATTAGTTCATTTTTTACCATGAAAAGATGTTTTTCGATGTATTTTTGCCTATTTTAAACAGGTATGAGTAATGTGTTGCTTTTGTGCAGGACAAAGGGGTTTCGAGGGAAATTGTAATTTTTCACAAACAAAAATATCAGAGTCATCTTTTAAGCCCTTTTCTGACTCCTAAAACATGAAAAGATCGCCGAGCGTTTCTTTTACACTCGTTAAAACGGAATTAAAAGACGGTCCCCTTTTAGCTCTTTTCTGACCGCAAAATCAGGAAAAGATTGCCGGGTTTTTGTCGTTTCGAACTCGATAAGGAAATAAAACGACGTGTCCTTGATCGCTTTTTACTTTTCAGGTCAACGACACTATTATGAAAGTACTCCTTGGTCGCAAGATCAAGCGGTTCCCCCAGGTATTATTTTATACTTTTTCGGGCCTGAGGGACACAAATGTACGAAAAAGTTCAACGTGGAGTCTCCTTTTGTTTTTTCAGACTCTCTAAAAATGAAAAACGCCGAGTTTCTCCTATACTGGGCTCGTTAAACTTTTACAGTAAAGGACCTGTTCAATTACAAACAGGAACGAACCACTCCTTCCTAGGGTTCGAATTTAAACTAGGTTGGACTCGTCCGAAGGATGAGCTTATAATCAAGCATATGTTATCCTCCTCAAGCTTGTTAAAAATAAAGAGGTACTTGCCAGAAATGGTGGGGGAAAAGAGAGAAGAATGAACCTGTTTGTTACCTTTTGTCTCAAAAGAAACTTTATTACCACTCTTGAACACGACATTTTTCATTCACCTGGGTTGGGAAATCTTTTACCTCACAGTTGACCAAACCACTTTGAAAGTCTTTAACCGGGTTCCGGGGATTAACTTTGAGTTATTCGTCACCAAGCCATCTGTCGTGTCGTTATGTGTTCAAGAGGTCTGCAAGCAAAACTTTCATCTGCAAAATACTTGTCATCCATTTGACCATCCCTGAGTCAGTCCTTACAGCAACATTTCTTCAACTTGAACAATGATTTCGCGTTGCGGGCTTGCCTGCAACGGGTCGCTTTCTATCGACATCGACACATTATCTAGAAAGATGACTTAGAAATCGACAGTACCTTGAAGTCTGCATGCATCAATGGCAGGTTTCTCGCCTTTGACGACAGTTTACATCATTGACTTTCGATCAAAGGATTCCGTGAAGTGTTCGACATCAAAACATCTATTCACATTTCACGGGTTGTGCTTGGTACTTTGAGAACCATTGACATTACTGGTGGTCTCTCTCACGCTTGTTAACAGTTTACATCATCGACTGGTAATCAAGTGGTTTCTAACATGTTCGACATCGAATCATTTAATCACATGGCTAGAATCGTACCAATTCGGGAAGTAGAAGTGAAGACCCTGGATCTAGTTTCTACCATCCAGGCTGCGAGGAGTTTTGTATTCATTATCTATGTAGACTAATCATAAACAGATGGCTGCGTCCATACTATGTCTACAAAAGTCTATAAAAATGATGTATTGCAAGATCATTCCTGTATCAGAATAGTTAGTCCATTAGTTAAAGTTTTGAATCTGAGTATGAGAATGCCTACCTCAGTGATGATATAATCTTATACATGTATTTTGTGTTGAAAATTGCAGGTTCCAACCAGGTCATCCACAAGACAATCCTTGAAATGATAAAGCGCTTCACCCTTCCTAGAATTACAAAACCCTAATCTATTCCAGGCTTCGCACTTTAGGGGGCAATCTGTTACACTAAAAAATGTCACCATGACCACTTACAGTTAGTATGGCTCAAATCAACAGTCATGCTACCCTCTTAGGCAAGTCTTATGCCTCTGCTATCCATCTCAAACTCAAAGAAGAGAGAAAGTCTTGTCAAAAATATGTTTATCTCTGGGGTCGCAGGTTCTCTCTAGCCTTACCTGCGGGGACGCTCACAATGTTCACAAAAGTTGCGTCCTTGGACGCTCTGTATGTTAAGGGACAGGTGCGTCCTTCTGTAAAAGGCAAAATGCGCGAGTTTCATCTTAAAAAGTTACTTGTGGTTACTTCTAGAACTTTCTAGAGGTCGGTTTGATGAATTGGATGCGCCTCCAGTTGGTTCATGTATCTCTATTAAGGAGGAACTTATCCCATCAATAAGGGAGCTATCCCACCCAAAGGGGGGGATTATCCCATTGATGGTGGACCTGAATAACCTCTTTACAGCACTATAAATAAAGACATTGAGCCAGAGGGAGGGGAGGTTGGAGCTATACATTTTCTTTGGGTAAATGCTGCAGGAATTAGGACTCCCATTTAGAACCTTGTGAGGAGAGATTGTCTTTGCTTGATTCTACTTGGAAGTGGGTGAGCTTTGTCAAAGTAGAGGAAAACCCTTGATGGACCCTGGGAGGAACTTGCACAACACCAAGGCCAGGTTGTAAGAGTTTCTTTGTTTCGTTATTAATACAAACTGGTTTATTTTTCTCAATAGCTTGTGTTAATGAGTTATTTCATGTGTTCCTTGGTCTGCATGTTGAATATATGTTTTATTATATGAAATGCAAGTGCTTGGTAATTGTTTGATTGTTTGTGGTTGCAGGAATTGACTTGAAGGAGGAGCTCATCCGGATCGGCAAGGACGGACTACAACAACAGCGTTTTGGAATAAGGTAAGCCTAAACACTTGTAGTTTTCATGTTTTAAAAGGTATATTTAGAGAAAGATCATTCCATTTTGTCTTGTTTGTCGCTAGAGAGTTTAGACTCCTAGGGAGGTCAGTTGTGTCCGCACAAACGACTTTTTCCGCCACGACACACCCATATCACCACCTATCATCTTTGGTGTGTTTCCAACTCCATGGTGGACGATAGTGTCCGGTTACATCTTTTTCCCTGCACCCTCACTTGAAACATAGCCAAGCGTTAAATTGAGTTACCACGCACGTCAGTAGATACATTCGACGCTCTAGAGATGGAATTCTTAAAGCACTTCTAGCTACCCATCTGCAATGAGACTGGGAAAAAGCTCCTCACTTCATTATTTCAGGATACCTCCACCCACATCTCTGATCATATACATGAATGGAGACATAGGCAGAGGTTAGTCAAAGCTCCCCTCCTAGACTATCTCTTAGCGGACTGGTTCTGCAAGTCCCTACTCCCTCAAATCACTAAGGATGTCGCCTTATGTGGTGCAGTCATAGAAGACCAATCCATACGTCATGCCCAACACTTAGATATAATATATTCACAGTCTGTCACTCTTTACAACATAATCCGCAATGCCCCTTGCAACTCCAATGCTTCTGCTACTCAGCACCCCAGAGCGCACACTAATGGGATTATCGGTGCAACCTACGGGACTGCTGTAAAACAACTTAGCGGTTACATTGCCCAGATGTCAGTGGACCCCTCTACCAAATCGACTGCTCTTGCTACCACCGTGATAAAATCTGTGCAGTCTACACAAAAACCAAATGGTAAGAACAATAAGAATAAGAATAAGAAAAAGACCGCTCCTTCTGAGGAGCAGTCAACAAAGCAATAAAACCCAAAGCAGAAGGCTGCTATGCCTCTTGATGATGGAAAGGATAAACATGCCAGATTCTCTTGAAAAATCTGTGTTGAAGACCACATGACCTATCGCTGCCCGCGTCTTCAAGAATGCATAAATTTCATTGATAAAAAGGATAATGGTAGGACCCCCGGTGTCCTTAATTATGTTTTTCCCACTCATCAGTAGCAACACCTCATTGCAAACCAATCCCAACCCCCACAAAGGGGCAATGTTGGTTCGCAAAATCCTTCAGCTGGTGAAGGATCTTCTACTATTTACACTTTTGAAACAATAGATCTACAAACAAGAGCCAAATCCTATGGAGCTCCTGTCACTCATGCAGAGGAACCTTCCTCAAGTCAAAACCCACCGCCACCAAATGATTTGCATATCGAAAGGCTGGTTGCTGACCTTGTGATTCGCCCCCCTAAAGGGGCACTTTGACACACAACACACAATACATCTACAGGTGCCGCCCAAAACTACAACATTGTAGAAGACTTGGCACAAGTGCCATTGGCTATGTCAGCGCTCGAAGTATTACAAACGTGTCTAGCACAAAGGAAAGCTTTGATTTTGGCTATTGGTGGTATCGACCCATAGGATTCAATGCTTGAAATTTCGACATGGAAAAGTGTAAACCTCCCCTTTCTCACCAGATTTCATTTCAGGTGAAAATCTTTTCGAAAGGTAAAGGTATAAATAGAATTGTCACTGAAGAAGGTGCTTCTACCTACGTCATGTCGGCTTCATGTTGGCTCGCCTTGGGTTCTCCAACCCTATCCCCACTGTCGAATTCCCTTAAAGTTTTCGATGGCCACACTTTCATCCCAAAAGGTTACCTAGCTAGCATCACTTTGTATGAGAAAATGGTAACGGTGGACATAGAAGTCGTAGATAAAAAACTCGACTATAATCTCTTATTGGGTCGCAGTTGGATGTATGCCATGACGGCCATTGTATCTACTATCTTTTGCATCATCCTATTTCCATTGGATGGAAAGGTAGTTATAGTGGACTAGCTGTCCTTCTGCATCCCTGATTATTCCCCTTTACTAAGCGGCTTTGTACCGCTAGTAGGTGGTGCACCTGACTCTTACATCAGTATCAGTACCGGTCTATTGAAGGCTTCTTCCCTCATCAGTTGCTTCCCTCTTCAGCCACCCAAGGTTTCACAAACTGTCAATATGCTTTCATCTATTCCTCATGAACAGACCGATCCATGGATCCTACCGACTCCTTTAGACATTGAAACTTACAGAGAACAAATGTCGTTGTCACTAGTTGAATTGGCCTACCAAGCCATTCAATCTGCATCCACATCTCCAGTCACTTTGGTTATGGCCAACAGTACCACTGCCCCTCCCATAACCGCTCCTTTTGTCAATCCAGTCAATCAAGTCTGTTGTTGGGAAAAGTATCTACTCAGAACGCCCCTATCCCACTCTAAGGTGTGACAGTGCCTTAGCAACAAACAAGGAAAACTACTTGCGTATTCTTCTTTGTGAAATGTAAATGAAGAGGAAGGATGAACTAACCTGTGTCTTGCGCTAGTTTGTTGATCCAATCACTCTCCTCTTTGTTGGCTTCCAGCTACCTGCTACCTTACCGACCTAGCTTCACCAAATTCCTGCAAGATCACAGAAGAGAGAAACTACACGAAGATATAGATTTACATTCATAAAAAGCTTAGGATCAGATTAAGCTAAACATGCAAATATAACAAAACATCACTGATACACAAGCATGTAGAAGAAACTCAAATAGTTTTATTGATGCAATAAGAAGATCCAGGAGGAGATACAACCAAGTGGGTCCCGATCCAGCATCTACCTCCCAGCAAAGGAATCCCTTCCTCACCTCCAACAAAGCATAAATCACCCAATACACTAATCTCAATCTCAAAACCAACAACAATTCTCTGCAAAGTACAAAATTCCAGCCCCTGGATCTCTGGGATGAGGGATCCATATATAGATGTAAGCAAAGAGGATGAGTCAGCTTATGTTTTGACTTGTGGCTTCTCTCTGTCAGTTCTTGCTTCCACTTGGAGGCTGAGAGCCTCTTACTCATCCTTGGTCGAACTCAGTGAGGCAAGTGTCATTGGAGAAGATTCTGGAAGCTTCCATTATCTCTCCACCTCGTTGAATGACTCTACCACTTGTCATTTCCCGCTCAACGCACCTGGGTAGTGCATTCAAGTGTGTTGCAATGCACCTAGCCAATGTATTTGGGTGCTTTGCAACGCAGCCAGCTAGTGGAGCATCTGAATTGATCCTGATTTGACTAGTTCTGAGTAGTTTTTGGTGGAGAACTTCTGGGAGAAGCTGTCATTGGTTGACCTTGTTCCTTTAGGGGCAGGAACAACGCTTTTAGGGACTTTGGATCCCTTGGATTATGGACATTTCATGCTTAGAGCTGTAAGGCACAAAAATGTCTATAACAAAGTCCTACCTATGGATGAAGCTAATAGAGAAATCATGAGTTTAGAAGAGTGACCTTGGGAGGAATCGCACCATCGTGTTTTGATATATGATTAAGACATGATGCCTCTTCAAATACTGTCCCCTGACATACCAGAAATCATTTCCTCACCATATACGACTATCCAAACTTTGGAGGTGGAAGGAAACATGGGCAATAGTTCAAAGACATTGCTCATTGATATTTCTGTCAAGACAGACATCGTGGAAAACATCCAGATTGGAGCGGATTGCAATCCTGAGGAAATTGCAAGCTTCACCTACCTTTTCAAGGAATTCCATGATGTATTTGCCTGGTATTATGAGGAAATGCCCGACATAGATCCATCTATTGTTGAGCATGATATCAAGCTTTATGACAATGCTAAACCTATTCGACAAAGGCTTCGACCGGTCCATACTCGCAAAACGGCAACCATAAAAAACGAAGTAGAAAAGTTGTTACATGTTGGTTTCATCTATCACGTTCCTTTAATGGAATGGGTTTCCAATCTGGTTCCTGTCGATAAGAAACAAGGAACCATCAGTGTATGTGTCGACTATTGAGACTTGAACACTGCATGTCCCAAGGATAATTATCCAACACCGTTCATCGATCAAATCATTGACGACTGCGCCGGTTGTGAATCATTTTCATTCATGGATGGATTCTCAGGTTATAACCAGATTGCTATAAAACCCAAAGACCAGCACAAAACCGCTTTCGTCTGCCCATGGGGCATCTTTGCCTATTGAAAACTCCCATTCGCTTTAAAGAATGCTGGGGAGACTTTTCAAAGAGCCATGGACTACACATTTCACGATATCAGGCATATCGTTCAAGCTTACTTGGATGACCTTCCAGCCCATTCCAAGCAACGAATGCAACACCTAAACCATTTAAGATCCATCTTTCTTGGGTGCCAGTTTACAACATCTGCCTGAATCCGCATAAATGCATTTTCTTTGTCAAGTTTGGACGCTTACCTGGATTCATTGTCTCCAAGTACGGGATTAGGGTTGATCCCAATAAGGTAAAGGAAATTACTCAATTTCCTGAACCACAATCTATTCTACATCTCCAACGTTTGCAAGGGAAATCAAACTTTTTATGATGGTTCATTGTAAACTATGCTGAAGTTGACGAAAGGCTTTATGTGCCTACTTAAGAAGGGAGTGTCATATTTGTGGGATGATCAATCTCAATGATCATTTGATGCCTTGAAAAAGGCGCTTATATCGGCCCCACTCCTTAGCACTCCCGACTATGGCCATGACTTTCTTCTATACCTGGCAGCCTCACCATCCTTTCTCGGAATGGTCTTGGTTCAAACTCTTGATGACCCGGGTGAACATGTGATCTATTATCTATCCAAAGGCCTGGCTGGGCCCGAACTCAGATATTCACATGTGGAAAAGCTGTCATTGTCAGTTGTCTTTGCTACCAACCAATTCCGACACTACATCCTGTTGCGACAGACTACTGTCATAGCCTTGGAGTATCCCATGAGACATATTTTGTCTCGTCAAGTAATTGGAGGAAAATACTCAAAATGGATAGTGATCCTCCAACAATTTGATTTGGTTTTCATAGTTGCCAAGGCGAAGAACTCCTTAACCTTTATCAAAAATTTGTCGGACCTTCCCATCGTCAATCCTAATGAGATAGCCCATGATTCTCTTCCAGATGAAGCTGTCTATCTTATCGACATCACTGACCCTTGGTATGGGGACATTCTTGTCTACCTCCAAGCACAACGGTTCCACCCTGAACTATCGACAGGTGACCATCATTGCATTCGCCACCAAGCATGACACTATCTAGTGATTAACAATACGTTGTGTTGCGGATACAGTTCTTCGACATTGCCTTACTCATGAAGAGGCAAAACATGTTTTAAATGACTACCATGCTAGGGCATGTGGTGGTTATATTTTTGGCATATCTACTACATAGAAAATATTTCACGTAGGCTATTACTGGCCGACCTTGTTCAAAGATTGTGTCAAGGCCATCTGGCAATGCCAT
Organism: Pinus tabuliformis; assembly: GCA_031772625.1. Taxonomy (NCBI): domain Eukaryota; kingdom Viridiplantae; phylum Streptophyta; class Pinopsida; order Pinales; family Pinaceae; genus Pinus; species Pinus tabuliformis. The sequence goes on from CM062804.1 coordinate 616,632,340, forward strand.
CCTTATCAAGTGTTCACAAGGAAAATGCGCGCTCCTCTGGTCCTACTACATTCGGTGATCTTTGTTGGCCCCTTTGCCAAATGGGGGATAGACTTTGTAAGTTGCAATCTTGTTTCCTTTGATAGAAACAACTATATCATAGTAGTTGTGGACTATTTCATGAAATGGGTCGAAGCCCTTCCCACCTACAAAGCCGATGGAGAAACCGCGACGCTACTCCTATTCAATCAGGTTATCTGTCATTTTGGTGTACCGTGCATGATCGTTACATGCCATGGATCTCATTTCCAGAACCATATGATGTCTGATTTAACATCGCTGCTTGGTTTTCGTCAGGATCAATCATCCTCTTACTACCCCCAATCTAATGGTCAAGTAGAGGCCATCAATGGCGTCTTAAAAACCATGATCCATAGGTTGGTAGGAAATCATAAAACCAATTGGCACTGAATGTTATATTCGGCGCTATGGGCATACCGAACTTCAGTCAAAACTGCCATGGGCTTTACACCTTTCCAACTTGCTTACGGCCTGGAAGCAATTTTACCCATTGAGTGTCAGATCCCTTCCCTGCAAAAAGCCGTTGAACTCCTGCTTGGTACTATTGCTGAAGAAGAATGCTTACTATACCTCAATCAATAGGATGAAACCTGTCGAGATGCCAAATTGGCACTCGAGGCTCACAAGTGCCTGGTAAAAACCCAATATGACAAAAAGGTCAGGCCTTGTTCTTACCAAGAGGGAGATCTTGTTTTGCTCTATGATAAAAAACATGACCTCTTGGGGGCAAGAACACTTCAACCCTTATGGATAGGTCCCTATTTCATCAAGAAATTCCTCTCAAAAGGGCATATGAACTTCAGGACTGGGAAGGAGTCCCACTCGTTGAGCCCAGAAATGGGCTTTATCTGAAAAAGTATTATGCCTAGTATTGCACTAGGCATGTGCTTGCAATTTTATGTATTTATAAGTTTTTCTTCCCTTTTTGGTGTGATTGGATTGTTTTTATATTTATTGGAGTATTTGTCTCATACATCCTTCTCGCAATGCAGTCGTTACCCTTAGCATATGTAGGATACGCAGATGGTGCTAGTTGTCACACATGGCACATTGCATCAGCTGCTTGGGTCATCTACACACCTGAGTCAGAACTATTTTGTTCCAGAGGAGTCTTTCTTGGTACCACCACCAACAATATTGTCAAGTACATGTCCATAATTTCACTTCTCATGGAAGCACCATCAAGGGACAATTCCAATCTGGTGGTTAGGTTAGACTCCTAGCTAGTTGTTATGCAATTGACAAATCATTATCACATTCGTAATCCAATCTTGTTACGTCATTATTTAAGGGTACGACTCCTGGAACATCAATTTGAAGTAATCACATATGAACACATTCCTAGAGAATTTAATGCGGTTGCTGATTCATTAGCTAATTATGTATTATATTGGCATCTGTCTCATTCACTATAGAAGCATGCATGAAAAGTAAAAATCTACTGAATTAAATAGTTTACAAAAATGTTTAAAAAACATTTATGCTATTAAAATACTAAATTGTATGTATGTATATATCTATGTATCTATATATATATATATATATATATATATATATATATATATATATATATATATATATATATATATATATATATATATATATATATATATATATATATATATATATATATATATATCTCAAAATCCAGTTTTTTACATTGAAATATTCCAAAACTTGGATGTTTTTAGTACAAAATGGCTACTAAGCCCAGCTACAAACACCCATTGGATACGCAAAAACACCTGCTAAAAAGATCCTATTGCTCCTGAAATGCTAAAATTGCTCTATCTATCCTCCAAAGAGGAACCAAAAACTGCTTAGGTACACCGACTATGTGTCGCTGCATGTGTGCAAGAATCTCCATCATAATATGGGGGGGGGGGGGACACCCATGCTCAAATCCTCTAGGTTCCTCAGAACCTTGCAAAGACTGTCGACATCACCCCCCCTAGCAGGTAGTTGGCCTCCTCATTGTATATGGCAGGGTTCGCCTGCAGGTCGTAATGGCACCACATCTGTGTTAAGCATAAAGCTTCATGTTAGTACTTATTTTTCCTATAAAAACATTACATAAACATTCAAAAGCTAAAAAATACTTGAAGTAATTTCAAACATCATTCTCACCTTGAGGACCCTAGTTGGTCCCGGGCGGAAGCATCAAGTCAGGGACACCAACGAAGTCCATGCCCTTATAAGCATAGTCATCAATCATCACAATTTGGCCACGAAGCCATTGGAAGAAATCTTCCTCGAAGAAATGCCAGATCGGTCCTCCTCCTGTGCGAGCATCAAGTGATGACCATCACCCCTATCTTGGCTCCCTCAGATCAAAGGGACCTAAGCTCATCCTTGGGTGCATAATAGGTACCATCTCAAGAATGAATGAAACTATGAGAGTACCATACCCAAAACTGTGTTGGGTTCGAGTCTTGCATGCAATTAACTCTACCTTCAACTGGCAAAGCACTGCTTCACACCAGTTGAACATCTGTGGCTGGACACAGTCAACTACAAGCAACAGTTGGGCCTTTGTTGCAACGTGGGGACTCTTTGACCCCACCAACTGCACAATCAACCATAAAATGGCCCTCATAGACCTGGACCTTATCCTCTCTATGGGGACTATGTTGCTGACAAGTGTTATAGACATATTTGGGCATTGCAACCCCAAACTCATATGTCCATAAACAAGGGCTCTTTAGTCCCTAAAAGTGTTGTTTTATACCCCAAAGGATCATGGTCAACTGATTACATCATTTCCCAGAAGTTCCACTTGAAAAAACACTCAGAAATGGCTAAAAATGGACCATACTGACTGCTCCATGGTCAAGGTGCGATGCATACTAGCTGCTACACTAGCCAGGTGCAATTGATACTGAAAGAGCCTTTTGTGGGGTGTGATGAGCAAGAATAGACAAATGGTAGAGACAGTTTGCTAAGTCGATGATCATGGAATCTTCCAGAAACTTCTCCTGTGACACTTGCCTCTCTGAATTCGCCCAGGGATGAGTAAGAGATCAATGAAATCTCCAAGTGGAACCAATAACTATCAGTTGAATGATACTAATAAAAAAACCAGAGCTAACTCACACCCTTGCAAGACATCTATAAATGGATCCCTCATCTGAGAGATATAGAGACTGGAATTTTGTAATTTGTAAGGAAGTGTTATTGGTTTATCTGTGATAAGAGACATTGTATTGTTGGGTGATCTTGCTTTTCATGAGGTGAAGAGGGCTTCTATGCTTGGAGGATGATGCTGGATCAGACAGCTAGGTTGTAATCTTCTCTTCTACTATGAATAAAGTTCTTTGAGTTTTCCTCCATATAATCATGTATTTGTGAGTCTTATTGTTTATGAATGCAATTGTATGGTCAATGTGTTTCTAATTCTGCATTGCTTATGATGTTTTAGATAGAGATGCTTTGATGGTTTTCTATTACTTTGACTCTATAGGTACTCTTTAAAGCAGGACAAGTAGGAGAGGAGTGGAAAATTCTATCAGGGGAAAGAGAAATCATGCAAGGATCAAAGCAGAAGATCCAGGTTGGTCCTCTTTTCTTCCCTGTTATCTATTACACCTAAAGGAAATCTCGAAATGCTTTGATTGTTTGTTTCTAATATAGCTACCCATCTTAGTGGGACTAGTAGTTCGAATCGACACTAGTTTTCCCAAAAACAAAATGGCGACTCCACTAGGGAATGGATAGTTTGTTTTGTTTGTTTATTGTTTGCTTTATAAACTATAGAAAGAGCCTGAAGTTAGCCAGCTAGCCTTCGAAACACCTTTGCTATGCAATTGCGAAGTAGATGAATGCTGCTTCAGTCAATCTTTAGATTGGTTTATGAAATAAACATATGACTTACAAGCATCCTAATTGCCCTCATGGTAGCTCATAACCTCATAAGATCATACACCTATACCTTGTCTTTACTGTTCATAATAACTCAGCCTAAATCACTGAACTTAGCTGCAAATTTTGAGCAAAAACCAAACTCAGTTTTGCTCCTTGATCCATCGCACTATCTGTAACTGGGCAAACTGTATGCATCGCACCTCCCGTGTGTTGTAGGTGAGATGCATCCCTGTTTCCCTGTGTTGCAGGTGCGATGATTGAGTGATACTATTTCTCTCTTTGAAAGTTGGTTTTTTCCTCCTGATTTTCAGCTTTATTCAGTAGTTTTGTTGTTCATGATTAGTATCTCATTGCTAAAGCCTCCTTCCTTTACATTATTCAGCCTCCATTGATTAGGATTTGTAAATTTTTTTATGTATTTGTCTATAATTTACAGTCCTCCTTTGTCAAAAGTAGCTTAATCGAACTGTCCTTTTTAATGTCAAAAAGTGTCGTAACTGTCATTTTGAATCAAAAGAAGAGTGTCATCAAGTCTTCCTCTTCTAGATAGTTGATTTTACTTTTTTCATTGTATTTGGTTTGAGTTATTAGTATTTGAATTGTTGAAAGCAATTTTCAATTCAAAATCGAAAAGTGTCATTTTAATCTTCCTTTCATTTTGAAAAGAAAATTGTTAAAGATGTTGCTTTAAAAGAAAATAGTTCAGATCTATACTTAGTTTTCTTTTTGGCATTCTCACATTAAGGAAACGAAAAACAAATACATGCATGTGCATTTGAATTTTGACTGTATGCAAAAACATGATTTAGAAAAGTGCATTTAATGTGTGCTCTTTGCTCTATGCTGAAAGAATCGTACTCTGCTTTCCTTAGTAGCTAGGATTTTCATTGCTAAAAGAAAATAAACGAATGTTTATCATTTTAGATTGCATATTTATGAATTTTAGTTCTACATCATGCGGTGAACCTTGAAAGACAAAATTCTAAGCAAGATCAACTCTAACATAAAAACGCTTTGGAACCTAACACAACACATGTACAAGTCTAGGCTATAGACGTGTTTCGGCGTCGTAAAACTTGGTAACTATCATGTTCATCGAAGGTTGGGTGATTCCTCCTCTTTGATACGACAAGCGCCAGTACGGACTTGTGCTCCTCGTATTGTCGAGTATATATTGGGAGGCCACAATAGGCTGATATCCTTTATCCTTAGGAAGCCGTGTCTGCCACCCTATCAATCCCAATGCACTAAACATAACATTCGGGAAGATTGACTTCCGTACATAAAGTCCTTGGTAATTTCTCTTTAATTTACCACCAAGGTGTATATTGCAGTTTTGCGATTGGTTTGGCAATCCCTCTATCTAGATTTCCAGATTAGTCACTTTCGTTCCTTTTCGACTCCTTAAAAGAAAAGGTCCATCTGATCACTTATCACTTTAGGCTCATTAAAAATCAAAGGCGACTAGAGTCACCTTTAGCTTTTTCTCAACTCTTAAAAATTGAAAAAGCAAAGTTGCGTCAAAGTGTCTTAAAATTTATTTAAATCGGAATAACTTTTTCCCTTTAATTTTGAGTTGATCAAGTAATCCGCAATCGTGGAAGAAAGTAAATCAAGACCCCATCGTTCGCGGAGGCTAGTGAGTCAAATATCTTTGACTCCAGAAACAAAACCATTCCGAGAAAAATGGTCTCTTTTAACTGATTCAAATTCTCCTGGTTTATTTGAAACTTGTGTTTCAACATCATCAGAGACTCTAGTTACTCCAATCATTTCTAGTACATCTGCCTTTATAGAAGAAGTTCTGCAGTTACAATAGGACATTAGAACTGATCCTAGTGTAATAGTAGACACTTCTATTCCTGAAACAGCTCCATCTAGGGCTGCTCTAGAAACTGAAGTTAACTTACCTGAACATCTGGAAGTTGAGTTCCAGAATTCAGAAGGTGTCACTCCTCCAGTATCTGTCACTGCAGAAGCTATACCTTCTTCGGCTCCAGAAATATTTTACGGACCTGATGGTCTCCCTCTTCCACTTGGACTGATTTCCATAGAAGAGATTGTAGAGGATCTTCCTTCCAGTACCCCATTTCATTTTGGAACTGGGATCCACTTATATCCTTCTGTTACAGAAGTTAGTTCTTTTAATCATCCTTCATCGCAAGTTCTTGTCAAATCGCTAGGAAATATTTTGGATAGACTAAATATGTCTGAACAACCATCAACTTCTAGCACTGTGTCGTCTGACACGGCTATGGCAGAACTTCCTCCTACCATTCCTACAATGTTTGCTGGTATACCATCTATCCCGGCTATTTATCAACAGCAAGCCGGAGTCCATTCAGGGACTATTTCGACGACATGGCCTATTCCTATTTCTTCATCCGGAGTCTCATCTAGTATTTATTATGTTGAAAATCAACAAGTTGATCTAATATGCCTTCAAAGGCCGATCTACCCTTTAAGCACTAGATTGCCACCATATGGGGGGTAGTATGCTTTTTCATTGTTCCCTCCTGGAGAACAACCATATGAGAGTTTACAACAAAATTAAGGTCAAACTGGAATTACATCCAGCGGTTGGGTACCAATACTGCCTCAATAACCAAGGGTTGTATATTCAATGCAACCAATCCAACCTGTGTCAAATATTCCCACTACACCTGCTATTGTGACTGTATCACAAGTACAAGCGCTACCTGTTGTGTGTCAACCTCAAGTCTCTCAGGTTACAATACAACAGCCTCTTGTCTCCGCCATTCAATCACAACCTCAGGTAAGTGCCTCCTTACCTGGAATGACTCAGGCTCAAACAGGTACTATCACTCCACATCTTGGCCAGTCATCCGGTATTGGGTAATAGCAAATGCTCCAATAACCATGGATGGTACAATATCAACAACTGCAATTCCAACAATCTTACCAAGGATCTGAGCAACAAGGTTTTGTAAGTAACGGGCAACTGCATTTTCAAAATGGTTATCAACAACCATACTATAATGGTTATGCCCATCAACCTTATCAAAGTTACCAACATTAGATACATTATGCTGGTATGCAAAGACCTACTGCTTAGGCGATTCCATCTTATCCCAGGTATGCTTCACCTAACCTGAATCAACAGTTTCCTTTTTTAGCAACTCTATAATTACCAGATCTAAATCGGCTAACGAATGATCCAATTGCTTACGCCCCTTGGTGGCTAGTGATTCCTCATAAAATTCCCTCTGATATTCCTAAATTCAATGGAAATCCGGGTGAAGATCCGTCGAATCATGTAATGACATTCCATTTGTGGTGCTCATCTAACACCCTGAATGATGATTCGATTAGGCTTCGCCTTTTTCAACAAATGCTAACTGGTCTAGCAACAAAATGGTATATTGAATTGCCTAGAGCTTCGTTTGACAACTTCAGTGCCCTTGCTACTACCTTTTTAACCCATTTTTAGTTACCCATAAGGTACGAAACGGGGAAAGAACTCCTTACCAACTTTAAACATATGACAGCCACTCACATATCTAATCATATTCACGAGTGGCAGTGTTGTCGTCGAATGGTAAAAATGTATGTTCCTGATCAGCTTTTAGCTGAACGGTTTATAAAGTCATTATTACCCTCTATTATAGAGGATGTGGCCAAGGGAGGAGTTGTCATCGAAGAGAAAGTCATTTCTCGTGCACAATATTTAGACTTGATCTATACTCAGTCTGGCACGCTTTACGACAAAATTCCTGACACTCCTAGACCAGAATTTTCTGTTCCTCTCCCTCCTAAATCAAATAGGGACTCTCATGTTGGCGATGGCGTGATCGGTACTGCAAGCATGAAAACCACAAAGGATCCATCCAGAAAAGCCCTTGCAGTCTCTAGTCAAAAAGCAAATGAAGAACTTCTTGCCTCGGAGGTCAATGCCATGTCATCGGACAAGGGCAAAGGACCGAAGCAACTAGAGGGCAAGAAGAAAGGGAAAAACAAAAAGAAGAAACAAGAAGATTCACCTCTTGAGAAATATTCTGGAAACTCTACTGGGCGAAAGAAACCTAATCAACCATGTTTCATATGCGATGAGGACCATTATACAAAAAAATTTCCACATCGAGCTGAGTTCACGAAATTCTTAAAAACTTCAAGTACCTTAGCAGTATTGACTGATCAGTTTCCAAACCTAGAAACTAATCTGGTTGCTATCGATCATGCTTCCCCATCCTAAGTGCTTATGCTATCCATCTCGAAATAGCGAAATGATGCTTTGATATTGACAAGGAATAAAGATTATGGGAATCCAAAGTCGTCGAACAACCGGGCTACAGATCAACCCGGTAGTTCGACAAAAACTTCGCCAGAAGTTGTTCCACCCATCATTTCTGAATTAATTATAAAACTGCCAAAGGGAGTAGTACATAAATCGACATTTAATCCTCGTGACCGAGCAGCACAGAATTATAATATAATGGAGGATCTAGCCCAATCTCTGTCCTCTATGTCGACACTTGAAGTACTGCAGAATTGCCCCTCCCAAAAGCAGGCTTTTTTATCAGTGATAGGTGGGATTGATCTAGCAGATTCGAATCTAGTGACCTTTAATCATAAAGGATACAAACCTCAGTTACCAGCCCAACTCTCTTTCCTTGTACAGGTAAAAGCCCTGAACAAAACTGTTCATAGAACAATCATTAATGAGGGGGCATCTACCTGCATTATGTCAATGAGTTGCTAGAAAATTTTAGGCTCACCTCCCTTGTCACGATCATCAACAATATCAAAAGCATTTGATGGAAGGACATACACGCCATATGGGATATTAAGTAACTTGCAAGTCGAACTGGGGGGCAAGATAGTAGAAATTGAAGTCGAGGTCATTGATGGAAACCTTGACTATAATATCCTACTAGGCCGGCCCTAGATTTATGCTATGGCCACTGTTGTGTCAACATATTTTAGAAAGATTGCATTTCCTTTTCAAGGAGGAATTACAATCGTTGACCAACTAACCTTTTTCCTCAACATTTCACAAGCTATTGGAAGCATTCCTTTGATCCATGGGAGCTCTCAATCACTTCAAAATGTCAGAATAGGTATCCTAAAAGACCTTGCCTTAATGGGTACTTTTACCCTCCCGCCTCCAAGTAATATAGTGGGAGTGGCCACAGTGGAAACCTGTCATATGATATCTTCTACATCATCAAAGATTAATAAGAATTCGAAACATTTTCTTAGCATGGATCATCGCCAAGTGTTGCCCCTAATCCCTATAGAATTTTTGTGGCAATCAATATTCCAGGCATGGGCGGCAAGCCCAAATCAACACTCAGCTAGTGTTTGGATAGATAGGTTTCTAGAGTATGGCACCTATTCCGATCCTTGGTCTCATGTAAATTCTACAGACGAAGGAATCATTCAGTCAATGATGATAGGAGAGGCACCATGGGAAGATCACCACCATCGTTCTCGACCTCAAGAGAACAACGAGGATTACTCTAGTGACCTTCACCATCCTTCAGTTTTTGATTTTCTATTGAATACTGTAAATACGGTGGATTCCGAGTGAAATCTATCCAATATTGAAGAAACTATTGCCATTAATATCTTGACCAAACCTAATGTTGTAGAGAATATACATGTTGGAAAATCTTGTTCTCCTTCAGAACTGGAAATATATTGTGCTCTCTTTCGCGAATTCAAAGATGTCTTTGCTTGTTCATATGAAGAAATGCCAAGCATTGACTCGAGCATGGTTAAACATGAAATCAATATGTAGCCAGATGTCAAACCAGTACAACAACAGCTTCGACCGGTTCACCCGAAGAAAGTCATTGCCATTAAGGCAGAAGTTGAAAAACTTTTATATGCTGGTTTCATTTACCCTGTTCCCTCACTGATTGGGTATCGAATATTGTTATTGTGATGAAAAAGAAAGGAACGATTAGATTGTGCATTGATTACAAGGATGTAAATCAAGCTTGTCCAAAAGAAAACTACCCTACACCCTTCATCGACCAGATAATTGATGAATGTGCCAGATGTGAAATCTTTTCATTCATGGATGGATTTTCCAGATACAATCAAATCAATATCCACCGACAGGACCAGTCAAAGACTGCATTTATATGTCCATGGAGCACATTCGCGTACTACAAGCTACCTTTCGGTTTGAAGAATGCAGGGGAAAAATTTCAGAGGGCAATGAACTATGCCTTCCATGACATCAAACACATTGTTCAATCGTATCTCGATGACCTACCAGCTCATTCGTGAAATCGGACTGATCATCCGCAACATTTGAGAGCTATATTTCTACATTGCCAACACTACAAGATATGACTCAATCCACACAAGTGTGTGTTTTGTGTTGGTTCTGGTCGGTTACTTGGTTTCATAGTTTCTAAGGACGGAATTCGAATCAACCCATGTAAGGTTCAGGTAATCATCGACATGCCTCCACCTTCAAATTTGCTTCAGATTCAGAAACTCCAAGGGAAAGCAAACTTTCTAAGGAGGTTCATTCCAAATTACACCGAACTTGCTAATGGTTATATGCGTCTTTTGAAAAAAGAAGTACCCTTCAACTGGGATCATGTTGCGCAAGCTTCCTTTGATGCTTTAAAATATTCCCTAGTAAAAGCATCATTAATGTACACTCCTGACTATCAAAAAGACTTTAACCTGTATCTTGCTGCTACAGATACAACCATCGCGATGGTTTTAGTACAAGAAGACAATGGAATAGAACATCCTGTGTATTATTTAAGCCGCAAATTAAATGATACTGAAAGAAAGTACTCCTATGTTGAAAAGATAGCTTTAGCATCTATTCAAGCAATACAGAGATTTCTACACTATATACTCTTTCACAAAACTACCATTTTGCCAGATTGCAACCCTATTACCTACATTTTGTCACGTCAATTGCTAGGGGGAAAGTATTCAAAATGGATAGCCATTTTGCAAGAGTTCAATATGGAATTCACCAAATCCAAATCCAAGAAATCTCTAGTCTTCGTGGAGTTACTATGTGACCTCCCATCGTCGTCCAATGATTTAACATGTAAAGCATCAATCGTGGATGAAACTCTGTTTCTGATATCCTCAAGCGACTCGTGGTACATAGATATACTAATATATCTCCAAACCCAAACATTTAGGCCTAATACCTCTCACTCGGAACAACGACGTACTCGATACCAAGCAAAAGACTACATGATCATCGGTGATACACTTTACCATCGTGGTGTTGATACAGTTCTGCGAAGGTGCCTCATGCATGAGGAGGTCGAAAAAGTCTTGAATGATTTTCATTCAGGCACATGTGGGGAGCATCTATCTGGTTACGCTACTGCACAAAAGATCTTACGAGCTGGTTACTTCTGGCCCACTATCTTCAAAGATTGTATAATTGTAGTCAGAAGTTGCCATGCTAGTCAGATTTTTTATCGCAAAACCAGATTACCACCTGCACCACTGCATCCAGTAGTTTCTATTGGGCCATTCTCTAAATGGGGCATAGATTTCATGACATGTAACCCCACCTCGGCCGGGGGGCATGGGTATATCATAGTTGTTGTCGACTATTTTACAAAATGGGCAGAGGCAATGCTTACATTAAACAACAGTGGTGAAACAACTACTCTTTTCTTTTTCAATCATGTAGTCTCTAGGTTCAGTGTTCCACATGCTATAGTCACAGATCATGGATCGCATTTTCACAATCACATGATGGTTGAATTGACTGCCAAATTAGGACTATCCCACAATAGTTCTACTCCATATTATCACAGGCTAACGGACAGGTTGAAGCGATCAACAAATTCCTAAAGTGCATGCTGTAGAGAATGATTGGAGTCCACAAATAGGATTGGCATTTAATCCTGTACTCAGCTCTGTGGGCATATAGGACTTTGGTGAGAAATACAATTGGATTTATGCTTTTTCAGTTGGTGTATGGCCTGGAATCTGTCTTACCGATTTAGTGTGAAATTTCATCTCTCAAGCTCGCAATCGATCTACTTCCCGAAACTTCAGAGGAAGAGGCTCGTTTCTTGGAACTAATCCACTTGGATGAAACCCGTCATGATGCCGCGCTGGCTAACGAAGCACATAAGAAACGTGTCAAAGCGAAATTTGACAAAAATGTCAAGCCTCGTGTCTTCTCAGAAGGTGACCTGGTCTTACTCTACGATCAGGACTCTGATAAATTGGGAGCAGGTAAGTTAAAATCATTATGGATGGGCCCCTACATTGTTAAGTGAGTATTAGCAAAAGGAGCCTATGAGCTGGTAGATTACGATGGAATTCCACTGTCGCAACCCCAAAACGGGTTGTATCTTAAGCGGTACTATGCTTGATCAAGTGTAGTAATATCTTTATAGATATGCTTTTGTTACATTTTTGTTTTCGTCAAGATTTGTCATTTTGGTTAGGTAATACACTTTGCATTTGTTGCAGATGTTGGACCTTTTGGAAATGTTCGTTGGGTACGCCGATGGAGCTAGTTGTAGAACATGGAACCTATCTTCTGCAGCCTGGGCCATCTTTGCTCCAAGCGGCGAGTTAGTGAATTTCAAGGGGATATGTATTAGTCAATCAAAGAACAACATCGCTGAGTATAGCACGTTGATGGAGCTTCTCTTTGATGCCATTTCACATGGCATATGCCAACTCGTTGTCAAGCTAGATTCACAACTCATCATTCTACAGCTTACTGGTGTCTATTCAGTTCGGAACCCAGCTATCGTATGTTCCTAAGGGTCAGGATTTTGGAAAGGCAGTTTGATTCCATTCAATATCAACACATTTCCAGAAACTTAAACACATTAACTGATTCATTAGTGAATTATGTGTTAGACAGACATTTGCAGCATTCATAAAGAAAAGCATTTCATATCAACACTTGAATTTGGATCGCATAACTTAACCAAAATAAACTCAAAAAATCAAAAATATATAGTTGTTTATAGTTTCACATAATGTTTTGTGTACAAGGCAAAATCAGTCATGTGACCAAGAAACTCAAAAGTAAATGTAGAAAAGCATCCTATACTAATGATGCTGGTGATAACATGTCACCGCCTATGCGATCATATGCAAGAGCCTAGTCCATCGACTTGGCACGCCAGTAGTATGGCGTTGTAACCTCAGAGGTAACTCGTCAGTCCTCACATCCTGAATACCAAGGGTAAGACCCTCGATCTGATCCTGCAATACTGCCAAGGTCTCTGCTATGTCCAGATCGCGAAGGATAGCCCTCCCTACAGCCTCTCCTACTGGAACGTCAGCTGCTGCCCTTGGGCGTGCCATTGGTCACATCGGCCCAACATCTGCACAAGTACATGGGTTCAGTTACTCTTGATAAATCACAAAAATATTATAAAACTGATAAATAAAGATATGGTCAAATCATCTTTACCTATCACACTCCACTGCTCACCAGCCGGCAATGCCAAATCTGGGTCACCACAGAAATCCATCCTGACATATGGATACTCTACGAACACCATCTCCTAACGGTCGAACCACTCAAATAAGGCATCAAAGAAAGAAATCTGTGGTTGACCAGCATGTCTGGCCATGAGATCAACCCATCTCTGCATCCTGGGTTCCCTTGGTGCTGGCAATCCTAGTGAAATGTGCTGAGGCTGCATCAGTGGGATCCTCTCCAAGGCAAAAGCAGTCAAAATGAAACCGTAGCCAAAATTCTTAGATCTTCCATTCTTTACCTTAGAGAGTTGTTCCTTTATCACCGGAAGTACCGCCTCGCACCATTTGAATACCTTTGGTTCCAGGCATTCCAAAGCATACTGCACATAAGATCTGTTTGCCAAATGAAGAGCCGCGCTACCAGCCAATCTAGAAAAGGTGAATAAAATGGTCCTCAAAGACCGATCAATGACATCCAGGATATTGATATTGCCATCTTTGATAGGCTGAGATCCATCTCTATAAAGCTAATGGATATAATCTCTCACCGATTCACCCCCACGGGCGGATCCTGACAGTGAAAGAGGGGCACCACGCCTCGATAACCCCATCAAAAAGTTGATATCCTCGACTATTAGTGGAATATATTTGCGTCTAATCTGGAATACCTGGTTGATCAGATCCCAAGCATCGAGAAAATACTACACCAAACTGATTTGTTGCCTCATGCTAGATATACGAAAGAATTTGAGCAAACCACAGTTTCGTAATGCAGTAACAGTACCCTGATCAAGTAAGGCAATCATGTCTTCTTCTTCATGTTCATGTTCACGCCATGTAACGACCATCTTGATCCAATAAATATTTGATTCACACACAAAAGGTGAATTAGGATCCAAATGTGAGAAAAAACAGGGAAAAATTTCATGAAAAATCACTATGTAAAGTTTCCTTTTTGCGCCCATCGCACCCTGCCAGTTAGCAGGGTGAGATGCATACTGACTGGCTAGTGTCCAGCTTAGTATGCATCACACATTTCGATGTAGACCAGGTGCGATGGATAGAGAACGAGTTCTTCAAACCCCAGGGGCCCAGAACCAAGGAAAAACTTGCTCAAAACCAGAAAAAGATAGAATGAAAATGAAGAGCTCGAGGTTGGAGAATAGTCCACCGGATCTCCCGAAATCAACTAACGAAATTTGAGGGGGAAAACCACTCTAGAGCTCCAAAATCCGAAATTTGAAATGAAATGGTAAAAATGAGAAGTGAAACTAATTTTATGTTACTATTCACGTACTTCAAGTAAAATGCTAGTTTTAATTCATTTTGCGGGCATGTATATGTGTATTTCTAATCAATTTGATGGAGCAATTGAGTAGGTTGAACGACCGATGAAAGAATCTAACGTGTTAAATGGTAAAATGAATATCTTTGACCAATATCAAGAGCAATGTTCCCGCAAGGTTCAAGCTCGTTAAAAAATAAACTTGCCACTGAGCATAGTTTCTTCTGATTCAAGATCATTAAAAAATGAATCCACCTTTGGTAAATAACCTTCGTGATTGTCCTACTATCAGGCTTTACGAACCTTGGTTGTGTTCCTACCATCACCTTCATTCATTTGGCTGACATACACTTCCACTTGATTGTTTACCCTTTTGAGGAATAGCTGCGATGAGTGGTTCTGTTAGCCACCCTCTTCACACTACCATGTTTTGAGAATTTCCAAACTTACCTGGAATCAGTTGCTACCCAAAGAACACCACTCGTTCCTAAAAAATGAGTCTCTGTTAAACTCTTTTTAGACTCGTTAAATATAAAAATATTGTAGAGCCATTGGCCTTTCCAGCTCGTTAAAATAAAAGGAAATGCCATCCCTCTTGTACATTTTAATCTTTTTGGACCTAAGGGATTATCAAACAAAAATATCGAGCACTTGCCTTTTTCAGCTCGCTAAAGCAATCGAAAAGTCATCCCTTTCGTATTATTTTATACTTTTTCATACTTAAGGGATTATTCTATGAAAAAGGATAGTTGGAGTTTCCTTTTTGTCCCTTTTCAAACTCTCTAAACATGAAAAGGACCGAGTTATCTTTGTCGTTAAAATCGTTAAAACAATAGCAACAAACTTTCCCACCCAGACAAGAACGAGTCTCATTGATGCTAGGCTCGCTAAAACATAGCGACAGGTTTGCCCGAAGGGCAAATTAGAGACCAAGCATATGTTATCCTCCTCAATATTGACAAAAATAAAGAGGTACTGGTCAGCAATGACTGGGGAAGAAGGGAAGAAAACTTGAAGAATTTTATTGGTAGTAGATCGCTCTTGAACATGACACTTTCACTCCATCACCATGATTGAGTCGGGTTGGGTTATTCCGTTAACCATATCACCATTGGTCCTCCATACCATCCAAGGGGTTGAGGCTACCAATCCATATCAATGTCGCCGACATGTTCAAGAGAAGTCATATTCACCATCCAGCAAACGCCTGATCCACTGCAATACTTTCACCCTTCGTTTTTCACAACCGCCATTCCTGAACCTTATATCATCAGATCGTTTTTCACCTCCAGAAAGATCATTTGTTTCTTTTCATGTTGTAGATGTGGGATACATCAAGGCCCTGCTATGATAGGTCACTTCTTGTCGATATCAACTCATTATCCAACAAGTTGACTTAGAAACAACCCTTTCAGTACTTTGAAGCTTGCATGCCTCAATGGCAAGTTTCCCACTTCTGGCAATAGGTTTACATCAATGGCCTTTGACTGAAAGATTTTGCGTGGTGTTTGACATCAACTCATATATTCATACCATGTGAATTGTACTATAGTACATTGAGGGTCATTATAGTTATGAGTGATTCCTCTCGCATCTGATAACAACTTACATTATTGGCTGGTAATCAGGCGATGTCTTTCCATGTTCAACTTCAGAACATCTTTTCACATGGATCGACTTGCAAATTGGGCGAAGATTGAATGAGTTTGAAGACCTCGGATCTAGTTTCATCCATTCAGGCTGCGATATATTCAGGAACATAAAGACATCAAATGTGCATAGAATCTACACAGATAGTCATCTAAGCAAAAGAAGATGACTCTTCATATGAAGAATCACTTTGTCCTATGTACATGAAAATGAATTTATGAAGCTAAGCATGGTGTTGTGGAGGTAAATCCTCTCTGCGGACAAAGACGATCCCTACTAGCCCAGACGGGTCTAGCAACAATCAAACAATGCTATCACGCAAGTTCCTAATTGAAAATTAAAAGTGGGTGATGAGAACCTACTTGGATTCCAACGATAATATTCGTAGAAGAGACTTCGCTCTCGTTCCTTTGCCTCGGCTGGTCACGATCCCCACGATCTCCGTGATTGGACACCTACACATGCAAAGAACAACACAAATACAAGTGTAAAATCCAATAGATGCAATTATATATCAGTCAGAAAAGATATAACTCAACATCAATCATTGGACAGTGAGAGTGGAACCATAATGATAGTCATCTATTATTGATAAATAACAAAGAAGAATACAACCATAGTTCTGACGTCAAATCCTCCTTTGGTTGGGTAGTCAGCTACACAAGTCTTGCAAAGCTTGTTGGGATGGGAAACAAGCCTCTCTCTCTTGGGTGACAAGAATCTCCTCACTTAGATTTGGCCTTATGGGTGCAAAGAAGGCTCTTGCAGCTTCAAACTGAACTCCTGGAATTCTCTATCACTATGCTGGAACTAACTTGCTCAAGGCATAGAGACAAGCTTTTATAGATAGAGAGGAAAGAGATAGGATCAACCACATTATTCATGGGATTGGCTTTATCACTAAGAAGCTTCCATGAAAGGTGGCAAACCACTTCCCTTCTATGGAGATTCGAAGCCAAACCATCCTAGCTCAACATAGATTCAGTTGGTGAATGGGTTAAGGAGAACCTTCAGAAGCTTGTTTATTAAAAACTTTACTCAATTCTGTTGGCGCGATTGTGACTCTGAGACAGAGCACCAATGGCACGCTCTCTTTAGAGGATTTCCCCCACTGGCGTGAGCAGTACATTGTGGAACCACGCAAATGCAAAAAGAGGTCTTTTTATGGGTATTCTGTAGGAGATGTCTTCAGGGAATATGAGGCTCATACTAAGGGGAATATGATGCAAGTGGTTTCAGGTCATGTCACTTCTCACAGGTCCCGGAATGAGTTCTCCAGTGTACGGGAGAGGGGTAACAGGGACGGTGACAAATGGTGACAAATTGCTGTGTAATAGATGCCCCTAAAGCATGAGGCTCGAGGGAGAGAGAGGGGTGAAATGCTTTACAAGAACATGCGTAACTAAAAACACTGCCGCTGGAGAACCTGCGTAAAGAAGTACAACTGATATCTCAAGTACATGATATATGTGGTATGGGTGCAGCCATCCATAACAGAGTACATAATAAGCTAGATCCAAGGTATGGGCGCAACCATCCAGTGAGGATCGATGAATAGACTCAGGCATGGTCGTAGCCATCCAGTGAATGAGTCATGTGATGATCATAATAAGCCACAAATCGCAGCCTGGATTCCAACAAACAAAATCCAGGGTGTTGCACTCCATCTCGACCCGAATAGAGTACAAGTTCAGGCATGCGAATACATGAGTTGGAGTCGAACATGCATGAATATCATCAGATTACCAATCAATGATGAAAACTGTTAACAGACGCGAGAGGTACCACCAATAATGACAATGGTCCTCAAGGTACTATAGGTACAATCCACGGCGTGTGAATCAATGAGCTGACGTCAAACACCCGTAGAATCATTTGATCGGAGGCCAATGATGAAAACCTCGCGTCGAACACGAAGAACCTACCATTGAGGCATGCAGGCTCCAAGGCACCGAAAGGGAGTCTCTAGATCAACCTCCTGGATAATGAGCTGAAGTCGACAGGAAGTGACTTTGATCAAAGGTGGGCCATAGTGTTTCCCACATCAATGACACAAGACAGAGGAAGAATATTGTGGTGAATCATAATTATGTGAGGTATCAGAAGGGGGTTTTATTTTTGTAGAGGTCAACTTCTCTTGAACATATTGGCGGCACGACAGTGGACTTGGCAGTATTTGACGTCAAATGAGCAGAGGTCATGGTGACAAGGCAATGAGCAGATGAGAGGTCAAACAGGATAACCCAAAACCACGAAGGCTAGTGTAAAACAAGATGAGATGTTCCCACCCAGACACGAATGCAGACTAGTGCCATGTTCAAGAGTGACATACTGCCGACACGACAATTATTATGGGTCCATTTTCCCCACCATTTCTGGCGAGTCCCCCAGTTATTTTTAACAAGCTTGACGGGGATAGCATATGCTTGTAAGGTGTCATTACGAAAAAATCCGATGTCATTAAGTTTTAATGAGCTTGACAAAGGAAGAACTCAGCGTCTTTTCCTGTTTAGAGAGTCTGAAAAGACAGCAGAAAAGTGAACTCCAGGGGGGTCCTTTTTCGTAAAGTTGTGTCTCCCAAGCTTGAAAAAGTATAAAACAATACTCGAAAGAACCGCCAGATCATTACGATCGAGGAGTACTTTTCATATGTAGTGACATCGACTTGAAAAAGTAAAAAAGCGATCGATATCACGTCGTTTCGTAACCATTAACGAACCTGAAACGACAAGGGTCCGACAATCTTTTCATTTTTTACACGGTCGGAAAAGAGTTTAAAGACGACTGCCTCTTATTTACGTTTAATGAGTCAAGAGGGATAACTCGGTGATCTTTTCATGTTTAGCGAGTTAGAAAAGAGCTAAAAGATGACTCCACAGTGACTTTTTCGTGTATTTACAGAGTCCGAAAAAGTATAAAATACAACTCGTTTCACCATCGAAGTTGCGTAAAAGACCTGTCGCTGCACAAGAAGCAAGCGTAAAATCCATTTTCGACCAAAAATATATTAAAATATTCAACAAATAACTTTTTAAACCTAAGTACAATTCAAAAAGTTTATAAATATGGTGAAAATGGTAAAAAATAGAATTACTTTTACTTTTTACCTCTTTGAATAGTAGCAGTGGTCCGTTTGGGGAGTGAACTTCAGACGGTGATTACGGCCAATCCGTGCAACCATTCGGGATTTCGTCGGTTCCAGGTAAGAGGCGCTTCCCTTAGCTCCATTTCCATGCCTTTTTTATGCATTTTGTTCTCTGATTGAGCCTCTGCAAGGAGGATTTTAAAATTTAGGGCCACGCCCCATTGGCGCGGGTATCCGGCATGGGCCCGCACTAATGGGGTGATTTGCCTAAAGGGGCCGCGCCATTTGCGCGACTGTTTTAGAAACAGTCGTGCCAACCGCGCAACCTAATTTTTTCGTTGAAATTTGCCATTGCATTTGAAATTTTTCTGGCTTGTAAGTTTACCAATATCCTAATAACGATTTATTCATCCTTGTGGGTGCAGGAAACAAGAAAAATGGTGGTGGAATGGAAAGAACGGGAACATGATGCTGTAGATGCCTTGGCTATAGAGGATGAGGGATGCATGAATGCTTTAAGGGACTGTGGTCTCAAGAAATTCTTCCTCACATCTTATCTACGAGCTCAGCCCGAGTTATTACAGTTCATAGTTGATGCTTGGGATGTTGATGACCAAGTATTTCGCTTACGGGACCAAACCTTAGAGTTGGATGTGTCTGATGTATATTTCATTACTGGGCTGTCACGGAGAGGGGCGAGTCCTATCTTGACTGGAAGTAGACCTTCCGGGGAGTGGCCCGAGTGTGTCCAGGGGCACAATTTGGGAAAAATAGTGCCAAGGTGGATATCACCACCGTTCGGGACTTGGTTCTCAAGGTGATACTGTTCACCATCACTCGTGTAGTCAGGGTACAGGCGCCTCATGAGGTGAGCAAGAATCATCTGCTACTAGCGACAGAATGCCTCAGCCCCACCATTTTTGACTGGGCTACAGCAGTGACCACCAATATCAAAAGGCAGCTTACAAAGTGTAAGTGAGGAGGAGTGAAACAGTTTGGGTATGGCTCAATTGTGGTGTCGTTCTTCTTGGAACGATTACCCCTTTTTTAGATTCAGGGAGCTATAGTGGCTGATTCCGGGTTACGCTAGACTGGCGGATGTGCCCTTTGCATACCAGAGGCACACAGTGGGGGTGCCGACTCGTGTCCATCGTCTGTTGAGACGATTGGTGCACGCGGTGACGTGCTATCATGAGCACCACCGCGATTAGACTTCTAGGCTTCTTTTATGCATATTTTTGAGGGACATGTCGTCCCGGGATGTATCAGGATGAGCATGTATTATTTTTTGAACTATATAATGCACGCAGTGCAAAACATTGTGACACACACATATATATATATACATATGCCTATGGTTTATTATTGTGCTTTTATGTGCTTGCTTGTATGATGCTTTGATTATAAATTACGCAAATGTCTATCTAATACATGATTAGCCAATGCATCGGATAATGTGTTTAATTGTCGTGGAATATGCTGATATGTGATGAAGTCAAAATTCCTTTCTAACAATTTAACACGTAAGTAAAACCTTAAAATGTGACGGTCTGACAGAATATCGCCCATTGAGCTGATGGACGATAAGTTGAGAGTCTAGGTTAACAACCAATGTATGAATACTGAGATTAATCGCCTCGGCTAATAATTCAATAACAGTGCTATATTCAGCAACATTGTTTGTAGTACAGCCTAAACACACACCTTGAAGATCTATCAACTCACCGTGAGGATCGTAGATCACCCACGCCGCAGAGGACAAATTGCGAGTGCTGCGGCAGGCACCATCAGCGAAACCAACATAAGGTGCACCAGACATCTGCACAAGAAGCGAAAACACAATAAGGGGCAATCACGTCTTCACACCAAGCCAAAAACATGAAAACACACACACACACACACGCACGTATAAATCGAAGTGCATGAATCATGCATAGTACTTTTTCAAGTACAGCCCATTGTGGGGCTTATCAAGAGGATTATCTTCATAGTCAACTAGCTCATATGCCCCCTTCTGCAACACTTTCTTTACAATATAAGGGCCTAGCCACATGGGCTCAAGTTTGCTTGCCCCCAGCTTGTCATTTGCTTGGTCATATAGCAGGACTAGATCTCCCTCAACAAAGGAACGAGGATGGATTGTATGGTCGAAGTGAGTTTTAACTCTCTTCTTTTCAGCCTCGATAGCTAGAGAGGCTAGGCGACAGGTCTCGTCCAACCGTTCTAGGTAAAGAAGTCGTTTCTCTACCAGAGTAGTGTTGGGAAGCAACTCGACGACTATTTTTAACGAAGGGATTTCACATTCTATAGGAAGGGTAGCCTCTAGTCCGTAAACTAGTTGAAATGGAGTGAAACCGGTGGCATCCTTCACAGAGGTTCGGTAGGCCCACAAGGTGGGAAACAACATCAGATGCCAATTAGACTTATGCATGTCAACAGTACATTGAAGCATCGTAACTAAAATCTTGATAACGGCTTCAACTTGGCCGTTGGACTGAGGATAGTACGAGGTCGAACTATCATGCCGTAAGCCTAGTTGGGTTGTTAGTTCAGTCATCATGTGATTACAGAAATGCTTTCCGTGATCCGTGACGATGGCCTGCGGAACTCCGAACCGTGTAATAACATGGTTGAACAAAAACAGCGCCGCTGTGTGACCGTCTTCAGTTAATGTGGGCATCGCCTCAGCCCATTTGGTAAAGTAATTGACGGCAACGATAACAAACCCATGCCCCCCGGCCGAGTGAGGCTTACAGGTTGTATAATCAATGCCCCATTTTGCAAAAGGGCCAACGGTGACAACAGGGTGCAGCGGAGCTGGTGGCGCATGCATCTTCTGCTAGTATATCTGGCACGCATGATAGGAACGGATGGCAAGAATGCAATCCTTAAAAATGGAGGGCTAGAAATAACCAGCACGAAGGATTTTTTGAACTGTGGCATATCCGGACATATGACCACCACAGGCGCCAGAGTGGCAGTCATTCAAGACTCTCTCAGCTTCCTCGAGGGTTAGACATCGGCGGAGGACGGAGTCAACGCCGAGACGGTATAGGGTGTCCCCGATAATACGGTAGGGTTGAGACTGATGACGGATCCCCCGCTAAGCATCTTTGGATACAACGGGGTGGAAAGAGGACGTCTACAAATATACAATAATATCCCCGTACCAGGGATCGAGGGTGTTGATCAGAAAAAGAGTTTCGTCCGAGATATGATCCTCTGAAAGAGAGGGTGCAGAAGGAGATGGCAAAGAGCAAAGTAACTCAGCAAAGACCAGGGATTTCTTAGACTTGACAGCAGTGAATTCCAAGTCAAACTCTTGGAGGATGACGATCCACTTTGAGTATTTTCCCCCCAACAACTGACGCGACAAAATGTACGTCATCGGGTTGCAATCAGAAATCACGGTCGAGGTGCGCAACAAGATATAATGCCAGAAGCATTGGATGGCACAAACAGCAGCCAGTGCCAACTTCTCGATGTAAGTGTATCGAGTTTCCGTATCCAAGAGGTTGCGGCTGAGGTAATATATGACGTGCTCATTGCCCTCATCATCATCTTGCACGAGAACCATGCCGATAGTGGTATCGGTGGCGGCTAGATACAGAGTATAATCACTGTGGTAATTCAGAGGTCGCAATAATGGAGCAGAAACAAGGAGACCCTTGAGACGCTCGAAAGACTCCTGAGCGATAGCATCCCAATGAAAGGGTGTATCTCGCTTCAATAACCATGTAAAACCTTTAGCCACCTCAGCATAGTTCGGAACGAATCGTCTTAGGAAATTTGCTTTGCCCTGCAAGCTCTGCAACTGCTGCAAAGAAGCAGGGGGAGGAAGATTCAGAATAGCCTCGACTTTGAGGGGATCCAGACGGATGCCCTCTCGGGAGACGATAAACCCGAGTAGTCAGCCTGATTCAACGCAGAAGACACATTTATGAGGATTGAGCCTGATACGGTAGTGTCGACAGCGAAGAAAGATTTCATGAAGATGGGAAGGATGGTCCTGGCGTTTGACTGAATGAGCTAGAAGATCATCCAGATACGGCTGTACAATGTGACGGATGTCATGAAAAGCATAGGACATTGCACGTTGGAAGGTAGCACCGGCACTCTTTAAACTGAAAGGGAGCTTCTTGTAAGCAAAATTGCCCCAAGGACAGATAAAGGCCGTCTTATGCTGATCAACGGGTGCAATATTGATCTGGTTATACCCAGAAAAACCGTCCATAAACGAATAGATTTCGCTTCCTGCACACTCATTAATGAGTTGATCGATGAAGGGTGTGGGGAAGTTATCCTTAGGACATGCGCGGTTAATGTCATGATAATCAACACAGACTCGAATGGTACCCTGCTTTTTGTTCACAGGTACTCTATTAGAAACCCAATCCATAAGTGGAATGGGGTAAATGAAACCAGCTTTGAGAAGCTTTTCAACTTCTACTTTAATGGCAGCAGCCTTTCGGGGGTGCACGGGGCGTAGGCATTGACGAACGAGCTTAGCACCCGGATACGTAGGTATCTCATGCACCACTATGCTGGAGTCAATGTCGGGCATCTCTTCGTAGGACCAAGCGAAGACATCACGAAATTCGCGAAAAAGATTGGTGTAGAGCTGAACTTCCTCCGGAGTACAAGTGACTCCAATGTGAATATGCTCGACAATCCCTGGTTTCACAGAGATGTCGATGGGTTGGGTCTGCGTAATGTTTCCCATATTTCCTTCAGAAGACACTTGATAAACTTGAATAGGTGTTTGAAGGGGCTAAAATGGGATACAAGAAGCAAACCGTTCGAGACAGGCGATCATTTCCTGATGGGCAGGGGGGAACGAGGGACGGTGGTGATAATCAGACCAAGGAGGTTCCTCAAGAGACATAGTCTCTATAATGGCTTCGTCAGAAGGAAATATTTCCTTTAATGGATCCGAAGTAGCATCATCTCCAAGCCAAGGGGAATGAACATACGAGTTGGGAACGCTGCTCGGAGGAGCAGGTTCGGGAGGGGGAGCCGATGCAGCAACGATTTCAATGTAGTTGAGCTCAGCGGGACTCAACGGCATCATATCGCCCCAAGATTCTATCTGATTAGCGGGATGAAGGACCCACGGATCAGAGCGCACGGAAATCATATTAATAGGAGCGAGATTAGGAGGTGGGAGGGAAAAGACACCCATCAGGGCAGGATCTTTAAAGAGTCCAGCTCCCACACTCTCACACGAATTGGAGGTATGCTCCACGAAAGGCACGTTGCCTTCGGAAGAGGAGGCGAAGAAGGAGAGCTGGTCCACAGTGACAATCTTCCCCTGATGAGGGAAACGAATGACATGGAAAAGAGAGGAGGCCACGGCTTGCATGGCGTATGTCCAGCTACGTCCAAGGAGGAGGTTGTAGGTAAGATTAGCATTGACAACTTCAACCTCCACTTCTATCGTCTTCCCTTCCAAAGAGAGGGGCAACCGTTGCAGGATACCATAAGGACAACACTCTCTTCCGTCAAAGGCTTCCAATGTCGTAGGAGACTGACTCAGCGTCGGAGAACCAATAGCTTTCCAACAGGCAACAGACATGATGCAAGTTGAGGCACCTTCATCAATGACTGTACGATGAATCGTTTTAGTATTGATAATGACCTGTATGAGGAAAGCGATTTGGTGAGGCAGTCTCGGCGTATGGCCCTCGAGGTCAAAAGAAATCAGATCCGAGTCAGTTGGGTCTATGCCACCGATGGCTAATAGCAAGGACTTCCTCTGGGAGGGGCAGCTCTGGAGCACTTCTAGAGCAGACATAGCAGACGGGGCCTGAGCTAAGTCCTCAACGATGCTGTAGCACTGGGCAGCATGAGCATTAGGGTTGTAAGAAGACTTCCGGAGTACACCTTTTGGAGGGGGTCGGATAGTCGTCTCAGTGCTAGGTCTCTCGATGTGGAGTGGACCAGAACTGGACGGAGGAGCGCTGGAGGAGACCTCAGGCTCTTTCCCAGCATGAGATGGATATTCTTTTGCTCGAGTAGTTATATGGATGGGAATCGTCCCAGCCATAAATACTTGAGAGCCGAATGAAGAAGAGGGTTGTGATGGATCTGCCACCATTTGAGTTTGCTGTGAAGGGAAAGGTTCTTTAAGCATAGCAGGAGTCCCAGGAGCACCTTTCAACAATCGACTAACTTCGGACCGCCTGGGGCAGTCCTTAATATAGTGATCCTCGTAACAGATAAGACAAGGATACTTAGGTTTACGTTTGGCTCCTTCCTCGGGTGGAGGTTTAGGGGAGTCCTGTCTGGGCTGTTCAGATTTATTCTTGGCTTGCCCTTTCTTTTTCCCTTTCGAGGATTTATCCGCCGTGGTGGACTGGATGGCGTTAACCTCGGAAGTGTTTTCGCTAGAAGCATTTGGCTTTTGCTTCCCAGGGTTCGCAGATGATTTCTTTGAAGATGCATTTACAGAGCCAATAACATCGTCAACAGATGGTTTTGGCGGAGCTTTGGATGTTCCAGGTCTCGGGGCATCTGGAAAATAATCATATAAAGTACCTGACTGATAATAAACTAAGTCGAGGTACTGAGCACGCACGATAGCTTGCTCTTCAGTTACACAAGCTCCCATGGAAATGTCTCGCGCGATTGTAGGGACGAAGGAGGTTGTGAACGAATCGGTTAGGAGCTGATCAGAAATCCAGAACTTGATCAAATGATGACGCCGTCTCCATTCATGTATATGATCGGATATATGCATGGCCGTGTCCTATTTGAGAGACGTAAGGAGATGTGTCCCTGTCTCATACTGAATGGGTAACTGAAAATGAGTTAGGAATGCCATAGCCAACGAGTTGAAATCTTGAAATGTTCCGTGATTCTACTCAATATACCACTTAGCGGCCGAGCTGGTGAGAGTCCTTTGGAAGAGGCGGAGCCAGATGGAATCATCAAGCCACGAGTTGGATGAACACCAAAGGTGATAGGTCATGACGTGGGCTTGAGGGTCCTCACCAGCTTTGCCATCGAATTTCGGGCAATCACCGGGTATCTTGGTTGGAACTGGTGGCCAATATGGATTATGAAGAATGGGATCATTTGTCAATTTGGACACGTCTGGCAGTTCCAATGTTGCTAAGAAAGGTAACTGAGGATTAAAGGACATTTGTGGCCATGGAAGAGAGGTAGTACCAGGGTTCCAACCAGGTGGTGGTTGCGCCCATGGACTTTGTCCGGACGGGCCTGGCCCATAAGGGTTCTGCCCATAGGGATTTTTCCCATAGGGGTTCTGTCAATAAGGATTATGTCCATAAGCGGACAGCTGACCCTGGATCTGCCCCCCAACACCCCATGGATTAGCAACTTGACTTGCAGGTGCAACATACTGTTGCTGATAATTCTGATAAGGGGTGACCTGCATTTATTGATAATTTTGATAAGGGGTGAACTGAGTTTGCCCCTAGGGGTTGCTGGTAACCATACGGTTGTTGAGCTCCATACTGAGCCTGGTAAGAAGGTTGTGCTTGGTAAGAAGGTTGGGATTGTGACCCACCTTGCATCTGATAACCAATTTGAGTTTGGGGCCCAGAAGGATGTCCTTGAACAGGTTGAGCTTGGACCATCTGGTCAGAAGGTTGTCCTAGTTGGGTTTGGGACGGACCCGTTTGCCCAAAAGGATGAGCTTGCTGGGTACCAGGTTGTCCTTGTGCAACCAAGGGTTGTCCTTGCGGAACAGATGGTTGAGCGGGCTGGACGGCCGGTTGACCTTGAGGTTGACCAGCTTGTCCAGAAGGATGACTAGGCTGGGCAATGGGTTGGCCCTGCTGTACGTAAGGCTGACCCCCATGCCCAGAAGGATGACTAGGCTGGGCAATGGGTTGGCCCTGCTGTACGTAACGCTGACCCGCTTGCCCAGAAGGGTACCCCTGTTAGACTGCCGGTTGACCTTGTTGAATATAAGTTTGTCCTGCTTGTCCAGAGGGATAACCTTGCTGGACACCAGGTTGACCTTCTTGGATGTAAGGTTGTCTTGGTTGTCCAGACGGGTAACCTTGCTGGGTACCAGGTTTCCCTGGATAACCAAAAGGTTGAGTCAGATAAGTAAAAGATGAACCACCAACGGCCGAAGGTTGTCCCTGATAGGGTTGTCCTTGTGGGCCCCCAGGTTGTCCTGGGTAAGACTGGTCGTAATATTGCTGCCCTTGGGGGGTTTGCATATAAGACGGCTAGCCTTGGTTAGGCGGTCCCTGAAGCTGTGCAGGCATTACTTGGCCCCCATGGAAAGTGGTGGCGTTCCAAGAAATGGATAATGGTACCGAGACCTCAACAACAGGTTGAGTAGGCAAGGGTCTAGAAGGATAAAGGAACTGACCAGTAGAATCATAATAATAGAATGGACCTTGCGCGTTCGGATCCTGAACAGCTTGCCCATACTGATCATACGGCCCCCCTCCTGGGACGGGACCAGAAGAGGGTGGTGCACTTTGTGCAGGATGAACAACTTTGGGTGTGTGTGCCGGCTGGCCGCTACTCACTTGACCGTGAGGGGGTCCAGCACCAGTAGTCAGAGCTGAAGACGCTGTAACGGCACTAACAATTGGAGTTGAATGTGCTACACAAACAGTTGGATTCGTTGGAACTGAAGTGACGGGTGTACTGTGGACTTTTGAAACAAAAGATCCCGTAGTGGGAGTGATATGGAGGTCCCACATGGTACTCGAAGCGGGGATCCTGGCATTTATATCATCCCTCAACGACTTATAGCGTGAGGGTGCCAGAGAAGTAGCCGGGATAGGAGTGTCGATATTCGATAAAACGGGTGTCTCACTCACTCTAGGAGATGTCTCATCCATGTGAGAGGTAGACATTGGAGACGAAACACCAGGAGGGGTAAAAGGAATATCGTCCTCTTCAGGCTCCCAAATGGGGTTCCAATGAATTTCGTAATCCTCGTCGTCCGGAGCACGAGATTTGATCGGTTGGATACTTGGGATAACAGGAAGAGTATCACCCACAACCGGTACCTCAAGAGCAACGGAAGACGGAGACCCTTGATCACTTGGAACGGGAGACGGGATCGATGGTTCAGCCAGGATGACAAAATTCAAACAAAACCTAAGGGAATCTAACGATAAAGGACCCTACTCAAACTAATGCACACAAGATCTAACTGGGTAATGTTAATCATGGCCAAATAAATTTTAAGATGCAAGGACACAACTTGACATTTTCATGTTTTAAGAGTCGAGAAAAGGACAAAAAGGTGACTCTAGTCGCCTTCGAATGTTTTGTGAGCCTGAAGTGACAAAATGCTCAAGTGAGCCTTTTCTTTTAAGGAGTCCGAAAAGGATCAAAAGTGACTATTCTGGAGAGACTAGGCAAAGGGTTTACAAAACAAATCCGTAAAACTGCATATACACCTTGGCAGTCATATGAAAACCAAGGACTTCCCGTACGACAGTCAATCTTCCCGAATGCTGTGTTCGGTGCATTACGGCTTGTAAGGTGGCAGACACGGCTTCCTGTGGATAAAGGATGATAACCTAGTGGGGTCTCCCCTATATACCCGATGGTACGTGGGAGCTCAAGTCCGTGCTAGACCACTATCGAGTCACAAAAGGAGGAATCACCCAACCGTAATGTGAAACAACAGTGACTAGGTTTAACGACGCCAGAGCACGTCTCTAGCCTAGACCTCTAAACAATGAGCGTTATGTTCCAATGCATTTTTAAGTTCATTCAGTTCATTTTACGGTTGATATTTGATTAGGTTTCGATTTCCAGGTCCTACCGTATGTAATCTCTCATAATTCCCTAAATGCAAGCTATATGCCAAAGAACATCATTTTGTTCGATGAACACTAACTACAAGAGAGTTGAGAATTTTTCAATCAAACAAAATGACCATAAACAATCAAGAACCACTCCAATGCAGCTAATGGCAATAAACAAAACTTTTTTTTTTTTTTAAGACCACTAATCAATGAAAAGCTCTAATTTCCATTAACTAATTCAACGCAAAAGAGACTGTTCGTTTTCTTTTCAATGGCAAAGTGCACTAAACAAATTTTGAGAGATAATAACACCGAGTAAAAGAGACAAATTTCACTCAATGAGAATGTAATCAAATCCCCAAAACACCAAGGCAGTCCTTCAAACCAAAAATAAAACACAAAGACCTCTATGAGCTGTGTGATCTAAGCCCGAACGAAGCCAAGCGAAATCCAAGCGAAAAAGAAGCAAATCACTTGAATAACAATAAAAAGCTTTGAAAATTACTGAGCAAATGCAAAAAAGTAATCACAAAGTCGACTGGACGATCAAATAACCCAAGACTCCTACGGAAGGCTCGATGCACAAAGCCACTAGATGCCCTAGGGCTGAAATGTGAAATTGATGGAAAGAGGCAAACACCCGAAGGATGGAGGTCGAAAACTAGTCAAACAAGGATCAAACACACACCAGTAATTGAAAAAGATGTAGCAAGATACAAATCCAAGCTTAGAGGGCTTGAAAACAAGCAAACTGGAAAAAGTTGACAGGCCTGGCGCGACTGTCGGGCTGCAACTCGTGCTTTTAAGGGATTGGCACGGGTTGTCTTTGAGAAACATGCGCCAATTGTTGCGACTGTCAGGCAAAAAAGCGCACTAATCAAGCTTGCTAGGTTAAAATAAAATCAAGCAGTCCAGGGCTTGGTTAACAGTATCCAGGTAGACCAGGAAGCAAGAGACAGCAAGAAATTCAACCCAGAAAGCTATCTAAGCAATCAAACGAGAGAACCAAAGAGACAAGACTCCCCAGTGGAGTCGCCAAATTGTTGTGGAGGTAAATCCTCTCTGCGGACAGAGACGACCCCTACTAGCCCAGACCGGGTCTAGCAACAATCAAACAATGCTATCACACAAGTTCCTAATTGCAAATTAAAAGTGGGTGATGAGAACCTACTTGGATTCCAACGCTAATATTCGTAGAAGAGACGTTGCTCTCGTTCCTTTGCCTCGGTCGGTCACGATCCCCACGATCTCCGTGATTGGACACCTACACATGCAAAGAACAACACAAATACAAGCGTAAAATCCAATATATGCAATTATATATCAGTCAGAAAAGATATAACTCAACATCAATCATAGGACAATGAGAGTGGAACCATAATGATAGTCATCTATTATTGATAAATAACAAAGAAGAATACAACCATAGTTCTGACGTCAAATCCTCCTTTGGCTGGGTAGTCAGTTACACAAGTCTTGCAAAGCTTGTTGGGATGGGAAACAAGCCTCTCTCTCTTGGGTGACAAGAATCTCCTCACTTAGATTTGGCCTTATGGGTGCAAAGAAGGCTCTTGCAGCTTCAAACTCTTGAACTCCTAGAATTCTCTATCACTATGTTGGAACTAACTTGCTCAAGGCATAGAGACAAGCTTTTATAGATAGAGAGGAAAGAGATAGGATCAACCACATTATTCATGGGATTGGCTTTATCACTAAGAAGCTTCCATGAAAGGTGGCAAACCACTTCCCTTCTATGGAGATTTGAAGCCAAACCATCCTAGCTCAACATAGATTCAGTTGGTGAATGGGTTAAGGAGAACCTTCGGAAGCTTGTTTGTTAAAAACTTTACTCAATTCGGTTGGCGCGAGTGCGACTCTGAGACAGAGCCCCAATGGCGCGCTCTCTTTAGAGGATTTCCCCCATTGGCGCAAGCAGTACACTGTGGAACCGCGCCAATGCAAAAAGAGGTCTTTGGATGGGTATTCTATAGGAGATGTCTTCAGGGCATATGAGGCCCATACTTAGAGGAATATGATGCAAGTGGTTTCAGGTCATGTCACTTCTCACAGGTCCCGGAATGAGTCCTCCAGTGTGCGGGAGAGGGGTAACATGGACGGTGACAAACGGTG
Organism: Pinus tabuliformis; assembly: GCA_031772625.1. Taxonomy (NCBI): domain Eukaryota; kingdom Viridiplantae; phylum Streptophyta; class Pinopsida; order Pinales; family Pinaceae; genus Pinus; species Pinus tabuliformis. The sequence goes on from CM062804.1 coordinate 616,663,580, forward strand.
ACAAATTGCTGTGTAACACATGGGAATGCCTGCCTCAGCTAGATCATGAAAATAATATGATGATGATGTATTGTATTGTATCTTATATAGGTCGCCTTCCAATTCAAATACCTCAGGTCCTCATGATAAAGCATTTCACCTGACAACAGAAGATTTACGACCTCATGCTTTAGGGGGCAACTGTTATAGACATATTTGGGCACTGCAACCCAAAACTCATATGTCCATAAAACAAGGGCTCTTTAGTCCCTAAAAGTGTTGTTTCATACCCTAAAGGATCATGGTCAACTGATTACATCATTTCCCAGAAGTTCCACTTGAAAAACCACTCAGAATTGGCCAAAACTGGACCATAGTGACTGCTCCATGGTCAAGGTGAGATGCATACTTGCTGCTACACTAGCCAGGTGTGATGCATACTAAAAGATCCTTCTGTGGGGTGCGATGAGTGAGAATAGACAAATGACAAAGACAATTTGCTAAGTGGATGATCATGGAATCTTCCAAAAACTTCTCCTGTGACACTTGCCTCTCTAAATTCGCCCAGGGATGAGTAAGAGATCAATGAAATCTCCAAGTGGAACCAAGAATAATCAATGGAATGACACTAATCAAAAACCCAGAGCTGACTCACACCCTTGCAAGACATCTATAAATGGATCCCTCATCTGAGAGATCTAGAGGCTAGAATTTTGTAATTTGTAAGGAAGTGTTGTTGGTTTATCTGTGAGAAGAGACATTGTATTGTTGGGTGATCTTGCTTTTCATGAGGTGAAGGGGGCTTCTATGGTGGGAGGATGATGTTGGATCAGACAGCTGGGTTGTAATCCTCTCTTCTACTATTAATAAATTTCTTTGAGTTTTCCTCCATATAGTCGTGTATTTGTGAATCTTATTATTTATGAATGCAATTGTACGGTCAATGTGTTTATGATTCTTCATTGTTTATGATGTTTTAGATAGAGATGCTTTGATGGTTTTCTATTACTTTGACTCTACAGGCACTCTTTAAAGTGGGACAAGTAGGAGAGGAGTGGAAAATTCTATCAAGGGAAAGAGAAATAAAGCAAGGATCAAAGCGTAAGATCCAGGTTGGTCCTCTTTTCTACCCTCTTATCTATTACACCTAAAGGAAATCTCGAATTGCTTTGATTGTTTGTTTCTAAGGTAACTACCCATCTTAGTGGGACTAGTAGTTTGAATCGACACTAGTTTTCCTGGAAACAACAAGTCCACTCTCAGGGATGCAATAGGATTGCACTAGCTCTAGGGTAGATCGTGGATCTGGCCTTCCCCCGGTGAGGTTTTCCTGTGCCCCATGGTACGACAGACCAGTTAAAAACTATATGTCATCATAGTCAATAGCCAACTCATGATCTGCAATCCTAAACACTTGCTTGTGTTCATCCCAGCGCTAGATAATCCATGTCAATAAATCCTCCTGCTCTTTCATTAGCTCCAACTTTTCATCCTTCAGTAAACTGCAGTGGCGCAATATAAGTATGCATGTTGGATCGTTTCACATCAACAATTCCTAGCTACCATGGGCCCATTCTCTCCATAGGCTACTCATTATGCCTTGAAACCTGTGCAAAATAACCCTAAAATCAGTCAAAATGGGGCAATACAACTTCAGGAATCACTGCATGAGGTTATAAAATGCACCCTTAAGCTCTAATGCCCCCCAGTGGTCCACGGGGAGGATTAACGCCCTCCAGCAGGTTGTATAGGGCGTTTAACGCTCCCTATAGGCTTGCCAGAGGGCGTTAGTGTGTAAATATTGCTTTAGGGCACCTCATATCTGCAAAATTCCACCCCATAAACTAATAATAAAGGTTAGGTAATGCATAGAGCAAGGTCTTGGCCTCTACCTGGGACTGACAGCATGTCGAATGGTTGCCCGGATCTCCTGTAATGGTTCGTGGAAAATCTGCTCCCCTTTGGCTCCAAAACGCTCTCACAATTCTCAAATAGTGAAAATAATGGATGTGAAAGCTCAAAAAACTTCCTTATATTTATTTTTCGAGACATGATTTTTTGAAATCATCAAAGAGGTAGTTTCCCATTCCCCATGATTTTTTATCATGCATGAACCCATATGGATAGGAACTGCTGCTTTTTTATACTTTTTTTCCGCTTTTGATGAAAGTACCCTCAGGAATGAAAAGCAGTAAAAGCTTCATGCAATTCTCAAAAGAGCACTTTTCTTTAATTGGATATTTTCTCGCTCTCAAAAAATGAAAAATCCCCAAGTTTGTCATCGTTGGGCTCGTTAAACACATACGATGACGGTCTGAGCAACTCTTTTTTGCTCTTTTTCTAGCTCATTAAATTGAAAAAGATCATTAGAGCATTCTTTTTAGGCGCTTTTTTCTCGCTCATAAAACTGAAAAAATCTCGAGTCTTTTCTTTAGGCTTGTTAAATATTTATAAATATAACCCGAGCATTCTTTTAGGTACTTTTCTCACTCGTTAAACTGAAAAATCCCGAGTTTTTGTCACCGGGTTCATTAAAAATCTACGGCAGCAACCAGAGAACTTACGTTTTTGGGACCATTTCTCGCTGTTAAAATCAAAAAAATCCCCGAGTTTTTCCCTTTCTTCGGGCTCGTTAAATCTATGAAGAAGGAATGAACAGTTATTTTACCTCTTTTTTCTTGCTCAATAAAATGAAAAAGATACCTTGAGTTTTATTCATTTGACTCGTTAAAATTTGATGAAGGTATTGAGTTTGTTGTTGCCTAACTCATTAAAAATTCACGACGGAAAACGAGTTTAGTCCATCTCCTCGTACTTGTAACAAAATGAGGTCAACATCTATTGAACATAGGTTTCTCTTTTTTTGGATTCAATAGATTAACTCACAGTATAGTAACCTATCCAGGTATACTATTAACCTTTTGTCACACCTGGTTAACAACTATGACAAAGGGACCATCCTAGAGTCGTTCTTTATGATATTTTCAAACTCTCTAAATATGAAAAGACCACTGAGTTGTCTAGTCTGGACTCATTAAATTATATAGACAAGATATAGAGTCACTCTTTTTACGATCCTTTTCAGACTCTCAAAACATGAAAAGATCAACGAGTTTGCCTGTCTGGACTCATTAAACTAATTAGATAGGGCATAGAGTCGCTCCTTTTGCGGTCCTTTTCAGACTCTTAAAAGATGAAAAGATCGACGATTTTACCCATCTGGACTCACTAAACTAACCAGAAGGGGAAAGTAGACAATACAACTGCATTCAGTATTAGAAAGCATGGTTTAGCAGTAGTCATTCCCTTGAACATGGCACTCCCTCAGATAAACCTTCCTTGTGAGGGCCTCTCAATATGAATCCTACCATCCTATGTGTTTAGCCTAAAAACCCCGATGTTCTTGCATCTCTGTATCCTAACACTCTTTGGTTTTCACGAGTCTAGTGCTGCATGGTTAAAACCGTTGTCATGCCTTCTATTGTTCAAGGGTTAACCTTTTGTTTCCTCAATCAACCCATCAAGCATATCCTTTCATCATGCCCTCTGTTGTTTAGACCCAATGCTCCAAGATTCCTCAAAAAACAAATCATTCTTGTCCCTTTTCATGTCGATTGATGTAGGACACATTATTTCCTACCTTTCGACAGGTATCTTCCTATCGACTTCAACACTCTATCTATGAAGAAAACCCAGAAACACATTCAATGCCTTGGTACTTGCAGACATTTGTGGCAGGTCACCTTGTGTTTGATTAGAGGTTTTCATTATTGGCTCCTGGTTAAACTATTCTACGGGTATTTGACGACAAAAACATATTTCACACTCGTTAGATTGTATTGTGCATCTTGGAGACCATCACCATTATTGGTGGCCTTCCTCGCGTCTGTTAACGGTCTCCATTATTGACTGGTAATCAGATGATTTCGGGCATGTTTGACATCAATGCATATATTCACATGTATTGATCTATGCTATTCGGTGAAGCGGAAATCAATACCTTGGGTAGAGGCTTGCATCACTCAGCGTTGCTTCCTCTCCCAAGTTGCGTATATTGTTTTTTTTGGAGACAGCTCATCAAAATGATCCTATTATGACATCGGATCCGCATTGTGCTTATCGGCGGCCAACATCGTCATATCTCTTTTCTGAGAATATCACTTTGACATAGCTACTAAGCATGGGAATGCCTAACTTAGGACATGATTTTAGTTTTTATATATATATGTGTTGTATCAGGTTTCCCATACCACCCGAAGCTCCGATCCTCTCTCTCTTTTTGTCGAAGAAGGAAAATTACGATTAAGTAAATTATTTTGGCCATCGTCGTAGACTTTGATATCGCAATTTAGGGGGAATTTGTAATACATCAAAATGACCCCCTCTTCAGCTCAGAGGGGAAAGACATGATAGCTGAAGAAAAGACCAAGATCACATGCCTTATTTCCACACTAATGTTGGCTATACACTGACAACCTGCTTTTAAGCTTCTCTGTAAGCCTAAGGGAGTGTTAGTGACCCTAATAACTTTAGTTGGTAGTTCGAGAACAGCGTTAGTGGATCCTAATGAGCATCTAGAGGTAAAAGGGGCGAATTGACTCATAAATATCTCTATATTCCTTCCTAAATCTACTAAGAAAAGTAAGGAAACATCTCAAGTTTGACCTATTTGTGGGATTTCTAAATCCTAATGAAGGAGGCAAACGGGAAAGAAATGAAAAGCATGGAAACATCATTTCTTTTACCTTAAGAGACTCAGGAGGAACTTGGCAACCCTAAGTCAATTGCTACATAAGCAAAGCTAGGGCTATGGTGATAGAGGTCAGATTGATAGCTTACTTGATTGTTGAGCATAGTCTCAAATCTAAGCATAAGAAGTTGGTAAGAAGGGGGAGAGAGAGAGAAGCTAGAGGGGTAAGGGAAGGTTGATGCAATATATGGTTGTAATCACTCTTCCAACATTAATATAGAACTGCAGTTGTACTGTCTACTCCGTGGTGTTGGTACTATCATTCATTTATTTGTTTGTCCAATACCTTTTAGCATGAGTAGCTTAGTTATGTGTAACTAGATGTCTTTTATGTATTCATGTATTAGTTATCAAGGTTGTATGCTGTGATTATGCTTGTCTCTTCTATGTGCAGGACTTGATCTGGAGCCGGCTCAGGGGACTTCCACCTAGCCGAATTGTGCTCTCCAAAAAATCTACATGGAGGCTTGCGGTAATCCATCTGTTTTGCTTTGATAGTTATTTAACGTTTATGGACATGCATGTAACTTTGTGACGACTACAGATAATCATACAATCTGCCAAGGGTCCCAGGAAGACCCTTGAGGGTATCTCCATTCTCCTTACACCATGCATTTTATCCTATAGCACCAAGGCTGAGAAGAACTATTCCACTACAGAGCATGAAGGGCTAGCCATGGTATACACGCTCCAAACGTTCAGGCACTATTTGTTGGGTTGAAATTTTAAGATGTATACAGGTCATTCTACGTTAAAATACCTAGTTAATAACCCTGTGTTGGGGGGGAAGAACTATAGATGTTTGTTACTATTCCAGGAGTATGATCTTGAAGTTACTGTGAAGCCTAGATGATTGAATGCGGGACCAAATCCTCTGTCACGCATCGAAACGGGAGAGGAGCCCACTAATTTGGAGGAAGTACTGCCTGACGCATAGCGCCTTGCGTTACACGTCGCCAACAGTCACTTTGAGGATATAATACAATTCCTGACAACGGGGACTGATCTAGAAGGGTATATAAGCTAGAAGAAGGAGTTAGTAGTGCGCGCAGTAGACTTTTTCGTCATTGCAGGACATCTATACAAAATGGGGTCTGAAAAATTATTGCAACACTATGTACCTGACTTTGAGCAAAGCAGCATCCTCACAGATGCTCATGGAGGAAATGCAGGAGGAAATTATGCAGGAAAAGTGACAACGCAGAAGGTTCCGCGTGCTGGATTGTGGTGGCCAACTTTGCATAAGGACGCGAAAGCATATTGTAGGGCCTATGACTCATGTCAAAGGACTGGCAGGCCATCGCGAAGGGATGAAATACTGTTGATACCATAGGTGACATTACAACCATTTGAGAAATGGGCGATTGACTTTGTGGGACCAATTCAGCCTCCGGGAAAGAAAACAGGTGCGCTTTGCATCATCATCGTGATAGAGTACTTGACCAGATGGGCAGAGGTGCAGTTTGTGAAGGACTGTACTGGCGTGACAATAGTGAAGTTTCTTTTTGAATACGTATTGATGAGATTTGGTTGTCCAAAGATCTTGATGAGCGATCATGGTAAGCACTTCTTTAATGAAACAATCAACGCGTTGATGGAAGAATTTTAGGTGTATCATCAGAAGAGCATGACTTATCACCCATAGGCTAATGGGATGGTGGAAGCATTCAATAAAATACTAGAGAACACACTGACAAAGGTCTGCAATGCTCATAGAAGTGATTGGGATATGCTGGTAGCAACGGTGCTATGGGCCTACAGAACGACTTGCAATAAGTTGACTGGGCAAACGCCTTTCAGACTTGTGTATGGCATAGAAGTTGTGATGCCAATGGAATACATTGTACCTAGTCTGCGTATAGTGGCACTCACAAGAATGGAAGACTGTGGCACCTGGGAAGAGAGGCTGGTACAACTAGCAAAGCTTGAGGAGGACCTATTTCAAGCTGGATTTCATCAATAAGTTCAAAAGGAGCGTGAAAAGGCATGGCATGATTGGCACATTAAACTACGCACCTTTCAGGTAAATGATTTGGTTTTTCTATATGACAGTAAGTTTGATAGATTTCCAGGAAAAATTTAGGATGCACTGTCTCAGGCCCTACGTCATCAAAGAGATTATCAACAGTGGAGCAGTTCAGTTGGTTAAGTTAAATGGTGAGCCCTTCCCAAGAAAAGTGAATGGTAGTTGATTGAAGTCACACACTGGTGATTCGGCTAGGTGAGAAGGAAGCACATTCTTAGCACTCCAGGCAGCTGAAAGGAGGCACGGGACTATAAACTACATTGCCTGGGTCGGGGAACTGTGTGATGAAGAAAATGCGTGGAATAAGGAGATGTCACAGAGACCACACGAGCACGCAGAAGGCTGCGCTACCTGGGATAAAACCACGCAGGTCAGCCAGAAAGTGACTGTTAAAGTCATTGCTCATGATTTTCCAATGAAAAAATAGCCAAATGGAGTGGGGGGGGGCAGCATTTAAGATGAAATTTATGGGTGAGATCCTTGAAAATATGCCACCAATCTAGCATTAATGAACCGATTTTTGGGGGAACAGTCCGATTTGAATTCAAAATGGTCTATAAATTACATGTGGCTGCCCAATGAAGAAAACTTGGCATTTTGAGCATTGAGTTTTTGATCTCTCAGATGCGTATGAAGCGTGAATTCTTTGAAGCTCTGATAGAGATTTCGGTGTTTGAGCAATTACCAAAGGAGACACAAGAATTGTTGGATAGTGTCTTATCGACACCAGAAGAAACTATAGATATTGAGGAAGAAGTGACAACTGAAGGGGCTGTGCAAAAGGTTGCTATGGAAGCATAGGGAATTGCTCTGAAGGTTGCAGAGATACCCAAGTTGCCACGGTCACCTAGACCAAGGGCTACCCAGACCTAGGAAGGCGTGAAAGGCAAGAAAGGAAAGTAGACTGCAACACCACTGGTGCGCACATCACTTAGGAGAAACCCACCAAAGGACAAGCCCACCGCTCAAGAAAAGGGCAAAATTATTAACTTGGAATCGGAGGGGGAAGAAATTGAGGATATCCCAATTGATGATGAGGATCTTGGGATCAACATGGAGGACATTGAAGTTGAGGGTTCTAACCCCATTACTAAATTACCTAAGTACGTCCCTCCACATAGGAGCAAGGCCAAGGTGACTAAGGACATTGATGAAAGCAAGGTCACCTTATACACACCTCTGTTGTCGTACAAGATTGTTTTCGAAGGACCGCGCTTGGCATAGATTCCAATGTTGAAATTGTAGGACTGGGACTTAGATGATACCGAGTGATTCCCTCACTTGGTGATAGACCAGCTGATCCACAAGATCCTCCATAAGACCACCAGGGTGACTACATTGGAACTACCGAAGTGGCTCAAATGAGTGGATAAGGCAGGCCTACTCAACCTACTATGGGTGCCACACTACAATTACACACCCATTACCTTGCTATTAATCAAGCAGCTATTGTGCTTGGTACATGATGGGTGTCTGTGGCTAGAGGAGCCAATACCCATCACATATAGACTGATCCACAGAATCAAAAGGCTGCCATATTCAGGGGAGAATCCGGCGATGTTATTTGGTGGAAAGGTGGGCGAATTGGCCATCATGGAGGCCATGAAGAAGTTTGAATTAGTAAAGAATCTGCGCAGCTATGCGATTACAAGTATTTACGACCCTGCGGTCAAAGTGGGCACACAAATACTGGCAGGGAAGGTCATGCGGAAGTGTTGCTCCGATGAAGTACTGACTTCTTTCATAGCTCTAGCGGACAAATGCATGGAGGGGGTTCAGTTTAATTGTGCCCGCTAACTCTACGGTGAGTTCCTCGCAAACTGATGCGAGGCACAAGATCTCAGTAAGACCTTCCATCATGTTGGTAGCCTAGGAGCTACTCGAAGATAGCCAATTTCCCTCGGTCTCACCGGACGTACCTAAGGCCGCAAAGTACGCTTTTGGGCGACTAAGGATCCTTAGTGGATCAAGGACAAATAGATATTTTGGATCTTAATGAAAATGGACGTGCACATGGCCATGAACCGCAAGCCGCGGTTGTTGCCTACTATCTTTGATAAATTGTAGCCGCATGCAGAATTTAAGGTTGATTTCCACCATGTATCCATAAGGGCATGAAAGGAACTTGAGCAGAAGTGGCGTGACTTGCTCTACTTAGCGACGGATTATGTGATTCAAGTGGTTATTGACAGCTGGTCGGCAGAATGGCACACTACCTCGGACTTAACGACGGGATCCAGCAAGATAGTTGCACAGTGGAAGAAGGATGAAGCCAAGCTCAAGATGGAGCAATTGGCTGAGAAAAGGAGAAAGGTGGCTGAGGATAAGGCTAAGCCAGACCACGCTACCACACAAGAGACACGTGGATAGGCAGGAGGAGAGGAGCGTGGCTCTGACAAAGAGAAGTTTCCCTCCCTAGAAGAAGAGGAGGAAGAGGACGATTCGACAAAACAGGGAGGAGCAGACTCGCAGAAACCTCCGTTCCGTATCAAGCGTCCAAGGGGACAAGAAAAATTAGGATTGCAGAAGAAGTCCAAGGCCAGCAAGACATCCATGGACCTGATCACCCTCATAGAGGGGAATCTAAACAACATTGGGGATACAATGCAGGATGCCACTGTGGAACTACTACAGTAGTTTGAGTAGCAACAACAACAAGCATTGGGGGCCATTCATGCGAATTTGCGAGAGCTACAGATTTGAGCAACACAGACTGGTGCAACATCCACCAGTTTGGCCATTGGTACTTCAAAATCCATCGAGATGCTACGCATGAAGGACTCCTGAGCCATAGTGCTACCAAATGGAGCACTGATGATAGAGACCGAAGTTTACAGGCCTGCTATCAGCGCAATCAAGGGAGTAAGGATGAACTTGACAACGCTTCCTAGCGAGGCACTCCACTTGTTACAGGATGGGGTGATCATTGAGTTGAGGGCCCGTGAACGGTGTGCTTTGCAAGTGATCAGCAAGCAAAAGATCAACAATACTCATATGGGTGTGCAGCGAGACTCTGCCTTCACATCCATGATGGAACTCACTGACACGAATTAGTGCATGGTTAAGGCTGTGGAGGAAGCATGCCAAATGGTCCCAGAGTTGGCCATTCCTACGGATGAGCTGGTAGATGTGTGCATTTGCAAATTTCCGACTTGCAGTTGAGGGCCTGTTGTGGTAAAAAAACACAACCCCCCATTATTGATGTCTTCACTTCAAATAATGGGGACCCTTTCTATAAAAAATGTTGGCTAAGCGCCTTTTAGGATTTTTATTTTAGTTGATTATCCTACACTTTTGTTAATTTTTTATTTTCTTTGGATTCTTGTTTTGATTGCTTTGATAGAATCGATTTTTTATAAGCTTCCCATTGACGTTTGTTTTGCTTTATTTGGTAAACTAGTTTGAAAATGGTACTCCTTTGAAGTCTCATCATTTATCTAGCCTGGGTTAAAAATGCATAAAATGTACAACACTGCATTTTGTAAATAAATTAGTTCAATAATGCATTTATTGTAAATATTAACCTCTAGTTAATTTTTTTTACTAACATTTTTCAATTTTTTTACTTATACAGCCAAATCATGAAAAATCAAGATTTTAGTAATTGATTCCAATTTCCAAATTAATTACTAATCTCAAAAAACCCAAAATATCAAAGTGGCTGTAGTTTATTTTTATTTTTAGTGGTTGTAGTTTAGATAAATTTATAGTTTAATTAAACATCATTAAATAAAACCAAAGCAAAAAACTTATTAGAAAACAACATTTCTCGCATCACAATAACATATCGCAAAAAAACCTCATCGCAAAACTCCTCTCACATAAACAACAAACCTTAACATATTTGCGAAAAGGCCGATGCGATAAACACTTCACCTCGACTTTGGCTTTGTTTTCAAACACATTGGGAACTAATGGAAAATGTAATATGTACATGTTAAAAGTTAATGTAATTAATGAATATTATTAATATAATATTTATTAAATTATTTTAATATAATCAAAACAAAAAATTTAATATATATAAAATAAAAAGATTTTGACGGATCGCATCGCAAGTTTCATACAATGCATTTTTTTAAAAACCCCGATGACCTCCATTCCCCGATCGCCGATATGCGATGGCTAAGGAGTCAAAGGGCTTTAAGCATTTAACCATAGTTTTGTTAACACTCATGTTTTATTTGTTTCAAGCTGACACTCATACGAATGAGTAAAGTGGAATGGTGAGTGTTGTTTTAATTTAATATTAGATTTAATATTTAAAATAATTAATATGGAAAATATAATGAACTTAATTAACTTTTAATTAATTATTAATTAGACTAATTTGTTTATAAATAGTCAATTATATTAGTTAGTTAGATTAATAACTAGTTTATTAAATAATTAGTTTAGTTTATAATTAACAATTAAATTAGAATTAATTAGAGACTAATTTAGGACTAGATTTTTAATTAAAATTTTGATTTTTAGCTCAGCGACAGAATTTCCAGATTTATGCTAGATTTAACTCATCAACTTTATAAGCTCATAGATTGAGTTTTACTTGGCCAAATAAGGCCCAGGATGGCTCATTGGAAAGATAAAATCAAGGAGAACATTTCCAAGGAGGTTTCACTAATAGATTTGGTCACTTATTGGGTCGAAAATTAGGAAAAATATCAAGCTTCAAATTTTCAAAGCAAAATCAATTTCTTAGTTTTATTTTTTGCATTTTCATTTGCTCAAGCCTCTTCTAATTGCAAATCCATTTGTCAATGATATCTTTGGCCAATTAAAACATTCTAGGCATCAATAGAAAGCTTACAGTCAATTATTTATTTAATTGTATTTGATTGGATTTGTTTTAAATGCCAGCAATGACATTTTGATTTTATTGTTGCATTTTAATTTATTTTGATTTCTTTTGCAGGAAAACAGTGGAAGAAATATGGAGAAAAGGATCTCAGTCAATAAGAATGCTCCAGCAATTGAAGATTAGAATTTTTGAGCAAATAAAATTGGATTGGACAGATTTCTCTTCAACAAACTTTACTCTCAAGAATTCCTTTGCAAATGTTATAAATAGCAGATTGCAGAATGTAACAAGGGGCTGCTCTCCTCTGCAATTCTGGAATTCTAAAAGCACTTTTGTAATAGGGATTTAGAGTTGTAGGTGGGAGGAGTGGAATCTCAGATCTGGAGATTGTTGAGGTTTTTCTTTTACATTCTGAGTTATGTATAATAAACAGAATTTGCACTATTGTAGCTTTGCTTTTGAAAGCAGAAGCTCAGGCATTGTAAAAGACTATTAGAGACCGGAGTTGGAGAAATGGATTTAATAAACTGGTATTTCAAATACTATTGTTTTAAATGCTGGTTTCATTTTATGATAACATAAATGGTGTTAATTTACTTACATATTTGTGTACTTTTGTCGGTATGGGTAATTTGCTTATATTTTATGTTGTTATTTATCTCTGCTCTTATGAGCCGAATTCTGATTTCTGAATAACTATTTACTCACAAATCTGTCTTTTAATATTGGATGAATAGATAGTGATATGTTGTTAACTTCTTCCGCATATTATTGTTTAATTATTCAAATTACTGATTAAATGATCAATACCATTTTGTGAACTATTTCCTGAGTGTTGTTGATTGATTATTTCAGTTAAAGGGTCTCAATAGGATGTGTTTGGTATCCATAATGTCAGTTAATTGAACTACTTCATTAACTTGATATTCATTATAAACGACACATTTCAATCCCAATATTATAAATACCTGCTCTTGGTTAGGTTAGATCTATATCTGCCTAATTAAGATAGAATTAAGATAGTTCCTTTTGCTTGCATCTTAGCATAAGTTTGCATTTAGATTAATTCCTGCATTCTTTTAAGTCCTCTTTCCAAAGAGGCAAACTTTAGTAGTGGATTGGTTGAGCCCTAAATCAACTTAAGGATCACTTTCTTGCCTGATCAGCAAGAAGGACGATCTGATGTCTCTTTTCCATTGGTGAATGAAAGTCATATTTTAAAGCCATTGGAGATTGAGAGAAGGTAACTGGACCTAGTTGAACCAGTCGGAACCACCATTCCAAACGGAAAAGGAGCTGCTAACCAAGGTCCGGACCGGGTGGTCTCCCCCATGTTCGTGTAGCGATTTTCAAGGATTCAACATAATGGCGCTAGAAGGAGGGCCTGAAACTTGTTGTCTGTTGGAGTCTTTTCAATTTTAACATTCTATTTAATCGCGATGGATCCTCTTAAATTTCCAATTTGGAGTTGTATCCATGGACGTGCATCTTCCAATACTCCACCCGAAGTGGTAAGACTCTTGTCTCAAGTAAAATTCAATGGTAAGAGAAATTCTTATGCTTTTAATCATGTCCTTCAATTTATTCAAAATGTTTCAAATTATGATTTTCAAGGAATTGATGAAGGCATCTTATGCATAATTTTCACTCTCACATTTGCGGCAGAAGCTAGAAACTGGTGTAGAACTCTTCTGGTTGCCTGAATTCATAGCTGGGATCAATTTGTTACAATTTTTGTTTGCAAATTTGATCGCTACGATTATGATCAGGTATGTGATGAAATTGAATATCTACGAAATGAAAATGAGTCTGTTAGAGATTTTAATATTCGATTTCATTTGAATTGTTTAAAATTTAATGTCAAAGATGAACCTATGAAAGAAGAATCACTAGGTTGGTTTGAACATAATTATTCTATTCCTCCTCTTCCCGATCCATATGAAATTAGTTCAAGCTTTGTTCTATCCCCTTCCAATATAAATGAGAAATCCAATTCGGATGTGGAAATAAATTGTGATGAAGAAGTTTCACAAAGCTTGGAAAATATTTCTGATCAAATACAAGAAGACAATAGCAACAATTTTGGAGAAAGAGCCACCTTGAAATCGGAAAGCTACTTTGAGGTTAATTCAGAAAATCAAATTGGAAATCAGTAAATGCAAATAGCTGTACAAATTTCTGAATTTTTCCATGATGAACAAATACTGAAATCAGAGCATCAAAGCAATCTTCTTCAAAAGAGCATGAGCACACAAAGGAATGATCTGGAATCTGAAATTTGCAATGATCAAGCCTTCATTCATGTTCATAATCATAATTCTCTTTTTAGTTCACAAGTTGGAATTCGAAATTACTCAAATTCCATAATTCTAGCCAATCCTTGTGAAAGAGAAATTATTTCAAAATGATCCCAATTGTGCTGTAACATTAGTTGTACAAATAATGATTTCATTTTATTTTTGTTTCCTCACTTATTTTATATAAAATCATATTTATTTTCAGATTTTATTTTTCAGATTTTTGATACATTACGCTGGCATATTGAGCACTTTACTATCAAACATTCAATTGATGCATTGCCCTGTTGGAACATTAAAGTTTTATATTGTAATCAAGAGCATCAAAAGCTATTTCAATTTCAATATCAATTTCAATCAATGCTAATGTTTTATCAAAAGCTTCTATCTTCTCAAAGACAATATCAACATGGGAATGTAGTTTTAGAAGTTTGTCAACAATTCAATTTAATTAACAATTTTCTATTTCATTTGAAAGATTTCCATCCATTTTTCATTAATTCATTTAAAAAATATTTGGAAATTTTTCCTTCATGGAAAATTGTCAATAGCTTAACATTTACATGTAACACTCACAGTTTCTTCCAGGGCTTTGAATCTAAAAGCTCATATCCACAGTCTCGCCTGTTATCTCTTCCTTTGAACATTTCCCAATCCTTAATAGAAATCCATCCAGATTTCTATGATCCAATTGGTATTCAATTAAAAAGGAAATTTCAAGAGAAGGAGATTTTAAACAAACTTCTAACAATAGTTGTACATTCTACTTACAGATTTAATTTTCTTAGTTCAATAAGATTTCTATTTTTATTACTAACATTTGAATTGTACATACATGCAGGGATTAAAATGAGAAAATGGTTACATTGGAAATATGACTATACCTAGTCATTTTTCATGTATATGGTTAGAATAGGAGTAGAGTTAATGTAGTTAATTTATGTTTAATAGTTCTGCAGATTAAAAATAAAGGAAGCAATTAGCCCTTCTCATATCATATACATGTTCAAGGAAATATTTGCCTCTCATCAGAAAATTTCTAATTCTTCCTTCCCATTTTTAAATCAAAATCTCTTGCAGCAATACCTCTACCCATGAATACATCTCTACCTATTTCGAATAATGTATTGACAGAATATGCACCTGGCACACATCTAAATCTGTGTTGATATTCATCACAATTAGTGGCTTTATCCCATTCGGTCCTTTAGTTTATTATCTGATGTTGTAAAACACATCATATTTATTTACTAAAGGCATTATTGAACAGTCACTATAACAATACATATTTTTCTCAAGATTAATTTGGAATGAGCAGAGGTAATAAATTGTTGTTTCAATTCAAAAGGGAAGACTATTTTCATATTTATTTCTGGTAAATTTCAGATTTCCTGAACATGAATAAACAAATTTTATTTAGGTTGATTGCACACTCTGATTTAGAATAAATAATAAGATGATGTTGAACGAAGTCAGAATTTTGATAAATCCAAGGAAAGATTTGAAGATTTGTGAGGTAAGATCTGCAGACAATTTCCTTCAAGGTATGCATTTACAAGCTCGTTCTCATCTCTTATTAAGTTTCTCTTTTCCTTAGTTTATTTTTTATTCTTGTTCTGTTTTATTTACAGATTTTCATTTGTTTTCTCAAAACTTGAAGTAAGCAGCAAACCCATTTTAAATTTGCAACAGGTTCAGGGAAATTTTATTTTTGATTCATTAGAATTTGAACATTTTTAACTTTGCTTTCAACCATCAGAAAACCCAATTGAAATGTCAAGCAATATCATAGCATTCAACTTGATTTTCATATTGCTGATACTTCAGTGAAAATGTTTGCAATATTCTCAGCCCGCTCATCTTCGTCAATCACATATGCCATATCACATTTCGCATATCGGAGGTTTGCAAGTGAAGTATACTTCCATTATCATGAATCGCCGATCTCCGATAAATGACTTTACCGATATTGCGATGACCACATAATTTCAGACCCGATATGACATTCAAATCAAATTCATAAAAATATTGCGTCCGCTCTTCATCGCATATTGGCGTATTGAGAATTGTTACATCGTGTGCTTAAGATTGCCGATCGCGATCACCGATTAGCCACATCATTCATCGCATATCAGGATCGCAAGAATCATATTGTGTTATATCGAGTGCTTAAAATTGCCGATCACCGATTAGTTATGTCACCCATCGCATCGCCGATATTGCAATCGCTTCATCGCATTTATATTTATGCTCACATCACATTTCCGACTCTGCGATGTGCGATGTGCGATGTGGGAAGCACAATTTAAATATTCCACGATCCCCCATACAATATATCTTTAATGATGCGATCGCTTCATTTCATTGCACATGTTCTCATCACCTATTCTTATTGGCAACTTGCCATTGCAACCTCCGATGCGATACTTTTCAATGCATTCCTCTAAGCCATTAATGTTTAAATCGATATATGGCATAGCAACAAAGGTAAAGTATTGCTGATTAAACTTGAAGCATGGTAAAGAAACATATGATGTGAATCATCCAATACGACGATGTGTTAATTTAAAGCGAGCTTGGGTAACCACTATGGTAAGAAAGCAGTTAATGACAAATTTTCAACATATTTAAATCATTTTGATTTCTCATATATTTCAGTTTTAAATATATAATTCCTTAATTAAAAATGGAATTCAAGACCTCTATCTTCATATTTAAATTTTATCATCTTGGATTTGGTCTTGATTCTGGACAATTTATAAAATCATGGAGTTTATATGAAACTTATAATATTTTGAGAAACAGTCATTACTGCAAATTTTCATTCTCATTCCTGATGCATTTGTTTTCTCTCGAATATTAAGCATTCTGTTTTTTACATTTTGTTGCTTGCTTTAGTTTAAATAAAATAAATAATGATTTTGGGTTATAGGCTTTTGGTTAGTCTGATTTCTTTATGTTTTTAATTTTAATTAAAATAAGAAGTCAGCCTTTCAGGTAAGATCAAAAGCAATTATCCAATGGTAAGATTCATGTACCCACTTTCATTTATTTCCCGTTAGTTTAGTTTCAATTTTTATTTTCTGACATATAAATCTGTTTTACAACTCTTCATAAAAGCTTCCAATCCTCAGCCAGATCATATTTTCGAAGTCCATACTCTTCTCCTAGCTTAATTTCAAGAAGCAGCAATAATCCTCATTGAAACAACTACACCAGGAAGTTTCTGAACCTTTAGTTTATTTCTTTAAGCATTCCTTTCATTAGAAAATCATTAAGTTGATGCTTTGAAACAAGAAGATTGATATCAGACAAAAAAAAAATTCGTTGTGGCTGAAATAATCATCACTGTTATCCAAAAAAAAAGGCTAAAAACACTTACAACCCTACAGGGTATGATTTTTCTAAAATCTCGACATTAGAAGGACTAATTACACGATTATTTCCTTTTTCTTCATATTGTTGAGGCAATGGTATAACCATTCTTGTGAGAGTATGTATTTCAAAAAACTTGGATTTTCCTTTCACTTTTCAATTTCTTCACTTTGTTTTGCTGATTTCTTTTTCATTTTGGCTTAAGAATTCATTTCCTTTGGTTTTCGGTTTTGATTTTGTTGAGTTTGTCATGGTTTATATGGAAGGCCTTCTGTTACCTAACTATGGTTGGTATACACGAAGAAAAAATTGTTAATAGTCATCTATTAGCTTTTTCTTAAATCTCTTAGTAAAGTTTGATTTTCTTATTATAAAAGTAGACATTAATTAAAGAAGAGATTACCAATTTAGAAAAGTTGGCAAAGTATCATAAAATCTGGAGAAATTTCTTTTTCGTCAAAATTGTGATCATTTTGAGATTTCAAAATTTTATTAAGATCTTTCAAAAGTTCTATTATCAGTCAAGAAAAGTTATTTATAACCAAGTAAAGACACTTTACATCAAATCACCTTTAACTCTGAAATTGTCATTCTTAACTCTTAAAGAGTCAATGATTCTCCCTGTCCCAAGGAGTCTTATTTTTCTAGAATATAATCCAGAGTTTAATTTAAACTTAAAAGATAAGAGGTCTTATTATGAGCTTGCTTACCATGGTCATAGGGGAAAAATAAGCTGACATTACCAACACTGCTAAACAAACCAGGGTAATGGATTATGATTGCAAACAATTATAAGACAAGGGGTCTCATCACGAGCCAACTTGTTCAGTCCAATTATAACCAGTGAATGGCATTGTCAACTATCTGACTACCATATCAGGGCAATGGCTTTTAAAGATTTATAATAAAAAAAACTAAAAAAGACATATATAAATGGATTTATCTCTAGGTCAATAATTCTTAAAGGGATGGGATTCTGAATCATTGATGATTAAAAAGTAACCCGGTTGAAACTATAGACGTTTGCTGGCAGCAGTGGCTCTACTTGTGACAAATGAGTATATTTTAAAAGTTAAGCTGTAAAGTGACCCCTGCTTTATCTCTACAACTAATTAAAGACTGATATAGAATTTTGAAATATTTTAATTTATAAGGAATTTTAAGAAAAATTATAGTTAGATGATTCTTGCTTTTATTCAGACTAATGAACCTAGTCAAGCATTCTAAGCATAATTCTCTTTTCTTTAATTATTTTTACTTGAATTTTAGGAAAATCTCATTCATATCAAACAGAGATAACTGGTTCTTCTCCCGTTTGTCGCCATTGTTGTGGTAAAAAACGCAACCCCCCATTATTGATGTCTTCACTTCAAATAATGGGGACCCTTTCTATAAAAAATGTTGGCTAAGCACCTTTTAGGATTTTTATGTTAGTTGATTATCCTACACTTTTGTTAATTTTTCATTTTCTTTGGATTCTTGTTTTGATTGCTTTGTTAGAATCAATTTTTTATAAGCTTCCCATTGATGTTTGTTTCGCCTTATTTGGTCAATTGGTTTGAAAATGGTACTCCTTTGAAGTCTCATCATTTATCTGGCCTGCGTTAAAAATGCATAAAATGTACAACATTGCAATTTGTAAATAAATTAGTTAATAATGCATTTATTGTAAATATTAACCTCTAGTTAATTTTTTTTACTAACATTTTTCAATTTTTTTACTTATATAGCCAAATCATGAAAAATCAAGATTTTAGTAATTGATTCCAATTTCCAAATTAATTACCATCTAAAAAAAAAACCCAAAATATCAAAGTGGCTGTAGTTTATCTTTATTTTTAGTGGTTGTAGTTTAGATAAATTTATAGTTTAATTAAACATCATTAAATAAAACCAAAAAAAAAAACTTATTATAAAAAAACATTTCTCGCATCACAATAACATATCGCAAAAAAACCTCATCGCAAAACTCCTCTCGCATAAACAACAAACCTTAACATATTTGCGAAAAGGTCGATGCAATAAATACTTCACCTCGACTTTGGCTTTGTTTTCTAACACATTGGGAACTAATGGAAAATGTAATACGTATATGTTAAAAGTTAATGTAATTAATGAATATTATTAATACAACATTTATTAAATTAATTTAATATAATCAAAAAAATTAATATATATAAAATAAAAATATTTTGATGGATCGCATCGCAAGTTTTATACAAAGCATTTTTTTTAAAAACCCCGATGACCTCCATTCTCCGATCGCCGATATGCGATGGCTAAGGAGTCAAAGGGCTTTAAGCATTTAACCATAGTTTTGTTAACACTCATGTTTTATTTGTTTCAAGTTAACACTCATACGAATGAGTAAAGTGGAATGGTGAGTGTTGTTTTAATTTAATATTTTTTTTCTAGTTAAGACTAACCTAAGTACCCACGGGGGATTTGAACCGGTGACCTATCGCAAAGAGTGCCTTAACAGTGCACCCATTCACCGTCAATCCAAAGCCCCGTGGGCTGTTTTAATTTAATATTAAATTTAATATTTAAAATAATTAATATGGAAAATATAATTAACTTAATTAACTTTTAATTAATTATTAGTTAGACTAATTTGTTTATAAATAGTTAATTATATTAGTTAGTTAGATTAATAATTAGTTTATTAAATAATTAGTTTAGTTTATAATTAACAATTAAATTAGAATTAATTAGAGACTAATTTAGGATTAGATTTTTAATTAAAATTTTGATTTTTAGCCCAGCAACAGAATTTTCAAATTTATGCTAGATTTGACTCATCAACTTTGGAAGCTCATAGATTGAGTTTTACTTGGCCAAATAAGGCCCAGGACGGCTCATTGGAAAGATAAAATCAAGGAGAACATTTCTGAGGAGGTTTCACTAATAGATTTGGTCATTTATTGGGTCGAAAATTAGGAAAAATATCAAGCTTCGAATTTTCAAAGCAAAATCAATTTCTGAGTTTTATTTTTTGCATTTTCATTTGCCCAAGCCTCTTCTAATTGCAAATCCATTTGTCAATGATATCCTTGGCCAATTAAAACATTCCAGGCATCAATAGAAAGCTTACATTCAATTATTTATTTAATTTAATTTTATTGGATTTGTTTTAAATGCCAGCAATGACATTTTGATTTTATTGTTGCATTTTGATTTATTTTGATTTCTTTTGCAAGAAAACAGTGGAAGAAATATGGAGAAAAAGAACTCAGTCAATAAGAATTCTCTAGCAATTTAAGATTAGAATTTTTTAGCAAATAAATTTGGATTGGACAGATTTCTCTTCAACAAACTTTACTCTCAAGAATTCCTTTACAAATGTTATAAATAGCAAATTGCAGAATGTAACAAGGGGCTGCTCTCCTCTGCAATTCTGGAATTCTAAAAGCACTTTTGTAATAGGGATTCAGAGTTGTAGGTGGGAGGAGTGGAATCTCAGATCTGGGGATTATTCAGGTTTTTATTTCACATCCTGAGTTATGTATAATGAACAGAGTTTGCACTATTGTAGCTTTGCTTTTGAAAGCAGAAGCTCAGGCATTGTAAAAGACTATTAGAGACCGGAGCTGGAGAAATGGATTTAATAAACTGGTATTTCAAATACTATTGTTTTAAATGTTGGTTTCATTTTATGATAACATGAATGGTGTTAATTTACTTACATATTTGTGCACTTTTGTCGGTATGGGTAATTTGCTTCTATTTTATGTTGTTATTTATCTTTGCTCTTATGAGCTGAATTTTGATTTCTGAGTAACTATTTACTCACAAATCTGTCTTTTAATATTGGATGAATAGATAGTGATATGTTGTGAACTTCTTCCGCATATTATTGTTTAATTATTCAATTTACTGATTAAATGATCAATACCATTTTGTGAACTACTTCTTGAGTGTTGTTGATTGATTATTTCAATTAAAGGGTCTCAATAGGATATGTTTGGTATCCATAATGTTAGTTAATTGAACTACTTCATTAACTTGATATTCATTATAAACAACACATTCCAATCCCGATATTATAAATACCTACTCTTGGTTAGGTTAGATCTATATCTGCCTAATTAAGATATAATTAAGATAGTTCATTTTGCTTGCATCTTAGCATAAGTTTGCAATTAGATTAATTCCTGCATTCTTTTAAGTCCTCTTTCCAAAGAGGCAAACTTTAGTAGTGGATTGGCTGAGCCCTAAATCAGCTTAAGGATCACTTTCTTGCCTGATCAGCAAGAAGGACGATCTGATGTCTCTTTTCCATTGGTGAATGAAAGTCATATTTTAAAGCCATTAGAGATTGAGAGAAGGTAACTGGACCCAGTTAAACCAGTTGGAACCACCATTCCAAATGGAAAAGGAGCTGCTAACCAAGGTCCGGACCGGGTGGTCTCCCCCATGTTGTTGTAGTGATTTTCGAGGCTTCAACAGGGCCCAACCTTCAACTCCACCGGAAGTCAAGTAGCAGCGCGCGACTACTATAATAGAGGAGATAGTGGCAGTAGAAAGTGCAGTGGTAGACTGCACAACGCTTTTTTAACAGTTGTTCGAAGTACTAACCAACCTAATAGAATACCCCATTATGCATTGGATGGAAACAAAGGTGTGAGAGCTAAAACAACTCTACGATGAGGTAAAAGGGAAATCGCATACTATTTCCTTCACACTGTTGGGCATGGAATCCCCCCACAGTAGGTTTTTGGGGCTCAAACCCAAAGATGTTGTAAAACTTTGCGAATTACAGGCACGAAGTGCGAAGTGTACAATTGAGTCATAGGGTTGTCAGCCCTAAACATTATATTGTAAATTAGTGTAAAGTCGGCCTACCCGTGGTCCGCAGACCATGGAATTGTATAAATATAGCGAGGCTCTAAGTTGTAAAGTCAATGAATAATAGAAATAATAGCAATGGAATGGTTCGAGCTTAGAGTAGAGTTCTAAGTGTCTTGGGTTGTAGTAGTAGGAAAAGGCTCTGTAGTTGGGTGCGCAAAGACCTAGTAGAGTCCACAGCTGAGTGCGTGGACCCCTGCAGCTGAGTGTATGGACCCTTGCAGCTCAGTGCGTAGGGTGGAGTCGAGTCTGTAATCGGGATAGAAAGCTAATGAAGAGAAGTTGATTCCTAAGTTTGTGCAATTGTTGTTCTTATCTTCTTTATGTTTATGTTCATTTATGTATCGCACATACTGATATAAATGCTAAATATGCTGCAATAACCATAAATCTTACACACGTAAGCTAAGGAATCAGTTAATAACCAAGGAACTTGGGTATTATATGGGTCGCACCTCGAGCAGGGTTGTGCGGAAGCTGCACCACTGTTCGCGAAGGGATCGCAAGTGCACTCAATGATAGGTCAGATCGTGAACCTTTAGAAGCCCATCAGACATCCAATGTGCAAAAAATTGGTTCTAGTACCCTCCCATACTACTTCGGGTGAGACATCACTCCACGCTCCATGGATTGTTGCTGAAAGGGCCAGTAGTACCAGGATTTGTTTGGCTAAATCATCTCTGAACCTGGGTCAGGCCCCACTAAGCCAACAAATGGTTCCATTACTGGGAACGAGAGAACCTTAGACTTCGTGAACTTGAAGAAGATTGAGTACGATTGAGGAATAAAAGCATGTAGATGGATGCTGAGATCAGAATACTGAAAAACGAGGTCACGCAAGCATGTCTTGTTCATAAACTAAGGATGACAAGGCGAGATACGGGTGATCATACCACTAGGTTAGATGATTGTCGCCGAAAACTTATGACTCTACTACCATGGTTGAGACCGCACCTTACCAAACATAGTAACAAGGGGAGTGCACCACATGGGGTAGAATGTGTTGAGCCAGCCATCGCAAGGGTAATTAAGGAGTGCCCACGGAATAGACTGGAAGCCGAATTGGAGTCTCACATAGATGGTGCGACCACTTGACTAGCCATAAGGAGCACAGTCTCAGTGCTCCAGACAATTGAAAGAGAGCGCAGGACTCTAAAAGAGTCTGTTTTGGAATTGCGCAGTGAGGAAGGTGCACACAAAATATGCAAGGTACGAGGTTCGCACCCATGCATGGGGGGCTACACTGCTACACGAGTCAACTGGGAAGCACTCCAAGAAGTGATTGTTACACAGTAATTTTTCATTGTCTTCACTACAGTCCTACTACTGTGTCATGTGTCCAAGTCAAACATGCTCATATTGAACAAATGCTCTCTTGTGCTTCCAAATAACCCACTTTTCCTAATTTATCTACCTCATCGCGTCTGTGGACTAAATATACGCGCTGAAGGGTGCTCATAAATAGTCCAGCTGCGTTGCCAGCGTGGAAGTACATTTGATTCCCGTGATGGTCCAATTTTATGTCCCAGCGCGAGGTTACTTATAATCTTTAGCAATGATTTGACTAGCTACATTACTCACTAGCGATGTCAGAGCTGAATATCAGTTATGCCCCCGTGATGATCCAGATTGGGGGAGTTTGTTCCAATAGTTGGTCTTCCAGATGACTCCAGACCTGGTTGTTGGCATAGTTTGTATTGCTCTCCTTTCTTTGGCATGGCAGTTCCATCAATTGTGCTACCTTCCTTTGGGATCAGCTCACTCTTCCACCTTTCATGGAGACTCCTTCTCCTATTTAAACTCTCACCATTGCTATGCATTGCTAGTTTTCTAAGAGTTGGCTAGTTGAGCAGTGCTTTTAGTGTTTGTGAGTTCGCTAGATAGCTAGTGTGAGTTTGACAAGTGTGGGATTGTTGATAGCTTGTGGAAGTTTGTGAAGTGCCCTTAATTTTTTGTAAAACTTATGAGTGAGAGATACTTATATATTGGGAGATCCATCTTCAAAGAGTGAATGCTTGAAGAACATGCTAGCTGGATCCCTCTGAGAAGGCTTGTGACGTCAAGACTTTGGTTGTAAGCTTACTCTTATTTCATTATTAATACAATCAATGATGTTTTCCTATGTTTTGTATGTAATTTACTTGATAGCTCATGACTTCTTGACTTTGTGAATAAATAGATCATTGTTGTTTTCTGGCTACGTGCTTTGTTGTATTTCCTTTGCATTGTTTCAGGTTGATCACTCATTAGGAGAAGGAAACAGAAGCTGGAGCAGTGCAACAAAACTCCATCGACCACCGGTTGAGGTAGGTCTCCAACTATGACTGTTTAAGGAAAGCTATTGTTGATCTGTCCTTGTTTGTGATAGAGGCAACCCCTCTAGCCCTAGAGTGGGTCTAGTCACAAACAAGGATAGATCAACAATAGATTTCCTTAAACAGTCATAGTTGGAGGCCTACCTCAACCAGTGGTCGATGGAGTTCCGTTGCGCTGCTCCAGCTTCCATTTCCTTCTCCTAATGAGTGATCAACTTGAAACAATGAAAAGGAAATACAACAAAGCACGTAACCAAAAAATAACAATGATCTATTTACTCACAAAGTCAAGAAGTCATGAGCTATCAAGTAAATTACATACAAGACATGGGAAAACATCATTGATTGTATTAATAATTAAATAAGAGTAAGCTTACAACCAAAGTCTTGACATCACAAGCCTTCTCAGAGAGATCCAGCCAACATGTTTTTCAAGCATTCACTCTTTGAAGATGGATCTCCCAATATATAAGTCTCTCTCACTCATAAGTTTTACACAAGATTAAGGGCACTTCACAACCTTCCACAAGCTATCAACAATCCCACACTTGTCAAACTCACACCAGCTATCTAGCAAACTCACAAACACTAACAACACTGCTCAACTAGCCAACTCTCAGAAAACTAGCAATGCATAGCAATGGTGAGAGTTTAAATAGGAGAAGGAGTCTCCATGAAAGGTGGAAGAGTGAGCTTATCCCAAAGGAAGGTAGCACAATTGATGGAACTGCCATGCTAGAGAAAGGAGAGCGATACAAACTATGCCAACAACCAGGTCTGGAGTCATCTGGAAGGCCAACTGTTGGAACAAACTCGCCTAATATGGATCATCGCGGGGGCATAACTGATCTTCAGCGCTGACATCGCTAGTGAGTAATGTAGCTAGTGAAATCATCACTAAAGATTATAAGTAACCTTGCACTGGGACATAAAATCGGACCATCACGGGAATCAGATGTACTTCCGCGCTGGCAGCGCAACTGGACTGTTTATGAGTGCCTTTCAGCACGTATATTTAGTCTACAGACGCGATGAGGCAGATAACTTAGGAAAAGTGGGTTATTTGGCAGCACAAGAGAGCATTTGTTCAATATGAGCATGTTTGACTTGGACACATGACACAGTAGGAGGGCTGGAGTGAAGACAGTAACAAATTACTGTGTAACAGTGATGATGGAGAAACAGAATGTGTTGGGGGCCCTAAGGGCGCAGCTGCAGGAACTTCAGGTGCGGCCCCCATAGGAAGGAGCAATAGCTGCCTACGGAGCCATAGATATATCAGTAGCGGAGCAGCTACTACGTGCAAAATTGGCCAACACCATAGTGTTGTCAGAAGGAGCACTAATAGTGGAAAGCGAGGAGGACAAAGCCATGGTGGGCAGGATCAAGGGACTTGGCCTAAACTTGGCTGCCCTTTTGTAAGATATATTATATCAGCTGCAGGATGGAGTGACAGTAGAAATCCAAGTGAGGGAAGGATGCGCAGTGTAGATACTCAGCGAACAAAGAATCAACATTGAGCATATTAGACTCTAGTGCGATGAAGTGCTTATGCAGAAGCAGCAGCTGGAGCAAATTGTAGAGGAAGCATGCTGCCACGTTCTAGAGCTAGAAATCGCAACAAACCTACCAGTTGGAGTGCAAATCCACAAATTAGCCAATGGATTTTGTGAGACAAAGGAGGAAGAAACGAGGGTACAGTTGGACCTCAACCTTCAAATTTTCGAGTTGCGATTAAAGGCACGAACTTCTATGCCCCTAGAAGTCAGGGAATAGCGCGTTGGCGCTATTAAAAAAGGGTTGGAAGAAATAGGACAGGCAATACAAAACTACACTGCTATGTTGGAGGAATCCTTCACGGTCCTCACTTCATTACAGGAGGACCCCAACATATAGTGCCTGAAAATGGAGGCGTGGGAGCTTCATGTGTATTATGACACTATGCGAGGTACGATGTATATATTTGTCCTAACCTAGCTGCTTGCGAAGCTACAACAAGCAAAGGCGTTGAAGGAACAGGTGGATGCCACATGGCAAAAAGAGGTGGTCCTTAAAGCATGCATCCAGCCTCGAATTGATGAGGCCTTCCTCACCATTGCAGACATCAAAGGAAAGCTCACATAGATGAAGGCAATGCATGCCTTAAGATAGGGAGTTTCCCCTGACAGTGCGACTTCAGCCAAGAGAGTGGAACAAATCCAGTAGACTGTAGATCAGTGTGCCGCAGACCTTCGGGAAACGAAGGAACAGTTGGAGGGGCTCCGTGCCAAGATCGCCACACGAGCAGAGTCACTTGGGACGAGTCATGATGATTGTGTTGGGGTCTATTAGGCATGGAATCCCCCCACAGTAGGTTTTTGGGGCTCAAAACCCAAGTTTTTGTCAAAGATGTTGTAAACCTCTATGAATTGCGGGTGCAGAGCGTGAAGTGTACAATTGAGTCATAGGGTTGTCCGCCCTAAGCATTGTATTGTAAATTAGTGTAAAGTTGGCCTACCCATGGTCCGAAAACCATGGGATTGTATAAATAGAGCGAGGCTCTAAGTTGTAAAGTTAGTAAGAAGGTGATGAATAGATGAATAACGAAGGAATGGTTCGAGCTTAGAGTAGATTTCTAAGTGTCTTGGGTTGTAGTAGTAGGAAGAGGTTCTGCAACTGAGTGCGCAGAGGTCTGGTAGATTCTGCATCTAAGTGCGCGGACCCCTGCAGTTGAGTCCACAGGGTGTTGACGAGTTTGTAAGCAAGATTTAAGAGTAATAAAAGAGAAGTTGATTCATATTCTTGTGTATTTGCTGTGCATTATCTTCTTGATGGCTGTATTCATTTATGTATTGCGTGCACTGTTATGATTGATGAATATGTTGTAATAACCATAAATCTTACACACACAAGTTAAGTAATCGCTTAATTAACAAGGATCTTGGGTATCATATGGGTCGCACCCCAAGTATAGTTGCACGGAAGCCGCACCATAGGTCATGAAGGGATCACAAGTGCGCGTAGCAACAAGTCAAATCATGGACCTCCAGAAGCCCATCAAACATCCCTAGGGTGAAAAAACCTGGTTCTAGCACCCTCCAATACTACATTGGGTGACACCTCAGTCCTGCTTTGTGGACTGCTGCCGAAAGGGCTAGTAGTACCGGGATTTTCTTGGCTAAATCACCTCTGAACCTGGGTCAGTCCCCACTAAGCCAACGAATGGTACATGATGGGTACTTGTGGTTGGAGGGGCCTATTCCCATCACGACAGAGCTTATTCACAAGATTTCTTGGCTTCCCTATAAGGGAAGGGACCCCACGGAGATAGCTGGCAAAAGTAGAGATTTGGCGCTCGCAAAGGCCATGAAGAAGAAGTACAAATTGGAAACGAAGCAGAGAAGCTATGTAATAAGTAGCATTCAAGACAAAGGGGTGCACATAGCCACCTAACTACTAGCCTGGAAGGTGATGATAAAATGCCGCGACGACAAGGTACTAGCACTGGTCATCGTACTGGCAGAACAATGCGTGGAGGGGGTCCAATTCAACTAGGCCGAATTCCTCTGTGAAGAATTTCTAACCAAATGCAAGGAAGCTTAAGATCAGGGCAAGACCTTTCATTACGCGTGGTTGCTCTTGTCTATATTATTGGTGACAGGGGAACTGCCTAAGGATTGTTAGTTCCCTCCTCTTAAACAGACTTGCTAGAGGCAGAAAAATATGCGTTGCTCTGGGCTATGAAGGATGCCACGCGGATCCGCGAGACTAAGATCTTCTGGGTGCTCATGGATGTGAGCATCAGGATGTGGATTAACACAAGGTCGCACCTATCCCCCATAGTGTACAATAGTCTGCGGAGCTTTGCAGACTTCAAGGTGGATATGCACAATGTGTATATCAAGGCGCGTAAGGATCCGGCGCAAACCTGGACCAAGCTTCATTTCATCGCAATAGATGACGCTATCTTCTCCATGCTCGACTCATGTCCTGCTGAACGGTGCGCCTTGGATCTAGAAGAAAAGGATAGAACAATAGCACAAAAGCAGAAGGATGCAACTAAGTTGTGTGTCACAAAGTTGCCCTAGTCGAGATGCAACGAACAAGCGGCCGCGGAGGTAAGGGCTGCCCGTGAAGCAGCAAAGGCAGCCATAGAACAGGCCAAGGCCACCGAAAAAATAGAAACAACACAAGCAACAGGGGCCACAGTGACACAGGAGGAAAGAGGCCAGGACGTGTCTATAGGACAGGGACCAAATACAGCAGAAGGCGTGGACTCGAGCACGATGTCCAACCAACTGAAACGACTACACATTGGGGGAGCAGTCAGGTCCACAAAATAAGGCCAAGGCTTCCAAATTGGACATCGAACCCATTACATTGATAGAGGGTGACCTCTATGACATTGGCAACACAGTTCGTGAGGTCACCGAGGAAGCACTCTAAGAAGCGATGATGGAGCAACAAAATGTGTTGGGGGCCCTAATAGTGCAGCTGCAGGAACTTCAGGTGCGGCCCCCACAGGAAGGAGCAATATCCACCTATGGAGCCATAGGTACATCAGCAGCAGAGCAGCTGTTGCGCGCAAAATTGGCCAACACGATAGTGCTACCGGAAGGAGCACTAACAGTGGAAAGTGAGGAGGACAGAGTCGCAGTGGGCAGGATCAAGGGACTTGGACTAAAATTGGTTGCCCTTCCGCGGAATATATTATATCAGCTGCAGGATATAGCGAGAGTAGAACTCTGAGCGAGGGAAGGACGCGTAGTGTAGATACTCAGTTAACAGAGAATTAACATTGAGAAGCTTAGTCTCTAGCGTGATGAAGTTCTTGCGTAGAAGCAGTAGCTGGAGCAAATTGTAGAGGAAGCATGCCGCCATGTTCTAGAGCTAGAAATCGTGACAAACCTACCAGTTGGAGTGTGAATCCACAAATTAGCCAGTGGATTCCGCGAGGCAAAGGAGGAAGCAATGAGGGTATAGATGGACCTCAACTTTCAGATTGTTGAGCTGTGATTAAAGGCACAGTCTTCTATGCCCCTGGAAGTTAGGGAACAACGTGCTGGTGCTAAAAGGGTTGGAAGAAATAGGACAGGCAGTACAGAACTGCACTGCTATGTTGGAGGAATCGTTCATGGTCCTCACTTCATTACAGGAGGACCCCAACATACAGTGCCTAGAAATAGAGGCACGGGAGTTTTAGGTGCATTATGAAAGTGTCTACGGTACAACATAGACAGTTGTCCTGACTCAGTGGCTTGCGAAGCTACAACAGGCAAAGGCTTTGAAGGAACAGGTGGATGCCGCATGGCAAAAAGAGGCGGTCCTTAAAGCGTGCGTCCAACCTTGGATTGATGAGGCCTTCCTCATCACTACAGACATCGAAGGAAAGCTCGCATAGATGAAGGCAATGCATGCCTTAAGATAAGGAGCTTCCCTTGACAGCACGACTTCGGCCGAGAGAGTGGAATTGATCTAATAGATTGTAGATCAGTGTGTCGCGGACCTTGTGAAGTGAATGAACGATTGGAGGGGATCTGTGCCAAGATCGCCACACTAGCAGAGTGACTCGGGACGAGTCACGATGATTGTGTTGGGGGCATGTTTGGCATGGAATCCCCCCACAATAGGTTTTTGGGGCTCAAAGCCCAAGTTTTGGTCAAAGATATTGTAAAACTCCGCGAATTGCAGGTGCGGAGCGCGAAGTGTACAATTGAGTCATAGGGTTGTCCGCCCTAAGCATTGTATTGTAAATTAGTGTAAAGTTCGCCTACCCATTGTCCATAGAAAATGGGATCGTATAAATAGAGTGAGGCTCTAAGTTGTAAAGTCAATGGATAATAGAAAGAATAGCGACAGAATGGTTCGAGCTTCGAGTAGAGTTCTTTGTGTCTTTGGTTGTAGTAGTAGGAAGAGGCTCTGCAGTTGAGTGCACAGAGGCCTAGAAGAGTCTGCAGCTGAGTGCGTAGACCCCTGTAGTTGAATGCGTAGGGCAGAGTCAAGTCTGTAATCGGGGCAAAAAGCTAATAAAGAGAAGTTGATTCCTAATTCTGTGCAATTGTTGTGCTTATCTTCTTTATGTTTATGTTCATTTATGTATCGCGCGTATTGATATAAATGTTGAATATGCTATAATAACCATAAATCTTACACACATTAGCTAAGGAATCAGTTAATAAGCAAGGAACTTGGGTATTATATGGGTTGCGCCCCTAGAAGGGCTACATAGAAGCCACACCATAGGTTGCGAAGGGATCGCAAGTGCACGCAGCAATAGGTCAGACCGCGGACCTCCAAAAGCTCATCAGACATCCCAAGGGTGCGGAAACCTGATTCTAGCACCCTCCCATACTACTTTAGGTGAGACCTCAGTCCGTGCTTTGCGGACTATTGCCGAAAGGGATAGTAGTATTGGGATTTTCTTGGCTAAATCATCTCCGAACCTGGGTCAGGTCCCACTAAGCCAACACACACAAAGACTCATGAAGTTGTAGGTGGCCAAGGCATTGATGGAGCAGGAAGATGCAGCTCAACACAAGGAGGCAGTGCTGAAGGCGTGCTTGAAGCCTTGGTTGGATGAGGCCTACTCGATCATGGCCTCCATTAAAGGCAAGCTAGATAGTCTACAGGAGACTCAGCAGAAACTTTAGGTTGATAGTGCAGGGCCAACAACAGAGTAGTTGGTCGAGAAAATAAAGCAGGCAGTCGCACAGTGCACTGCCGAGGTAGCAGTCGTACAGGTCAAGCTGGGTGGTCTTCGCGCCAATATCTCTATACCCGCAGAGTGACTCGAGGGTGAGTGACCATGTTTGTATTGGGGGCCTGTTGGGAATGGGTTCCCCCAAGAGCCATTTTTGGGGCTAAAAGCCCATTTTTTAGGGAAGAAGGCCCAAATTTTGTATTAAAGATGTAAAGCCTTCACATTTTGTGGTCATAGAGCATGAAGAGGTCAAAGGGTTATCTGCCCTTGTTTTGTGAAGTCTCATGTCGGTGGTAAAGATCTACCCATGGTCTGTGGACCATGGGATTTTATAAAAAGGGTGTCTTAGAAGATTCTAAGAGGAGTAGGAGGAAGAAGGATTTTGGGTAAGAAGTTCTAAGTTTTCTTGAGTCTTAGCGTAGGTATAGGCTTTGTAGCTGAGTTCGCAGAAGCCTAGGGTGGAAGTCTGCAGTTGAGTGCGCGGATCCCTGCAGATGTGTGCATAGGGTGGATCGAGTCTATACTGAACTTGAGACATCAATAAAGAGAAGTATTTTGCAAATCACTATGTATTTTGTCTATGTTTAATGCATTTGATTATATTATGATACAATCTAGGTTTACATTATAATGATTATTTAATGCGTGAATGTATTCGAATATATCTGTTAAATGAACATAAGCAAGAGTAAAGGATTACATGAAGGTAACTATAAATGCATGGTAGTTTAGGTAACACTTAAGATAACTTGGGAACTTATAGAGTAATGCAGTCATAGAGGCGCATAAGTTCCTGGACCTCAGGTTAGGGCCGCGCAAAGATTAGTTGTGTATCATCGCAGAGGTACTAAAGGACGGGAGAGAAGGAACGTCGATAATCCCTAGAAGCTTATCGATCTACACGAAGGAAGGATCAGGAAGTATAGACTAACATCACGACCATCTCAGGGTGCAGAAACTTTGTTCCATCATCCCCCCATACTGCTTAGGGTGAGACTTCGGTCCGCGCTCCACGGGCTGATGCCAAAAGGGCTAATAGTGTAGGGATTTTCTGTTGGCATTATGATTCAGGTTTGGCGCTATGGCACAGGTGTTGTACTTGACGGCAACTCACTCAAGTGGCAAAACTCTGTTCAGGCTCTCAAAATGATGGAAAATAAGGGGTTCGCAGGTGCACCATTCAAAAGGTGTGGGTCCGCAGGCACGTCATTCAAAAGGTGTGGCCATGTCCACAGGTTATCCGAACAGAAGGTGCGGACCCCAGTTCACTCACTCCAATGCAGGGAAGCGTGCACTCGTGGGGTTTCTTATGTTTGGCCATTGGTATTTAGCCCGTCGTTCATGATCCTATGGTTTTGGTCCGTGGTATAGGATCTAAATTATTGAACCCCGATTTGGATCCCTTGTATTGGTCTTCGATGGTTTTGTCCCATGGTTTGAATAAGGGATTGCTTATAAAAAGGAAAGGAGATCACTTGGCTAGACACTTGTGAAATTTGAATATCTTAAGATCTGAAATTTTGGGTAATCGGTTTAAAAGGCTAGATCTATATCAAGGTGAAATCTGAAAAGTGTAAGGGAGATCTGTTGTGATCTCTTGGGCACGTGATCAGATCTGTGGATCTAACAGTCCATGGTACATTGGAGGACTATTAATTTGGCTCTTTTTGGAGGTCCGCAAGCAATCCACAGTTCAGGTGCGGAGGTATGTAGCGCAGTAGAAGGTTTAGGTGCGGAGGTATGCAACACAAAAGAAGGCGCAATGCGGAGGTACACAGCGTGGCAGAAAGTGTAGGGGCGGGGATACGCAGAGAAACAGAAGGATCAGGTGTAGAGGTTCGCTGTTGGGTAGACAGTGCAGGTGCGGATCTGGGCAGAGGTACGCAGGTTAGCAGAAGGGCTAGATGCGGAGGTATGTAGAGCACAAGAAGGATCAGGTGCGGATCTGCGCAATCTAGACATAGAAGAACTGCGGATATTCGTAGGCTTCTATTGGTGAAGTTGCGGACCCTTTTTGAAATAATTATTGGCTGCCTTTTATCTATTGCTGCAGAGTTCTGGGTTTAGATTACTGGTATTGCTTTTCTGTTTACAACATTCTGAGAAGTTGGGTGATTCATTGGTTGATTGTATAAGGAGATTGGTTGATTCACATGTACTTGATGATTATTTGATTTTCTTGGATCCAGTCTGAAAATTAATGAAACGTGGTCCTTAAAGAAGTAGAAGAGATAAGGGGGTTGTAGCTCCCTTCCAGGAGAGACTGGAAAATGAGAGAGGGTTGGAGCTCTCTGCAGGTTGCAGCCTGCGTACTGGTAAAGGACTGCACCAGTACAAAATCATTTTAAAACAAGTTTCTAATTGAAAGAAGATAGAGACATATTGCAGCAGGTGGTTTTCACCCACATTGGGTTTCCACCTTATATCTGGTGTTCTTTGGTGTGATTATCTGTTTTTCCTGTTCTTGCTCATCATTATATGGTACTGACATAGAAAATAATGATCAATATCTGAAGAATAAATTAAAGTATAAATCTGGAAGATATATTGAAAAGAATTAGATAATACTGATTCACCCCCCCCCCTCAGTATTATTTCCAACAATTGGTATCAGAGCAGGTCCTTCTAAAGAAGTTTGATCACTTGAAGGAAGATCCATCATCATGAGAAACTACGAGAGAGAAGCATCTATCAGGCCACCAATTTTTGACAGGACAAACTTCGTATATTGGAAGGTAAGAGTTACTACCTATCTTCAATCTCTTGGTACAGATGTCTGGGACACCATAGACACAAGGTACACTTTTCCGTCAGCAACTCCTACATATCCGGCTGAGAAGAAGAAATATGAAACAAATGCAAATGCTGTCAATACTCTACTAGGATGTCTATCTCAATCAGAATTCGTGAAGGTTATGCAGTATAAATCCGTAAAAGAAATATGGGACAAGATTGTTCTGAGCTATGAAGGAGATGATTAGGTAAAATGAGCAAAATTTCAAACCCTCAGAATTTGATATGAAAATCTCAGAATGCATAACGATGAAAGTGTGGCTACCTATTTCCTTCGTGTAGATGAGATTGTTAATTGTATGAAAAATTTGGGTGAAGAAATAAAAGAAGATGTTGTGGTTGAAAAGGTTCTAATATCTTTGTCCCGTAGGTTTGAATCTAAAGTTTCTGCAATAGAAGAAAAAGAGAATCTACGAAACCTTACCATGTCATAGCTGCACAGAATTCTGACTGCTTATGAAATGAGGAAAGGAGGACCATCAGACAGGAGAGAAGATGCATTCAAGGCTTCAGGCAAAGGAGATTACTATGAGTCAGGACACGTGTCAGAAGAAGAAGAAGAATCAAATTTTGTCAAAAACCTTCAATGGGGTGTTGGAGGATTCCGAGGTAAGTTACCTTTCAAATGCTTTGCTTGTGGAAGAGTCGGTCACTATGCTGCCAAATTTCCTCATAAGGATAAGATTGACAAGGGGAAGGAACCTGTTAGATGGAACAAGAAACATAATGCAAATAAGAAAAGCTATTACACTCATGAAGATAGTGATGGGCTTTCAAACAGTGACGAAGATGAACGAGGTAATAATTATAAACTTTTAATGGCATTTGAAGATGATGATTATATGGATGTTGTAGATGAAGAAGGTCTTTATGAAGAGATTTCTAATCTCAAAATTTGTTTAGAAGAGAAAAATGTGATTATTGATTCTCTGCAATGTCAACTGGCTGAAAAGGAAAAACATCACGAAAAATTGGAATGTGAAATTGTTAGTCTTAGAAAAGAGATTGAGAAAAAAAAAGCTCTTAATCTTAAATTTGTTAAAGGATCTGAAACACTGGATGAGATTATCAATGTGCAACTTTCTCCACTAATCAAGACAGGTCTGGGATATAATGGAGAAGCATCTCAAGCATCCACCTCCAAAAGTTATCTTGATGCAGCAAGGAGGAGCGAGCAAAGGCCTAATAGAAATCATCAGGTAAATCAGGGACAGTTTACCTCAAGAACGAACAAAGACTATCAAGAAAATCGGGGGCAAGCTACCTTAAGGACAAACAGAAGCTACAACCAGCCACAGGTAAAATCTTCCCAAGTTGCCTCAAGAATGGATGTTAGTAGAAACTACAATCGGTTGGATAATCGCAGGAGTTTCTTCAATGGCCAATGTTTCTCTTGCCATAACTTTGGTCACAAAGGAGCTCAATGTGTTGCCTATAAGAAAATCATGACTAGAGAAGCTCAAAAACAAAGAAGTATGACTAGAATCACAAAAAGGACCTATGACAACTTTTCGGCCCTTGAAAATGAAATTGAATGTTCTATTTGTAACAACTTTGGTCATGAAGATTCTGAATGCATAAGCAGGTTTTGGCAGACAAAGGAACAAGCCTCAAGTACCAAAACATGGAGAATAAAGGAACCACAACCAGAAAGATGTGGGATAGCTTTTTATGCAGAAGACAGGAAAATCAATGGTACATCGATAGTGGATGTTCGAAGCATATGATAGGTGATAAAGAAAAACTTGAACCATATACTGTTTTAGAAAAGGGAAAGAAAGTTTCTTTTGGAAATGATACCCCTGCAGTCATAAAAGGAAGAGGCACTGCTCAGTTGAAAGAAAAGGTCAAAGCTGGGAATGTTTTGTATGTTGATGGCTTGAAGCATAATCTTCTGAGTGTCAGTCAAATGTGCGATCAAGGAACCGAGGTAATATTTCGTTCAAATGGATGTAGCGTTCGTGATCTTGATACAAGAAAAACAATGATCAAAGGCAGAAGAACTCCAAATAACTTATACATATTTGAAGAAGGACAACAACAATGTTATTTGAGCAAGGATGATGAACACTGGTTATGGCACCGGAGGTTGGGGCATCTAAACTTTTCACAAATAAGGAAAGCATGCAAATACCAGGCAGTTCGTGGTCTTCCAAATATCAAAATTCCAGACAACACCATATGCAAATCATGTCAGTTTGGTAAGAAAACCAGAACTAACTTCCTTGAGAAGGAAGGATTAGCCAGCAGGCCTCTTGAACTAGTCCATACAGATGTATGTGGTCCATTTAGGACAAGGTCACCTCAAGGAGAAGAATACTTTATATTATTCATTGACGACTTCTCCAGGATGGTTTGGTCAGGACTTATGAAACACAAGGACGAAGCATTCGAAAAATTCAAATCTTTCAAAGCCTTGGCTGAAAACGAATCAGATCACAAAATTAAGTGCCTCAGGTCTAACAGAGGTGGGGATTTTACCTCAAATGAATTTTTCAATTTCTGTGAAGAACATGGAATAAGAAGGGAATTCTCTATAGCTAGGACTCCTCAGCAAAATGGAGTAGTGAAAAGGATGAACAGAACGGTTCAAAAAATGGCTCGTGCAATGCTTGATGAATCTGGAACTCCCGCAACCTTCTGGGGTGAAGCTGCATTTGCTGCAGTTGTTATTCTCAACAAAACAAATGTCCGAGTGAACAACACTCAAACTCCTCATGAGCTCTGGTATGGTGAGACTCCTTCGGTAAATCATTTCAAAATTTTTGGAAGCAAATGCTATATTAAGAATAATGATGAACAGCTTGGCAAACTTGAACCTATAGTAGATGAAGGCATTCTCCTTGGTTATTCTCCCCACAACAAAGCATATAAGTGTTACAATAAAAGACTTGGAAGAATTGTTGATAGCATTGATGTGGTGGTTGATGAAAAAGGAAACATTCCTAGGCAAGTAAATTATGAAAATATCGAAGAGGATGAAGACTACCCTCCAAATCAGACTGAATATGAAGAAGAACCTCAAGAGGCACCAGAGGAACGGACAAGGATAGAAGAGAAGACTCCATCCAGGTATGTTCAAAAGAATCATCTAGAATCTCAAATCTTGGGGCAAAAGGAGGCAGGCATAGAAACAAGAAGAACAATTGCATAAGATTCAAGCTATTTGGCATTACTCTCCTCCACTGAACCACAAAATGTAAGAGAGGCATCCAAAGATGAATGTTGGGTCAAGGTAATGGATGAAGAACTGGAGCAGATCGAAAAGAACAACACTTGGGAGTTGGTTCCTAGACCAAAAGATAAGAATGTCATAGGGACAAAATGGGTCTTCAAAAATAAGTTGAATGAAAATGGGGAAGTAATTAGAAATAAGGCCAAAATTGTTTGTAAAGGGTATGCTCAACAAGAAGGAATAGAATTTGAAGAAACTTTTGCTCCTGTTGCAAGACTTGAGGCCATCTGAATGTTCCTTGCTCTCTCTAGCTTTCAGAAGTACAAAGTATTTCAAATGGACGTGAAATCAGCCTTTCTAAATGGAGACTTAGAAGAAGAAGTATACATTGAGCAGCCAGATGGTTTTATTCTTGGGAATGATCCAAATCTTGTATGCAGACTAAAAAAGGCTCTTTATGGCCTTAAACAGGCTCCAAGGGCTTGGTACTATCGTTTGGACAAATATCTTCACCAACAAGGCTTTTCAAAGGGATCAACAGATAGCAATCTTTATATAAAAATTGAAAATGACAAATTGCTAATACTTGTTGTGTATGTAGATGTTATTATCTTTGGCAGAAATGAAGAAACTATGAGTCAAAGCTTTGCCTTGGTGATACAGAAATAATTCGAAATGTCATTACTTGGAGAGCTGACATATTTCCTTGGTCTACAAATCCAACAAAATGAAGGCGATATCTTTTTGTCTCAAACCAAATACCTCAAGCAGATCTTGAAGAAGTATGGCATGGAAGATTCAAAACTAGTATGTACCCCTATGGTTACAGGATGCAGCCTCAGTGCAAATGATGAATCAGCAGCAATGCATCAACCAACCTATAGATCCATGATTGGAAGTCTACTTTATTTGACAGGTACCCGACCAGACATCATGCATGCAGTAGGAATAGTTGGAAGATTTCAAGCAAATCCCAAGGAAACTCATCTTCAGGCAGTTAAGAGAATCTTCAAGTACCTTCAAGGAACTCAAAACTATGGCTTATGGTATCCTAGAGATACAGATCTCACACTTCATGCTTATACAGATACAGATTGGGCCGATAGTGTGGATGACAGGAAGAGCACAAGTGGTGGTGCATTCTTTATGGGTTCCAGATTAGTATCTTGGTTCAGCAAGAAACATAGTTCAATTGCTTTATCTACAGCTAAAGCGGAATATGTAGCTGCTGCATCTTGCTGCACTCAACTCCTTTGGATGATGTAGACCTTACAGGATTTTCAAATCAC
This sequence comes from Pinus tabuliformis, assembly GCA_031772625.1. Lineage (NCBI taxonomy): Eukaryota > Viridiplantae > Streptophyta > Pinopsida > Pinales > Pinaceae > Pinus > Pinus tabuliformis. The sequence goes on from CM062804.1 coordinate 616,701,907, forward strand.
TTGTACACCACCTATCTCCATCCTATGTGATAACAAGTGCTATCAGCATTTCAAAGAACCCAGTCATGCATTCAAAGACCAAGCATATACCTATCAAATATCATTTTCTTCGGGAACAAGTGCTTGAACAAAAGGTCAAGTTGGAGTATGTTCCTTCTAAGGAACAAGTTGCTGATATACTCACCAAACCATTGCCCAGGGATACCTTTGAATACCTCAGGCAAACGCTGGGGGTAGTTGGTGCATCATCTTGTTGTTGAATCTCATCTGTTTCAGAGATTGTTGGTTGTACACGAGTTTCATATGGGGTATACGCGTACATTTGATGGGTTATGGATTGGTCAAAGATTGAATGGCACAGGTTCAGGGGGAGCATATATAATGCATTGTTGGCATTATGGTTGAAGATCTTGGAGGAGAAAGTACAGAAGGAGAACATGGATGCTGATCTGAATATTGCTGCTAATATGTCTCTATCTCTCTTGTCAAGGTCATGTATGGTGTATAATAGATTATGGTTATTCTTGAAGAATTTTCTTTTGCAGATCTGGTATATAGTCAAGGGGAGCTCATTCAGAAATTTTAGCAGGCGCTCAGGGGGAGTATGGACAACAAAGGAAGAGAATATCTTGGTCCACCCTTTGCCCTTGATGTCAAAGGGGGAGAATGACTTTAAGGATCTTGGGGTTGCCATCAAGTCTAAAGGGGGAGATTGTTGGCATTATGATTGAGGTTTGTCGCTATGGCATAGGTGTTGTACTTGATGGCAACTCACTCAAGTGGCAAAACTCTGTTTAGGCTCTCCAAATGATGGAAAATAAGGGGTTCGCATGTGCACTGTTCAAAAGGTGCAGGCCCGCAGGCACGCCGTTCAAAAGGTGCGGTCATGTCTGTAGGATATTCGAACAGAAGGTGCGGACCCCAATTCACTCACTCTAATGTAGAGAAGCGCGCACTCGTGGGGTTTCTTATGTTTGGCCATTGGTATTTAGCCCGTCGTTCATGATCCTATGGTTTTGGCTCGTGGTATAGGATCTAAATTATTGAACCCCGGTTTGGATCCCTTGTATTGGTTTTCGATGGTTTTGTCCCATGGTTTGAATAAGGGCTTGCCTATAAAAAGGAAAGGAGATCACTTGGCTAGACACTTGTGAAATTTGAATATCTTAAGATTTGAAATTTTGGGTAATCGGTTTAAAGGCTAGATCTATATCAAGGTGAAATATGAAAAGTGTAAGGGAGGTCTGTTGTGATCTCTTGGACGCGTGATCAGATCTGTGGATCTAATAGTCTATGGTACATTGGAGGACTGTTAATTTGGCTCTTTTTGGAGGTCCGCAGGCAATCCACAGTTCAGGTGCAGAGGTACGCAGCACAGCAGAAGGTTCAGGTGCAGAGGTACGCAGCGCAGAAGAAGGTGCAGTGCGGAGGTACGCAGCACGACAGAAAGTGCAAGTGCGGGGATATGTAGAGAAACAAAAGGATCAGGTGTGGAGGTTTGCTGTTGGGCAGACAGTGCAGGTGTGGATCTGGGCAGAGGTACGCAGGTCAGCAGAAGGGCTAGATGCGGAGGTACGTAGAGCACAAGAAGGATCAGGTGTGGATCTGCACAGTCTAGACACAGAAGAACTGCGAATATTCGCAGGCTTCTATTGGTGAAGTTGCGGACCCCTTTTGAAATAATTATTGGCTGCCTTTTATCTATTGCTGTAGAGTTTTGGGTTTAGATTACTGGTATTGATTTTCTTTTTACATCATTCTGAGAAGTTGGGTGATTCATTAGTTGATTGTATAAGGAGATTGGTTGATTCACATGTACTTGATGATTATTTGATGTTCTTGGATCCAGTCTGAAAATTAATGAAACGTGGTCCTTAAAGAAGTAGAAGAGCTAAGGGGGTTGTAGCTCCCTTCTAGGAGAGATTGGAAAATGAGAGAGGGTTGTAGCTCTCTGCAGGTTGCAGCCTGTGTATTGGTAAAGGACTGCACCAGTACAAAATCATTGTAAAAGAAGTTTCTAATTGAAAGAAGATAGAGACATATTGCAGCAGGTGATTTTCACCCACATTGGGTTTCCACCTTATATCTAGTGTTCTTTGGTGTGATTATCTGATTTTCCTGTTCTTGCTCATTATTATATGGTACTGACATAAAAACTAATGATCAATATCTGAAGAATAAATTAAAGTATAAATCTGGAAGATATATTGAAAAGAATTAGATAATACTAATTCACCCCCCCTCTCAGTATTATTTCGAACATTTTCTTGGCTGACTAACGCTGAACTTGGTTCAGGGCCCATCAAGCCAACATCTTCGTAAGAATCAATGTCTAAAGGGGCTAGGAGGATCCAAGGATTAGTCATTTCATGAGGAATGGGTGAAACCATAGAGACCGTCTATGGAACCACGGGTGGGGGGAGAGGAAAAAAACCCATTAGGAAAGAACCCTTCAATAAATTGGTACCAATACTGATGTAAGAGTCAGGTACACCACCCACTAAGGGTACATAGCCACTAGGTAATGGGGAGTAATATGGGGTGCAAAAGGATAGCTGGTCCACTATGACTATCCTTCCATCAAATGGAAATAGGATGATGTGAAATACAATAGACACAATGGCGGTCATGGCATAAGTTCAAATATGACCCAACAATAGATTATAGTCGAGCTTTCTATGTACGACTTCGATGTCTGCCATTACCATTTTTCCACCCAAAGTGATGGGGTAGCTGGCTAGGTAACCTTTTGGGATGAAATCATGGCCGTCGAAAGCTTTAAGGGAATTCGACGGCAGGGATAGGGTTGGAGAACCCAAAGCGAGCTAACATGAAGTCGACATGATGCAAGTTGAAGCACCTTCATTAATGACAGTTCTATGTACTCCTCATCCTTTCGAAAATATTTTCACCTGAAATGTAACCTGGTGTGAAATGGGAGGTTTACATTTTTCCATGTCAAAAATTGAAAGCATGGAATCCTAAGGGTCGACCCCACCAATTTCCGAAAGCAGACCTTTCCTTTGTGCTGGAGATGTTTGCAATACTTTGAGCACCGATATAGCTGATGGTGCTTGTACCAAATCTTCTACAATACTGTAGTTATGGGAAACACATGTAGATGTATTATGCATTGTGTGACGAAGTGCCCATTTTGGGGGGCAAATCACAAGATCAGAAACTAACCTTTCGATATGAAGATCATTAGGTGGCGGTGAGTTTTGACTCGAGGAGGCTCTCTCAACATTAGCGACTAAAGCTCCATAAGTTTTGGCTCTAGTTTGAAGATCTACCATTTCAAAGGTGTAAACAGTAGATGGTCCTTCACCAACTGAAGGATGATCTAAACTGCCATTGCCCCCTTGCGGGGGTTGGGGTTGGTTTGCAATAAGGTGATGCTGTTGTTGAGCATGGAAAGGATTGTTTAGGATCGGAGGGGTCCTGCCAATTTCCTTTTTAGCAATGAAATCTGTGCATTCTTAGAGGCACGGAAAACAATGTCATATCGTCTTCTGCACATATTTTGCAAGTGAATTTGGCGGGTTTTTCCTTTCCATTTTCTACTTTGGGTTGTACTTCTTGGTGGACTGCTCCTCAGAAGGAGCGGTCTTTTTCTTATTCTTCTTGTTCTTACCACTGGGTTTTTGTGTAGACTACGTAGAGTTTCTCGTGGCAGTAGGAAGAGCAGTCGATTTGGTAGAGGGGTCAACTGACAACTGGCCAATGTGACTGCTAAGTTTTTTTACAACAGCCCCAAAGGTGGCACTGATAATACCATCAGCATGTGCACCAGGTTACTGAGTAGCGAGAGCATTAGAATTTCTAGGAGCATTGGGAATGACATCATATAATGTGCCAAACTGTGAATAAATAAAATCTAAGTGTTGGGCATGATGAATGGATTGGTCTTTCGTGACCCCACCACATAAGGTAACATCTTTAGCAATTTGAGGGAGAAGCAGTTTGCAAAACCAATCCGCTAATAGATAGTCTAGGAGGGGAGCTTCGACTAGCCTCCACCTACATCTCCATTCACGGATGTGATTAGAGATGTGGGTGGCGGCGTCCTGACATAAAGAAGTTAGGAGTTTTGTCCTAGTTTCATAGTGGATGGGTAGCTGAAAGTTCTTTAAGAATTCCATCGCTAAAGCACCAAAGGTATTGATTGACACGTGTGGTAACTCAATGTACCACTTGGCTGCATTGGCAATAAGGGTGCAGGGAAAGACCCGTAGCCAGATACTATCATCCACCATGGAGTTATAAATGCACCATAAATGATAGGTGGTGATGTGTGTACCTGGATCCTCCCCTTGTTTCCTGTTGAACTTCGAGATGTTTGTTGGAATTTTGTGCAGTATTGGAAGCCAAAGTAATTTGTGATAGATGGGGTCATTGGTGAGTTTGTACAAGTTGGGGATATCAAGCATTTCCAAGAAAGGCAAGGTGATTGATGCTCCCAAATCGGACCAAGTGATGACATATGACTTGAGGATCCTTTCGGTCCTCCCTCATGTTGTTCCTATTATTATACACAGGATGCATGGAATAGTAATTTCCTTGAGGTATAGTCGTGTACTATGGCTGTCCAGAGGGATTGTTAGACTAGGGCTTGTAAGTGCCCATAGGATAAGGAATGCCCCCTTGACTCATTTGAGGTTGAGAGTGGGGTGCCCATATGGATTGAGTGGGACCTTGTTGAGGGATTCCGATCGCCACATAATTAAGTATAAGTCCTTGACTGACATAAGGAGGGTTCGTGTCAATCAATGACTATCCCTATTATCCTATAAACAGAGGGGGAACTATAACATTCCCAGCTAGTATTTGCTTATTGGGAACATTTCCCCTAGGCATCTGAACCTGGGGGTTGGAACTAAACAGTGGATTCTAACCAAAGGGGTTGTTGAAGGGACCCATGCTAACCATGCTATATATAGCATTATCAGGAGCGCTATATGTAGCACTTGTCGAAGCTCCGGGAGCTGACACAAAAGGGACGGAAACCGACATGTATTGGGTTCCACTCACATTGGGTGTCATGATAGGGTTTAAACCTAGGATAGGTGGTATAACAGGGTTTTCCATTAGAGGTGTGGTACTGTGTTATTCTCTTGACCTGCGAGAAGATGCCAAGATACCAAATATGCGAAGAAATTCAACCCAGAACATTGAATAAAGTGAGAAAAAACAACATGTATTTTATTATTCATAGATGAAAGCAATGTTCACTTGCCTCTTTGAGGGGGCAACCTCCAATAGAGTAGTGCTTGATTACAGAATAAGACACAATGCTACTCAATGGGGAGTCTCTATCCTTTCTATAGGATTCATACATGAAATACCATGGGTTAGTACCATGGTTCTATTAATACCATCTATCTAATACCATGGCTCATTTGCAACTAACTGTGGTCCCTTTCTTTAAATCCGGGTCAACCACTTATAATTATTAATATGGGCTTTATTGACTCTTTAACTAACTATAACTATGAATCGACACTATTACATAAATAAGGGGGTTAGGGTTGGACTCTAACATGCCCTCCCCCATAAAAACAACCTTTTCCTCAAGGTTGAAGTTGCAGAAACTGCTAAAGAATAGTGGCTGGTTCCTAGGTTGCATCTTCTTGAGAGGTGTCTTTCCACTTGACGAGGACTTCCTTGATCATGTGGCCACGTAGGTACCATTCTCGCATTTCAAGAACCTATTCAGGTTGGAGCCAGATTGAACCTTCTTCATCCAATTCCGGTAGACTGGTTTGAATTTTGAAATTGTTCCCTACCAATTTCTTGAGGCATGAGACACGGAAGACTGGATGGATTTTTGTAGTGGGTGGCAAGGCTAGCTTGTAGGCTACTTCTCTAATGTGTTGAAGTATTTGATAGGGTCTGTATAATTTTGGAGATAATTTCTGATGACCCTTGTCTTTGAGTGATGTTTTCTTGTATGGTTGCAACCTCAAGAATACCTGATCCCCTTCTTGAAATGTGTGCTTTGAATGATGTTGGTCTGCTTGCTGCTTCATGCGATTTTGAGCTTGATGGAGATTATATTTGACGTGGGTGAGTATGGTTGCACGCTTCTGTAGGAGTTGATCCATTGCTTGTACCTTAGAGCATCCCGGGATATAAGGAGTAGGTGAAGGGGGGAGTTGACAATAAATTGCTTCATATGGAGTCATCTTGGTGGCGACATGATAGTTAGTATTATACCACCATTCGGCTAGAGGTAACCACTATACCCATAGATGTTACTTTTCTGAAGGGAAACATCTAAGGTAGGTCTCCAGAAATTTGTTGACTGCTTCAGTTTGTCCATCGGTTTGGGGATGATAGGAAGTACTGAGTTGGATTTGGGTGCCTTGTAGCTTGAAAAGTTCCTGCCAAAAGTTACTGGTGAAGATCAGGTCATGATTAGACACAATGGAAGTGGGCATGCGATGAAATTTGAAGATCTGGTCCATGAAAGATTGAGCCACCAAAGTGGGTGTAAAAGGGTTGGGTAAGGCGGAAAATGAGCATACTTAGAAAGTCTATCCACAACCACCATGATGACTGACTTGTTGCCTAACTTTGGAAGACCAGTAATGAAATTCATAGAAACATCCATCCAAATTGAGGCAGGTATGAGAAATGGTTGTAAAGTGCCAGGGGACTTGATTGTTTCTCCTTTGTGGCACTGACACACATCACATTCCGCTACAAAAGTAAGAATGTCCTTTTCATGCTTGTCCAAAACAAGGAACGATGAGTGTGAGCATAAGTCTTTTGAAAGCCTCAATGGCTTGCAGTGGGAGATGGGTGCAACTTTTCCAAAATGAACCTTTTGAGGGTGGATGTCAGTGATATCACTACTTTGTCCTTGTAGCGAAGAATCGCATCCTTCCAAGAGTAGCCCACTGTAAAATTTTGATCTGCTTGCAAGTTATGAATGAGTTGGGAGAGCAAAGGATGTGAAAACCATTCCTTGCGAGCTTCTTCAATCTACTGTGGAATGGGAAGAGAGATTGCTAGCAGGGTGCTATCCTCCTCAAATTAGCATGATAAAGCACTCGCTACAACATTTTCGCTCCCTTTCTTGTAAATTATCTCATAATCATATCCCAACATTTTGGCTAGCCATTTATTTTGTTGTGGCGAGGATAGGAGTTGCTCCAAAAAATATTTAAGGCTTTGATGGTCTGCGCAGATTTGGAACTGCCGCCTCAATAAGCATGGTCGCTAGGTATCCACTGCATGCAAGATGGCCATCATCTCATTCTCATAGGTAGATTGTCCAAGATGTTTCCCACTTAGTTGTTGGCTAGTGAAGGCCAAGGGTTGACCTTCCTACATTAAGACAGCCTCAATACCCGTACATGAAACATCACATTCAATCGCAAAAGGTTTGGTGAAGTCGGGTAGTGCCAATATGGGACTGGAACACATGGCATGTTTGAGAGCTATAAACTCCTGTTGTGCTTCATCATTCCAGAGGAATGAATTTTTCTTGAGAAGACAAGTGAGGGGTCTAGCAAATGCGACCATAATTGAGGACAAATTTGTGATAGTAGTTGGTGAGACCTAAGAATCCTCTCAAACTCTTCAAGGTATTTGGTTGAGGCTAATCCTGCATTGCCTGGATCGTTTTGGGATCCACCCTGAACCTTCAAGCCCCACAATGTGGCCCAAATACTCGACTTATTTCATGCCAAAAAAGCACTTGGAAAATTTTACAAATAATTTATGCTTCCTGAGCAGTTGCAAGAGCAGGTCTACATGCTGAATATGTTTTTCCCAGGTGAGGCTGTAGATGAGAATGTCATCAAAGGAAACAAGGACAAATTTTCTAAGATATGGTTTGAGCAGGTGATTCATGAGGCTCTAAAAAGTGGATGGGGCATTACAAAGACCAAATGGCATGACTAGGAATTCATAATGGCCTTCATGAGTTCCGAAAGTCGTCTTTGGAATGTTTACTTCTTTCATGTGAATTTGGTGATAGCTTGAGCGAAGGTCTAGCTTAGTAAAGAATTGAGCCCCATTTAGTTCATCCAGAAAATCATCAACAAATGGGATGGGGAATTTATCTTTGGCCGTCAGCTTTTTGAGGGCCCTGAAGTCTGGACACATACGCCATTCCCCATCTTTCTTGAGCACCATGACCACATGCGATGAATTCAGACTAATGCTAGGACGAATGACACCGACTTCCATGAGTTCCTTGATGATTTTTTCAATTTCATTCTTTTGGGTGAAAGGGTATCTATATGGGTGCAAATTCGGTGGTTGTGCCCCTGAGACAAAAGTAATGCTATCATCATGTTCCCTTCTTGATGGTGGAAGCTCATGAGGTTTGTCAAAGACCTGCAGATGGTTGTTTAAGACCTATTGCATCTCAGGATGAATATGAAGAGTAGGGGGCTCGAAGGTCTGAATGGCATTAAAATGGGCGATAACTCCATGGTGGCCCTTTTTTAACAACTTTTCCATTAGATGCGAACTGATGATAAAAGGAGTACTTGCTTGGATTCCGCGAAGGGTATGCATGTGGTCATTCTACTTAAAGCTCATATAGAACTCCTAGAAATCCATTGTGATTGGGTCAAGTGTTCAGAGCCATTCAATACCCAATACAATGTCACACCCACCCATGTTGATGGAAAACATGTGGGTCTTTAGGTGGTAATATCCCATCTAAAGTTTGATATTTTCACAATGACCGTCACATTTCATTGTCCCCCCATCAGCAATATATACCTAGAAATTAGAGACATCTTTGACAAACAATGCACAGCTTCTGCGACTCTCTGATGGATAAAGTTACGTGTGCTGCCACTAATAATCAAGATTACTACAGGGCAATGTTTAATAAAATCTCTGATTTTGAGAGTTTGGGGAGAAGAAATGCCTGCCAAAGCATGGAGTGAGATAATTGGTTCTTCTGGTGTAGCTAGGAGCTCATTGTCCTACTAGGTGTCCTCATCTTCCTCCTCTGGTCCCTCAGATGAACTATGATTAGTAGCATCAATTTGAAGGAATTTGGTTTCCTTGCATTTATGCCCCAGGGAGTATTTGTCATCATAGTAATAACACAATCCTTGCTTTCTCCTTTCCGCCATTTCTGCTGGAGACACCTTTTGAACCTTCAGTGTTTGGGTAGTGCCCAGAGCCTAGGTGGGGTGTCCCTTAGCTATGAAATTTGGACGAGGCGACTGGGCCGCTAATGTGCGTTCCACTTCGCGAACCGTTCTGCAAGCTTCCATCCATGTGGGTGGGTGGTGCATCCAGACGTGAGCTTGGATGGCGTCTTTGAGACCATTGATAAAACATTCCAAGTAGAATTCATCTGCCAGACCTCCTATGTGGAAGGCTAATTTCTCAAAGGCTATAATATAGTCGTGTACTGTGCTTGTCTATTTGAGCTTAGTAAGACAATCCAAAAAATTGGATTCTCGTTCAAAGTGTTCACACAGGGATGTCGAGAACACCTACCAAGTAATTGGCCTTGCATAGCATTTTTGATGCCATTGCCACCGTTGCCATCTTTCTTGGTCCAAGTAAAGGCCTCCCACACGTAGCTTAGTCTCATAATCTCTGATGTGATTGAGTGTGAAATATTGGTCCATTTGTGATAGCCATATTGCTGGATTAGAGCCATCAAATTTTTACATGTCTAGCTTGGGTGGTTGAGGGTGGGAATGTTGGTGGTTTCCATGGAAGTGTAGAGAATGACTAGATTCTCCTTCATGGTCTTCATTAAAAGCATATGCCTCCAATTGTGTCATCGACCTACCCTTTGTGAATGTGTTTTTCAATGTTTGGATCATCCTTGTTAATTTGTCCAACCTATTTTCAAGGGATTCCATCTTCTTATTGGCCATAGCTTGAGCTCTGGTTTCTACCATACACAGATCTGGTCGTCACTACGAAAAAAATTGGGACTGCCCAAAAATTGAAGCTGACCAATGAATGGTACCACCTCGCTCAACTTATCGTCCTGCTTCTTATGGGCTAAGTCTCTTATAAGCATCCCGGGATGGCCTCCGACATTTTTTATTTTTACTCTAAAAGGAGTTTTACTCCCCGCTTATAAATACTCCAATAGCCAATTCCCAAAAAAGTTAATCTAGGCCAATGTCTTGTGAGAATCACCCCAAGGTATAGGAGCCACAAGCCTCCCTGCACAAATGGTTAGATTTTTCTACGAAACCCTCAACTGCAAAATGTGAGTAGGAATGCGACAGTGACTGAACCCTTGCTGCTAGATCTGAATGGTATTCTGGTGGATCTGATTGTTGTAGTGGCACAAAACCCAATCTGCTAGATTTGATCTGGCAAAGAAGATGATGGGTGTTCTTCTGAGAGACAAGGGAATTATGGTTTCAAGGAGTGTCAGGTTCTACAGATAGAAATATACATAAGGGTCCAACAGTAGTACTCGGCCCAATCTTTCAGGGAACTAACTAACGAGGATCAACCATACCCTTAGTCGTACTACTCGACTACCCTATCGTACACATGAGTAATCTCCTTGAGTGTTGTTCTCGGTGTATGTTAGTAGCAATATGGACAATGGCTTATCTACGATGAGGTTTCAGGTGAGCCTAGGGGGCTTCCGATATACCCAGAGGGTACGTGAAAGACATTCCATGCACGGTTCTATCTAATGCACTACTACTCGAAGGGGTGCCCACAGGGGTTACAAGGGAGTCCAACAAGAATGACCACCTCTTATATTTCCTACGTGCATGCCTCCTAAAATATGTAGGTTTATGCGCTCAATGACAGATCCCGTGGTTTAAAGACGTCGGAACATGTCTCTAGCCAAAAACAATTTCTGCTACAAATGGATATACCACTGGCCCTGGAAAGTGCTCTGATACCACTTGTTATGCTCTTGACCTGCGAGAAGATGCCAGGATACCAAATATGTGAAGAAATACAACCCAAAACATAGAAAAAAATGAGAAATAATAGCATGTATTTTATTATTTATAGATGAAAGCAATGTTCACTTGCCTCTTTGAGGGGGAAACCTCCAATAGAGCAGTTCTTGATTATAGAATAAGACACGACACTACTCAATGGGGAGTATCTATCCTTTATATAGGATTCATACATGCAATACCATGGGTTAGTACCATGGTTCTATTAATACCATCTATCTAATACCATGGCCCATTTGGAACTAACTGCGGTCCCTTTCTTTAAATGTGGGTCAACCACTTATAATTATTAATATGGGCTTTATTGACTCTTTAACTAACTATAACTATGACTCGACCTTATTACATAAATAAGGGGGTTAGAGTTGGACCCTAACTTGCCCTCCCCCATAAAAACAACCTTGTCCTCAAGGCTGAAGTTGCGGAAACTGTTGAAGAATAGTGGTTGGTTCCCAGGTTGCATCTTCTGGAGAGGTGTCTTTCCACTTGATGAGGACTTCCTTGATTGTGTGGCCACGCAAGTACCATTCTCGCATGTCAAGAACCTGTTTAGGTTGGAGCCAGATTGAACCTTCTTCATCCAATTTCGATAGGCTGGTTTGAATTCTGCAATTGTTCCCTACCACTTTCTTGAGGCATGATACATGGAAGACTGGATGGATTTTTATAGTGGGTGGCAAGGCTAGCTTGTAGGTTAATTCTCCAATGCGATGAAGTATTTGATACGGTCCGTATAATTTTGGAGATAATTTCTGATGACCCTTATCTTTAAGGGATGTTTTCTTGTATGGTTGTAACCTCAAGAATACCTGATCCCCTTCTTGAAATGTGCACTCTGAAAGATGTTGGTCTGCCTGTTGCTTCATGTGATTCTAAGCTTGATGGAGATTATCTTTGAGGTGGGCGAGCATGGTTGCATGCTTATGTAGGAGTTGATCCATTGCTTGTACCTTAGAGCATCCTAAGATATAAGAAGTAGGTTAAGGGGGGAGTTGACCATAAACTTCTTCATATGGAGTCATCTTGGTGGCGGCATGGTAGTTAGTATTATACCACCATTAGGCTAGAGGTAACCACTGTACCCATAAATGTTGCTTTTCTGAAGTGAAACACCTGAGGTAGGTCTCCAGAGATTTGTTGACTGCTTCATTTTGTCCATCAGTTCGGAGATGATAGGAGGTACTGAGTTGGAGTTGTTTGCCTTGTAGCTTGAAAAGTTCCTGCCAAAAGTTATTGGTGAAGATCGGGTCACGATCAGACACAATGGAAGTGGGCATGCCATGTAATTTTAAGATCTGGTCCATGAAATATTGAGCCACCAAAATGGGTGTAAAAGGGTCGGGTAGGGTGAAAAAATGAGCATACTTAGAAAGACTGTCCACAACCACCATGATGACTAACTTGTTGCCTGACTTTGGAGGACTAGTAATGAAATCCATAGAAACATCCGTTAAGATTGAGGTAGGTATGGTCAATGGTTGTAAAGTGCAGGGGGACTTGACTGTTTCTCCTTTGTGGCACTGACACACATCACATTCCGCTACAAAATTAAGAATATCCTTTTTCATTCCAGTCCAAAATAAGGAACTATGAGTGTGAGCATAAGTCTTCTAAATGTCTGAATGACCTGCAATGGGAGATGAGTGCAACTCTACCAAAATGCGTCTTTTGAGGGTGGATGTCGGTGATATCACTACTTCATCCTTGTAGAGAAGAATCTCATCCTTCCAAGAGTATACCCCTGTGGAATTTGGATCTTCTTGCAAGTTATGAATGAGTTGGGAGAGTGAAGGATGTGAAAACCATTCCTTGCGAGCTTCTTTAATCCACTCTAGAATGGGAAGAGAGATTGCTAGCAAGGTGTTATCCTCCTCAAATTGGTGTGATAAATCATTAGCTACGACATTTTCGCGCCCTTTCTTGTAAATTATCTCATAATCATATCCCAACATTTTGGCTAGCCATTTATTTTGCTGTGGTGAGGATAGGCGTTGCTCCAAGAAATATTTAAGGCTTTGATGGTCTGTGCAGATTTGGAACCGTCGCCCCAATAAGTATGGTGGCTAGGTTTCCACTGCATGTAAGATGGCCATCATCTCCTTCTCATAAGTAGATTGTCCCAGATGTTTCCCACTTAGTTATTGGCTAGTGAAGGCCAAGGGTCAACCTTCCTACATTAAGACAGCCCCAACACCCGTACCTGAAGCATCACATTCAATCACAAAAGATTTGGTGAAGTCGGGTAGTGCCAATACGGGAGTGGAACACATGGCATGTTTGAGAGCTATAAACGCCTGTTGTGCTTCATCATTCTAGAGGAATGAATTTTTCTTGAGAAGGTGAGTGAGGGGTCTAGCATTGTGACCATAATTGTGGACAAATTTTCCATAGTAGCTGATGAGACCCAAGAATCCTCTCAAACACTTCAAGTTCTTTGGTTGGGGCCAATCCTACATTGCCTGGATCTTTTTGGGATCCACTCTAACACCTTCACGCCCCACAATGTGGCCCAAATACTTGACTTCTTTCATGCCAAAAGAGGACTTGGACAATTTGACAAATAATTTATGCTTCCTGAGCAGTTACAAGAGAAGGTCTACATGATGAAGATGTTTTTCCCAAGTGAGGTTGTAGATGAGAATGTCATCAAAGAAAACAAGGACAAATTTTTTGAGATATGGTTTGAGCAGGTGATTCATGAGGCTCTGAAAATTGGATGGGGCATTACAGAGACCAAATGGCATGAACATGAATTCATAATGGCCTTCATGAGTTCGGACAGTAGTCTTCAGAATGTCTACTTATTTCATGCAAATTTGGTGATAGCCCAAGCGAAGGGCTAGCTTAGTAAATAATTGAGCCCCATTCAGTTCATCTAGCAAATCATCAACAACTGGGATGGGGAATTTATCTTTGACCATCAGCTTGTTGATGGCCTTGAAGTCTAGACACATACACCATTCCCCATCTTTCTTGAGCACCTTGACCATAGGCGATGAATAAGGATTAATGCTAGGACGAATGACACCGACTTCCATGAGTTCCTTGATGATTTTTTCAATTTCATTCTTTTGGTTGAAAAGGTATTTATATGGGCGCACATTCGGTGTTTGTGCCCCTCAAACCAAAGTAATGCTATCATCATGTTCCCCTCTTAATGGCGGAAGCTCATGAGGTTTGTCAAAGACCTACAGATGGTTGTTTAAGACCTGTTGCATCTCAGGATGAATATGAAGAGTAGGGGGCTCGGAGGCCTGAATGGCATTAAATTGGGCGATAACTCTATGGTGGCCCTTTCTTAACAAATTTTCCATCAGATGCGAACTGATGATAAAAGGAGTACCTATTTGGATTCCACAAAGGGTATGCATGTGGTCATTCTACTTAAAGCTCATATAGAACTCCTAGAAATCCATTGTGATTAGGTCGAGTGTTCAGAGCCATTCAACACCCAATACAATGTCACACCCACCCATGTTGATGGAAAACATGTGGGTCTTTAGGTGGTAATCTCCCATCTAAAGTTTGATATTTTCACAGCGGCCGTCACATTTCATTGTCCCCCCATCAGCAATTTGTACCTGGAAATTAGAGATTGCTTTGGCAAAACAATGCATAGCTTCTACGACTCTCTGATGAATAAAGCTATGTGAGGTGCCACTATCAATCAAGATTACTACAGGGCAATGTTTAACCTCTGATTTTGAGAGTTTAGGCAGAAGAAATGCTTGCCAAAGCATGGAGCGAGATAACTGGTTCTTTTGGTGTAGCTAGGAGCTTATTATCCTACTAGGTGTCCTCATCTTCCTCCTCTGGTCCCTCAAAGGATGGGGATTCCTCAAATGAACTATGATTAGTAGCATCAATTTGAAAGAATTTGGGTTCCTTGCATTTATGCCCTGGGGAGTATTTTTCATCATAGTAGTAACACAATCCTTGTTTTCTCCTTTCTGCCATTTCTACTGGAGACACCTTTTGAACCTTCAATGTTTGGGTAGTGCCTGGAGCCTGGGTGGGGCATCCCTTAGCTATGAAATTTGGACGAGGTGACTGGGCCACTAATGCGTGTTCCACTTCACGAGCCATTGTGCAAGATTCCAGCCATGTGGGTGGGTGGTGCATCCAGATGTGAGCTTGGATGGCGTCTTTGAGACCACTGATAAAAAATTCCAAGTAGAATTCATCTACCAGACCTCCTATGCGGAAGGCTAATTTCTCAAATACTGTAATATAGTCATGTACTGTGCCTATCTGTATGAGCTTAGTAAGACGACCCAAAAAATTGAATTCTCGTTCAAAGTGTTCA
This sequence comes from Pinus tabuliformis, assembly GCA_031772625.1. Taxonomy (NCBI): domain Eukaryota; kingdom Viridiplantae; phylum Streptophyta; class Pinopsida; order Pinales; family Pinaceae; genus Pinus; species Pinus tabuliformis. Next base: position 616,717,144 of record CM062804.1, read on the forward strand.
CACAGGGATTTTGAGAACGCCTGCCAAGTAATTGGCCTTGCATAGCATTTTTGATGCCACTACCACCATTGCCATCTTTCTTGGTCCAAGTAAAGGCCTCCCACACATAGCTTAGTCTCATCATCTCTGATGTGATTCAGTGTGAAATATTGGTCCATTTGTGATAGCCATATTGCCGGATTAGAGCCATCAAATTTGTACATGTCTAGCTTGGGTGGTTGAGGGTGGGAATGTTGGTGGTTTCCATGGAAGTGAAGAGAATTACTAGATTCTCCTTCATTATCTTCCTTAAAAGCATATGCCTCTGATTGTGCTGCTGACTTGCGCTTTATGAATGTGTCGTTCAATGTTTGGATCATCCTCGTTAATTCGTCTAACCTGTTTTCAAGGGATTCCATCTTCTCATTAGCCATAGCTTGAGCTTTGTTTTCTACCATACACAGATCTGGTTGTCACTGTGAAAAAAATTGGGACTGCTTGAAAATTGAAGCTGACCAGTGAATGGTACCACCTCACTTAGCATGTCGTCCTAATTCTTATGGGCTAAGTCTCTTATAAGTGTCCCAGGATGGCCTACAATTTTTTTTTTTAATATGAAAGGAGTTTTACTCCCCGCTTATTAATACTGCAGTAGCCAATTCCTAGAAAGATTAATCCAGCCCAATGTACTATACCCTAAGGTATAGGAGCCACAAGCCTCCTTGCACAAATGGTCAGATCTGTCTGCGAAACCCTCAACTGCAAAGTGTGAGTGGGAATGTGGCAGCGACCAAACTCCCGCTACTAGATCTGAATGGTATTCTGGTGGATTTGACTATTGCGGCGGTGCAGAACCCAATCTGCTAGATCTGATCTGGCAAATAAGATGATGGGTGATCTTCAGAGAGACAAGGGAACTATGGTATCAAGGAGTGTCAGGTGCTACAGATTGCAATATACATAAGGGTCCAACAGTAGTACTTAGCCCAATATTTCAAGGAACTAACTAAGGAGGATCAACCGTACCCTTAACTGTACTACCCGACTACCCTATCGTACGCGCAAGTGATCTCCCTGAGTGCTTTTCTCAGTGTATTGTAGCAGCAAGATGGATGATGGCTTATTTACGGCGAGGTTTCAGGTGAGCCTAGGGGGTTCCTATATACCTAGAGGGTACGTGGAAGACATTCTGTGCATGGTTCTGTCTAATGTGCTACTACTCAAAGGGGTACCCACAGGGATTACAAGGGAGTCCAACAAGCGTGACCACCTCTTATATTTCCTACGTGCATGCCTCCCCAAATCCGTAGGTTTATGCGCTCAACGACAGATCCCATAGTTTAAAGATGCCAGAACACATCTCTAGCCAAAAAAAAATTCTGCTACAAATGGAGATACCATCGGTCCTGGAAAGTGCTTTGATACCACTTGTTATGAGCTTGACCTACGAGAAGATGCCAAGATACCAAATATGCTAAGAAATACAACCTAGAAGATAGAACAAAATGAGAAATAATAGCATGTATTTTATTATTAAGAGATGAAAGCAATGTTCAGTTGCCTCTTTGAGGGGGCAACCACCAATAGAGCAGTGCTTGATTACAAAATAAGACATGACACTACTCAATGGGGAGTCTCTATCCTTTATAGAGGATTCATACATGCAATACCATGGGTCAATACCATGGTTCTATTAATACCATGGCCCATTTGCAACTAACTGTGGTCCCTTTCTTTAAATGTAGGTCAACCACTTACAATTATTAATATGGGCTTTTTTTACTCTTTAACTAACTTTAACTATGAATTAACCCTATTACATGAATAAGGGGGTTAGGGTCGGACCCTAACATACTGACTATCGATTGGGGAGGTGGCAGTGGACCAAAAGTGTCCACAAAAACCCACGACCCATTAGTCGTCGATGGGATGGGAGGTGTAGGTCCAATAGAAGACATAGGAGGTAAAAATTCAACTGGAATCAAGAGTGGTCCCAAGGGATTTGTGATCATAGGATTGTATGGAGGAATGAAACCTTTAGTAAAGAAATCTTCTGGTAATAGTGAATCGTGGGATGTCCAAATTGATTCAGTGTTAGATCTCGGAGACTGATTGTGTGAAGGCAGGTAATCCGGTTCATTTGGCTTGGAGGATCCTCCACAATGATTAGGGGAAGACCTAACAACCATCTAGATTGACAATCAGGACCTGATGTAGCCATGATGGCCGATAAATTTTATGAATAGATTTTACAGTGACATTTATTAAAGTCTCGGTGATAACAATCTGGCACTTAAAAAATAAAAACTACACTAAATAAATCAATCAACAAGTAGAGGGGATGACCTTGTTTGATAACCACCATTTGCTAGAGATGAAACCCAATATCACAATGGATGAAAGAGAGAGTTGTCCGAATGTATATTTATGATTACTCTTGAGCTTCACCCAAACCTCAAATTAAGGGGCGAAGTACTCTTGTGAAGACGGGCACCCTCCCAAAAACCAAAGACAGAGTAGGTTCATCTCTATTAGGCACCAGGGAAGCCCACCCTAGTCACCTTGTGTTCTTCCCTAAAAGTATGGCCACTATGGTTACCTCAAATCACAGACACTCCCAAGGGAGACATAGTCGTAGACAATACACTGTTTGGGTAGGATACCTGAGTCTCTGACTCAGCGCTGATATCCTTGATACACAGAATACCCAAAGGATATGTAAGCGAAGGTGGGCTACCTTCGTTTACAGTCTGATGTTGTCTTGTATTTAGCTCCGCTTTTACTGGAGTGGTCCCAGATAGTATGAGTGTAGAAGGATTTCCCTCGTTAATGACACTAGTTTCAGTGTATGATCTTGGGAAATTAACTCACAAATTCCTAACCCAAGATCCTAGTTTAAACTAATGTGTGTTTACTCTAAAAAGAGTTACTGATTGATTTTATTAGGTAAATTTTAAATGTACTTCGTTATAGGATTCGGTAGGGGTGTTGACGTATGAAGTTATATGGGACTTTGACTCAAATCATGCAATAACAATGCTTGTAAATTTCACTTTCAACGAAGGAGTTGCTTCTACAAAGGGGGAGTCATTTATATGTCAATGTATATACCATGCATCTAGTTCACTTAAACACTAGCACAACTGATAGAACTAACAATGCTCACTAACAACTTTTGAAACCAAATACATGCAGATCTAAGCAACTAAGCAAAAAACAATAAAAATTTTGTATTTTTTCTTTTATGAAAACAAAAACTTTAAGTAAAGCTATTTTCTTAAAAAAAAAATGTGTTCAGGAGAAAGATCAATCAAACAAGCACAACTATAGATCCCTTATCAATCTACAAGCAAATTTCCCAACCCATGAGGTCACAGAGTAGTTTACTTATCAAGAAATGGTTGGCTAACGCTCTATAACAGAGGGTACAAAGAGTTACTTGCTGGACTAACAAACTGTGTGTGAAGCCACAATGCTTTATAAAGCACTGTTTACACTAGCAAACAGTGTTAGTGAGGAAAAAGGCTAAAAAAGAAGGTTGTGGGGATTATATCTAGGGCTGAGCACTGAGAGAAGGGTGTTCTATAGTCTTGAGTACTCAGAAAGGTGATCAAGAAGTACAGGAAGGCCTGGAAGAAAGAGAGATGTAGGAAATTTGGGAGAAAACTGGGAACTAAGTGTAGTCCCCAGTGGAGTCGCCAATTCTACTATAGGGATTAATGCATGGGTGTTTAGTGATGCAGAAACTCTCAAGGATCTTCCAGAGATCCTTGGCAGACCGTCAGATTAGTTGTAGCTGCCACAAAGATGCATGCATATCTATGTTAAACAAATGAGAATCAAAGAAGGAAGAAGGACTTATTACCTCAAGTCTTGGTGTGGTGTTGTTGGAGAGTGAAAAGTAGCAAGGCTGAGGACCCCTTAGCTATCTCCAAATCAAAGCCTGCGCATAGATAAGACACGCATAATATCACAGCATATAACTTTGACAAACAATGCATTAACATATAAATATATCTAATTACATGTATCTAAGCCACTCATAACAATGTCATTTCATCAATATGTAAGCAAATTACACTACCAACATTGTGGAGTGGAAAATGCAATTGCAGTTTTATATTGATGTAGAAAAGGGTGATTACAACCATTAGTTGTATCAGCCTTCCCTTACTCCTCCAGCTCCTCTCTCTCCCTCCCTTCTTAACCTCTTTCTATGCCTTAGTCAGAGACTCTACTCGACAGTCAAATAGGAAATCCTTTCAAATGTTTCAACCCCTTCCATAATGGTCCTAGCCTCTCATATATAGCATGAGAGGATAAGCCTTGCCAAATCCTTCATGGGTTCCTTTAGGAAAAAGTAGTGATGTTTCCATGCTTTTGTGCTCTTTCCCATTTGTATACTCCATTAGGAATTAGTAATTTGTCCAAACAGGTTGAGTTCTTATCTTTCCCTACTTTTGTGAGCTGACATAGGAGAGAATCTTGGGATATTTCTTAGTCAACTTGTTCCTTTGACCCATAGAAACTCATTTAGGTTGACTAATGCCCTTCCTGAGGTAACAAAAAGAGTTACCCTAGGCACTAACGCACCCTTTGCCTTGCTAGTAAGCTTTATAAAGAAGGTTGTTAGTTCCTAGATAATGTTAGCTTGAAAAATGGGCCTGTGAACTTGGTTAGTCCTTCAGTGATTCTGCTCTTCTCCTCTGAGCTGATGAGGAGGGCATTTTCCTGTGTAGCAATAACCCCTGTGGGAGTGGTTTTTGGATTTTTTGATGTGTATGGAATATGTTGGATTCCTAGGATCAGTCCAACTGCTTTCACGAACTGGCAAGTGATGGGACGGACAGAGCAAAGGTGCTGATATGAAATTTCTTGTTTAGTCCTAGGAGGTTACAAGTCACCAAATGCATAGTTGTGCGTAGGTGAGAGGAAGTGCAAGTTACTGCCTTGACTAGATGATTTATGAGTGGGTGTAAGAAGACATTCAGCCATAAACAACTGGTGTCCCTCCTTCTAGCGCCAGAAATGTTGACGGTACAAGAACCGCCAACATTCAGGGGATCACCCCTATATGAAGTCCCAACTAGATCTCACACCATTTGGTGTGGGAGTCCCATCTGGTATGATGGCCCAGTTGCCATTATCTTAAATGTTTGCCTTATCTCTTTCTTGTTAGCACAGGAGAGTGTTCTTCTTTGTCTTCGAGTAGCGAGGTTCATGTGTCTGGTGATAGATAGTATTACTTGTGTCAAGGTTCTTTCACCACACAGAGAGAGGGTGGGAGTGAGTCCCAAGTCAGATGGGAGGAAGCCCAACTCTATTAGGAACACACAAAACAATAGGACATGCATAGCTTCTAGAGGAGCAATCCACACGGATGCGACAGTCACAACACACAATGGAATATAGCACATACAACACTCAATGGACAATCCTTGGGAGAGTGATGGTCGTTATAACGATTTTATGTGAAAGGTTTTGTCTGATGTCCGGAGGTAACCAACACAGGCAAGACAACGTTAGCAACTTATACAACACATTTTCATTAATATATGTATTAGAATAGTTGAATGAATTCAAGTGCTAAACACAGGTTAAAGCAACATGTATTACAAGTGTTCAAGACAATCCTTACAAATAGTTACAACACATGTGTGAAAATGTGCTGGCCTATTAGAAGGCTTTTGAATTAAGCGAAAGTTCTAAGACACATCGATACACCATACAAGACTAACCCCGTGGATGGGGCGTTGGAGCCACTACTTACTCCTCAAAGAAAATATTACAGACTGTCAAGGTTATGTGGGAGGAACCAAGGTGAAAAGTATTTTGCATGTACAAATGAGGGATATTTATAGCCAAGGGTAAAACTGACCCTTGTGACTATTCAAATTCCCTCATGACTATTTGACTTTCACGACCTTTCAACTTTACATGACACTTCATATGACAAGTGGGTCTCTTGGACGACATGACTCATGAAAAGACTCAACATGACAGTGCTGGTACATTCATGTTGCTACTGGTGTGCATGTCGATCTGTAGTGTTGCTGGGTGATGGATGTCCTCATGGTGTGTCGCAGCTTCACCTCCGCATGGCAAGGTGTGCAAAGTCTTTAGTGGTCACTGGGTTCGCTTGATGTTTCATTCACACGTTGCTCCTTGCTTGTACTTTGGCATGCTTGACATGTTTGTCTATTCGTGAAAAGTGTATGTTCGTTCATCCATCCGTCCGTGAACACATCTTTGCATGTCCATCCGTTTGTGAACACATCTCTTCATATGCATCGTTTGTTTGTCTATTCATGAACATTTCCTTTTGCATGTACTCCCCTTGTTCATCCCATCCATTGTTGCACCATATTTATTCGTGTACCTGTATCTGCAGTCACTTATGATGATACGACATCAAATCTATAAAACTCCTAGTCTACCATGATGCATGATCATTTCAGATGCAGGTGAATGGGACAGAGGACAAGGTTATGAAACTTCATGAGGCAAGTTTTGAGCTAGGATGCAGTCTATGGGCACTGCTGATGAAAACTGCAAAGAAGTAATTGGGGGAGGGTGACAGGAAATCTGTATCGGTAGTGACTATCCGTGGGATCTAGCTCGGCTGGAGGACAAATCTGCACAATTTTTGGGAGAATAAGTGTGGGATATAGGAGGGCTTAGCAGGTAAAATTTGCAAAATTTTTAGAGCGAGCAGGAAGTGGGAGCTCGGCAATAAAAACTTCACAGTTCCTGGAGGGAGATGGCAGCACGCTGCAGGATCTTGGCAACAAAAACTGCCCAGTTCCTGGAGAGAGATGGAAGTGGGCTATTGGAAGCTGTTGGTAAAAAAATTGTGCAAATGTTGGGAGGTTGACTTGCTTACCACCTCTGTGCAATTTTTGAGTTGAGTGGATCGCTGGATTGCAAAGGGATTTCTCATGAAATCTGCATAGTTTTCTAGGTGAGCAGTTGGCCGACTGACTGGTGACTAGCTGGGAAAACTACACAATTCTTTTAGGGAGACGGGGACGGGTACTAGGTGTCTGTCCGGCCTGTCTATGCAATTTTATTAGCCAATAGAGCGGGCATGGTCTGTAGTCTCTGCACAATTTTTTAGGGGAGTTCGTTCTGGGGTGACTGCCTGGTCAAAATCTCCGGTTGACTAGCAGGAGGGTTGATTGATCACCTTATGGGAAGCGCAGCTTGAAATGGATGTTGGGTGCTTCTGCACTGTTCTGGGTGACAATCGGTCGAGTCGATGGTGGGGCGAAGGTTTGGCTATTAGAGGTTGATCTGTTCATCAGAACTTCAACAAAAATGACTAAGTGTGTGAGTGAGTAAAAACGTGCATACGCGATCCTGCAAACACACACTCACATGACTTGACGATGGGACAACTCAAACCATCCAAGAACACATGCTCAACATGACTGACCGATGGCGTGAATCGACATGCACGAAATTTGTGATTGATCGTTGGAAGACCATGATGACACTTGCGCAACAGTGTATATGACTCTGTGTGAAAGCGCGACTGATGTTTTCATAGCGAACACAACATCTACGCACGAAGCAGAGACCTTGTGTATGACCAGAACATGGCCGCAAGTGAGACATTGTTACCAACATGCAAAAGATGCTCATTGAATGGTCAAGCAAGGTAGGTGAAAAGACTGACATGAGCCCATGAAGTGAGCCCGAGTGCATGCAAAAATCAAGAAAAAACTCAAGGGAGGCTCCGAAATTGAATGCATGCCAAAATTTTGGAGTGTGTTGCAACCGCTACAACAGATCATCTTCAGATTGTCTGATGGAAACTGCTTGGGCACATTATAGCCAAGAGTGGAATTAAAGTGGACCCATAGAGGGTCAAGACTATTGCTCATATTCCATTTCCCATGAATAAGAAATTATGTAATCCTTCTTGGGTAAAATTAACTTCCTCCATAATTTCATCTGAGATGATGCACATATTGTTAAGAAATTACAAGATATGATCAAGAAATATATTGTTTACAAGTGGGACCAAAGGGATAAAGATGCCTTTTTCCCAAATTAAAAGAGCTATTGTTGATGCCCTGACATTATATAGTCCAAATATTAACATATATGTCATGTTGTATACATTTTCTTTTGACACATCTATTGCGACTATTCTTACTTAGAAGGTCAATCAAGGAAATGAGTGACCCTTATCACTTATGAGTGTTGGATTATAGGGATCCAAATTGAATTATCCTACCATATATAAGAAATCTTATGTAGTATACAAGTTGGTGAAGCACTTTAGGTCTTACCTCTTGAAAATCCATGTTATCATATTTTTTCCTCACCCAAAGGTTAGATCCCTTTTTGTACATGAAGATTTGGGTAAGAGGAGGGTGAACTAGATGAAAAGCCTTCAATAATATGACATATAATTCAAGCTACTTCATACAATAAAAGGCCATGGTCTCTTTCAAATTGCAGTAGAAGCAGTCAATTCACCATAAGAGGATTCTTCTAGATGGGAGAAAGAAATTGAAATGTATAACAATGAGAAACATATCCCTACAAACGTAGCCACGTCTTGGTAGAATGGTATATGCTAGTATCTAGAACATGACACCTTTCCCTCTCACTTATCGGTGAAACAAAATATAGAAATTCAACTTAAAGCTTTATCATATAAGCTCATATATGGTGTGATTTTTCGAAAGCACCACAATGGTGTCCTACTCAGATTCTTGGAAGCACAAGATTCGAAAAGGGTATTAAAATACCTTCTTGATGGGCTAGCTGGAGGGCACTAACAGGGGATACTACCACCTCTTAAAGTCATGTGGGTTGGCTATCATTGGCCGACATTATTTAAGAATGAACATGCTTATGCTCGTAAATGTATTGTATGTGAAGGATGTGTTGGTATAGATAAGAATTTAGTTGCCCCATTGCAGCCCATTTTTATTGAAGAGGATTTTCAACAATGGGGTTTGGGTGTTATTGGTGAAATTTTTCCACATTCATCAAAGAAAAACCAATATATATTTACTTCCACTGATTATTATACTTGGTGGGATGAAGCAATTCCATTGAAATAAGTGAAAGAGGAGGAACTCATTCAGATTATCAAGTTGAATATTATTACCAGGTTTGGCGTTCCCATGTCACTTGTTTTCGATAATGAAACCTAATTTTCATTGCTAAAAATTTATTATTTTTCATTAGAGAATGTTATCATTTTCAATAACGCATCTAATTACTACCCTCAGGGAAACAATTTATTTGAGTCCACTAATAGAAATTTAGTTCGCATCATCAAGAAAATCGTATACTCTGAGAAAAGGAACTAGCATAATGCATTGGTGAATGCTTTGTGGGCTAACTATGTCACACCAAAGCCCTCTTTAAAGACTTCTCCTTACTTCCTCATGTATGGAAAATAAGTTATTGTTCCTCCAAACATATAAGTCCCAATGATACTACCACCTCTTAATGTCATGCGGGTTGGTTATCATTGGCCCACATTATTTAAGAATGAACACACTTATGCTCATAAGTGTCTTGTATGTCAAGGATGTGTTGGTCGAGATAAGAAGTGAGTTTCCCCATTGCAACCCATTGTTATTGAATAGGATTTTCACCAATGGGGGTTGGATGTTATTGGTGAAATTTTTCCACATTCATCAAAGAAAGACCAATATATCTTGACTGCCACATATTATTTACTCGGTGGGATGAAGTAGTTCCATTCAAATAAGTGAACGAGGAGGAAATCATTCATATTATCAAGTTGAATATTATTACCAGGTTTGGCATTCCCATGTCAATTGTTTTCGATAATGTAACCTAATTTTCATCACTAGAACTTTATGATTTTTCATAAGAGAATGTTATTGTTTTAAAGCACTCATCTAATTACTATCCTTAGGGAAACAATTTAATTGAGTCCACTAACAAAAATTTAATTTGCATCATCAAGAAAATCACTTACTCTGAGAAAACGAACTAGCATAATGCATTGGTGAATGCTTTGTGGGCTGACTATGTCACACCAAATCCCTCTTTAAAGACTTCTCCTTACTTCCTCGTGTATGGAAAATAATTTATCCTTCCTCCAAACATATACCTCTCGGCCTTACAACTTTCTCAAGAATCCTAAGGTAAACCATGTCTTGGTCTTCAAAGTAAGATAGACACCCTTCTTAAGTTAGAGGAAGAAATGTTAAAAATAAAATAAAAGTTTTTTATGCATCAAAATCATATCAAGCTTTGGTTTGGCAAGAAATATACAAGGAATAAGGAGTTAAGTGTGGAAGACCTAGTATTTAAATGGGATAAATTCCATGAAGAGAAAGTTAAACACACCAAATTTCAATCCCTATGGATAAGACCCTTTATTGTTCATGAAAAGCTTGCCAACCATTATTATCATCTAAAATCCTTAGGTGGTAAGATGGGATCTCTTCCTGTCAATGGCCAAGATATTAAGCATTATTTTCAATAGAAACCTAGGTTGTATTTCTAACTATGCACATATTTCTTTCATTGTCCATTCTTTTGATATTTTTACATTCATGTCGTGTCTTTTCCTTGCTTTCTTCATTTTGTTTTGATTAGTCTATGTAAATAAATCCTAGTGTGAAAGTGTTTTGTTTGGTTCCAACCAATGTGGTGAAGGTTTTAAAGGGCTTTGTGACACCTAACAACACTTGGTTAACTTTCGGCCCCTCTTATTTGACTTGGGTATGATATATTCAAGGTTAATGATGTTTGAATGGAAAATATGATCCATTCTAACAAAAACCTTTAAGTAGAACCATGATTCCCATATATATTCTAGGATCTTCATTCCTTGACTTGGTATTGTAATTTAATGGTTTTACCTACTAATCCAATTGAGTATAGAAGGGAAAGGAGAAAAATAAAGATGGGCATACCAATTTTATAGGTATATAACAGTCTCTGAAGGAATAACCTCTCTTGCTCTCAATAAGTCGGGATCCATCTTCCACCTTGGCGATATAAATGCTAATAAAATTCTAATGAGCATTTCGAAAGTAAAATAATGGGTGAAAGAAGAAAAATGCTTCCTGCATATAGAGGTGAAGCAAGAAACTTTACCGGGGTAGTAAATAGGCTTGCTAATAGTAAAGCAATGCCTATGTTCCTGTAGTAAATTCTTTGGGGTAGTGAATAGGCCTACTAGCATTGGAGCAACACCAGAGATGAAATTAAGACTCTAATCATTTTAAACTCGTGAATATATGCTATTCTTCTTCGAGATTGAAACAATTGTGATATGGTAAGATTGTAAATGTGTTTAGCCAAGAAGCTAATATGAGAGACTACACCTATAACTAGGATAAATGGGGAATATGAGGTAATCTACATGATGAATGAATAGTTTGTGAAATACTAGACCTTGTACATAAATCTAGACCTAAACAAAGAAGTTGGGGTTCTTCCAATGAATCAACAAGCATTGTTGCTGCTACAACACCCTCCAAATTTTGGCATGTATTCAAACGTTGGAACCTCCATTTGATCATGTGAGTTGCTTTTTCTAGTTGTTAGAGTCATCCCATACTTGCTTCCTAAGTTTATAAGTTCCTTTTTGAAGGAATTCAAAGTATCGCCTTTTGTTTAGGAAGTGTCATTCTTTGTGAAAGGTAGTTAGGGAACACCTTTAAGGGGCATATTTGATGCTTTATCTTGCATTAATTGATTATATCTATCACACAGACATGCATTGGACTCATCCACAAGGTATTTTTCACTTTATTGTCGCAATTGACACTTATGTCGAAAAGTATATCTTAAGTGTCGCATTTGGAGGTGTCATATTGTTGTTTTTTTAATGGATGCATGTTGTTTTGTGTGTTAAGTGTTTCATTTTCATGCGGTTGGTCATTTTGAGTATGTGATCATGATTGGGTCTTGTTACATTCTTATGATCTCATCTTTCTGCCTTATTGATCCCATAATTAGCCAATTTTGCATTTTTCTTTGTCTTCGCAACTTTCCCAACCAAGCACTTATCCTCATGTCTCCTTGAACTACACATTTTGTAGTCACCAAACCGAATGAAGCATCCTATTCTTCTTGGAACTGTGCACTGTGGAGTCATAGAGAACTACGTCCATCAATTGTGTACTGCATAATCTTAATGATCAGTCACTGTCAATTGCATTTCCCCACTACACAGTCCTTGATCAGTCTTTCCTTCAATGCACACTATGCACTTTCAACCTATAGTTGGGTCATGTCTTAGTATATACAATGCTCAATTGTGTACTACATTGACCCTCTCTTCCATAACTGTGCATTGCACTGTCACAGTGAGCAAGCTAATCATCTTTGCCTCCTTAACACCCTCAACTGCATAGTTATGTATCCGTCTCTTCTAGAACCGCGCATTGCACATTTATAGTGACTGGCCCCTCATCCTTGTATCCTTCTCCTATGCATTGTGCATAATAAGGCCTATATTTTCAACCTTGTGCATTGTCCCAACTTAGTCTATATGTTGCATGAGAAACATAATATACTAGGAGATTTTGGGGCTGATGTCATCTTGTCATGAGTGAACTCCATTTACAGGTGTTATTATCTTGACATGGTAGGATGATGCACAAGGAATATGTCAAGTAGGTAATTTAATAAGACACTTGTGAAGATGAATGATCTGGACTATGAGCTACGACCTCGACAAAGCACTTTGTTGGGTAAAGCGAAAAGTTTTTTTTTTCATTTTTTTTGCAGGAATTCTTTTCGGTGGCGATTTTGCAGTTTAGATATGAAATTTTTGGTGCAAAATTTACATAAAAATAAATAACAGATCTATATTCCTTGCTAAAAAATACCCAAATTAAAAAAAAAATTCAGCTGAATCGTAGTTCGAATGAGGGAGATATTGCTAATTTAAAATTAATTGTTTCACAAAAAACATTTTGACTACAATTCATGGACGATGACTCTCCTATCATTCTTTTGTAGTTTTTGTGAAAATTAAAAAAAAAAAAATGATTACAGATATAAGCTCATCTTAAAAAAATACCCAATTTCAAAAAAAAAATTGGTCGAATCAGAGTTCGAATGAGGGAGATATCATTGATTTAAAATGAATTATTTTTTCATAACTTTTGTGATGGTGGGATAGTTGCAGTGCAAATCTGAGTTTCCAAAGTGTCTAGATACGGATTTCGATAAAAATGGGAAGATGTAGAACAGTCATTCATTTTCCAAAAATATATTATAAAAAATATTATGAGTTATATTGAATGAGTTATGTCCATTATAAATTAGTTTTTATATCGGGAGCAACATTAGGAGCAGGTTCCCTTTGGAGACATGCCCTCCCACCCTGCTTTAGTAGGCACCTGCTTCACATTCATCATTTTCACCATAACATTATTTGACTTTGGTTATTTGGAGATGTTCCCTACCACCCCAAGCTATGTAGGCACATGGTACTCATCAACAGTTAGCATCACGGTTATGGGTCAACCACACAAAATCCTTGTCATCGAAGTCCATTTGCTAGGATGCACACTATTAGTATCATAGTTGGTCACAAACATTATAGGGCATCTCTATCCTTGGAAATTCATTTTTCATGTTTTGGATCATCCACAAACCCACACTTCATCGAAGTCCATTTACTAGGTTGCACACTGTCAATATCACATTTGGTCACAACCATTACATGGTATCTCTATCCTTGGATCTTTGTTCATCATGGTTATGGGTTAACCACACAAAGCCCTTTTGATATGAAATGATTATAAGTTAAAAATAATGTAGAATTGATTAGCCATTATTGAATTGATTGTTAACTGAAAAGTGCAGAAATCGAGGAAACTGCTTGAGAAGAAAGACTTTATGACATTTGATTAAACAGAAGTAAGATGCATAACATAAGTGAAAACAGTAAAAACACAGTGATACCAGACAACAGAGTTGATTACGGAGTTCGTCCCTGATGGACTACGTCTTCGAGTACGCTTTCAAGATGGGCAACCGCTTTATTAAGATTGAAACCAAGGAGTTCGATTACACAGAGAATAGACCAGATTGAATGTGCACGGAGGCACTTATAATCACTGTCAAAAGGAATCTCTCTGCGCCAACCTTCCAACGCCTGTCATGGTTCCCAATTCCGACTCTTGATGCTCCTGTTACACTGAAAACAAAACCGCCTCTCACTTCTAGAATCTGCATACAAAAACTCCAAAACCACTCTAATGTCTTCAAATGAGTAAACCGACTTTAAAAAGACCTGAAAATATCCTCCAACCTCCTTTGGCTGAATTTGAGATGAACTGGTTGCTTTCTGGATGGGTTTGGAGCCTTGGAATATTTGTACAATGACACATAGGATGGCTTCTAGGTCTTCGAATTAATAGTTTTAACAAAACTTCAACAAAACACATTTTTGAACCATATATTAAAACCAATCTTCTGGTGGCTTATCAACGAGGCAGAGGAGGTTGACCGCTCGCATGTGAATGGGGTGGTCTAACCATGGTTGGGCATTTGGTGGCTATCCCAACGGTTGCGGTGGAAAGTTGCGGTAGCAGCGTTCACATGCGGTAATTGTTCGACGGTTTCCTCCACGTGGTTAGGCTGTTTATAACCTCCACTATAACATTAACTCCATGGTTAAAACTTGACTATTCACATGACCGGTTTTGCTGTGGATCTGATGCGGTTGATGTTACGGTTAACTACTAACCAGGTGGTTAACAACTCCCACTCACATGCCAACTACCCTGACGTGGTTTCCGATAACGGTTACGGTTAAGAGCTTATGACTATGGTCAATACTAACCCGACGGTCAATCCATCGTCTATTCACATGTATTCACTGCAGTTTAGAATCCCGCGCTGTCAGAGGTGGCGATTAGGACCTGATTTATGTAGTTGTAATGTTTTGTTTGTAATTACATTAGGTCGAGAGGTCATTAACTTAGGGTTTTGATGTTTTTAATACACTTAGGGCTTAGACATTTGGTTTAGTATTAGATTTTTCACCATAGGTTTGTAGCATAGGTTAAATACAATGAGCTAGGTTCCCCTTTAGGGTGGTCACCTTTAATAAACCATAAACAACAAATTGTCACATTGTGACAATTTCCACCATGAAGATCTAATGACGAAACCAACCTTGGAAGAACTGAAGAACACTGGAGAAGTTGACGAAGATGAAGACGACCTGACTTCTTTAGATACACTAGACTGGAAAGATCCTCCTGGATTAATCCTCTCCACTTGAAAGCTTTTGGACCACAAAAGTTTGATTTTAAGTAGATACCAAGTGAGGGTATAGTTCCCTCACTTTTCTGATCTCCATCCACCTTGCCTTGCTCAGATTCATGCCCTTGAGTCCTACTCGAAGATATTCAACATCTCCATGTCTTAAAGATCAAATATTCCTGTCCAAGATGATATATTCCTGCAACTCATTTATGTACTCAGCTACCAAATCATCAATAGTCGAAATCTGTGTATCTTCCTCAGGATCCATGATCATTGTAGGTTCATACAATTTCAGATTTTCCACATTTACAACTAAGTAAATTCGCATGTAAGGACGTAAATTTAATCGAAAATAATTATTTTCAATCTTTTCCATAATCTTAAAAGGGCCATACCTGATGGGTTTTAGTTTCTTACCTTCTCCTTTCAACCTGTCTTTACTGATATACAACCATACCTGATCGCTGACCTGAAAATGATGATCGACTTGATGCTTGTCATGGCACATTTTATACTTGGCCTGATGATCTAATAATGAGATCTTAGATTATTATTAAGGTATTACAGACTCATGTGCAAGACTTTCCTATATCATGTAGTGCAACAAATCGATAAGATTGCAAATAATATAGATAATGAGCAGTTAGAGAAACATAATAGACACACACACATAACACAGCAAAATAATCAAGGAGTTCACCCAAAACTCCTGGGCTATGTCTCCTAGTCCAGCCTTTAGTGATGACCTCTCTATTATGTCTTTAAGAGTATATTTTTTACAAATGTGAGCTCAATTGAGTCTCAACACAACAAGAACAAAACAACAGGGTAAACTTGAATCCCTCAAGTCTCTCTGAGTACACAGACTCTCCCTCTCATTCTCTGTCTCTATTTTCTCTCTGTCTTAGCACTGCCTCCTCTGTCTCTGTCATTTAGTGGATTTTAAGCCAATTGGCGCTGGTCTGTTCATTTTCCCTTTCGGGTTCTCTGGCTCCCGGCCTCTGTCCACTCAAATCCCCTCTGAGTGTTAAACAATCATTTGTTGAACATCTTCAGGGAAGGTGGCCACCTGTTCTGCAACGGAAGGGACTGTCGATGCATTCGAAATCCCCAAAATAGTCATTCTCTGTTTACATAGAAAAATACTCTAAAACACTAAAAAACCCGCAAAAACTCTTTCTATCAGACTTCAAAAGTCATTGAATCCACCCTAGACTCCTATTGAGTCTGCCTTTGATCGCTATCGCAAGTCGTAAGTGCCCATGTGTCATGGTTTCCTTTATATTTACAAAATACATTAAAACACTGAAAATCTCGATGAATGGCTTTATGGCGGACTTCAAATAATATACAATTGCATTTATAAACCCTTTCAGGTCCGCCTTTATCGCATCGGGTGCATTTCCTTTGTATTTTTTTTATTTAACGAAAATGTGAAATACATAGAAAAACCCTTTTACCGGAACTCAAAATATATTAAATTTCATCCATAACCCCATCGAGTCTAGCTATTGCAAGTTGCATTTTTATCGTCCCTACTCCTTTGTATCATTCCAATGTGATATTGCGATGTGATATATCGCAATCGCATATCGCATAGTCCCCGAGCCTTTGGTAAGCTCTCCCTTGTAATTTGCTGATCCAATGTTGAGAGTTAACCTAGGCCATTGATCTGCGCACTTGATCGACGGTCCTTGTTGACTCACGCTGATCGTTGTCACAACTTTCATATGGTAGCCTCCGATAAAATCTGCTTGCCACCTCCGATTGCAATATGCCAATCGGATCAGGACTGTTGATCAGCCAGATCCGATGGCTCCTGTGCATTGTTGTTTTAGCCTCCGATAGGCTCTGTTCTCACCATTTCTTCATGTTTTTCTCTCCCGATAGTGTTTTCCACCATTCTTGAAGGTTTCTCTTCTGTGATAGTTCTTAAGTATTGAAGACTTAGAGGGTTTTTAGGATCCATTTTGGATCATGCCTTCCCACTGAAAAGCTTTTGGACCACCAAAAGTTGGTTTTTAAGCATTGATCAAGTGAGGATACAACTTCCTCACTTGTCCAATTTCTATCCATCGTGCACTACTTGGTTTTGAACCTTTGAGTCCGATTCTGAGGTACTCAACATCCCCTCTACACATAGTTCTCACCTTCTTGTCCAAAACTGTGTCTTCCTACAACTCACTAAGATATTTAGGCAACAGATCATCAATAGAAGGCAACTAACTTTGCTCTTTGGGATCTTCAATCAATGAAGATTCATATAGCCTCAAGTTCTCTGCATTAATGACTGAATAGATATGCATATAAGCTAGAAAATCAAGGCAAAAAGCGTTTTCTCCAGTTTTCTCAAGTATCTTGAAAGGCCCATACCTTATTGGCTTCAGCTTCTTACCTTCACCTTGCATTCTGTCTTTGCTGATGTACAGCCAGACTTGATCACCAACTTGGAAGCTATGCTCAATTCATTTCTTATCATGCCTTGCCTTGTACTTGGCCTGGCTTCTTTCCAGCTGTTCCTGCACTGCCTGGTGAATTTCTTGGATCTGTTCAATGACTTGGTTGCTTTGTCCACATCACTGTGTCCATCAACTGCTATGTCTTTACTAAAGACAAAATCGAAGGGAGACTTTGGTATAAAACCAAAACAAGTCTCAAAAGGAGATCCCTGAGTAGAAGAGTGCTTGGCACGGTTGTAAGCATGTTGCACATAACACAAATGTTCATCCCAAAGCTTGGGATGCTTGCTACAATAGCCTTTGAGCAACTGGATCACTGTCCTGTTGACCACCGATGTTCGACCATATGTTTGTGGATGAAATTTTTTGCTCTTCTTCAATCTGGTGTCCATCCACTCCCATAGACTTGACCAAAACTTCCCAACAAATCGGGAATCTCGATAAGATATAATAGAAGTGGGTAACCCAAAATGAACCCATACATGCTGAAAGAACAACTTTGTTGTTTTTTCAGCTGTAAACTTCATGTTACAAGGTATCAAAATACACATTTTGTTGAACCTATCCACAATAACATATAAATAATCATGACCTTTTCTATATTTTTGCAATCCCCCAACAAAGTCCATGGAAACACTTTCCCAAGGACGAGAAGGAACCGGAAGTGGGGTGTGCAAGCCTAATTTTCTATTACTGGGCTTGCTTTTAGAACACATAGTACACCCTTTAATATATCTAGAAACTGTTTCATGCATTCTTGGCCAATTACAGAACCTTTGCAACTGTGCAACTGTTTTACTTACACCAAAATGACCTAGTATGAGAGAAGTCTGTGCTTCTCGGATTATGTTAACTCTTTCAGTTTGTGGAATTCATAACTTCCCCAAATGATACAAGAGTTGGTCCTTAACATAATAATCCAATTCTTCTACTTGTTTGCCATGACTTAAAGTTGCATATACATCTTTAAAATCTACATCTTGAGAATATTGTTCAATGTAGCTTTCATGCATTACTGAGTTATGCTTAAGTATAGTAGATGCATTTATGATTGTTCTTGATAGCATATCTACAACCTTATTGTGTATGCCCTTCTTATATATGATGACAAGATGAAATTGTTGTAGGAAACTCATCCACCTATAATGTCTTGATTGCTGTAATTTAGTTTGTGAGTGAAAATATTGAAGTGGTTGATGATTTGTATGTATAATTGTTTCTTTGCCCATTAGGTAATGTTTCCACTTTTTCACACTCTGTACTAATGCATAAAATTCTTTATCATATGTGGGATAATTAACTACTGCAGAATTAAATGTATCAGAATGATAGCATATGGGTTTACCGTGTTGCATCAACACTGCTCCCATGGCATAGTCACTAACATCTTTTTCAATCTCAAATGGTCGTTGAAGATCTGCAGTGCTAGTACTGGTGATGTACTATTTTTTTCTTTTAAGGTGTTGAAGGCTTTCTGTTGTTTGCCTCCCCACTGAAACACCTTGTTCAATCCTGTTAAAGCATGTAAGGGAGTTGCAATCAAGGAAAAGTTAGCAATAAACATTCTCCAATATTGTGTTGCTCCTAGGAAAATCCTAACTTTTGTAGTAGATTTTTGTTTAGGCCAGTTCACAATGACTTCAACCTTAGAGGGATCTATGTTCAATTCACCACCCCCTACAATATGACCCAAATAATTTAAAGATGTTTTGCCAAATTCACATTTTTATAACTTCACATAGATATTTTCTCTTTTCAAAACATCTGAAGTCTACTTTACATGCTTCAAATGTTCTTCCGATGTTTTACTGAAAACAAAAATGTCATCTAAATATACAATTACAAAATCATCAATAAAAGCTCTGAGCACATCATTCATAACTCTCATGAAAGTGGCAGGAGAATTAGTTAAGCCAAAAGGCATAACCAGCCATTCATACAACCCTTGCTTCGTCTTGAAAGTAGTCTTCCATGCATCTTGTTCTACAACTTTGACCTAATGATAGCCACTACGCAAGTGTAACTTGGAAAATTAAACTGCTTCTTTCAACTGATATAATAGATCATCAATGCAAGGAAGAGGATAACGATTATTGATCGTTATTTTATTTAGTGCTCTATAATCAATGCACATCCTCCACAAACCATATTTTTTCCTCACCAACATGATTGGAGATCCACATGGTGATGTGCTTGGTCTTATGAACCCTTTATCAAGCAGCTCTTCTACCTGTTTCTTGATCTTTTCATTCTCTAAAGCGAATAACCTGTACTTTCCAATGTTAGGAAATGGAGCATCTTGCGGCAAATGAATATCATGTACTATTTCCCTTTTGGGCGGTAGACCTTTAGGTTCTTGAAATAGGATGTCATATTATGAAACAACTTTATCTATCTTAGCTTTCTATTTAGCATCACAACCTTCAAATACATTGGTTTTATCAGGGGTCTTTTTCTTTACAACCATTAGTAAAAATTACTTGCATGAATTTATAATTCGTTTCATCTAGCCTGAGTTTATGAGAGAATAGTTATTTTTGAGTTTATGAGCTCTTACAATATATTCTATTCCATCTTTAGTGAGTTGATACTTATTTTCAGCTCTATAGAAAATGGATTTTCTATCATACAAGTAAGGACTTCCTAAAACAACACCACATATATCCAAGGGAACTATATCTAACTCAACCTCATCTACAAATGTTGACCCAATAGAAAACCTAAGTTTACATTGTCTTGTCACTTGTAGCTTTGCTTTATCACATACCCAACCTAATGGATATGGCTTCTTGTGAGGTGTTGTTAGTAAGCCCAACTTCTTTACAATTGTTTCAAAAATCAAGTTTACTTGTGATCCACTATCAAATAAAGTATCAATCTTTTGGTGCTTGGAAATAACTCTAATATGAAAAAGCTCATGTCTTTTCCTCTCATTATCTTCATTATCAATAGATTATGCAAAATTACTTGTAGATGCTTCATAATTTTTACCTTTTATACCTGTGGTTGTGGCTGTTGTTTTATCACCTGAGTTTGACCCCAAGTCTTTCTAAATAGCAGTAGCAGTCTTATTCTTCTTACCACCGAACTTCTTAGGCTTCAGCTTCGGATGCAAAGACCAGCAGTGTTCATCATCGTGTCCATCCTTCTTGCAGTGAGTGCATGAATTTTTGGCCTTCTATACAACATTTGTCTCACTCTCCTTCCATTTTAGCTTCTTCTTTTCCTTTTTCTTGCTTGCAGAGGGTTTTGATGATCCCCCAACTTCTGGGTTCACATTCTTGCCTCTAGCCTCTAGATGTGTAACCTGAACTAATACATCATCTATGCTAGTGGGATTAAACATGAGAATGGTGTGCTTCAAATAGCTATGCAAACCACCTATATACGTCAACAAAGTTTCAGGTGAGTTTAGAGAAATTCTTAGAGTTAATGCTCTTTTTCTAAATTCCTGGGTATAACTTTGTACACTTTAGCCCTTTAATTGGTGAAGAGTTTTCCAACTCATCATTTCTTGCTGCATATAAGCTAGAGGATAATTTTTTTTTTTGATGGCAGAAACAAATTCATTCCAGGTAGAAAGAATTTTACCATGTCTCTTCAGATCAGCTTGTGCCTTGCCTTCCCACCACACTAGTGCAGTTCCTCCAAGGTGAAGGCTAGCTAGTTGAATCTTTCTCCTTTCTGAATCAATGTTCTACACCTTGCAATATACATCAATCTGTCTAATCCAGTTATCTAGCTTTTCTACATTTAGTTCTCCATCATAAATTGTCAAATGAAACTTTACATCTAATTTAATCAAAGAAGTTTTCTTCTTTTTCTTATCAGGGCTAGGAGATGAGGATGATGAAGCTGATGATGGAGTAGATGGTGGAGAAAGCCTTTCTTCTTTTCCTTTGCCTTTTGTATGGGCAACTAGAAGAGGTTCCTCTGCTCCTTTATCTGGTTGAGGTGTTGAAGTGCTTTCACCTCGACCTTTCTTAAACTCCCGATACATCTCTTCCACCATGGCTCGCATGGCCATAAAAATTTCCATGAATTGGGCTTCTGATTCCCATGGAGTTTCTTCTGCCATTCTCCTCTGAGAATAGACTCTCCCAATCTCTGGATTAGCCTCAACAAGTTCTCCTTCTCCTAGTTTGAGCTTTGACCTAGTTAGCATTCAAAATCCAACACAAGCTTGTCTAACCTTAACAAAACCAAAAACCAAAAGCTTTGATACCACTTGATCTGATAATGAGATCTTAGATTATTATTAAGGTATTACAGACTCATGTGTAGGATTTTCCTATATCATTTAGTGCAACGGATCGATAAGATTGCGAATAATATAGACAATGAGCAGTTAGAGAAACATAATAGACACACACACATAACACAACAAAATAATCAAGGAGTTCACCCAAAAATCCTGGGCTACGTCTCCTAGTCCAGCCTTCAGTGGTGACCTCTCTATTATGTCTTTAAGAGCAGATTTTTTACAAATGTGAGCTCAATTGAGTCTCAACACAATAGGAACAAAACAACAGGGTCAACTTGAATCCCTCAAGTCTCTCTAAGTACACAGACTCTCCCTCTCACTCTCTGTCTCTGTTTTCTCTCTGTCTTAGCACTGCCTCCTCTGTCTCTGTCATTTAGTGGCTTTTAAGCCAATTAGAACTGGTCTGTTTGTTTTCCCTTTCGAGCTCTCTGGCTCCCAGCCTCTGTCCACTCAAATACCCTCTGAGAATTAAACAATCATTTGTTAAACGTCTTCAGGGAAGGTGGCCACCTGTTCTACAATGGAAGGGACCATCGGCGGATTAAAAATACCCAAAATAGTCGTTCTCTGTTTACACATAGAAATAATCTAAAAACTATGAAAAACCCGCAAAAAATATTTCTATCGGACTTCAAAAATCATTGAATCTGCCCTAGACTCTTATCAGGTCCACCTTTGATCGCTATCACAAGTTGCAAGTGCCCATGTGCCGTGGTTTCATTTGTATTTGCAAAATACATTAAAAGACTGAAAATCCTGATGAATGGATTTACAACGGACTTCAAATAATATATAGTTGCATTTATAAACCCTTTCAGGTCCGACTTTATCGCATTGGGCACATTTCCTTTGTATTTCGTTTATTTAAAGAAAATGCGAAATACATAGAAAAACCCTTTTACTGGAACTCAAAATATATTAAATTTCATCCATAACCCCGTCAAGTCCAGCTATCACAAGTTGCATTTGTATCGGCCCCGCTCCTTTGTATCGCTCTGATGCGATATTGTGATGTGATATATCACAATCGCATATTGCATAGTCCCCAGGCCTTTGGTAAGCGCTCCCTTGTAATTTGCTGATGCGATATTGTGAATTAACCTGGGCCATCGATCTGCATGCTTGATCAATGGTCCTCGTTGACTTGCGCTGATCGCTGTTGCAACTTTCATATGGTAGCCTCCGATAGACTCCGATTGTGATATGCCGATCAGATCTGGACCGTTGATCGGCCAGATCCGACGGCTCCTGTGCAATGTTGTTTTAGCCTCCGATAGGCTCTATTCTCACCATTTCTTCATGTTTTTCTCTCTCGATAGTGTTTTCCGCCATTCTTGAAGGTTTCTCTTCTGTGATAGTTCTTAAGTATTGAAGACTTAGAGGGTTTTTAGGATCCATTTTGGATCACCTAACTCTTCTCTAACGGATCCTGCACTGTTGCATGTATTTGTTGTATTTGTTGAATGAAATTAACTACTTTGTTCGCATCATCATGTTCACCCACTTTATCCTCTTCACCAAACATGAAATCCATTGGTGACTTCGGTAGATACCCAAAACATGTTTCAAATCACGATCGATTAGTGGATGAATGTAATGCTCAATTGTAAGCATGATGCACATAAGATAAATATTCATCCCACAATTTAGGATGTTTACTGCAATATGCTTAGAGAATATGTATGACTGTCCTGTTTACCACTTCAGTTTGTATGTCAGTTTGTGGATGAAAAGTTGTGCTCTTCTTCAACTTTGTGTCCATGAGTTCCCATAAGGTGGACCAAAATTCTCCTACAAAATGAGTGTCTCGATTAGAAATAATAGAAGTAGGTAACCCAAAATGAACATATACCTGATCGAAAAACATCTTCGCAGTCTGTTCAGCTATCACTTGCTTTTTGCAGGGAATAAGAATACACATTTTGTTGAATCTGTCGACCCCAACATACAAGTAATCATGCCCTCCCCTGGATATAGGAAGTCCTCCAACAAAATCCATGGAAATGTTGTCCCATGGTCCCAAAGGAACTGGAAGTGGCATGTATAAACCAATCTTTCGATTTCTCAATTTGTTGGTCAAACACATCACACATCCTTTAATTTATTTAGCAACAATTTCATAGAGACGAGGCCAATGACAATACCTTTTAACTTGTGCCATTGTTTTGCTTACTCCAAAATGTCTTGAAATGCGAGAAGAATGTGCTTCTTGGACAACATGTGCTCTTTTTGTCTGTGGTATTCATAACCTACCTAGATGATGTAACAACCTATCATGAACATGATAATTGATTTCTTCCACCTGAGTACCATGAGTTAGTGATTCATAAATATATTTGAAATCAACATCCGTTCTATATTGTTCTATATAATTTTCATGTTTTAAAGAGCTACTATATAGAACTATGGAAGCATTCAAAGATGGCCTAGATAACATCTCAGCTACTTTGTTTGTGACACCTTTCTTGTACTTAATTACTAAGTGAAATTGCTGAAGAAATCCAATCCATCTGTAATGACGAGATTGTTGCAACTTAGTTTGAGACTGTAAGTATTGAAGCGACTGATGATCTGTGTGAATCATTGTCTCCTTACCCATTAAATAATGTTTCCATTTCTTAACACTTTCAACCAAAGAAAATAGTTCTTTATCATATGTTGAATAATTCGTTACTGCATTAGAAAAAGTCTCTGAATGAAAAGAAATTCGTTTTCATTTTTGAAGTAAGACTGCACCCATTGCATAACCACTAGCATCTGTTTCAATTTCAAATGGTTTTTGAATATCTGGTAAAGCTAAGATTGGTGTTGTGACTATTTTCTGCTTAATTGTATGAAAAGATTTTTTTTGTTTACCTCCCCACTGAAAGGGGACTTTAGAACCTATTAAAGCATGTAATGGTGAAACAATCGAAGAAAACTGAGCAATAAATTTTCTCCAATACTAAATTGCACCTAAAAAACTTTTAACTTCAGTCACATTCTGTGGTCTTGGCCACTTAACAATCACATCGATTTTAGCTGGATCTATTTTTAAAATTTCACCTCCAACTATGTAACCAAGATAATTTAGTGAAGTTTTCCCAAACTCGCATTTGGAAAGTTTAAGGTACAACTGTCCTCTGTTCAATACTTCAAAATCCTGCTTAACATGCTTAACATGTTCTTCTATACTGGAACTAAAAATCAAAATGTCATCTAAGTAGATTATGAAAAATTTATCATTGTATGGGAAGAAAACATCATTCATAACCCGCATGAAACTTTTTGGTGCATTACACAAACCAAAATGCATTACCAACCATTCAAATAGTCCCTGTCTAGTTTTGAATGCAGTCTTCTAGATGTCATTTTCTACTATGCGGATTTGATGATACCCACTTTTTAAATCTAACTTAGTGAAATAGATAGCATTTTTCAGTTGATTAAGTAAATCATCTATCCTAGGAAGATGATACCTAATTTTTATTTTTATTTTGTTTAAGACCCTGAAGTCGACACACATTCTCCATGTCCGTTTTTCTTAGGAACCAAAATTCTGGGTGAGCCACATGGAGATGAACTAGGCTGAATAAAACCTTTTTCAACCATTTCTTGTATTTGTTTCTTTATTTCTTCATTCACTATAATTGATAGGAGATACATTCCAATATTAGGAAGAGGGGCATCTGACATTAATTGTATTTCATGTTGTATTTCTCTTTTTGGAGGAAGATTTTTTGGTTCCTTAAACAGATTTTGAAAAGAATCTACCACTTTAACCAATCTATCTTTGAACTGATATTCACAACCTGAAAAGGCATCCTGTCAATCCTTATGTTGTTCTTTCACAACCATAAGTACATATTTCTTACTTGAACTTATTAATTTCTTCATCTGTTTAACTGAAACTAAATCCAAGTGTGTTTTAAGTTTATTTGCCTTGACAATAAATTCAATCCCATCTTTCTTAAGATGATATTTATGCTCTTTCCTATAAAACACTGCATCACGATCATAGAGATAAGGACTTCCTAACACTACTCCACATATATCTACTGGAATCACATCTAAATCTACTTCATCAATGTTGTGATTTGTTATGGAAAATTTTAATTGACACTACTTTGTGACATTAATCTGAGTCTCTTTATTCAGCCAACCTAGAGGGTATGGTCTTGGATGATTATGTGTCTCTAAACCCAATTTATTAACTAAGACTTCAGATATTAAATTCGCCTGTGATCCACTATCAAATAATGTATCTATCTTTGTGTGCTTAGGAAGTTATCCTTATGTGAAATAATTCAACCCTTTTATCCTAATTTAGATGATTTCGTTTTGAAGAAGGTATAGAAGTATTAGAACATGAACCAGTATTAGAAGTTTTACCTATAGAAACCATTGCAATTATTTTACCTTCATGACCTGAGTCGGAGGCCAAATGTTGTTGGATTGTTGTATTGGCCTTATTTTCACCTTTCTTCTTCTAAAACTTCTTTGGTTTGAGTTCTAGGTGAAGTTTCCAACATTTGGAATCATCATTTCCAATTCTTTGGCAATGAGTACAAGTAGGTCTTTCACCTTCCTTTTGAGCTGTCACTGATCTCTTTCCCTTTAGATTACCCTTCTTCTTTTTGTATTTGGAATTCTTGATTTCCAATTGTCTGGATGGTTTCTGTGAAAACTTGAATGGCCTACCACTTGATTCAATATGTATGGCCTGAACACACACTTCATCAAAATTATCAGGATTAAACATCAATAATTTATGCTGCAAATATGAATGTAAACTTCCAATGTATTTTAATAAATTTTAACGTTTATCCAATGAAAGTTGCATTCAAGCGCCAATGCTTTCTTTCTAAATTCCTGAGTAAACTCCTGAACACTCTGCCCTTTACCTTGCCTCAGATGCTGCCAATCAATAATAGCTTGTTGCATGTGTCCCAAAGGATAGAACTGTTTCCTAAGAGCTTTTAAAAACTTAGACCATGAAGAGATGATTTTTCCTTTTCGCTTTACATCTATCCAAGTCTTAATTTCCCACCATATTAAAGTTGTTCCCCCCATTGTAAGTGTAGCTAAATGAATTTTCATTTTATCGTCAAAGATGTTTAGAATACGAAAATACGCTTCTATCTACTTAATCCAGTTATCTAACTTTCTAGGATTCATTTCACCATCATATATAGGTAACTCAAATTTTACATCAATTTTCAAAAGAGATGTTTTCTTCGGTTTCTTTTCTATTTCAGATTCTGCACTAGAAGAAGAAGAAGATGATGATGATGGAGATGATGGAGGTGAAGTTGGTTTATCAACCTTACCTTTACCTTTGTCCTTCTTTGATTTCTTTGAAGAAGAAGTTGCATCTCTCACCTTCTTGTCTTTGTACAATTCTCCCAACATCTACTGCATAGTCAAGAATGCTTGCTAAAACTGTTCATCACTCATCTTAGTTTCAGTTTTTTCACCTGCATCATATCCTGTCATGGTCACCTTATGAACGATTCATTGCTTTCTAATCTCTGGATCATTCTGCTCAAGGATTCCTTCTCCTCGTTGTGACTTTGACTTGGTTAAAATTCAATGGAAAATTCTACAAATGCAACCTTCTTCGATACCAAATTATATGATTTGAAATGATCATAAGTTAAAATTGATGTAGAATTGATTATCCATTATTGAATTGATTGTTAACTGAAAAGTGCGGAAATCAAGGAAACCGCTTGAGAAGAAAGACTT
This sequence comes from Pinus tabuliformis, assembly GCA_031772625.1. Taxonomy (NCBI): domain Eukaryota; kingdom Viridiplantae; phylum Streptophyta; class Pinopsida; order Pinales; family Pinaceae; genus Pinus; species Pinus tabuliformis. The sequence continues at coordinate 616,744,813 of CM062804.1, forward strand.
TACAACAACTGATTAAACATAAGTAAGATGCATAACATAAGTGAAAATAGTAAAAACATAGCGTTACTAGACAACAAAGTTGATTACAGAGTTCATCCTTGATGGACTACGTTTTGGGTTTGCTTTCAAGATGGGTGACCGCTTTATTAGGATTGAAACCAAGGAGTTCGATTACACAGAGAATAGACCAGATTGAATATGTTTGCAAGCACTTCTAATCACTGTCAAAAGGAAGCTCCCTGAACCATATTTCCAATGCCTATCACGGTTCCCAATTCTGACTCCTAATGCTCCTGTTACACTAAAAACAAAACAGCCTCTCACTTCCAGAATCTGCATACAAAAACTCCAAAACCACTCTAATGTCTTCAAATGAGTAAACTACCTTTAAAAATACCTGCAAATACACTCCAACCTCCTTTGGCTGAATTCAAGATGAATTGGTTGCTTTCTAGATGGGTTTGGAGCCTCGGTCTAGTTGTACAATGACACATAGGATGGCTTCTAGGTCTCTGAATTAATAGTTTTAACAAAACTTCAACAAAACCCATTTTCAAACCATTTATTAAAACCAATCCACTGGCGGCTTTCTGATTGGGTGGAGGAGGTTGACCACCCACATGTGAATGGGGTAGTCTAAATGTGGTTGGACATCTGGCGGTTATCTCGATGGTTGCGGTCGATGGTTCCAGTAGCAGCGTTGACATGAGATAACTATCTGACGGTTTCCTCCATGCGGTTAAGCTATTTATAACCTCCACTGTAACGTTAACTCCACGATTAACACTTGACTATTCACATGACTGGTTCCAATACGGCTCCGATGTGGTTTATGTTACAGTTAACTGCTAACAAAGTGGTTAACAACTCCCGCTCACATGCCAACTATCTCGACGTGGTTTCCAATAGCAGTTACGGTTAAGAGCTTATGATTGTGGTCAATACTAACCCGATGGTCAATCCATCCTCTATTCACATGCATTCACCGCGGTTTAGAACCCCTTGCTATCAGAGGTGGCTATTAGGACCTGATTTATGTAGTTGTAATGTTTTGTTTGTAATTACATTAGGTCGAGAGGTCATTAACTTAGGGTTTTGATGTTTTTAATACACTTAGGGCTTAGACATTTGGTTTAGTATTAGATTTTTCACCATAGGTTTGTTGCATAGGTTAAATACAATGAGCTAGGTTCCCCTTTAGGGTGGTCACCTTTAGTAAACCATATACAAAAAATTGTCACATTGTGACATTTCCACCATGAAGATCTAATGATGAAACCAACCCCGGAAGAACTAAAGAACACTGGAGAAGTTGACGAAGTTGAAGACGACCTGAATTCCCCAGATACACTGGACTGTCAAGATCCTCCTGGATCACCTTATCTTTAGTGTCTCTTAATATTCCACAGGATTTTCAAGACCAAACTTCACACAATGGGGACCATTGCTTCTTAAGGATGGAGGAATGATCCAAATGGAAAGTGGAATCTACCCATGATATTTATTCACCCATGGAATTTACCCATGGTATTGTAACTAAAACAAGGCTATAAGTAACAAGTCACATCTTGTAAAAGGACAAATTGTCCATCACAATGTAGCTTTTATAATTATTCTATATTTTAATAAAAATGTTTCTTTATGGTTTTATTTACTCATTTTGTTTTTCTCTGGCATTTCAAAATTTTAGATCTAGGGGACTCCTCCCAAGATCCATCTCAGTTTTTTAAACCTTGGGGGAGGCCCGCAAGATCTAAAAAATTGTAATGACCTTCGAGGGGGAGCTAAAAAATTGAAGTTCCAAAAGAAAATAGGAGAACATACATTAAACAAAACCACCAAGAAACTTTTTATTAAAATAGAGAATAATTGTAAAAGCTACATTGTGGTGGAAAATATATCCTTTTACAAAATATGACTTGTTACATATAGCCTTTTTTTAGTTAATATCATAGGTAAATTCCATGGGTGGGTAGATACCATGTGTGATTGAATACCATGGGTGGATCTCACTTACAATACCATGGATAAATACCATGGGTGAATGAACATTGAATACCATGGGTGGATGCCACTTACAATACCATGGGTAAATTCCATGGGTGAATAAATACCTTGGGTGGATGAATACCATGGGTGGATGCCACTTACAATAGCATGGGTATATTCCATGAATGGATAAATACCATGGGTCGATGAATATCATGGGTGGATGCCAATTTCCATTGAGATCATTCCTCCCTCCTTAAGAAGCAAGGGTCCCCATTGCATGAATTTCCCTCCTAAGAATACTGTCACACGGAATGAGTCGATCTTGCGGACAAGATAGACCTTCCTAGAATATAAAGAGATCTAGTGACAAGCAAGCCAATCAAAAACTATCTTTCTCTAAATATGCATTTATAAACAAAGGAAAACAAGTGTTTAGGCCTAACTTGGGTCCAATGCAAGTTTGTGGAAGCCTCGCTCCTTTGATCCAAATGAGCTCCTTTGTTGCGAATCTGCAAACACAAAAAAGCAAACAAATTAAATAGCACCTGAAAAGCCAATATCATAAAGGATATTTAACATGAAGATCAAGGAATTCATGAAACAAATGACATAAGACAATTTGTTGAGAAAAATGAATCTAATTGTATTAATTCAAATCAAAGAAGAGCTTTACAACCTATGCCTTTATGCTGTACAAGCTCCTCCCAGGGTCCAACAAGAAGTCTCCTCTACTTTGACAAGTTTCACTCTCTTCCCAATGAAGCCAAAAAGGTATGTGATCTCTCCTCTCAAGCTTAACTAGGAAGTCTCAATTCCACCAGCATTTACCCTAAAAAATGTTCAGCTTCTAACCTCCCTAGCAACCAGTCCAATGCCTTAATTTATAGTGCAATGGAGGGAAGTTACTAGGTCCTCCTTCAAAGGGATAAATCCCTCCTTCAAAGGGATAGCTCCTCTCATCAAGGGATTAGCTCCTTCTCTTTTGGGATGCATGAACCACCTAAGAGCGACCAATCCACGTCAAAATTCCTTCTGGAATCATCTAGAATTAACCCAAAGTGAGTTTTTTAGAATAAACTTGTGCCTTTTTGACTTTCATAGGGGTCCGCAACCGCTCCTTTAGGGACAGAGCGGACAGGTCCACAATTTTTGTAAACAGGGGGTGTGGGACCGCAGGCAACAGTGAGAGAAAGTGCAGAACCAGAGATTTGTTGATTTTCAATGTCTTTCTCTCATTTTCAAAGCTTGACTTGAAGAGCTGAGGTCTGAGACTTGCTTAGGAGGACAGTACAAGTGATGATAGACCCATACTGACTGCAAATAATCATGGTGATGATATTTTTGTGTAACAGATTGCCCCCTAAAGTGCGAAGTCTGTAGTAGATGAGGATTTCATTTATCATTTAGGAAGAGTGAAGTACTTTATCATTTCTAGGATCATCTTGTGGAGAGCCCAGTCGGAACCTGTAAAAAAATTCAATGCAAGATATATATATGAGATCATAACATCGCTGAGGTAGGCATTCCCATACTCAGATCAGAACTGACTTAGAAAACTAACTACTACTCTGATATAGGAATGATCTTGTAATATATCACAAGTATAGACTCACGTGGACACAGTATGGACGCAACCATCTGTTTATGAATAGTCCATCATATAATGAATACAAAATTCCTCGCAGCCTGGATTGTGGAAACTAGATCTAGGGTCTTCATTTCTACTTCCTGAAACAATACGATTCTATCCATGCAAATGAATGTGTTGATGTCGAACATGGTAGAAACCACCTGATTACCAGTCAATGATGTAAACTGTTAACAAGTGTTAGAGAAACCACCAGTGATGTCAATGGCTCTCAAAGTACCCAGTACAATCCATGAGATGTGAATAAATGTGTTGATGTCGAACATGTCATGGAATCCTTTGATCGTAGGTCAATGATGCAACCTATCGTCAAAGGCGATAAATCTGCCATTGAGGCATGCAGATCCCAAGGTACTAACGATTTCTAGATCATCTTTCTAGATAATGAGCTGAAGTCGATAGAAAGCGATTCGTCGTAGGCAAGCCCACAACACGAAACCATAGATCAAGTTGAAGAAATTTAGTTGCAAGGACTGACTCAGGGATGGTCAAGATGGATGACAGATATTTTGCAGATGAATGGCTTATTGGCAGTGACCTCTTGAACACATAACGACACAACAAATGGTTTGGTGACAATTGACCCAAAGTTAATACCCAGAAACTAGCTGAAGACTTTCAATGTGGTTTGATCAATTGTTAGGCAAAGGATTTCCCAACCCAAGTGAATAAAAGTGTCGTGTTCAAGAGTGGTTACAAAGTATGACAAATAGGCTCATTTTTCTCTCTTTTCCCCCACCATTTCTGGCAAGTACCTCTTTATTTTTGACAAGCTTGAGGAGGATAACATTTGCTTGATTATAATCTCATCCTTCGGATGAGTCCAACTTAGTTTAAATTCGAACCCTAAGAAGGAGTGGTTCGTTCCTGTTTGTAATTGAACAGGTCCTTTACTGTGAAATTTTAACGAGTCCAGTATAGGAGAAACTCGGCGTTTTTCAATTTTAGAGAGTCTGAAAAAACTTAAGAAGACTCCAAGGTTGACCTTTTTCGTAAATTTGTGTCTCCCAAGCTCGAAAAAGTATAAAATAATACTTGAGAGAACCGCTTGATCTTTACGACCAAGGAGTACTTTTCGTAATTAGTGCCCCTGATCCGAAAAAGTAAAAAAAATGATCAACGACACGCCGTTTTATAACCAATATCCAATTTGAAACGACAAAAATCGGGCAATCTTTTCATGTTTTTACGGTCAGAAAAGAGTTGTAAGTGGACCGTATTTTAGTTCCGTTTTAACGAGTTTAAAAGAAAAACTCGGCGATCTTTTCTTGTTTTAGGAGTCAGAAAAGAGCTTAAAGGTGACTCTAAATGTTTTTCCGTTGAAAATGATAGATTTCGCCTGAATAATCCGTTATCCTGAACAAAAATGCGAACATTACTCATACCTATTTGAAATGGATAAAAATGCCGCAAAAATTACCTTTCTAAAGTGAAACATAAACAAATTTGCAATTCATTTACTCAAAAAACTTATAAAAACGGCTTCCGTCAATTCATTTTTACCGTTTGAGATTTGGGTGAGAAAATAGTGCTTTTGTTCAGAAACTTCCCGTGAAGATTGCGGAAAATCCAACCGTCGGAATCGAACGCCGTCTTCTCCAGGTAATCCACATCATCCTACTCTTCAATTTCAACCGTTTCATTTTTTGTTTTAGGGTTTTATTTCATTTTTTAGAGGGTTTTTAGGCTAAAAACCCGCGCGCGGGGGCCCGCAGGCGTAACACTGGCAGCCCGCGGACCCCGACTTTTTCTCAATGGGGAAAAAGTTAGGGGTCCGCACCTTCCATGAAGGCAAGGTGCGGACCCACGCACTGTCTCTAACACAGAGGGTGTGGTCCCCGCAGCAAGGGTTTTTAACCCAAAAATTCTCAAATTTGACCCAAACGATTTAATTTCTTGCATTCTGATTTGCCTTTTTGTTGGATGTAGAGTGTACATCATGCTAGATTGGCGTGAATGGGAGCATGAGGACGTGGATCTTGCCGCATTGAATCACCAACCTTTGATTGATGCATTTAAGGCATGTGGCTTGTACAAATTCTGGGCCATACCTGGCACGAGGGCCCAGGTGGGTTTCTTACAGTGCCTGGTAGACAGATGGAGCATACAGGACTAGTGCTTCTTCATTGGTGGCCACCAGCTCGAAATTGAGCCGCAGACATATACTTTTTGACAGGTTTTCCTAAGAGAGGCGAAGACTTGACTCTATTCGGGACTAGGCCAGGTGGCCAGTCTGTCGATAGTCTCCGGCTAGAGTTCTGCAATAGCAAGGCTAGAGACAAAGGGATAGACATTAAAACCATATCCCGTCCTGAGCTCATGGTGATCGTGTTTACTATCACTCGACTTTGCGGGAGTGCCGCATTACATATTGCCACCGGATCCCAGATGCAGATGGCAGTTGACTGCTTTCGAGGCACCATCTTCAACTGGTGCGATGCTGTGTTGGCCAATGTAAAAGGCCAACTGACTAGAGCCAAGAACAGACAACTGAAGACCTTTGGTTATGGGGCTTTGGTTGTGAGCTTTGGTCTGGAGAGGGTTCCAATGTTGATCCCGCAACACCTTACTATTGGAGCTGGGCTTCCTCGAGAGCCCAAACTGACGCGATGGGTTGCAGTTATGGCCCGTCATTCGGACGAGGGGACAGAGGTTGTTCGATTCAAACCTAAGTATTTCCAATGGTTGGAAAACCAGGTTTTTTCTATTCAGGACTTCACTTACGCTGGGGTAGATTTTCGCGGTGACCCAGACATGGCTCTTCCACTAGGAGAGCAATGGGATGACTCAGGTAAAATCATTTTCAACATTTTCCTATTTTATTTTTTTTATTTTTTTTATTTTTTATATCGTCCCAAAACTGATAGTAAAAGTTTCAAATGCAGATGTGGGTCCACAGTGACCAGCCGCTCTCCGGCCTTATGAGAGGAAACAACCAGCTGTAGCCATGCCAGCCCCATAGGACGAATCAACAGAGACCTTGGCCGAGTTGGAGAGTCATCTAGAGCACTTGACAGGAGACATTCCGAAGACCAGCATAGATGACATTCCTCGTCGACTTCAACGCTATGTGATTGGGGTCCCAGGACCTTTTAGGAGATTCCTTTACAAAGTGGCCCGTGCAGTGGTTTCTTATCGAGATCATCACCATTGATAGGATGGTCGCCCATTGTAGGCACATATGACATTTTTGCTTTTTGTACTTATAATTTTTGCCGATCATAAGGTGTTTTTTAACCTATGATCGAGGACGATGTATTTTTTGACACACTCCTATATATATCACTATTACTAGCTTATCTTGTAAATAATGTTATGGAATGTTTTTAAATTTACATGTATGATTATTGCAAATGTCTACTTAACATTCGAGAAGAAATTGCATCTGCTAATGTATTTAAATATCTTGGAATATGCTGATATTCAATATAATCAAATTCACATTCCAAGAAACGCACTCTCAAAAATAACCTCAATAACACTAGATTTCTAATGGCATATACTCTATTAAGCTGTAATACAACGAGTTCAGAATCTAATCTCACTATCAAACTCCGAATCCCAAATGAAATAGATTTAGATAATAACTCAATCACTGCACTATACTCGGCAATGTTGTTTGTTGTTTGACCGAGGCTTACCCCATGCATAGATACCAACTCGTCAGAGGGCAAATAGATAACCCAAGCTGCGGAGGAAATGTTTCGTGTATTATGACAAGCACCATCAGCGAAACCAATGTATGTTTGGAGAGGCATCGACATCTGCAATATCAAGAGTAAAACCAAGATAAGCAGGAATAATGACGAAAAACACTCTCTAAGCTAAGCACACTTTTTAAACTAAAACACACCAGCTAGAAGGAAAACTATCCTAACTAAAAAATCTCCATACCCATTCTTTAAGCATAATACCTCTTCAGGTAAAGACCATTTCTGGGTTTACCTAAAGAGTCCCCGTCAAAGTCTACCAATTCATAATCCCCTTTTGCTAGCTTTCGCTTCACAACATAGGGACCATGCCACATAGGAACGAATTTTCCAGCGCCTAATTTATCATTAGCTTGATCGTACAATAAAACTAGATCTCCTTCCGAAAAATTTCAAGGGGTCACATTTCGATCATACTGAGCTTTCATACATTTTGCGTGAGTTTCGACCGCCAATGTAGTATCACGTCGATTCTCATCTAATTGAGCCAAGTATAACAAACGTTTTTCCTCTTCAAAAGTGGCTAGTAGTAACTTGATGGCCATTTGCAATGACGGGATTCCACATTCAATGGGTAACACAGCTTCCAGACCATAAACTAGTTGGAAAGGAGTGAACCCTGTTGATGTTTTTACTGAGGTTTGATATGCCCAAAGCGTTGAAAATAGCATGTTATGCCAATTTGACCGATGAATCCCAATGATTCGTCCGATCATGATGACTAAAACTTTGTTGATGGATTCAACCAGACCATTAGCTTGTGGATAATAAGAAGTTGAACTATCATGACCCAAGCCAAGCTGGCCTGTAAGTTCGGTCATCATAACATTTCGAAATTGACACCCACGATCAGTGATAATCGCTTGTGGAACAACAAACCTAGCAATTCTATGATTGAAAATGAAAATTGCAGCTGTTTTGCCGTCTGCCTCAAATGTAGGCATCGCCTCGGCCCACTTGGTAAAATAATCTACCGCAAGGATGATATACGCATGCCCCATGGCCGAGTGAGGGTTACATGTAATAAAATCGATACCCCATTTGGCAAAAGGACCAATGGCAATTATAGGGTGGACAGGAGCACGTGAAGCGTGCATCTTTCGATCAATTTGGCAGTTGTGGCATTTTCGGACCGCATTAATACAATCTTTAAACAAAGACGGCCAGAAGTAGCCAGCACGCAATATCTTTTGGGCTGTGGCATACCCAGACATATGACCGCCACACGCTCCAGAGTGACAGTCATTTATAACCCTTTCAGCTTCCTCATGAGTTAAACAACGTCGAAAAACAGAGTCCGCCCCATGGCGATAAAGAGTATCTCCAATAATCCTGAATTGTTGGGACTGGAATCGTATTTTCCGACGTTCTGACCTTGAAATTTCTGGCTGAAAGGATTGGGTCTGGAGATAAATGATGATATCCCCATACCATGGATCTAAGGTGATGATTAGAAACAAGGATTCATCCGCAATGGGCTCCTCCGCCATAGTTTCCGTGTCAGCACGCGGGAAGTCACACATTAACTCTGCAAAAACTAAAGATTTCTTAGACTTAGATTTTTCAAATTCCAAGTCGAACTCCCACAGGATGACAATCCATTTAGAGTACTTGCCCCCTAGCAATTGCTTGGTCAAAATGTAGATCATAGGGTTGCAATCAGAAATTACTGTAGTTTTACGTAGTAAAATGTAGTGACAAAATTGTTGGACAGCTTGAACAGTTGCCAATGCCAATTTCTTCACATGTGAGTATTTTAGCTCAGTTGGATTTAAAGTTCGACTAAGGTAATATATCACATGTTCAGTACCGAATTCATCTTCCTGAACTAAGACCATTCCAATGGTGGAATGAGGGGTGCCAAGATACAAGAAGTAGTCCTGGTTGTAGTTGGGAGGATGCAATAACGGCGCATGGGTCAACACGTGTTTTAGTGCATCAAAAGATTTCTGAGCTATCTCATCACAATAGAATGGAGTATTCTGTTTCAACAACCGGGTAAAACCCTTTGTAACCTCAGCGTAGTTAGGAATGAATCGTCGTAAAAAGTTTGCTTTCCCTTGCAAACTTTGGAGTTGGCGAAGACTCGAAGGAGTAGGCAATTTGACAATAGCTTCAACCTTCGAGGGATCGATGCGAATGCCAGCTTTCGAAACAACAAACCCCAGCAATCGACCCATTTCTATATAGAAAACACACTTTTGTGGATTCAACCTAATCCGATAATGCCTACATCTCATAAAGATTGCTTGTAAATGGATGAGATGATCAGCTCGATGTAATGAATGAGCAGGAAAATCATCGAGATAGGGTTGCACAATGTGCTTGATGTCATGAAACGCATAAGACATGGCCCTTTGTTAGTGTTGACATTATTGAGCCCAAAAGGTAATTTTCAATAAGCAAATGTCCCCCATGGACAAATGAAAGTTGTTTTTGGTTGATCGGCAGGTAGAATATTGATTTGATTGTATTCGGAAAAACCATCCATGAAGGAGAATATTTCGCTGCCAGCACATTCATCAATGATTTGATCGATATAGGGAGTTGGGTAATTGTCCTTTGGACAGGCTCGATTAATGTCCCTATAATCGATACATATTCTTATTGTTCCTTGTTTTTTGTTAACCGGAACAATATTCGATACCCAATTCGTTAACGGGATCAGATAAATGAAACCTACTTTGAGTAATTTTTCAACTTCTGCTTTAATAGCAACAGCTTTTCTTGGGTGAATCTGATGCAAACGTTGCCAGATGGGTTTAGCATCCGGGTAAGTCTTGATTTCATGAACAACAATTGAGGGGTCAATTCCTGGCATTTCCTCATAGGACCAGGCAAACACGTCGCGGAATTCTTGAAATAGGGCCTTATATATTTGAATTTCGTCGTCTGTACACGAGGCACCTATATGAATGTTTTCAACAATTCCAGGCTTAACCGAAATGTCAATAGGAATAGTTCGAGAGATGTTTCCCAAATTTAAATCTAAATCAAGAATTTTCATTGGATTTTGAGGTTCCTTGACATATTCAGTCGTAAAAATTGATGAAAAATCATTTTCAAAACGATCATTCTCAGGTAAGAATGAAGATCTGTGATGGAGATCTTCCCATGGTAAATCATCTACACATAGGATTTCATGAATTTTCTCATCAGAGTGAACAAGTTCGGAAAACGTTGTAGAATCCGAGCTTGATGTGAAAAGTGATTCCTCATGGACCACATTCATTAAGTCAATTTTGGTTGAAGATGGGTTGATAAACGATTGCACAGCCTCATAAGCAATTTCATATGGACTCAAAGGCATAACATCACCAAATGATCTATCTCAGATTCAGAAGGAACGATCCAAGGATCATCATAAACAATGGTGTCTGACGAAATCATATGAATGGTTGCAAAAGAAGACGATGCGTTGATCGGAGGAAAAGGAAAAGTTCCCAGTAAACCGACATCTTTAACTAATCCTACTCCAACATCCTTGTACGGGATAGTCGTTTTACCGACATGCTGAATACTTTCAGAAGAGGCTAGGTTGGATGAAAAATAAGCCAGCTGGTCTATTGTTATGATCTTTCCATTATGAGGAAACTTTATAACCCGAAAGACCGATGAAACGAAAACTGTCATAGCGTAAGACCAACTTCGACCCAAGGGAAGGTTGTAATCTAGAGGGGCATCAACCACCTCCACATCTAGATTAATGGTTTTTCCTTCAAGCCCTATAGGTAAATCCTGTAGAATGCCAAAAGGATGAAACCCACGGCCATCAAAGGTCTTTAGAATCGTCGGGGATTGATTTAGTGAAGGAGAACCAAGAGATCTCCAACACTGTATCGACATAATACACGTTGAGGCTCCCTCATCAATCACAGTCCTATGAATAGGCCTATTTTTTACTATCACTGGGATCTGGAAAGCCATTTGATGAGGTAAGCGCGATGTACTATTTTCTAGATCGAAAATTATTAGGTTCGTGTCCTGAACGTCAACAACTCCTATAGCTGACAAAAGTAAATTACGTTGTGCTGGACATGATTGTAGCACTTCCAAAGCCGACATTGCTGAGGGTGAAACAGCTAAATCCTCAACAATGTTATAGTTTTGAGCCGCTCTCGCATGTGGATTGAAAGCTGACTTTCAAAGTATACCCTTGGCGGGCGGTTTGATTACCAAGTCTGGATTAGGTTTCTCGATCTGTAGTGGATCGGAACCGGGAGCTGAGGTTGATGGGTTAGAATGAGAAGATTCTGCTTCTTTACCATCAACAGAACTTTTACTACCATAATCAGTGATCGAGTCGCAATCCTAACATGGGACATTATCAGTATGGGTTCTTCATTGGCACTCGAGGAAGAACCTATCATCTTACTGTCTTGACTTGGAAAAGGATCCTTCAAAATAGCAGGCGTTTGGGAACCTTTGACAATCTTCGCAACCTCTACACGATGAGGGCACTCTCTTGTAAAATGTTCTTCGTCACAAATGAGACCAGGATAACGAGGTTTGCGTTTTTCATCATTGGATTCCGATTTTTCAGGTTTCTCTTTTGAAGTTTTGTCTGTTTTATTTTTCTTCTTCCCTTTCTTCTTACCACTGGATTTTTATTTGGCTGTAGATGACTCTACAACGTGAATATCGGCGAAAATCTCCGCGGAAGAATCTCCTGTCAGGGGATCTATCAAGGTTATGATAGGAGAAGAATTCTTGGAAGACTTCTTCTTACTTTTGGTGTTAACCATACCAATCATACCATCAACAGCATGAGACCCTGAAGGAGCTGCAGCGATTTGATTTTGCTTAGGAAGATCAGGGATTTTCTCATGTAACGTACCTGACTGAGTATAAACCAAGTCAAGGTACTGTGCTTGAGCAATTACTTGCTCCTCAGTAACGACTCTAGCCTTAGCTACATCTTTAGTGATCTTTGGCAACAAAGATTTTACAAACCATTCAGCTAAAATATGATCCGGAATAAAAACCTTCACTAGACGTCGTCAACGTCTCCATTCATGAATGTGATCTGAAATGTAAGTGGACGTCGATTTCTTTAATGAAGTTAGTAATTCTGTGCCATTATCATATCTGAATGGCAACTGAAAATGAGTTAAAAACGAGGTAGCTAACTGACTAAAGTTATAAAAAATGCCTCGCGGTAACTCAATGTACCTCTTGGCCGCGAGACCAATTAGAGTGCGCTGAAAAAGCCTTAGACGGATTGAATCATCTGAAATGGAGTTAGACGCACACCAGAGGTGATAATTCATCACATGGTTCGATGGGTCCTCTCTTGATTTGCCTTCAAACTTAGGAATATCACTAGGCAACTTATTCGGCATTGGCGGCCAGAATGGAAGATAATTAATGGGATTGTTCATTAGGCGTGACAAGTCAGGCAAGTCAAAAGTTGCGATAAACGGTAACTGACGATTAGGGTCCCTAAAACTCTGGGTCATGAGACCAGCCCCAGGAGGAGGATATCCAGGATAACTAGGAATAGGGATTGCATTTGGGATATTGTATCCTCCCGGAAAACCAGGATTAACCGGACCGTACTGGGGTTGTTGAGGTTGTTGATATGTGTACCCAGGGTACGGTTGATACTGATAGACTGGCTGCTGCACAGTAGGACCGAATTGGTATTGTCCCTAGTACGGTTGATAAGTAAATTGTGGTTGACTTGTGACAACCGTACTTGAACTAGGTTGTCCTATAGGCATCTGAACCGAAGTTTGAATCGTGGATCCAGACGGCGGTAAAGATGTCTGAGGAGTAGATACAGGAACAGTAGAAACCGGAGCTGTCGATACTCCAGAATTAGGTGGGGTAGATTGAATAGATGTTGCTGCAGTTGCAGCAGTCGTTTGAGGCGGAGTACGAGACATACTAGGCCCAGGCTGAGAAACTACTGAAGGTACATAAGTTTGAATAGTAGACTGGACAGGTTGCTGGGGTGTACCAGAAACTAAGGGTTTTCCAGTTTGAGATGACAACTAAGGGTATGAAGACTTGACTCAAAATCACTAAAAAATGCACTTAAGATGATTAAATAATATTTTCCCTTCAATGAACTTCTAGCTAGGAAAGAGTTTGAGAATGAAAATACTCGTAAACACAAATCTTTCTTAACAAACAAATTAAAAGAAGAGCTTTTTGTCTTTTCCAATGCACTCTAAACGAGACAACTACTTATTTTCACAAAAATTTCCATTTTCTTTCAAAACACTCAACCACTACAAAAACAAACTTTTTCCAAAAGAGATTTTTTTTTTTAATTTTTTTATAAAACACGCAAAATTGTGGAAATGACTAACTTTGAGATCTATAAATTAAAAAAAACCTATTTGAAGTCAAAGCTTACAAGATGTTTTACTTAGCTAGATGTAAACTAGGACCAATTTATGCAGAATCAGAAATCAGTCAAAAAACAACCAATTTTTGTTTTCTTTTCTAAAAATGAAATCCGAACTTTTAACACAAGCTTTTCAAAGTTTTGTAAAGAGAAAACACAAGGTGGATTCCTCAAGAAAGGTAGATTTTGCAAATGGTCAGACTCATAAGAAGGCTAGTAAAACCAAGGTGATCTGAGGTTCCTACACTTCTAAGCTCAGAGCTACTACAAGACCAAAATGAAAATCAAGCCCAACAATCAAAACTTCTAGGAATTTCACCTAAAACCCTAACACCAATGAAGTTAACCTAAGGAAAGCTTCTGATAGGTTATGTGCAGGTCTGGGCAGGGGATAATAACATCTAAACAAAAACTAAGCTGACTAACAGAGAAAATCTTAGGTTTTCCAAATTTTGACAGGGTCTGCAGGCCCACAGTTAACAGAGGTGTTGTACCGCTCTGTGCTAAAAGCAAAAGTGCGGATAGGTCTGCACTGTGTCAAAAGCCTAGGGTGCAGTCCTCTCCCAAAGTTATGAAAAACAAAAAATAACCCTGGATCTACTAAATCTACCCAATTCCACACACAACAAGCCAAAAACAGAAACGAAAACACAGTTTCTCAGGTCAAAGTAAAAAAAAGGAAAAAATCAAGTCCCCAGTGGAGTCGCCATTTTGTCACACGGAATGAGTCGATCTTGTGGACAAGATAGACCTTCCTAGAATCTAAATAGATCTAGTAACAAGCAAGCCAATCAAAAACTATCTTTCTCTAAATATGCATTTATAAACAAAGGCAAACAAGTGTTTAGGCCTACCTTGGGTCCAATGCATGTTTTTGGAAGCCTCGCTCCTTTGATCCAAATGAGCTCCTTTGTTGCGAATCTGCAAACACAAACAAGCAAACAAATTAAATAGCACCTGAAAAGCCAATATCATAAAGCATATTTAACATGAAGATCAAGGAATTCATGAAACAAATGACATAAGACAATTTGTTGAGAAAAATGAATCTGATTGTATTAATTCAAATCAAAGAAGAACTTTACAACCTGTGCCTTGATGCTATACAAGCTCCTCCCAGGGTCCAACAAGAAGTCTCCTCTACTTTGACAAGTTTCACTCTCTTCCTAATGAAGCCAAAAAGGTATGTGATCTCTTCTCTCAAGCTTAACTAGGAAGTCTCAATTCAGCCAGCATTTACCCTCAAAAATGTTCAGCTTCTAACCTCCCTAGCAACTAGCCCAATGCCTTAATTTATAGTGCAATGGAGGGAAGTTACTAGGTCCTCCTTCAAAGGGATAAAGCCCTCCTTCAAAGGGATAGCTCCTCTCATCAAGGGATTAGCTCCTTCTCTTTTGGGATGAATGAACCACCTAAGAGAGACCAATCCACGTCAAAATTCCTTCTAGAATCATCTAGAATTAACCCAAAGTGAGTTTTTTAGAATAAAATTGCGCCTTTTTTACTTTCACAAGGGTCCGCACCCACTCCTTTAGGGACAGAGCGGGCAGGTCCGCAGTTTTTGTAAACAGGGGGTGCAGGACCACGGGCAACAGTGAGAGAAAGTGTGGAACCAGAGCTTTGTTGATTTTCAATGTATTTCTCTCATTTTCAAAGCTTGACTTGAAGAGCTGAGGTCTGAGACTTGCTTAGGAGGATAGTACAAGTGATGAAAGACCCATACTGACTGCAAATAATCATGGTGATGATATTTTTGTGTAACAAATACTTTGTTAAATATGAAGAGCCACAAAAGAGAAGGGTTTTGTGTATTTAACCCATAACCTTCATAATGGAAGTTCTGAGGATAGAGATACCCTATAATGCTTATGGCCAACTGTGATACTAACATTGTGCGGTCTAGAAAACAGACTTTGATGAATTGTGGGTTTGTGGATGACCCACAACCATGAAAAAAAAGATCCAATGAGAGAGATGCCCTATAATTCTTGTGACCAACTGTGATACTAATAGTGTGCAACCTAGCAAATGGACTTCAATGACAAGGATTTTTGTGGTTGACCCATAACTGTGATGCCGGCTGTTGATGAAGTAGTTGGTGCCTATATAGCCTGGGGTGGGAGGGAAAATCTCCGAATAACCCAAGCCAAATGTTGTTATGTTGAAACTGATGAATCTGATGCAGGTTCCTACTAAAGCGAGGTGGGATGGCACATCTCCAAAGGGAACCCTCTCTGAATGCTGCTTTAGATATAAAAACTAATTTAAAATGGGCATAACTCGGTCAATATAACTTAGATGATTTATTATAACCTATTTTTGGAAATATAAGAACCATTATACATCTTCCATGTGATTGAAATACCTATTTGGACACTCTAAAAACTCATATTAATGTTGCAATTGTCCCGCTGTCACAAAAGTTCTGAAAAAATAGCTAATTTTAAATTAGCGATATCTCCCTCATACAAACTCTAATTCAACCAATTTATTTTTGAAATTGAGTGATTTTTCAAGGGGAGCTCATTTCTACAATAAGTTTTATGAAATTCTCCACAAAAACTGTAAAAAATGATAGGAGAGATTCTATCCATGAATTGTTGTGAGAAACATTTCTACAACACAATTGATTTTAAATCAACGATATCTCCCTCATCCAGACTCTAATTTGGACAATTTGTTTTTTGAATTTGGGTATTTTTTCACAAGGAATTTAGATATGTTATTTTTTTCATAAATTTTATACCAAAAGTTTCATATCTAGTTTGCAAACCTTCCGCCCAAAACATTGTTTCAAAAAACTGAAAAAAATAAAAATAAAATAAAATTAAATTAAAATAAAATAATATATATATATATATATATATATACATATATATATATATATATATATATATATATATATATATATATATATATAGATATAATTATAATAATAATAATAATAATAATAAAAATAAAATAAAATAAAATAAAAAATCATTCTTCCTGCTTTTCCCAAGAAAATGTTCTATGGAGGTCATAGCACGTGCATGAAGTTTTTGAAGATTGCTGAAAAAAATTGAAACTGAAATATGTGTCAGACCTTCATTCCCATGGAGTCATAACATGAATCTGATACCACTGATCTAGATGTTGGGGGGAGGCCCCCAAGATCTGAAAATTTGAAATTCCAAAAGAAAATAGGAGAACATACATTAAACAAAACCACCAAGATTTTTTTATTAAAATAGATAATAACTATAAAATCTACATTTTGGTGGTGTTGACGGTGCTGGACCCACCAAAATTTAGGGGATATCCCCAGTATGAAGTCCCAAATAGACCTCACACCGTCTGGTGTAGGAGTCCCATGTAGTATGATGGCACGTTTTCATTATCTTAAAGATTTTCCTTATCTCTTGCTTCTCAGCACATGAGAGTGGTTTACATTGTCTTCAAATAGCAAGGTTCATGTGCTTGGTGAGTGCTTAGTGTCACTTGTGTCAAGGTTCTTTCACTGCATAGGGAGAGGGTGAGAGTGATTCTAAAGACAAAAGGGAATAGTCCCAACTCTGGTAGAGACACAAAACACAATAGGACATGCACAAATCCCGACGGAGTAGTTTTGTTGGGATGGGGTCCCTTGGGTTATTTTTGGGTTAAAATAACCCATATTTTGGTACAATTTTGTAAATAATGTAAAGTCTCTGCAATTTGTGAATGTAGAGCATGCAGGTGAATAAGAATCAAAGGGGATTAGCCCCTTGTTTTGGATAAGTTCTGAGTCGGTTTTGAGATTCACCCATGGTCTACAGGACATGGCATTGTATGAAAAAGGCTATAAATAGTGAGTCTTAGTGAAGAGACAAGAAGAACGAGATGCAAAAATGATAGAGAATTGGGTTAATTGAAGAGTCTAGGATAGGATATAGGGCAGGAAGGCTTTGATTCTTGCACTTAGATAGGGAAAGAAAGGCTCTGTAGCTGAGTGTGTGGAGGCCTAGGAAGAGTTTGCAACTAAGTGCGAACCCCTGTAGCTATGTGTGAAGGGCAGTTTGAGTTTGTAATCTTGAATTGAAGATCAATAAAGACATTTTTCCAAAGAATTCCCGAGTATTTTTGTTTAACTCTGTTAATTTTATATGCTTGTGATGAATGATTTTTTTTATGAGATATTGATTGAATGTTATGCGATTCTCTGGAATAAGTTTTAATAATGTACACAATGCATGTTTAAATACTTTCACGAAGACTCTAGTGATTTTTCTCATGTTTATTAATGATTTAAGTAAATATACGCGAACACTAATTTAGGACTGCTCTCTAATGGTTGTAAGTAGGCAAATTGACTGTTAAAGGTCCGCAAGGATTGATCGTAGACTCTAAAGGTTGTTTTAACAAAGTTGCAGCAACGTGACCTAAGAGTTTATCAATTTGCATGAAGGAAGATCTAAGGCACCGGAAGACATCATACTAGTCTCTAGATGTAAAAATTTGGTTCTTGCAGCCCCCCATACTACTTCGGGTGAGACTGCAGCCTCTGCTATGTAGGTTGTTGCCGAAAGGGCCAGTAGTGTAGGGTTTTTTTGGTTGGCACAATGTTGTAGCGGCTACAACTACCCTCCAAGATTCTTCCTTAGCTTCATTTTGGAGCCTCCCTGCCAACCTTTCACAGCACCATGTCTTGCTTTGTCGAGTACACTAGCTTCAATGATTTTCTTGTAGAAAGACAAGCTGTCTATCAAAGCCTGATGCAATCCCTCACAAGTTGTTTCCCCAGACTTGGTCTAGCTGCAGGCTAAGAAGCTCCCTCAAGAAATTGCATAATTCTGGAGGGAAAACACCGTTCCCTCCAAAAATTACGCAATTTTGTCTAGCATCTTGAAGGGCTCCAAAATTGCTCAAATCTTCTAGTCAAGCTTCGCTGAGAAAACTATGCAATTCCTCCCAACAGGGCTGCTCAACCCAGGAACTACATAATCCTGGGAAGCAGACAGCTGCTCTGCCTAGAAATTGCGCAAATCTCCTGGGCAGTCAGCCCAACTCCCATCCAGAAATGCACATTTTCTCCCAGTAATTGAGCAGGCTCTTCCATATACAGTTGGTTTGACCAGTTCCACCCGGGACCAAGGAAACTTGAATTGCATGCATGGGCTAATTTTTCCCATAATAGAAAAAGAAACATTTAAAAAGCATCCCTAGATTTTAAGGAGCTATTTTTAGCAGCTAGAGGTTACATGCAAAGATCGTTTTAAAATCTTTCCTCCAAGTGTCGCTTTTTCCTAGATTTCTAGCATGCACGTCATGAGCCAAAACTCGTTTATTCAACTCATCAAAGCTCATTCTTTCACATCTATCTTGGAGCTTTGACATCCCACAGCACATCCAGGACTCTTCAACACATCTGGCTCAGCTATTCAGGGGTAAGTGGTCTCAACTTGTCTTTTTCAGCATTTCTATCACTTTTTTTGTTTTTGTTTGTGTGAGTGTTGTTTGTTTGATTTATTTGAACGCTTGCTATTGTTTACATGCATACTAGCTTGTACTAGAACCATTTCAGTTTTCGTTTCTATCTCATTGATGTCGCATGCATGAAACTCTTTTACACAAATAACTGTCGATTCGGCAACTCGCTTCACCCACATGCATGTCGTTCCATTTTCTAAATTTTCATTCACTGTTTGCATGCTCAATCATTTGCTTCTACATACACTCAGTATCACCATGCATTCACTTTCACATTTTCTTTCAGTTGCTCGTCGGCAGGTCTGGGTAGCCTTGGCTGAGACTCTACCTCACCAAGATAACATTGCACAATCCTGAGAGGGAAGGCTATGTCTTCCCCTCAGGAAATGTGCATTTCTGCCCAACATTTGTTCCCTAGGCCTATTTTATGCAATCCTGAGGGACAGTGACTGCTAGCCCAAAAAATTGGCAATGCAGTCTGTGATGTAGGAAAGTGTTCCCTCTACGGACAGAGGCAACCCCTCTAGCCCTAGAGTGGGTCTAGTCACAAACAAGGAAAGATCAACAATTGCTTTCCTTAAATAGTCATAGTTGGAGGCCTACCTCAACCGGTGGTCGATGGAGTTCCCTTGCGCTGCTCCAACTTCTGCTTCCTTCTCCTAATGAGTAATCAACCTGAAACAATGCAAAGGAAATACAACAAAGCACGTAATCAGAACAACAATGATCTATTTACTCACAAAGTCAAGAAGTCATGAGCTATCAAGTACATTACATACAATACATAGGAAAACATCATTGATTGTATTAATTATGAAATAAGAGTAAGCTTACAACCAAAGTCTTGACGTCACAAGCCTTCTCAGAGGGATCTAGCCAGCATATTCCTCAAGCATTCACTCTTGAAGATGGGTCTCCCAATACACAAGTCTCTCTCACTCACAAGTTTTACACAAGATCAAAGGCACTTCACAACCTTCCTCAAGCTATCAACAATCCCACACTTGTCACACTCACACCAGCTATCTAGAAAACTCACAAATACTAATAGCACTATCAGCAACCACTCCAAAGACTAAGAACTCCAAACTAGCAGCACATAGCAATGGTGAGAGTTTAAATAGGAGAAGGAGCCTCCATGAAAGGTGGGAGGATGAGCTTATCTCCAAGGAAGGTAGCACAAATGATGGAACAACCATGCCAGAGAAATGAGGGCGACATAAACAAGGCCAACAACCAGGTCTGGAGTCATCTGGAAGGCCGACTATTGGAACAAATTCACCTAATCTATATCATCGCAGGCACATAACTGGTCTGCCACACTGACATCACCATTGAATAACGTAGCTAGTCATGTAATCGTGGGAAACTACAAGAGACAGTTGTGCTGGCACATGAAATTCGACCATCTCGGGAATCACGTGTACTTCCGCAATGGTAGCGCTTCTGGACTGTTTTGGAGCACTCATCGGCGTGTTTATTTGGCCAACAGACGCGATGAGGAAGAAACCTTTGGAAAAGTGGGTCATTTGGCAACATCGGAGAGCATTTGTCTAACATGAGCATGTATTACTTGGACACATGACACAGTAGGAAGACTGGAGTGAAGACAGTGACAAATTACTGTGTAACAAATGCCCCCTAAAGTATGAAGCCTGAGAGAGAGGGAGGGGTGAAATGCTTTACGAAACTGACTGAACTGGAACACCATTTTGAAGAACCTGCACGCAAGTACAACTGATATCTCTAATAATGAATTACATGTAGTCTAGGCATGGGCACAACCATCCAAAAGACATACAAAATAGGTTTGTGGTATGGACGCATCCATCCAGCTAATGAGACCATGATGATGACAAAGGTATGGTCACAACCATCCATGAAGATTCAGGTATGGTTGCAGCCATCCATCAATGAGTCATGTAATCATCAACCCACGCAGCCCGAACATGTGTAATCTGAGTTCGGGGTCTTGAACCCATCCGACCATAGTACAAATCCTAACATGCGAATAGATGTGGTGAGGTCGAGCATGATAGAACATCGCTTGATTATCGGTCAATGATGAAAACTATTAACAAGCGCGAGAGAAACCACCAATAATGCCAATGGCTCTCAAGGTACTGTCTAGCACAATCCACGGAGTGTGAAAAAGGAGCTGAAGTCAAACACTCGTAGAATCACCCAATCGACGACCAATGATGAAAGTCGACCATCAGGTGCGAAGAACTTGCCATTGAGGCATGCAAGCTCTAAGGTACCAAAGGGGATCTCTAGATCAATCTCCTGGATAATGAGCTGAAGTCGACAGGAGATGACCCGTCGCAGGAGGGCCATAATGTTTCCCCCATCAACGACATGAGATAAGGAACAAGAGGCAGATGGAGAAATAGAGTATCAGAGGAGAAGACGAGGGTGTAAACTACAGAAGGATTATACTCTTGAACATGTTGGCGACACGACTCCGGAGGGGGGTGGCAGCATTCAGGCATCAAAGGATCAGAGCCTCAATGGAAACGACATGAATCAGATGGAATGAGACTAGAATGATGACCCAAACCCACGAAAGGCCAAATGATGATGTATGGATGTCCCAACCCGACAAGAAGCAAAAGTGTCAATGTTCAAGAGTGACTAGATGCCATAGACAATCAATGATAAACCTGTTGTTGAGTCCAACCTAATAATATTTTAACGAGCCCTAGGAAGGAGAAGCTTGAGTCTCATCATGGTGACGAGTCCAATGTCGTTAGGGTTTAACGAGTCCGACATAGGTAAAACTCATAGTCTTTTTCATGTTTAGAGAGTTTTAAAAAGACACGGAAAAGAAAACTCCAGGGGGGTCCTTTTTCGTAGAGTTGTGTTTCTCGAGCCCGAAAAAGTATAAAACGATACTCGAAAGAACCGCCCGACCATTATGATTGAGGAGTACTTTTCGTGGGTAGTGACTTCGACCCAAAAAATTAGAAAAGCGGTCAGAAGCACGTCGTTTCGCAACCAATAACGAGCCTGAAACAACAAAATCCCAACAATCTTTTTTGTGTTTAAACAGTCGAAAAAAGAGCTTAAAGGCGACTGCCTCTCGTTTCTTTTAATGAGTCAAGAGGGAAACTCAGCCATATTTTCATTTTTCAAGTCGGAAAAGAGCTTAAAGACGACTTTTCGGGATCAAGTGTATATTAAACTGTCATAATTCCACCACCTGAAGCTCTGCACAAAAACACGTCACACGTAAACCTGCTCGAGATAAAATGAACAATATTCATAAAAACATAGTTAAAAAACATATTTTGACTCTGCATATGGTAAAACTATGAGAAAAAACCCACATTTATAAAATGTAACTTTTAAATTTGCAAAAATCACTATAAAAAGGAATTAACCCATTCATTTTTACCATAGCACTATTCAATTTACCGTGGAGCAACTTGGAGCACTGAAGTTGGCGAGCAAAATTTGGCCCCGTTCGTGCATCATTCGTCCCGAAACTAGTTCCAGGTAGACACACGTTGCCTTGCGCTTCATTTTAATGCTTTTTTCATGTTTTTTGAATGTTCCAAGTGTTAGTTTAGGCGGATTTTCAAACCGGGTTCCGCCGCTCCATCATCGTGGGTTTACCCTATCGGGTCCGCGATGGCTGAAAATCTTTTACACTAGGTGTGCTTCGATCATCGCGGAAAAGTGATGTACTTCAGCGATGATCGCAAAAAACTTGAACTAGCTACCTCGCGCCATCGCGTCTGTTTTTAAAACAGACACGATGACGCCACGAACTTATGATTTTATGCAAATTCCGCGTCAAAATTTCTAAAAGAGGTGCTAATTCAATTTTCCTCATCCTGTAGGATATAATGGAATTCGTCTGGCAAGAACACACACATGATAACAATGATATAGAAGCTTTTGCCGATGTGGGGTGCTGAAACGCACTACGGGCATGCAGATTGCTCAAATTCTTCCTAACTCCACACTTGCAGTCACAACTTGACTTGCTGGAGCTACTGATCAGGGCCTGGAATCCCACGGAAGGGAAATTTATCATCCAAGGCCGGGATATCGATTTCAATTCTACAGACATCTATTTTTGACTGGGCTGTCTTGTAGAGGTGAGAGGCCCATTCTAGAGGGGCAGCGACTCGGGGGGGATTCCCTAGATATGTTGATGGCTCAAGTGTGCCCAGGGGCACGCAAGACAAGGAGTGGGAAGGTGGCAATCCCAACAGTGGACAATGTAGTCCTTCATGCTATGCTTTTCATGGTGACATGGGCAGTGAGCTCCCTAGCCCAACATGAGGCTTTGAAGATTCAGATCCGGCTGGCTCTCGAGTGTCTCAATCCCACCATGTTTAACTAGGCAGAGATGGTGACGGACAACATAAAGAGGCAACTCACCAACTACCGTCGAGTAGAGATGAAGAAGTTTGGTAATGGATCCATCTTAGTCCCGCTCATGCTGGAGTGGGTGTCGACATTGTTACACTAAAAAATGTCACCTTGACTACTTACAGTTAGTATGGCTCAAATCAACAAGTCATGCTACCCTCTTAGGCAAGTCTCATGCCTCTGTTATCCATCTCAAACTCAAAGAAGAGAGAAAGTCTTGTAAAAATCATGTTTATCTCTGGGGTCGCAGGTTCTCTCTAGCCTTACCTGTGGGGACGCTGACCATGTTCACAAAATCTGCGTCCATAGACGCTCTGTATGTTAAGGGACAGGTGCGTCCCTCTGTAAAAGGCAAAATGCGCGAGTTTTATCTTGAAAAAGTTACTTGTGGTTACTTCTAGAACATTCTAGAGGTCGGTTTGATGAAATGGATGCACCTCCAGTTGGTTCATGTATCTCTATTAAGGGGGAACTTATCCCATCAATAAGGGAGCTATCCCACCCATAGAGGGGGATGATCCCATTGATAGTGGACCTGAATAACCTCTTTACAGCACTATAAATGAAGGCATTGAGCCAGAAGGAGAGGAGGTTGGAGCTATACATTTTCTTTGGGTAAATGCTGCAGGATTTAGGTCTTCCATTAGAGCCTTTGTGAGGAGAGATTGTCTTCACTTGATTCTACTTGGGAGAGGGTGAGCTTTGTCAAAGTAGAGGAAAACCCTTGATGGACCCTGGGAGGAACTTGCACAACACCAAGGCCAGGTTGTAAGAGTTTCTTTGTTTCGTTATTAATACAAACTGGTTTATTTTTCTCAATAGCTTGTGTTAATGAGTTATTTCATGTGTTCCTTGGTCTGCATGTTGAATATATTTTTTATTATATGAAATGCAAGTGCTTGGTAATTGTTTGATTGTTTGTGGTTGCAGGAATTGACTTGAAGGAGGAGCTCATCCGGATCGTCAAGAACGGACTTCAACAACAGCGTTTTGGAATAAGGTAAGCCTAAACACTTGTAGTTTTCATGTTGTAAAAGGTGTATTTAGAGAAAGATCACTCCATTTTGTCTTGTTTGTCATTAGAATGTCTTAGACTTCTAGGAAGGTCAGTCGTGTCCGCACCCTTGACAGATTCCGTTGACAAATTGGCGACTCCGCTGGGGAATCCATTAATGAGAGAGTCTTTTCCTTTATATGAACTTTGCTTTGAGAAAATCATTTTTATTTTCTGGTTTTTGACTGTGAGAATTAGTATTTGGGTGGCTTAGCTGTAGCTTTAGTTGGCTTTAGTTTTTCTTCCTTTTTCCAGAAAGACGCAGTCTCTGTGTGCTGCACAGTGCGTCCTTGGACGCGCTGTTGTCGACTGCACAGTGCGGGGCCGCACCTGTGACAACGGCTGGCCTGCGTCTTCCTGTAAAAGTTAAGAAAATTCCATTTTTGCCTTAAATTACTTTTAGATTTTGTTTTTTCTTAGTGTTTTCTGCCCAGATCCTTTAGTACCCTGTCAAGAATTCTCACCTGAACTCGTTTTGTGAGCTTTGAGTGTTTTAGTGGTTTTCAACGAAGTTTAGACCTAGGGTTTGATTTTTGGAAAGGCTTTGTAGTGACTTTGAGCTTAGAAAGTTGTCCAGCCTTAGATATCTCTGGTTAGTCAACCTTCTTAGAAGTTGAGCCTGCCGTAAAGTCTCCTTGTTTGAGCAACTTGTCATTTGAGTTGTTTTGGGTCAAATTTCGAATTGCTTGTTTTTAAAGTATTGATTTCCATTTTCAAAAAGGACAAAAAGATTAGAATTTTGTTTTGACTAGTTTTTGGTTCTGCAATAAGCTAGTCCTTGATTTGATTGTGATCAAGTAAAACACCTTAGAAATAATCATTGTTAGTTTTGGCCTCGTTAAGATTGCTTAGAGTAAATTTGCCTTTAGTTTGCTTATGAGTGCATTTTCATAGATTTTAAGAGTTTTTAAGATTGTTTTTTTGGTTATATTAGATTTATTTGCTTTATTAAAAGAAAAATACAAAAACATCTTCTTAAAAAGTCTTGTTTCAAGTAGCTTTTTGTTTTCAAAAGAAGAAAAGAGTTTTTTTCGTGCATGTAAAGAGAAGTTATGTTTTTATGCTTGGAAAAGAAAAACGAATTGTTTCTTTGATTGTCTTCAATTAAGAAGTTGCTTTTATAAGATTGCATTCTCTCAACTTTTTAGTTAAGCAATTCATCGAAAAAGTAAAGTAGTGGATAAATCATTTTAGGTGCATTTTGTAGTGGTTTCGAGTCGAGTCAACATACCACTAGTTTCACTTCCATCACCTTTTGACTTAAGAAACAACCTTAAAAGTAACGCTTAAATTAAAATCAATCTAGTAATCTTTATTTTTCTAGGGCTCTGAAGCACCAACATAGCTTAGGCTAGGGTCTTGGAGTAGGTGAGTACTTAACTCTCCAAGACTACAAAACCAAACAGATAGTCTATCTTGAGTAGAACAAATCCAATTGTTTCAGTTACATTCTGGGAAAGCTCCTCTTAAAGGAGAAACACGAGCTCGTGTCCGAACCAGTGAGGGGATCATTCCTCCCTCGTTGGGAACGACGCCAGGCAGTACGTATTACAAACGGTAAACCTCGGATTAACCATTGTCGAGGAGCCAGGGGTCACTTATCGGTAAACCTTGGATTGTTGTCAAGGAGCCGGTAAGGGGATTGGAGCTTGCTACTCTGCCCTTGCGTGCTGTCGGAGTTTAGACTGTTCCCCCAGGTGTAATTGTTGTGATTGGTAACCTTAGTGGCCATAATATCTAGGATTCTACCCAAGGTGACGGTGGAGGGAAGGTCCCACTGTACCTGGAGCAGACGTCGGTTATACTCACTTGGATTTTCTGGGGGGTTCGCTTCACTTCGAGACGGTTAAAGTGGAGGAACTTGGTCCAGTCTATTCATTAAGCAGGTTGCCGGGGTAACTGTTCCACCCACTATTTCTGTACTGAATCCTGCGAGGTTGGGCCTAATCACCAACTAGCGCTTTTGGTCCGGAAGACTACTGTTTGTGTGTGGTTTGACGCTCTAGATTATTTAGGCGTGTGCTTCAAATTTGATTGGTTCTTTAGAAGACTTTAGGTGGTTTGATTTGAAATTTTTTACTTTGATTTCGTGTGTTGTAGTTAAAATCTTTAATTGTGGCGGAATTACCGAGAAGGTCCCGTCGCATTGCGGGCCAGTCTCCTGAAGTTGTTTCTGTGGCCGAATTGTTGAGAAGATCCCGTGAACTTAGGGGTTCACCTCCTCGAGACGACCCAGTTATTTAGAGGGTTTAAAGGTCCTTGTAACTCCTCCTAGT
This sequence comes from Pinus tabuliformis, assembly GCA_031772625.1. Taxonomy (NCBI): domain Eukaryota; kingdom Viridiplantae; phylum Streptophyta; class Pinopsida; order Pinales; family Pinaceae; genus Pinus; species Pinus tabuliformis. The sequence continues at coordinate 616,771,679 of CM062804.1, forward strand.
GGCAGTAGAGTAGGTTCACCTGAAGAAGGAGAATCTTCTTTGGTAGTCCATCCAGATTACCAAAGATTAGAAACAGGTTACAATCCCGAAGCTGTTACAGTTTCCGAGCTTGCTGGTAGTTTTTCATCTGCCAGTGAAACAGGCGAAGAACCTGAAATTTCAGAACCTGTTACTCCAACTCCTAGTGTTCCTGATTCACCAAGAATAGAAAGAATTATCACCGAAAATCTTCCTGTTGGATTAATTGCTATAGAAGAACTTGTTCCAGAGGAAGAAATAGGCGTTTCTGATTCTGAAGATCTAATTACCCTTGATCTAAGGGAGCGTGAATCCATCTTTTACAGTCCTCCTAGAAGTGAGTCTTGGTACCTTGCATTAACCAATTTTTTAGACAACTCAGTAGGTTTTTCTACACCTCGTACTCCGGTTCCACCTAGAGGAATTCATTCTCCTGTAAATATGTCTGGTCAGTCGTCTGTGTTTTCACAAAGTCCTGAATCATTTTTACATGGCGGTCCTTCTGTTCCTACTGGGTATCAGTCACTTTCTGGTACCTTTGCGGGAGCATCTCCTCAACCTGTTGATCATGGGTTATTAGTTGGAAACAGTGGTAATGTACCATTGAGTATAGGTGAAGTTTATATGATGTCAGGTTCAACTCCCATTAACCAACCTCAAGGTGGCCAATTACCGCCTGGGGGGCAACCTTCGTTAATGCCTGGGGGGCAACCTCAAGGTACTTCATTTGTGACTGGGGGGCAACCTCAAGGGTATCAACCCCAGCCTCAATACGTACCCCAAAGTCAACCTCAGTATCAGTATCAACCTCAAGGATGGCAACCTCAAGGATGGCAACCCCAAGGGTATCAACCCCAAGGGTATCAACCTCAAGGATACCAACCTCAAGGTCAAGGTCAACCCCAGTATTCGTATTTACCTCAAGGTTATCAACCTACGGGTCAATACCCTGGTCAAGGTTATCAACCACCTCAAGGGCAATCATATGGGACTACACCTTACAGTTATCAACCCTATCCTCAATACGGCTATGGATCTCAGTATCCTCAACCTGTTACGAGTCAATACCCTGGAATGTTAACATGGGATCCGTCACAGGGTCAACAGATGTCGCAACCAAGTATACAGTCGGTACCTCAAGCAGGACAACCTGCAGTTCCTGGTCCACCCCAGCAACCGCAACCTGTCCAGTCAAGTGTTCAGACCCCTGTAACTTCTGTAGTTACTCAGCCGCCAATTGCACCGAGTACTCCACCTCACACGGCTGCAGCAGCTACCGCTTCATCTACCATGCTTACATCTGGAGTATCGGCAGCTCCGGTTTCTACTGTCCCTGTAACCGCTCCTCAGACATCTGTACCGTTGTCTGGACCCACGGTTCAAACCACAGTCCAGATGCCTGCAGGTCAACCTGGTACAAGTACGGTTGTTACTACTCAACCTCAATTTGTTCAACCTCCGTACCAGGGACAGTATCAACCTGGCAAGCTGCCCAACAACCGGTTTACCAGTATCAACCGTATCCTGGGTACAATTATCAACCACCTCAACAACCCCAGTACGGTCCGGTTAATCCTGGTTTTCCAGGAGGATATAATATCCCCAATGCGAATCCTGTTCCTAGTTATCCTGGATATCCTCCTCCTGGGGCTGGTATTGTGACTCAGAGTTTCAGAGATCCTAACCGGCAGTTACCATTTATTGCGACTTTAGATTTACCCGACTTGACGCGCCTAACGAACGATCCAATTCAATATCTTCCGTTCTGGCCGCCAATGCCAAATAAGTTGCCCAGCGATATACCCAAGTTCGAAGGTAAGTCTGGAGAGGATCCGTCTAATCACGTGATGACTTACCACCTCTGGTGTGCATCAAATTCCATCTCAGATGATTCTATCCGCTTACGTCTTTTCCAGCGTACACTCATTGGTCTCGCAGCCAAGTGGTACATTGAGTTGCCACGGGCTTCTTTTTACAACTTTAGCCAGTTAGCTACTTCATTCTTAACTCATTTTCAGTTACCAGTCAGATACGATAATGGTACGGAATTATTAACTTCGCTAAAACAATCGACATCCACGTACATTTCTGATCACATCCATGAGTGGAGACGTCGAAGGAGATTAGTGAAAGTTTTTATCCCGGACCAAATTTTAGCTGAATGGTTTGTAAAATCATTATTACCAAGAATTACTGAAGATGTAGCTAAGGCCGGCGTAGTTACTGAGGAGCAAGTCATTGCTCAGGCACAATACCTTGACTTAGTTTACACTCAGTCGGGTACGTTACACGAGAAAATTCCGGATCTTCCAAAGTCAAACCAAATCGCTGCTGCTCCTTCGGGATCTCATGCCGCTGATGGTATGATCGGTATCGTGACTACGAAGAGTAAGAAGAAGTCTTCCAAGACCTCCAATACTCCAATTATCACTTTGCCTGATTCTCCGACAGGAGAGTCTTCTCCTCCTGAACTTACCGCCGACATTCACGCTGTAGAGTCATCTACGGCCAAATCCAAAAACGGTGGAAAGAAGAAAGGAAAGAAGAAGGCTAAAGCAGACAAGGCTCCAAAGGAGAAAACGGAAAAGTCGGAAACTAATGACGAAAAGCGCAAACCTCGTTATCCTTGTCTCATTTGTGAAGAAGATCATTTTACGAGAGACTGCCCTCATCGGGCCGAGGTAGTGAAAATAGTTAAAGGTTCTCCGACTCCTGCTGTGTTAAAGAATCCATTCCCCGAGCAGGAAAATAAGATGATAGGTTCTTCTTCGAATGCCAGTGAAGAACCCATTTTGATGATGTCTCATGTCAGGATTGCGACTCGATCGCAAGATTATGGTAGTAAGGCTCCTGTTGATGGTAAAGAAGCAGAATCTTCTAACTCTAACCCATCAACCTCAGCTCCTGGTTCCGATCCACTACAGATCGAAAAACCTAACCCAGACTTAGTGATTAAGCCGCCCGCCAAGGGTGTACTTCGAAGGTCTGCTTTCAATCCACATGCGAGAGCAGCCCAGAATTACAACATTGTTGAAGACTTAGCTGTTTCACCTTCAGCAATGTCGGCACTCGAAGTGCTGCAATCATGTCCAGCGCAACGAAAATTGCTTTTGTCGGCTATTGGAGCTGTCGATGTTCAGGACCCGAACCTAATGATCTTTGATCTAGAAAGTAGTACACCGCGTCTCCCCCATCAAATGGCTTTCCAAATTCCAGTGATAGTCAAAAACAGGCCTATTCATCGGACTGTGATTGATGAGGGAGCTTCTACGTGTATTATGTCGATTCAATGTTGGAGATCGCTTGGTTCTCCTTCGTTGAACCAATCCCCCACCATCCTTAAGGCCTTTGATGGCCGTGGGTTCCGTCCGTTTGGTATTCTACAAGAATTGCCTATAGGGGTCGAAGGTAAAACCGTTAGTCTGGATGTGGAAGTGGTTGATGCCCCTCTAGACTACAACCTTCTTTTGGGTCGAAGTTGGTCATATGCTATGACAGCGGTCGTTTCATCGGTCTTCAGAGTCATTAAGTTTCCACATAACGGTAAGATCGTGACTATTGATCAGCTGACATACTTTTCATCCGACCCAACCTCTTTAGAAACTATCCAGCATGTTGGTAAAACGACAATCCCTTATAGGGACATTGGTGTAGGTTTAGTTAAGGATTCCGGTTTACTGGGAACTTTTCCTCTCCCTCCACTCAATGCAGACCCTTCGTTCGCAACAATTCATATGATCACGTCAGAAAACATTATTTATGATGATCCTTGGTATGTTCCCTCTGACTCTGAGCTAGACTCACTCGGTGATGTTATGCCGTTGAGTCCGTATGAGATTGCTTATGAAGCTCTTATGTCTTTTACCGACTTTCATTCAACCGACCAAATGAATGTGGTCAGTGAAGAGTCACTTTTCACCTCACCCTTAGAACGGATAACGTTTCCCGAAGAAGTGTCATCTGACGAACAACTTCGCGAAATCCTAAGTGTAGATGATCTACCATGGGACGATCTCCATCACAGATCTTCGTTTTTACCTAAGGATGATGCCTTTGAAAATGATTTTTCATCTATCTTTACCGCTGAATATGTCAAAGACGCTCAGGATCCAACGAAACATTCTGATTCAGAGCTGAATTTAGGGAATATTTCTCGTACTATTCCCATTGATATTTCAGTGAAGCCCGGAATCAAGGAGAACATTCATATAGGTGCCGCATGTACTGACGAAGAAATTGAAACTTACAAGGCCCTATTCCAAGAATTCCGCGACGTGTTTGCCTGGTCCTACGAAGAAATGCCAGGAATCGATCCTGCCATTGTTGTTCATGAAATCAAAACCTACCCGGATGCTAAACCCATTCGGCAACGGTTGCGTCAGATTCACCCTCGAAAAGCAGCTGCAATCAAAGCCGAAGTCGAAAAGCTGTTGAAAGCAGGTTTCATTTATCCGATCCCGTTAACGGATTGGGTATCGAATATTGTTCCCGTCAATAAAAAACAAGGAACAATAAGAATCTGTATCGATTATAGGGATATCAATCGAGCTTGTCCAAAAGACAACTATCCTACGCCTTATATCGATCAAATTATTGATGATTGTGCCGGAAGTGAGATGTTTTCCTTCATGGATGGTTTCTCGGGTATAATCAAATCAATATTCTACCTGCCGATCAACCAAAAACGGCATTCATTTGTCCATGGGGGACATTTGCTTATTGCAAATTACCTTTTGGCCTTAAGAATGCCGGTGCTACTTTTCAACGGGCCATGTCTTATGCATTTCATGACATCAAGCACATTGTGCAACCCTATCTCGATGATTTGCCTGCTCATTCTTTACACCGAGCTGATCACCTTGTCCATTTACGAGCAATCTTTATGAGGTGTAGGCATTATCGAATTCGGTTGAATCCCCACAAGTGTGTTTTCTGTATAGAAACAGGTCGATTGCTGGGATTTGTTGTTTCCAAAACCGGCATTCGCGTCGATCCCTCGAAAGTCGAGGCTATCATCCAATTGCCTCCTCCTTCGAGTTTGCGCCAACTCCAAAGTTTGCAAGGGAAAGCAAACTTTTTACGCCGATTCATCCCTAACTACGCCGAGGTCACTAAAGGTTTTACACGGTTGTTGAAACAGAACGTACAATTCTTTTGGGACGAGATTGCTCAACAATCTTTTGATGCACTGAAACACGCGTTGACCCATGCACCGTTATTGCATCCTCCCAACTACAACCAGGACTACTTCTTATACCTCGCAGCTTCGCATTCCACCATTGGAATGGTGTTAGTTCAAGAAGATGAATTCAAGGCAGAGCATGTGATATATTACCTTAGCAGAACCTTAAATCCAACTGAGTTAAAATATTCGCATGTGGAGAAATTGGCCCTGGCAGCCGTTCAAGCTGTCCAGCGTTTTCGTCACTACATTCTTCTCCGCAAAACTACTGTTATTTCGGATTGCAACCCTATGATTTATATCTTGACAAAACAACTGCTAGGGGGCAAGTACTCTAAATGGATCGTCATCCTGCAAGAGTTCGACTTGGAGTTTGAGAAGTCCAAGTCTAAGAAATCTTTAGTCTTTGCGGAATTGATGTGTGATTTCCCGAGTGCTGACACAGAGACTGTGGCAGAGGAGTCCATTGCGGACGAATCTTTGTTTCTTATTAGCACTGTAGATCCGTGGTATGGGGATATAATCATCTATCTCCAAACCCAAACCTTTCGGCCTGAAACTTCCAAGGAAAACCGTCGAAAAATTCGGTTTCAATCCCAGCAATACAGAATTATTGGAGATACACTTTATCGCCTGGGGGCAGACTTAGTTTTTCGACGTTGTTTAACTCACGATGAGGCTGAGAGAGTTTTGAATGATTGTCACTCTGGAGCATGTGGCGGTCATATGTCTGGGTATGCCACAGCTCAGAAGGTGTTGCGCGCTGGCTATTTCTGGCCGTCTATGTTTAAAGATTGTATCCTTGCCGTCAGAAAATGCCACAACTGTCAAGTGTTTGATCGCAAGATGCGCGCTCCACCTGCTCCTCTCCACCCTATAATTGCCGCTGGTCCATTCGCCAAATGGGGCATTGACTTTATTACTTGTAACCCTCACTCGGCCGGGGGGCATGCGTATATCATCCTTGCGGTTGATTATTTTACTAAGTGGGCCGAGGCGATGCCTACATTCGACGCAAGCGGCAAGACAGCTGCACTTTTCGTATTCAATCATATCATAACTAGGTTTGGTGTCCCACAAGCAATCATTACGGACCATGGAAGCCATTTTCGAAATGTCATGATGACTGAACTTACAAGCCAGCTTGGTTTGCGCCACGATAGCTCTACACCTTATTATCCGCAAGCCAACGGTTTGGTTGAGTCAATCAACAAAGTTCTAGTCGTCATGATTCGACGGATCATTGGTATCCATCGAACGAATTGGCATAACATGTTATTTTCGGCACTATGGGCATATCGAACTTCAGTGAAAAATTCAACAGGTTTCACCCCTTTTCAGCTAGTTTATGGCTTAGAAGCTGTGTTACCTATTGAGTGCGAAATCCCATCACTTCAAATGGCTGTCGAATTACTTCCAGCTACTTCCGAAGAGGAGAAACGGTTGTTATACTTAGCTAAATTAGATGAGACTCGACGTGACGCTACTTTAGCTATCGAGACTCACGCGAAACGAATGAAAGCTCAGTACGATAAAAATGTAACCCCTCGAAGTTTTTCGGAAGGAGACCTAGTACTATTATATGATCAAGCTAACGATAAGCTAGGTGCTGGAAAATTCGTTCCCATGTGGCATGGGCCCTACATTGTAAAGCGAAAGCTAGCAAAAGGGGCTTATGAGTTAGTTGATTTTGATGGGGACTCTTTGGGCAAACCCAGAAATGGACTTTACCTAAAGAGGTATTATGCTTAAAATGATGGATGGAGAAATTTTTAGATAGGTTAGATTTCCTTTCTAGCTAGCAAGTGTGTTAGTTTAGTCAGTGTGCTTAGCTTAGCAAGTGTGGTTTTTCGTCATTATTTTGGCTCATCTTGGTTTTACTCTTGATATTGTAGATGTCGACGCCTCTCCAAACATACATTGGATTTGCTGATGGTGCTTGTCGTAGTACACGGAATATCTCTTCCGCAGCTTGGGTTATCTATTCGCCCTCTGACGAGTTAGTTTCTATGCATGGGGTAAGCCTCGGTCAAACAACGAATAACATTGCAGAATACAGTGCAGTGGTTGAATTATTATCCGAATCTATTTCATTTGGAATTCGACGTTTGATAGTGAGGTTAGATTCTGAACTTGTTGTATTACAGCTTAATAGAGTTTATGCCATTAGAAATCCTGTGTTATTAAGGTTGTTTTTGAGAGTGCGTCTCTTGGAACGTGAATTTGATTACATTGAATATCAACATATTCCAAGGTCTTTGAATACATTAGCAGATGCAATTGCTTCTCAAGTGTTGGACAGACATTTATAATAATCATGCAAGTAAATTTAAAGACATTTCATCATACATGTTAAACAAGATAAGCCGATAATAGTGATATATAGATATAGATAGAAGTGTGTCCAAAAATATATACATCGTCTTCGATCATAGGTTTAACACACCTTATGATCGGCAAAATGATAGTGCAAAAAGTCAAAAATGTCACATGTGACTACAAAAGTGACTAGTCAATCACTGGTGGTGCTCTCTGTACGACACCACTGCGCGGGCTATCTTGCGCAGAAATCTCCTAAACGGTCCAGGGACTGCGACCACGAAGCGCTGAAGCCTCATTGGAATATCATCCATAGTAGTCTCAGGTATATCTGCCGTGAGACGCTCTAGATCATGCTCCAAATCGGCTAGTACTTCTGCTGTCGCATCCTGTAAGGCCGGTGCCGGTGCAGCTGGATGTCGTCTGTCGTAAGGCCGGAGATTGGCTGGACGCTGTGGTCCAACATCTGCATTTTTAAAATTTTACTGTTACTTTGAGACGATATATATGAAAAATAAAAAATACATAATTAGAAAACTTGTGAAAATGAAAGTACCTCTGTCATCCCATTGTTCTCCCTGTGGAAGAACCATGTCCGGATCACCTCTGAAATCCATTCCGGCATATGGAAAGTCTTGTATCACAAAAAGCTGGCCCTCTAGCCAGTCGAAGTAACTGTCTGAGAATCGAACCACTGCAGCACCCTCGTCAGGATGCCGGGCCATCACCGCAACCCATCGAACAAGCTTTGGCTCCCGAGGACCCAAGTCATCAACAGTGAGTTGCTGAGGGATCAGCATAGGAACTCTCTCCAAGGCAAAGCTCACGACTAGAGGCCCATATCCAAAAGTCTTTAGTCGTCCGTTCTTTGCCTTGGTTAGTTGGCTCTTCATATGAGCCGACACAGCTTCGCACCAGTTGAAGATGGTGCCTTGGTAACAGTCAACTGCCATCCGCATTTGGGATCCGGAGGCAATGTGCAAGGCGGCCGCGCCACAAATCCTAGTGACCGTAAATGCAATAACTCTAAGTTCCGCCAGAGCGATGTGCTTTATCTCCACGCCTTTTTTATGGCGAGTCCCTGGTCTGCACCACTCCTCGCGGAGATCATCAAGGGATTGGCCACCCGGCCTGGTCCCCGCAAGGTTGAGTTGCTCACCTCTGTTTGGCAAGCCAGTGAGAAAGTATACATCCGAGGGCTCTATCTCGAGCTGGTGCCCTCCAATGTAAAAGCATTGATCTTGAACGTTCCATCGCTCAACTAGCCATTCCAAAAATCTTACCTGGCCCCTCATGCCCGGTATGGTCCAATATTTGTACAATCCACATGTTCTTAAGGCATCCAGAGAGGGTTGGTGGTTAATCGCAGCTTCATCGTCTTCTACGTGCTCTCTCTCTCTCCAGTCTAACATGTTTTGGGCCCTGCACATCAAAAGAGTCAATTAGAAATTAATTTGAGAAAATTTGGTGGTTTTTTGAGAGAGTTAGGGTTTTGAAATGCGCCCTTTGCGGAAGACGCACCCCGGCTTTTTAGCACAGGGCGTCCGGACGCAGCTCGCCTGAAGGCGGACTGCGTCCCCAGACCTTTTTCCCGTGTGAGAAAAAGTCGGGGGACGCGGCTCACCCGAAGGGCACCTGCGTCCGCCGAGGGGCGCATTTTGAACCCAAAACCCCCCAAAAAATGAAACAGAGACCAAAAACAAAAAACTAAACGGATAAAAATGAAGAGTGGGATGTGTAAAATACCTCGGTGAAGCGGCGTTCGATTCCGACGGTCAGATTTTCCGCAGCAACCACGGGAAGTTTCTTGTCAAAAGCTCCTTTTTCAACCTCAACAGTGAAACGGTAAAAATGACATGGTAAAAGGTCTTTTTATAGGTTTTTTGGATGAATTAGTTCATTTTTTACCATGAAAAGATGTTTTCAAATGTATTTTTGCCTATTTTAAACAGGTATGAGTAATGTGTCGCTTTTGTGCAGGACGAAGGGATTTCAAGGGAAATTGTAATTTTTCACAAACAAAATTTCAGAGTCATCTTTTAAGCCCTTTTCTGACTCCTAAAACATGAAAAGATCGCCGAGTGTTTCTTTTTCACTCGTTAAAACGGAATTAAAAGACGGTCCCCTTTTAGCTCTTTTCTGACCGCAAAATCAGGAAAAGATTGCCGGGTTTTTGTCGTTTCAAACTCGATAAGGAAATAAAACGACGTGTCTTTGATCGCTTTTTACTTTTCAGGTCAACGATACTATTATGAAAGTACTCCTTGGTCGCAAGATCAAGCGGTTCCCCCAGGTATTATTTTATACTTTTTCGGGCTTGAGGGACACAAATATACGAAAAAGTTCAACGTGGAGTTTCCTTAAGTTTTTCAGACTCTCTAAAATTGAAAAACGCCGAGTTTCTCCTATACTGGGCTCGTTAAACTTTTACAGTAAAGGACCTGTTCAATTACAAACAGGAACGAACCACTCCTTCCTAGGGTTCGCATTTAAACTAGGTTGGACTCGTCCGAAGGATGAGCTTATAATCAAGCATATGTTATCCTCCTCAAGCTTGTTAAAAATAAAGAGGTACTTGCCAGAAATGGTGGGGGAAAAAAGAGAAGAATGAACCTATTTGTCACCTTTTGCCTCAGAAGAAACTTTATTACCGCTCTTGAACACGACACTTTTCATTCACCTGGGTTGGGAAATCTTTTACCTCACAGTTGACTAAATCACTTTGAAAATCTTTAACCGGGTTCAGGGATCAACTTTGAGTTATTCGTCACCAAACCATCTGTTGTGTCGTTATGTGTTCAAGAGGTCTGCAAGCAAAACTTTCATCTGCAAAATACTTGTCATCCATTGACCATCCCTGAGTCAGTCCTTACAGCAACATTTCTTCAACTTGAACAATGATTTCGTGTTGCGGGCTTGCCTGCAACGGGTCGCTTTCTATCGACATCGACACATTATCTAGAAAGATGACTTAGGAATCGACAGTACCTTGAAGTCTGCATGCATCAATGGCAGGTTTCTCGCCTTTGACGTCAGTTTACATCATTGACTTTCGATCAGAGGATTCCGTGAAGTGTTCGACATCAAAACATCTATTCACATTTCACGGGTTGTGCTTGGTACTTTGAGAACCATTGACATTACTGGTGGTTTCTCTCACACTTGTTAACAGTTTACATCATTGACTGGTAATCAAGTGGTTTCTACCATGTTCGACATCGAATCATTTAATCACATGGCTAGAATCGTACCAATTCGGGAAGTAGAAGTGAAGACCCTGGATCTAGTTTCTACCATCCAGGCTGCGAGGAGTTTTGTATTCATTGTCTATGTAGACTAATCATAAACAGATGGCTGCGTCCATACTGTGTCTACAAAAGTCTATAAAAATAATGTACTGCAAGATCATTCCTGTATCAGAATAGTTAGTCCATTAGTTAAAGTTTTGAATCTGAGTATGGGAATGCCTACCTCAGTGATGATATAATCTTATCCATGTATTTTGTGTTGAAAATTGCAGGTTCCAACCAGGCCATCCACAAGGCAATCCTTGAAATGATAAAGCGCTTCACCCTTCCTAGAATTACAAAACCCTATTCTATTCCAGGCTTCGCACTTTAGGGGGCAATCTGTTACACTAAAAAATGTCACCTTGACTACTTACAGTTAGTATGGCTCAAATCAACAAGTCATGCTACCCTCTTAGGCAAGTCTCATGCCTCTGTTATCCATCTCAAACTCAAAGAAGAGAGAAAGTCTTGTAAAAATCATGTTTATCTCTGGGGTCGCAGGTTCTCTCTAGCCTTACCTGCGGGGACGCTGACCATGTTCACAAAATCTGCGTCCATAGACGCTCTGTATGTTAAGGGACAGGTGCGTCCCTCTGTAAAAGGCAAAATGCGCGAGTTTTATCTTGAAAAAGTTACTTGTGGTTACTTCTAGAACATTCTAGAGGTCGGTTTGATGAAATGGATGCGCCTCCAGTTGGTTCATGTATCTCTATTAAGGGGGAACTTATCCCATCAATAAGGGAGCTATCCCACCCATAGAGGGGGATGATCCCATTGATAGTGGACCTGAATAACCTCTTTACAGCACTATAAATGAAGGCATTGAGCCAGAAGGAGAGGAGGTTGGAGCTATACATTTTCTTTGGGTAAATGCTGCAGGATTTAGGTCTTCCATTAGAGCCTTTGTGAGGAGAGATTGTCTTCACTTGATTCTACTTGGGAGAGGGTGAGCTTTGTCAAAGTAGAGGAAAACCCTTGATGGACCCTGGGAGGAACTTGCACAACACCAAGGCCAGGTTGTAAGAGTTTCTTTGTTTCGTTATTAATACAAACTGGTTTATTTTTCTCAATAGCTTGTGTTAATGAGTTATTTCATGTGTTCCTTGGTCTGCATGTTGAATATATTTTTTATTATATGAAATGCAAGTGCTTGGTAATTGTTTGATTGTTTGTGGTTGCAGGAATTGACTTGAAGGAGGAGCTCATCCGGATCGTCAAGAACGGACTTCAACAACAGCGTTTTGGAATAAGGTAAGCCTAAACACTTGTAGTTTTCATGTTGTAAAAGGTGTATTTAGAGAAAGATCACTCCATTTTGTCTTGTTTGTCATTAGAATGTCTTAGACTTCTAGGAAGGTCAGTCGTGTCCGCACCCTTGACAGATTCCGTGTGACAGACATTGCAGTTGCAAGACATGGATTTGGACTTACCCAGGCTGCGTGAGATGAGGGCCACACGATGGGCTCACGTCATTCCATGAGGAGGTGGCGGACGACCTGTGGCATGGGGGACATTTTTCCAAGTGGCTGGAGCGACAGACGATCTTCGTGGAGGATTGGCTATATGCCAACATGGACTTCCACGGAGATCTTGACATGCAGCTACATGCTGGAGAGCAATGGGATGATAGTGGTAAGACACTTGATCACATTTTTTAATTTATTTTTTATGATGTTTTTGATTTTTTATGTACATGTTCTAATGACGAATGTTATGGTATGCAAATGTAGGACCAGTGAGACCCCTTGGACTGGCTCTAGAGGCGCAGAGGGACACGTAGGGCATTGCAGCACTAGACCTAGCTCCTCTGGAAGATGATAAGATGGAGACAGTGATCCAGAACCTTGAGGGCCTGCTAGCAGGGATTCCAGATTACATGGGGATCGAGGAGGTCCCCGGAGTGTCCCAGATCTACACAGTAGGAGTGGAACCCAGGATGCACTGCCTGTTGAGGCAGGTGGCACGAGCAGCGGTGTACTATAGGGAGTATAACCCACCGCAGTAGATACCTAGGTTTTTATTTCCTGCTGGTGATTTTTGAGAGACATGTGTCTTAGATGTACATAGAACATAGACTCTATTTGGACATGTACACTTATTTTTGAGTGCCTCAGTGCGCCACATGATATATATATATACATATTCCTATGGTCTATTATTGTGCTTTACATGATTTCCTGTATGATGTTTTGATTACATGTTACGCAAATGTCTGTCTAATACATGATTAGCCAATGCATCAGTTAACGTGTTTAATCGTTGTGGAATATGCTGATATGTAATGAAAACAAAATTCCTCTCTAACAATTTAACATGTAAATACAACCTTAAAATGCGATGGTCTCTGATGGAATATCGCCCATTGAGCTAGTGGATGACAAGTTGAGAGTCCAGGTTCACAACCAATGCATGAATACCGAGATTAATTGCCTCAGCCAGTAACTCAATCACAACACTATATTCAATGACATTGTTTGTGGTACAACCTAAATACACACCTTGAAGATCTATCAGCTCACCATGAGGATCGTAGATCACCCACGCTGCAGAGGACAAGTTGCGGGTACTGCGGTAGGCACCATCGGCGAAACCAACGTAAGGTGCATCAGACATTTTCATAAGAAGCAAAAGACACAATAAGTGGCAATCACGCCTTCACACCAAGCCAAAAACATGAAAACACACACACACACAACACACCTTCTAAAACACACGTATGTACAAACCAAAGTGCATGGGTTTCACGCATAGTACTTTTTCAAGTACAACCTATTTCGGGGCTTATCGAGAGGATTCCCTTCATAATCAATTAGCTCGTAGGCCCCTTTCTGCAAAACTCTCTTTACAATATAAGGCCCAAGCCACATGGGCTCGAGTTTGCCTGCCCCCACTTATCATTCGCTTAATCGTAAAGCAGGACTAAATCTCCCTCAATAAAAGAACAAGGATGGACAGTATGATCGAAGTCAGTTTTCACTCTCTTCTTCAGTGATTCGATAGCTAGAGAGGCTAGCTGAAGGGTCTCATCCAGCCGCTCTAGGTAAAGAAGGCGTTCTTCTACCGGAGTAGTGTTGGGAAGTAATTCGACGGCCAACTTCAAAGAAGGGATCTCACACTCGATTGGAAGGGTAGCCTCTAGTCCATAAACTAATTGAAATGGAGTGAAACTGGTGGCATCCTTCACAGAGGTTCGGTAGGCCCTCAAGGTGGAGAACAACATCAAGTGCCAGTTAGACTTATGCATGCCAACGGTACATTGAAGCATCGTAACTAGAACCTTGTTGACGGCTTCTACTTGGCCATTGGACTGAGGATAGTATGGAGTCGAACTATCGTGTCGTAAGCCTAGCTGGGTTGTTAGCTCGGTCATCATGTGATTACGGAAATGCTTCCCGTGATCAGTGACGATGGCCTAAGGGACTGCGAACCGTGAAATAACATGGTTAAACAAAAATTGTGCTGCTGTGTGACCGTCTTCAGATAATGTGGGCATCGCCTCAGCCCATTTTGTGAAGTAATTGACGGCAACGATAATATACCCATGCCCCCCGGCCGAGCGAGGGTTACAGGTCGTATAATCAATGCCCCATTTTGCAAAAGGGCCAACGGTAACAACAGGGTGCAATGGAGTGGGAGGTGCACGCATCTTCCATTGGTATATCTGGCACTCATGATAGGAGCGGACGACAAGAATGTAATCCTTAAAGATGGAGGGCCAGAAATAACCGGCACAGAGGATATTTTGAGTAGTAGCGTATCTGGACATGTGACCACCACAGGCGCCAGAAACAGTGGAGTCGCCAATTTGTGATGCAGGAAAGTGTTCCCTCTATGGACAGAGGCAACCCCTCTAGCCCTAGAGTGGGTCTAATCACAAACAAGGACAAATCAACAATAGCTTTCCTTAAATAGTTCGAGTTGGAGGCCTACCTCAACCGGTGGTCGATGGAGTTCCGTTGCACTACTCCAGCTTCCGTTTCCTTCTCCCAATGAGTGATCAACCTGAGACAATGCAAACGAAATACAACAAAGCATGTAACCGGGACAACGATGATCTATTTACTCACAAAGTCAAGAAGTCATGAGCTATCAATTACATTACATACAAGACATAGGAAAAAATCATTGATTGCATTAATTATGAAATAAGAGTAAGCTTACAACCAAAGTCTTGACGTCGCAAGCCTTCTTAGGAGGGTCCAGCCAGCATGTTCCTCAAGCATTCACTCTTGAAGATGGATCTCCCAATACACAAGTCTCTCTCACTCACAAGTTTTACACAAGATCAAAGGCACTTCACAACCTTCCTCAAGCTCTCAAAAATCCTACACTTGTCACACTCACACCAACTATCGAACAAGCTCACAAGTACTAACAACAACACTCCAAAGACTAAGAATTCCAAAACTACAAACTATCCAAAACTAGCAGCCCATAGCAATGGTGATAGTTTAAATAGGAGAATGAGTCTCCATGAAAGGTGGGAGGATGATCTTATCTCCAAGGAAGGTAGCACAAATGATGGAATAGCCACGCCAGAGAAAGGAGGGCGACATAAACTAGGACAACAGCCAGGTCTAGAGTCATCTAGAATGCCGACTGTTGGAACAAATTCACCCAATCTGGATCATCGCGAGCACATAACTGGTATGCCACGCTGACATCGCTTCTTAATAACGTAGCTAGTCATGTCATCATGGAAAACTACAAGCAATAGTTACGCTGGCACATGAAATTCGACCATCGCGGGAATCACGTGTACTTCCGCGATGGCAACGCTTCTGGACTATTTTGGAGCGCTCATTAGCGCGTTTATTTAGCCAACAGACGCGATGAGGTAGAAACTTTGGAAAAGTGGGTCATTTGGCAACATCAGAGAGCATGAGCACGAATGATTTTGGACTCATGACACAGTGGGAAGACTGGGATGAAGGCAGTGACAAATTACTATGTAACACAATCACTAAGCCTGCAGCCATTGCCAACTGAAATTGCGCATTGTGCAATTCCAGGAGTCAACCTGGATTGTGCATTGCACGAATCTAGTAGCCTGTTGATGAGCCTCATCATTGGGTATCTATATGGACCTTAATACACCTCCAAGATTACTAAAATCAACTCTTCTCATAATTCCTTACATGTTTTAATTATATTTTGCTTAATGAGATGAGTAAAAGTAAGATATTATGTCTAGTGGTCTAATGTGAATTGATTACAAGTTTTTGGGAGAAAATCATGGAAATTTTGGCTAATTAAGGTGTAGGAACTCAAATGAGACAAGAAGTAGAGATGATAGGAGATGGATCTTCCTCATTAAATCCTCACTCATGCGAATATCCCTCAATCAAATCACACTAGCTCGGAGTTGCAATCAACCAAGTCATGGAGATCATGGGTAGTTGAGCCAGTGAGAGTGAAGAACTAGTTCATCTTCAGTTTGGGAGCCAAGACTCCCTAGATTTAAAGAAGTTTTTGGAGACTTTAGCTATATAAATAAGGAGGTCTAGAGCCTCATTAGGATTCAAATTTTTTATGTAAGAGCACTAAGCATTTTCGAGTTAAAGTATTGTGAAAAAACACTATTATGTAATTTTTTGATATGATAATGAGAATGAGCATTTCCTTGATCCAACACCGAGTTAACTTAGAGGGTTGAAGCTCTTGGGTTAGGGCCCAACCCTAGCAGTACAGGTTCCTCTTATTGTACTTGTATGCTTTAGTTATTTCATACGTTAATTGTTGAATTAATTTTAGCATTGTTTCATTGCAAGTAGTGGTGAATTTGATTAGTTTTCTTCCATTTGTGCATAGCTTTAGCAGTAGCCTTAGAGAGATAAAGGAATACCAAAAAGGCTAATATCAAGTGCATTTGGCCTCACTCCTCCCTTCAGGGACCATGGTTTGAAGAAAAACTCCTATTCAGCCCTAAAAAGACAAAATTTTGATTTCTTATGAAATTTAGGGTTTTTTGCTACTTAGGAGAGCATCTTTTCATTTTTCAAGAATAGGTTTCAGTTGTTATCTCTGTTATTTCTAGCCTTGTATTAGATCTCATGGTGTTTCACAAAATTCTGCAAATGTTTCCATGCATGAACAAGGCAATTAAATAATGAAATTCTGTTTTCTTATTTTGATTGGAAATCTTTCTTGTTTGACATGATTCATGGGTAAATGTCAGTGATGTGTGTATGGCAAGAGTTTCAATAGTGTAGGAAGATCTCATGTCAGCAGCACTAGCCTAACCTCATCCATCCATGATCACCAAGAACCACTAAGTCCATCAACCAATTTATCATTCTACAAGAACAGCTTTCCATGTTTGTTGAGCAAATCCAACCATCTTACAAACTTTGGTTTGAGTTATAAGGAAGTCCTAGTCAATCCCTTTCCTGATATATTCCATCATTCACCTTCCCTAAGCCCTATACCACCTTCCAAATCACTCTTGTTGCTTTCAACCAGATCCTGTAGGAATACATGGGATCCTATAGGAGCATTAGGATTCATTTACCATATCTCAGATAGTGAGTGGGTTTCTCTTTGGTGTTGGTTCCAAAGAAAAATGGGAAGTGAAGGATTTGTATTGATTATAGAGAACTAAACAAAGAAAAAAAGAAGGACCATTTCCCTCTACCTTTCATTGACCAAGTGTTAGATGGCCTAGTAGGGAAAAAGTTCTTCTCTTTCTTAGATGGGTTTAGCTGATACAATAAAATCTAGATTAGCCCAGAAGACCAGGATAGAACCACCTTCACCTATCCTTGGGGTACTTTCGCTTATAGGGTCCTTCCTTTTGGCCTATGCAATGCCCCTGCCACTTTCCAGAGGGCAGTCTTGAGTATCTTTGTCGAGCTAGTCCATGATGCAGTGGAAATTTATATGGATGACTTTACACCCTATGGGTGTGATTTCCAAGAGGCTCTCTCCAACTTGGGTAAGGTGTTGAAGAAATGCATTGAAATTAACCTATCCCTTAGTCCCGAAAAATGTGAGTTCTTGATGATTGTAGGGACTATTCTAGGTCACTCAATATACAAGAAAGGATTTCAAGTAGACCCAAATAAGATAGCCATCATCCAAAGGGTCTCAGCTCCGTAAAAACAAAGAGATGTTAGAATATTTCTAGGTTTAGTCAGATACTATAGGAGATTTATCAAAGACTTCAACAAGTTAGCTTCTCCTTTATTTGGGTTATTGGCCAAGGACTCTGAATTTGTATGGTCAAAAAGCTGTCAAGAAGCCTTGGGCACCATAAAGGACAAGTTGACTACTGCACCTATTCTTCGAGGCCCAAATTGGACTCTTCCTTTCCATATACATGTCGATGCCTCTCACAAATCCATAGGAGCGGCTTTAGACCAACTAGATGACAAGACACCTTATGCCATATACTTCATCAGTAAGAATTTGTCAATAGCTGAGCTGAACTACATGGTGACTGAAAAAGAGCTCCTAGCTATTGTGAATTCATTGAATAAATTTAGAAATTACATTACTGGTTACCAAACATTTGTACATATTAACCATGCTGCAATTAGATACTTGATGAATAAACATGATGTAAATGCCTGGATTATTAGATGGTTACTTTTATTGCAACAATTTGATTTAACTATTATTGATAAGCATGGCAAGGAGAATGTTGTTGCATATTATTTTATCCAAATTTACTTTGCCTACAGGGGAGGAAGGAATGCTTGATGGTCAGTTACCCGATGAAAACTTATTCACCATGTCATTTCTCTCTCCATGGTTTGTTGACATAGAGAATTACTTGGTGTCTGCATTGTTTCCACCAAATTTTTCCTCCAAGGAAAAGATAAAGATTGTAAGGAAGAGCACCCCATTCACTTGGACTGGGGGAAACCTCTTCAAACTAGGTCAGAGCAAATTCTGAGAAGATGTGTCAGGGAGGAGGAAGTCTTTGACATCCTTCTGACCTGTCATGATGGGCCTTGTGGCAGTCACTTTGTATCCAAAATAACAAAATTCAAGGTACTACAAGCTGGTTATTACGGGCCCACTCTTCACCAAGATGTGAGGAGGTATACTATTCAGTGTGATCGGTGCCAAAGGATGGGGAAACCTACCCTAAGGGATGAAATGCCTTTGCAACCTCAAGTGACTTTCGAGCCATTTGAAAAGTGGGGCATGGATTTAATTGGACACATTGGCCGTCCATCCAGGAAAAAGCCATACATCATTATGTGCACTGACTATTTAACCAAGTGGGATGAATCCAAGACCATCAAAGCAACAACAGAAGAAAAAGTGGTTGAATTCTTAACGTAAAATGTATTTTATAAGTTTGGGTACCCTAGAGAATTGGTCACTGATTAAGGCAGTCAATTTACATCTCACATGATTGAAAATTTGTTAATACAACACAAGATCAAGCACAAAACATCCACTCCTTACCACCCACAAGCTAATGGGCAAGTCGAGGTAACCAACAGAGCACTGGAAGGCATTCTAACCAAGGTGATTAGCAGTAGTAGAAAGGATTGGGAATATAGATTATTTGAGGCCACTTGGTCCTACAATACCACCTAGAAGACCACCATTGGATTCACTCCTTATGAGATGGTCTATGGGAAGAAATCCCTACTGTCCATTGAATTTGAATACAACACCTTAAGAATGACAACACAACTGGATCTAAATCTCACTAGGGCACAACAAGAAAGACTGCTCCAGTTGAATGGGTTAGATGAATTTAGGATGCAGGCCCTCCTACACATAGAGGTGACTCAAGTTCAAAGGAAAATTTGGTATGACAAGAATATAAAGGACAAGCAGTTTCAAGAAAGTGATTGGGCTTTGTTGGATGACTCTAGGTACAAGGATTTTAAAGGCAAGTAAAGGACTATATGGTTAGGGCCTTATGTCATAGAATTTTTTTGATAATGGCTCAGTACAGTTAAGAACCATTGATGCACAAGCTATCCCTTTAATTATCAGTAGGTACAGATTAAAGATATACAATAATCCCTTGCCAAAGCAAGAATTTATCAATGGAATCAGCAAGATAGTGATGGTGGTGGAGCAAGTCTCAACTTCCACCCCATCAAGTCCCTGACAAAAAAAAAGAGAAAAAAAATGAAGAAAAAATAAAGAGACTCAGGTGAAAACCTCCATGAGGCACCTGAGTCCCACTGTTGGGTTGAAAACATCTTGAGGTGGCCCATTGGTGTTGAAAAAAAGAAAAAAATATAAATGTCTATGGGTCAAAACCTATTTTGCGGCACCCAGGGCAGGCAACTAGGATGAAAACCTCCTTGGAGGTAGACTAGTTGTTTTCTAAAAATAAAAAAAGAGAGAAAAGGTAAAAAAATTTGGAAATTGAGTTTGTAGGTCAGAAAAAGGAGAATAAGCTCATATTGAGAGGAATATAAGGACCTACAAAATCCATATTTCAATCCCTCCATCTCATATTCTTCATTATTTCATGCATTCTTCCATTTATGAACTCCTCCATCTCAGTTTACACAGGCTCTATGTTTTCTACAAGATTCCCTGTAATCCTACAAGATTCCCTATAAACCTATAGGAGTTTCCTGTAGGAATTACAGTGGCCTTGAAATCCAAAGAAAAGTGATCTTAGAGCAAGGGGATGACAAGCCTTTTTCTAGAAAAAAAAAATTCACTCCACCACATCATTGCCATGCCTTCCATCACCATGTGAGCCCTGCATCCATCCAATAAGTCAATTCAACAATATATATATATATATATATATATATATATATATATATATATATATATATATATATATATATATATATATATATATATATATATATATATATATATATATATATATATATATATATATATATAGATATATATATATAATAAAAAAAAAACAAATAGAAGAGGGAGAGAAGGAGGATAGAGGGACAATACCTGAAGACCACAACTCTCACCTACCATTCACTACAACCCTTCTCTACTCATGTCAACAACCTTCATGATTTAGAATTGAGAAAAAGTATGAACATTTAGGGGAGAGGAAGCTACAGAACATCCTGTAGGTTTCTTGTAGGAAATCTTGTAGTAACCTATCCCATAAAGGAAACTTCCTAGGGTTGCATCCATCTTCAGCACAAAGATTCCAAGGTTGAGGAAGCTCCTCTAGAGCTCAGTAGCAACAACAAGATCACCAACATCACTCTCTAGCACCTGCACATCAAAAGAAACAAGCATCAAAAGAGGCCAATACAAAGAAGGATATGCAGCAAATACACAACACAGAGACATCATTCTCCAACATGCATCATAATCAAAGCATATTACCCACATGTATGTCATCTTACTCATGCTATCTCATTAGTATGATATGATCAAAACTGTAGGATTATGTAAGAGTTGGTTTTATAAGCAAAGGTGGCCAGTCAACTTGGCCACATTCGGACAATAGACAAGGAGAAAATAGTTAGACCACTCCACACATGGTAACAATCAAATTAGAAGAAAAAGGAGATAAGGCCAAAAATGGTTAAGCTATGGAGGAATGAGGTGGGAGATGATTACGAGGTAATGTGTAATGATGGACTAATAGTGGGACCAATAGTCCAAAAGGAGGTGCTCGTACTTAGATAGCCAGCACACCATCCCACACGATCATCCATATAAGGAATAAAACATTGATTCCCATGCAAAGAGAGCATTATCAATCTCGAGAATTCATCAAAAAGAGGTTTCTATCGGCCTTCTTGAAGTAGCACCTACAGGGGACAGTTAACATTTTGTAGCGCAGGAGACCTACGGGATTCTATAGGAAAACCTACAGGATATAGAGCAATGAATCTACAAGATTACCAGTGGGAACTAAAGGGAGGATAAACCAAATGTTGTCCTCAACAGAACGTAACAAGTAAGTTAGGAGCTATACGTTCCATGTTTTCCAGTTAAAAAGGAGAAAAATCCTCATTTTATTAACAAAATTGTAGTCTAGGAGAATTGTATTGCAAAGTTAACACTCCAACCTCTCTCACCCACAAGAATTCTTGAATTATATCCATCCAAACCTCCAAAATTACTAGGGAAAGATGATAGGAGGTTTTAACAAGAGAGAACCCACAAACACAATAAGAATCCACTAGCATTCTCCTGTAGTAGAAATTTTCACAAGGCACTAATGGATGGGGTTCTTTGAGAGGATGAGAGGATACGATGATGAGGTGGCCAGAGACTTTTCTCTCTCACTCATACCCCTCACTAGGACCCATGCAACTGTTGTGATGAAAGGCCTATCTATGGAAATCACCCCTGAAGTTATAAGTAGAATCACTACACTCCCTTTAGGGTTACCTTGGAGAAAAGAAGATAAGGGTAACAACACCCTTGCAAAGAAGAAATTATTTTTGGAAGGGGAGGAGCCAATGGAAGACAAAAATGGGGTCAAAAGAGGAAGCATTCCATACCCTTGGAATGAAGTTAGTTACCACCTCATTAAATACATATCATGTGAAGGGAGATACAGTGTGGTGTATGGATACCACTTCAGACTCCTCCAAGAACTGAGATTTGGAGCAGACACACCTCCTCAAAATAGATTAAGTATACCCTAATTTCTTCTTCAATCAATGATAGACATGAGCATCAAAGTGTAGGAGGGAAAACATCAACAACTAGCCCATCATGGGTTGATCAAACTCATCCTAGAAGATGCTCTACAAAACCTAAGACTCCCTATTACATGGAAAACCTTCAGAGACATGCAGGAAGGAGGGGAAATTCAAGCTCTTGAATATGACAAAAGCCCCACTGCTAGTGAGAGGGAAGAAGAAACAGAAGAAGAAAATGAAGAGGAAATAGAAGAGGGAAAAGAGGAAGAAAAGGAGGAGGAGAATGAAGAAGAGACAAAAGAAGAAACAAAAGAAGAGACAAATGAGCAGAGTGAGGAAATAGAGGAAGAAGAGAAAGAGAAAGATAAGAATGAGAAGGAGAATGGAAAAGAGGAAACATAACAGAAGGAAGAACAAAGGCCTATAATTCAAGGCAAAGAAGGGGAAGAATCACCAAGGGTATCTCCAGAACCCACTAAGAAAGAGGCAACAACTTCTCTTACTACCCTAAGTACACCTATCAAGTCAAAAGAGAAGAGGAAAAGGCAAACCCCACTGTACTTCAGAACAAGAAAGAGCACAAGGATTAGGTAGGGAAGACCTCAAAACCACAACAAAACTCCTATTATCATTGAAGACTCACCGAAGCAGTAAGAAAAGGTAGCTCCTCTAGAGAAAAATCAAGGAGAAGGACCATTAGGACAATCCTCTTCCAAATCTCCCATCACTTATGTTAGGAGCTCTATCATAAGGCCAACCTCATCAAACAGAAAAGTTCTCCTACAGGAGACACAGATAGAACTACAAGAAGCAGAGGCCATCCTACAGAAAGCCATGTCAAACTTATAGGATGTACATAAAAGGGAACAAGAAGGTATCACTCAGCAAGAAACAAAGGAAGAACACCCAGAACTGAGAGAACCTAGTCCACAACCCAACCTCAGCTCATACTATAGGTTCATTGAAGGAGGTAGGGTAATCCCACAAATTTTTTCCATCCCCTTATTTTTTGAACTTGAAAAAGAGAGGGCAAGGACACACAGGTGGATGCAAATTTCCAAATCAAAAGGAGTGGAGGTTGTAGGCCACATAGAGGATAAATTGAAGGAGATGGGAAGAGAATTTAGCAGCATAAGGAACCAAGAGGCAATGACGAAATCTCAGTTAGAAGTAGAGAATGCATGGCTAAGAGGAAAACTACAAGAAATGGAAAGACAATTGGAAAATATGGCCAGTTTATCCTTGGAGGCAATCCAATGCAGGATGCCAACAAAGTATTATGCATTGTATCTCAAGGAACAATGACTACAATTCCAAATCAAGGCTTTAGGATAGAGAGGCACTATTCCCTTCCGGGACTATAGACAATTCATTTATCTTTGTGATCAAAGCACCTTGGAAGATAGAGAAAAAAGGTCTAAGTTTTACCTACACAACTTGGCCTTGATAGATTTGAATGTGTGAGACCCAGATTCAAAACTAGGAGACTTGCAATTGATAGCCTTAGAATCCTGGATGAATCATGAGGGGGAAAGAGCTACATAAATGAAAAAGGTAATGGCAAGAGAAGAGACAGAACCCCTCATGATCAGAGCTAAACAATCTAATCCAATGGTTGTCATCATCACCCACAACCTCATTTCAAATGATCCTAAGCTTACACCTAGGTACCTTGCTGCACAAGAACAAGACGTCACACACTTTGAACACATGTTCAGATTTCTAGGAGATGACAACGTGCAATATTTCCAAAGGAGGTGGAACACCTTACCTTACAGCCTAAAAATCATAGAATACCATTCTCCTCAGAGAATGAGAGAGGCACTAAATAGAACACCCATGTATAAGTAAGCTCTATAAAGACTCAAAGTCAATCGGATTTGCATGAGACTCAGTCCACCATTGCTTTTTGGAATGTTGGAAGGGAGGAGAGGAGAAGAAGAAATAAAGTAGTGGGAAGAGATAGAAGGGAAGGAAGGATTTTATTCACAGGAAGAGGAAACTAAAACAAAATCATGGGATGTCAGGGAGGCCACTAGAGCAATGAAGGACATGGACATAGATTAAGTTGCTTAGAGGATGAGAAACACTTTCAGTAGAGGGGTGATGATGAGCCTCATCATTGGGTAACTATATTGACCTTAATACACCTCCAAGATTACTAAAATAAATTATTCTCATAATTCCTTACATATTTTAATTCTATTTTGCTTAATGAGATGAGTAAAAGTAAGATGTTATGTCTAGTGGTCTAATGTGCATTGATTACAGGTCTTTGGGAGAAAATCATGGCAATTTTGGCTAATTAAGGTGCAGAATGTGAATCAGACAAGAAGGAGAGATTATAGGAGATGGATCTTCCTCATTAAATCCTCACTCATTCGAATATCCCTTAATCAAATCACACTAGCTTGAAGTTTCAAGCAGCCGAGTTATGGAGATCATGGGAAACTGAGCTAGTGACAGCTAAGAACCAGTTCATCTTGAGTTTGGGTTCCAAGCCTCCCTAGATTTAAGGAAGTTGTTGGAGACTTCAGTTGTATAAATAAGGATGCCTAGAGCCTCATTATCATTCAGATTTTTTATGTAAGAGAACTAAGCATTTTCGAGTTAAAGGATTGTGGCAAAACACTGTTATGTAATTTTTTGATATGATAATGAGAATGAGCATTTCCTTGATCTAGCACTGAGTTGACTCAGAGGACTGAAGCTCTTGGATTAGGGCCCAAACCTAGCAGAAGAGGTTCCTCTTATTGTATTTGCATTCTTAGGTTATTTCATACATTAATTGTTGAATTGATTTTAGCATTGTTCATTTGCAAGTAGTGGTGAATTCGATTAGTTTTATTCCATTTGTGCATAGCTTCAGAAGTGGCTTTAGAGAGATAAAGGAATACAAAAAAGGCTGATAGTAGGTGAATTTGGCCTCACTCCTCCCTTCAAGGATCATGGTTTGAGGAAAAGCTCCTATTCAGCCCCAAAAAGATAGAATTATGATTTCTTATGAAATTTATGGTTTTCTGCTACTGAGGCCAACATCTTTTCAGTTTTCAAGAATAGGTTTTAGTTCTTATCTCTGCTATTTCCAGCCTTGTATTAGATCTCAAGGTGTTTCGCAAAATTCCTAAAATATTTCCATGCATGAACTAGGGAATTAAATAATGAAATTTTGTTTTCTTATGTTGATTGGAAATCTTTCTTATTTGACATGATTCATGGGTAAATGCCAGTGATGTGTGTATTGCAGGAGTTTCAATAGTGCAGGAAGATCTCATGTCAGCATCCCTAGCCTAACCTCATCCATCCATGATCACAAAGAGCCACTAATTCCGTCAACCAGTTTATCATTCCACAAGAACAACTGTCCATGTTTGTTGAGAAAATCAAACCATCTTACAAACTTTGGTTTGAGTTCTAAGGAAGTCCTAGCCACTCCCTTGCCTGATATCTTCAATCATTCACCTTCCCTAAGCCCTATACCACCTTCCAAACCACTCCTATTTCTTTCGGCCGGATCCTGTAGGAACATAAGGGATCCTATAGGAGCATTAGGACATTTTGAAGGTGCATGAGGACAACCTGTAGTGGCATGTTTTGAGGTTGATTTGTGGAAAAAGCATCCAGAAAGATAAGGGAAGACCCCTACTTTCCTCCCAAGCCATCTACCCCTACTTTCCTCTCTAACCCACCTGCCATACCACCAAGAAGAATTAGCATTCATATTTTCACCAGAAAGGACAAAAAGGGAAAAAGGTTATTGTGTTCATTCATATGCACAACAGTAAAGTGTTTGATTATCTCAGATTGCATGCCTAGGATAATTAGGATTACACACATGTTAGCTTAGGATTCTTCTGAAGCAAGATATCTTAGTAAGTAGCTAGACGAATGGTGTGTTTAAAGCATTTATTTCAGTCTTTGATTACTGCAATAGACAATATTTCAATTCTCTCAATTAGGGTAAAATCCCCCTCTCTTCATTGGTAATCAAACTTTTCTAAATTAATAGAAGGTTGGTTTGAGACACCCTAGTGGTCTATCACCAGCTCGGCAGTGACAAAGAGTGGACCCATTGCTTCTACTTGTGTATACAACACTGACACCTCCAAGTTTGTACAAACCCTAGGTTGATAAAGTAAAGTTGGGAGCCCTAAGAGTTGCAACATTCTTGCTGCAATATTGGTGCTCATCACCTATCATTCCCCCCAGACGTCCCAAACTGCCTTTTGCGAAGTTTTTTTAGCTAGTCACTCAGGCTCCTAGAAGAAATTGCACAATCCCTGCCATTCTTTCCCCAGGTATGTGTTATGTCATTCCTCCAATTTTCTTTGGTTTTCGCTGACATATTTCTTGCCATGCATGTCGCTTTGTCTCCAGAGCAGGATCAAAGGACACTGATGGAAGTGTAACTGGAGCAGTGGTTGAGCAAGTGTTTGTAAGTCTATCAATATATGAAGATACAAAGATGATTCTAGACAAGGACATCAAACTGAAATGGTAAGAGGTCAATGATGCATTTACACGCACATTTGGGGAAGACCTCGAAGACCGCCAGGTATACATGAAAATTCAAAAGTCTGAATTGTACCAAATTGCATGTAGATACCCCATGTTCCCATGCATGCACATGATACACTGGATTGCCTCACACATTGATCCCGAGATGATGACCTTGAGCAGTGTCAGTGGGACGAAGATTGCAACCTTCAAGGCAGAGGATTATGATGATATGTATCAAATGTCGGAGCCTGTAAGTATCATGGAGAGTCCCTTTAGCTTACCTAGAAACAATGCCAACTCCAGAGACATTCTGAAGAATTGGGTAAAGGAGTTGGCTAGATTTAGGATGACACCCAACTAGATTTATAAGACACATATACTGCAGAAGGCGTATCACTACTTGGTAATCTTTGCGTGTCGACTCTATGGCCAAGAAAGCACGGAAACTGTCCCACAAAGTTGGGTGATCACATTGGACCAACTGGCCAGAGAGGGAAAACCATGCAATTGGTCCATCATGTTGGCTCATCAACTTAAGGAATAGGTAAAGAGGTCTCGACAACCGCCTAAAGGTATGCAAGAAGAAATATACATGTCTGCCTACATATTGGATGCAGTTTGTGTTCAATAGGATTTCCTGGTCTTGAAGTGGGAATGGTCACTGACTAATATTGCTGTGAATACTTATTGTAAGATGTTGCCTGAATGCAACTTTAGAGGAGTTATCCCATGGTTTTCCGATCATTTTGTCACCCCGTTCTACAATATGATATTCGAACAGGATCCACCCTGCATGTCGATGGTAGCAATGGAGGCACTGATAGACATAGCTAATTGGTATGCCTCACGATCTGACACCTTCCTATGAATGTACAGTGTGGAGAAGCCTCCGCATGTTCTACCGAAGTTTTCCTTGGATGTACTCATCATGCAGGAAATAGCATATCACATCTCGGTAGGATTGATAGCTAGGTTGCACTGGAAGAAGAAGGCACCTTGGCGCACTCTTCCATTGCACATTGGGTTATATGAGATTTGAAGTTTCAAGCACACAGATTTCAAAGTAGAGTAGATGAAGAAGTATCCATTCAACCTCTTAAGTTACAATCCATATGATCCACACTGTCTTGTTAAATATCACTACATGAAAGTACAGTTCAACTGGATCCATGAGGCATTTCATTGGGCAGAGGAGGACCCATGGAGATATTGCTATAGTTTGTCTAGGCCCATTGAACAGGTCAGCTTCGTTGTGGAATGGTTAGCAAAGCAATGTGAAGCAACATCCCGGAGAGCACCAGAAGCAGCAGCAACAGTAGATGCCAACATACCAGTGTGCGACAAGGGCAAGAGAAAGATGTTCGATCACATGGAGGAAGAGAAAATCTACAAGTTCTAAGCATATCCACTTGTAGAAAAATCAACTATGGCTATAGAGGTGAAGAGGCAACAACATGATAAGAGAATCGAGCAAAGGCAGAGGCAGAAACAGAGAATGGAGGAAACAGAGAAGGAGTTGCATGAGATGAAGGAGCAACTCTGAAAGGAATAGGAGCACAAACAGGAGAGGGAAGCATAGAAGTAACAGGTACAGTAGGGGGCACAACATGTGCAGATGGATGAAACAATGCTTGTATAGGTAGTGGACTTATCAGAACAATTAGCATCAGGTGAGTAGGGTGAACCATTTTAGGAGTAAGACTTCGCTCAGGAAATAGAGCGAGTGCTTGAACAAATGGGTACGGACATGGAGCAGTAGGAGTTAGAGAAGAACATGAACCTCATGCCTCACCACCAAGAGGCCAATGATCCAAGTGGATATTGGTGGCCACCTGCCAAGTCCACCTAGACCCCCACCATTGTTTCTCTCAGCATTTTCAGTTTCCTTAATTGTAGCACAAATTACTATTTTTAGCACTTTTTGGGGTCTTGAACTTCTGGAGCCGTTTTGAGGCCCCAAACGACGTTTTTTGGGAAATCTAGGGGCAACATGGGTCCATGGACCGATGCTGCCCTTCCCAAAGTGGTTGTGCTCGGATAGATCTTTTAGCGAGCTATTGTACATGTCAAATAAAGATCGCATGCCAAAGTTACGACCCTGGGAAGTTGATGTGCCAATTTACCCAAACGGGGCCCATAGTTTGGCGTTTCATCTTCTTGGGTTAGGTTTTGGAATGTTAAGGGTTTTCCATTGTTTCTCAACAATAAATAGGCCTTCGAGCCTCATTGTAACACAGTTCAGAGGCATGTAGCCACCACATCTCTTCTCAGAGATAAGCTACCATTGCCCTAGCTGGTTTATTTCCATTACTGTTTGTAAGCATATTTCAGTATTTTACATTAATGAAATGAAGTATTATTTCCGCTACATATCTGTAGTTATGGTTATCTCTATAATTTGTTGTGTCCCTATTTAAGTCTGGATCAGTGGTATCAGAGCGGTCTACTTTTTCTCTGTTTTTCTTTTCATGTCCCCAACGAGGTCGGGATATAAGGAGTTAGGGCTTAAACTGGTCGAACCTTTGCAAGACCAACCTCGCAAATCCCGACGGCCTCCCATGGCGGATGAGAAGAAAGATGAGGGTGCAGGAGATCCTATCTAAATCTTTCTCGAAGAAGCCCTCGAGTGAAAATGGAACGCGATGATGGACAACTTTGCCCAGATCCTTCAGCCGCTACCCAGAAGCGACGCATCGGCTTCCAGCAGCTACTCTGGAAATGCCACACCCTTTAACGTACAAGTTAATTTTGAAATCCCCATATTCGAGGGTCAGATAGATGCAGATGCCATAGATAAATGGTTAAATCTGCTAGAGGGTTATTTTTCTGTTCATGAATTTTTGAGTCGGGAAAATATTGTTTTCGCTCTTCTCAAAGCAGTCCCCCACGTCAAGGACTGGTGGGAAACCTACTGCGAGCAGAAGGATGAAAGTACCAGCTCACTATTTTCAGCCGCACCCACCTGGAATTCATTTTGGGATGCCATCAAGGAGTAGTACTACCCTGTCGGAAGCTATGAGGATGAATACATAAAGTGAACTACGCTGCGGCAGGGAAGGGATCAAGACGTGTCGAAGTTCACCAATCTTTTCCATACCCTTCGCACAAAGTTGGGTATCAAGGATTCGGAGCAGCATTTGATACTCAAATATCGTGACTGCCTACACAAGTACATCCAGGAAGAAATACAATTCCTGAACATCTCCTCGCTTGGCACAGCATAACGATATGCCGTCAAGGTCGAGCAGAAGTTTAAATAGAAGAAGCGAGACTTTGGATCTGCGAATCCAAAGCAAGGGAAAGTTGCCCCTAAACCACAGAACAAAGGACAAAGCCAAGGTGAGGTAGCCCAAGACAACCCACCGAAGCTGCAAGCAAAGAATAGCGCCGTGAAGCCGAAAAAAGGACACGGGAAAATGGTGTGAGTTCCATAAGAGCTCCACTCACAACACAAGTGAGTGTTGGGCCAAGCAATCACTGGTGGCTGAGCTAAAGGTTTCAGAACCAGATGCATGTTCCGACTCTGAGCCAGAACCCGACAAGGGGAATGAGAAAGGGAAGCAGATCATTGATGCAGATCCCAATGCCACTGTTGCTACCACCAAGATCCAGAAAAATGAACCCGAAGATCCAGAGGAGAAGGAGCATCTCTTCCACTATCAGATGTGGGTAAAGGGCTCCCCGCTACAGTTCATTATCGATAGCGGGAGCCAAAAGAACCTCATTTCGGTAGAAGTCGTGAAGTGGTTGGGCTTATCGACCACAACAAATCCACAATTGTACACCATCAGGTGGCTTCACCAAGGACGGATCTTCGCGTGAGCCAGCAGTGTCGCCTTCCATACAACATCAAGCCGTTCATGGATGAGGTATTTTGTGACATTGCTCCCCTTGATGTTTGTGATGTATTATTAGGACAGCCATACTTGTGGAAGCGACATGCTGTGTATGAATCAAGGCCCCGTGCTGTTATTATTACATTGGGAAATAAGTTGTACAGGATACCAAGGTAGCACCGCCTACCGCCATCTCTTTGATTACTGCAAAACAATGCAGTAAGCTCATTTCCAAAACCGAGAAATTTTTTTCCTGATGATACACCTTCAAGGAAAGAAGAAGACGGTGGCCAAGGCCTCTAGATAGGGCCCCTGCACACAAAAACTACAGATGGACAAGGTTGTGGAGGAGTACAAGGACATCTTCACCTCCCTCGCAGGAGTTCCTCTGCACTGTCAGGTCAAGCACTCCATCGATCTGACCCCAGGTGTGTCGCTACCCAATGGACCAATTTATTGGTGCTCCATTATGGAGAGCAATGAAATCAAGAGGCAGATTTAGGAGCTCCTGCAGAAAGGTCATATCCGTCCGAGTTCATCGCCTTGTGGGAGCCCGATCATGTTGGTACAGAAGAAGGATGGGACTTGGAGACTTTGTATTGACTATCGAGAACTAAACAAGATCATTGTCCATAATAGGTACCCGATCCCATAGATTGATGACCTCCTAGACCAACTAAAGGGGGCGAAATATTTCAGCAAGATCGATCTGAAGTTAGGATATCACCAGGTACCAATCGAACCCTCTGATGTGTGGAAGATTGCCTTCAAAGCCAAGGAGGGCCTTTTAGTATGGTTGGTTATGCCCTTCGGATTGACGAATGCTCCTGCAACCTTCATGAGGCTAATGGATGACATCTTGTAGCCATTCACCAACTCATTTGTAGTGGTATACTTGGATGACATTCTGATCTTCAACCAGAGTTTGGAAGAGCACCTCCACCATATCCGACAGGTTCTCCAAACACTATGGCAACACAAGCTATGTGCCAATTTGGAGAAATGCACTTTTGGCATGACCCAGGTTTAGTATCTGGGATACATTATTGATGAACAGGGGGTGCATGTGGATCTAGCCAAGATCCAAGTCATTCGAGATTGGCCATCTCTAACCACTCTAACAGAGCTCCGCATCTTTCTAGGTCTTGCCAACTTCTACCGTAGGTTTGTGTTGGGGTTTTCTCATATCACTTGGCCCTTGAGTCATGTCACCAAGGGAGGAGTGAAAGCAAAATTATTTTGGTCTAAATCTCAACAGAAGGCATTCATAGAGTTGAAAGATCACCTCTGCACGACACCAGTGCTTGCGTTACCAGATTTACAACAACCATTTGAGGTCGAGACAGATGCCTCTGACTATGCCATTGGGGCAGTCCTTACTCAACATGGGCATCTAGTGGCATATCATAGTGAAACACTTTCAGACATAGTCTGGAAGTATCCCACTTATGATAAAGAGGTGTATTCCATTGTGCAGGCCTGCCAACAATGGAAGCATTACATTTTGGGGAAGGAAACGGTCATCCACACAGACCACCGACCCCTGCAGTTCATACAAACCCAAGGGAAATTGCAGAATGATCGCCATCAGAAGTGGTCTACATACCTACAACAGTTCCATTTGAATATCAAGTATAAAAAGGCAGCACCAATAATGTTGCAGATTGCCTCAGTCGACCACCAATCATGGCATTAACCATCGTGCTCAACTCTTGTGGCCACAAGACTTCTGAATGGCCAGTTCTCTACAAAAGCGACCCAGAATTCGGCCACACATACCAGACACTCTTGGAGGGTCGACATGTTCCAGATTTTCACCTCCAGGATGCCCTGTTATGCCACCTGGGTCACCTTTGTGTTCCTTCAAGCGAGCGTGCCAAGATGATTTGGGAAGCACACTACAGTCAGGTTGCTGGGCATTTCGGGGTCGAGAAAACAGTGGCAGTACTGCAAAAGTATTTCTATTGGCCGAATCTTCGACAAGGTGTTGGGAAGTACATCAGATCATGTACTACCTGTGCCATTGCCAAACCGACCATCAAGAAGCAAGGCCTCTATGCCCCACTGCCTACCCCTAGTCTACCTTGGGAATCCATCTCCATGGTTTACATGTCAGGCCTTCCTTCCACCAAGCATGGAAATGACTGTGTTTTTGTGGTCGTTGACAAGTTCTCGAAGATGGCTATTATGGTAGCCTGTAAGAAGAATATCACAGCAAAAGCCATTGCTAAACTCTTCTTTGAATGAGTGTGGGTGCACTTTGGGATCCCACAGTTTATCATCTCAGATCGGGACATTCGATTCCTCAGTACACTTTGGTCCAGTCTCTGGTCAATTCTGGACACCAAACTCACTAAGTCCATAGCCTTCCATCCTCAAACTGATGGCCAGACAGAGGTTGTCAATAGGATGATTGTGCACATTCTGTGCATGTACAACTCAAAGAATCCACGCACATGGGACGAGATCCTCCCCTATGTTCAGCACAACTACAACCAAGCTCTTCATAGCTCGATTGGCCACAACCCTTTTCAGGTGGGCTTGGGATTCCAACCACTATGCCCCATTGACGTGGCCATGCCACTTGCAGCTACTCACATAGATTTAGCTCATGTCCAGTCCGAAACAAATAAGGCAACAAGCTTCATTGAGCACATCCAACATATTCGCCAGTAGGTCCATGACATTTTGGAGAAATCAAATGCCAAGTCAAGTAGCGACATGATCATCATCGGGTGCCACACAAGTTTCAGGTGGGCGACAAAGTCTGGTTGCATTTGCAAAAGCAATGCCTTACTGGAGCCTATCAGAAACTGAGACCACTTCGATATGGTCCTTACACCATTACTAAGGATGTGGGAGACAATGCATTTGAGCTCAGCATTCCCCCATTCCTTGGCTTGCACCCATTGTTCAATGTGGACCACCTTCAGCCATACTTTCCACCATTGCTAGACACATCCGACATTGTAGAACAGCTCACACCCATAGAATTAAATCCAGATTTCATGGAACAAGATGCAACTGATTGGATCGTGGACACACAGATCAATAACACTCGCCAACAGAATATCCAACTGTATCGAGTTGTTTAAGTAGGTCAACTCCTTCAGCAGGGCAAGTGGCTCACCAAGGACCAAGTTCAGTAAA
This sequence comes from Pinus tabuliformis, assembly GCA_031772625.1. Taxonomy (NCBI): domain Eukaryota; kingdom Viridiplantae; phylum Streptophyta; class Pinopsida; order Pinales; family Pinaceae; genus Pinus; species Pinus tabuliformis. The sequence goes on from CM062804.1 coordinate 616,805,544, forward strand.
AGTTTCCTCATCTCATGGAGGAACTCAATGCAATGGGGACCATTGCTTCCTAAGGGGGGAGGAATGATCCAGGTGGATATTGATGGCCACCTGCCAAGTCCACCCAGACCCCCACCATTGTTTCTCTCAGCATTTTCAGTTTCCTTAATTGTAGCACAACTTACTATTTTTAGCAGTTTTTCGGGTGTTGAACTTCCGGAGCCGTTTTGAGGCCCTAAACGACGTTTTCTTGGAAATCTGGGGGCAACATGGGTCCATGGATTGATGTTGCCCTTCCCAAAGTGGCTGTGCTCGGATAGATATTTATAGCGAGCTATTGTACGTGTCAAACGAAGATCGCATGCCAAAGTTACGACCCCAGGAAGTTGATGTACCAATTTACCCAAACGGGGCCCATAGTTTGGCGTTTCATCTTCTTGGATTAGGTTTTGGAATGTTAAGGGTTTTCCATTGTCTCTCAACAATAAATAGGCCTTTGAGCCTCAATGTAACACAGTTCAGAGGATTGTAGCCACCACATCTCTTCTCAGAGATAAGCTACCATTGCCCTAGCTGGTTTATTTTCGTTACTGTTTGTAAGCATATTTCAGTATTTTACATTAATGAAATGAAGTATTATTTCCACTGCATATCTGTGTTTATGGTTATCTCGGTAATTTTTTGCGTTCCTGTTTAAGTCTAGATCAACCGACCCACCAACTTCACCACATCTAGAAGATGAGCATGTCCCAAGTGACCAAGGAGACACTGAGAACCTTAGAGATAAGTCAAAAGGAGAGATGCACAACATCTCATTCAACGAATCTCAACATAGAGTTGTACAATCTCACAGAGTGTCAACTCAGGAAGATCATACATCCCCTATGTAGTAGAGGAACAAGTGATCATGTCTTATGTGCAAACATCCAACAGCCTTGGCTGATGCCACTAGAGCATATGACGAAGCCACTAGTTCAAGTGTTCACTTTTTGATAGCTGAGAATGAGTGAATGGTTAAGGAGCTACAAACAGCCAAGCAAGGAGGAGAGTCAATAACAACATCTGCCCAAGCAGAACTGAAGAAGACAATACTAGATGAAGTATTGTCCCTTGACACCATTATGTGGGCGTTGTATTCCAAGTTTGTTACTGTGCATAAGGCAGTCATCCATCTCAATGGATGTCAACCGTAATGTGCTAGAAGAGCACGTACCTTGTCGAATGTGCATGATGATGTTGATTACATGCAAACATGGATGATGAGATACAAGGGAGCCTCACTTCACTTGCCTAAGATGATGAAGCCTAGAGTGTTTGAGCTGAAGGCACACATCTAGAGTTAGATCCAAAACTATGAAGAGCTCCTGCAACTCATCACCAGTCTACATGCTTCCCATGCATGTGTATTCAAGAGTATGGATGTTGTGGTGTGCGCACATGTGATCCCATCTATTGGGACTCTCACCTAGGTGAAGACAAAGGCACAGGTTCTACTAGTTCTTGACCCATACTTTGACGAGTTAATGCGCATTTCCACCAGCCCAGACTTACCCATCAGTGTAGACGTCATGCACAAGTATGTTGCTAGTCCAGCCGCCTTGAAGAGAATGATGTGCATTGTGGTGAAGTAAAATTATAAGTGCGGACACAAACAATTCCTCTAGCCTGATAGTAGGTCTAGCCACTAATAAGACATTCTATGGAAGATTTCCTTAGGTTAGAACTAACTAAGAGGGCCTACCTCTTAGTACGCTTATCCTGTTTGGTGATGACCTTTCTTGCTCACTTCAGTTATCCTCTGTTTTCTTCGAACACCTGAAACAAGTAAACAACAAAAAAACAACAACCATGATAATAGAAAAATTGTAATTCAGCCTACTTAAAAAGTCAAGAAACATTAAGCCATAAACATGTGAGATGAAACATTATGTAGGAAATATGCTCTTAAAAAGGTTTGAATTGGGAAGTTTTAAGATTTTGGTGGAAAGTTGGGGAAAGGCAATTTTGGGTGCGGGGATTGGACACAGTTTTTGCAGGGGGTTCTTTGGGGAAAGGTAGGAGACTGTACTGATGCCTTTGAATTAAGTGAATGAATAGGAATGACCGGTGAGGAGCTAAAGAGAGCAAGAAACCTTCAAGGGTTCTCTTTAGACAGATGAAAACATAAATATTAAGCAAACTTAAAAGCAGAGCATGGCAATCATGAATTCTACTTTAACACTTCATTTGCCTAATTTGCAGAAGGAAAAGTAAGAATACGAATCACATAACAAAATTATAAGTACAAATAGAAACACACCATCAATACATGTAACCACAGGAATCCCAAAAAGGACTGCAAAACCCTGGTCTTTCTTCGTTTGCCAAAATTGCAGAGATACAATGAGTAATACAATAGAAGTTTTCTCCCTCAAGAGTCCAACCATGAAAATGACCAAGAAAGTACATAATATAGGCAATCTAACATCTTTCCTTGCCTCTAGGGGTTGAGCTCACTATCCTAGGAGCTGTTTCAACCAATTCTAAACTGAGCACTAAAAACTAGGCAGTCAAAACAACTTGCCTCTATAAACTAGGAAACCAATTCATTCATTAAATTTTTGCCTATCACATGAAAGAATATTCTAGAAGAGATAAATAAGTGTCAAAATATCATAAAGTTACATCATTTACAACAAGGAGGATCAAAATTCACTCAAAAATTCAAATCCAGTCAAAACTGCGTTTTACTGAGCTGTAGGTGGATTTCTGTGAAAAACTGCCCAACAGGTCGCGCCCTAATCCTGAACAGGTCGCGCTACTTTGGAGCTGATTTTGAGGCACTTCCAGGTGTCCAAATGAGGAAAAAGTGGTCTTGTTGGAAAGGTATGGATGTATACTTTCCAACCCAAGTGGAATTTCTAAATTTGGTGGCCATTTGCCCCTCCAAAATTGCAATCTCCCAAGACCGCTTCCTGTGTGTCAAAAAGGTGGCAGAAAGTCATTTTTTGCTTGTTTTTTGACCTTCTGGAGGCTCAAAACTTGATGAAATCTCTTGGTAATTGCTGAGAAGGTGTATCTTTGCATGAAAAATCCAAAAATTCTGAGTTTTCCCGAAATGGAGTTGCCCATCGAATAGGTCGCGCACGGCGCGCGACCTGTTGGGGAGGAAAACCTGTTTTTTGCCCAAAAATTCACAGTTGACAAAATTTTCTCCAAATTTCTTGAAATTTGGGTTGGGAGTCTCCAATCAAGTACCATGCTCAGTCAAAGAGGATTTGGCCAAAATTTGGAGTGGATCAGACCTTTTCCGTCGTTTTAGTGCCTTGGCCAACCTCCTTGGATCTGGCGATTGTATTTTTGACATTTCTCTAAAACCATGACACCTGTGCAAAAAGTGAAGGAGGTTTTTCTTCTTTGGCATGTTGTGGATAAAAACCTCTCTCATTTTTCCAAAATTCATCTTTTATTTCTCTGAAACATCTTTTGAGTGAAACTTATCCCGATGTGTGGAAAAAGGGATTTTGCCGAAATGAAGCGAAATGAAGGGGATAAGGGGCTTCTAAATTCTTGAGGAAATTTTTGGAGTAGGGAGGAATGTTAGGAAGCAGGGGAAAGTGGAATCTTAGAGATTGAGTGAGGGGAAGGGGTAAAAAAGGGCAAAACACAGGCCCAACCTAGAAAATTGTCAGGTTGTAGCTAGAAACTAGGGTTTGTGCAAAAATGAGGAATTTGGGGGATCTCAGTGATGGAAAGTGTTTGATAAGGTACATGAAGGATAGGGGAAGGTGTATGAACATTTGGATACAAGTTTTGCTAATGATTTGACCATTCAAGAGAAATTAGCTTTCAAAACCCTAGGAGAGGGAAATGACCTTGCCTAGGTGCAACTGAAGCATGAACAAGGTGTAAAATGACTCATTAGACACTGACATGATAATGAAAACCCTATGAATGATGATAAACTCAGCTGAATGGTGAAATGGACCAACATTTGGAAAACTTTAGAAGGAGTGAAAGCAAACCCTAGACCTAATGCCTAGTGACTAGATTTTGCTTGAAAACTCTTTGAAATGACAAAATTTGACCTTGACACTCTGAGACCACTTTGTAAGAGCATATTTGATCACTGGAGGAAGGCTGGAAAGACTGACACTAACATTGGCTCCAATGGGGATGGTAGCTCCTTGGAGGTGCCAAGAACGACAGATCTCTGGAAGAGCTAGACAGTGCCTTCATCCATTGGGCAATGGAGTCAAAAACTCAAGCTGAAATGCATGACTGAAAAACTGATGACTTGACAACACAAATTTACTCTCACTCAACTAAAAACTGACTCAATACTTAAACACAACCGACAAACTAGAAATGATGCTCAAAGGGGAGCTTATTCATCAAAACCTACTCTAACAGTTTCATTCATCACTTGATCAAATGAAATGAAACAACCAATGCAACCAAGTAAGTATCCCGTTTGTTGTTCGAAGTCTCCGCAAGTGCTCACTTATGAACATCAAGAGAGAACTACTAAATGGCCACTCCCATGATAACTTAGAAACAGATCCGTTGAATGATATGAATTCTCTATCCGCCTCCAAAAACACTGCATAAGGATCTTGAAATTCAAGCACACTGGAACTTAGCTCATCTAATGGATTAATTCTCATTTCCTCATACCATGAATGCAAACTTTGATCTAAGCCTTGTGACGAGACCTCTGCTGAAAATGACAAAGAAACCGGCTGCCGGATCAAATTCATATCAGCACATGTTTCAAGCTCACATGTAGTCAATGGAGAAAGACTTTGACTGCAAACCTCATCCAAAACATCAGCTATTGGATCATGAAAAACTTGAAAAGACTGCTGTAATGTATCCATTGAAAATGTATGACATCCTTCTAGCTGTTCATCTTTTTCTTGAGATATTTTACAAAGATTCTGCCTTATAAACTGAAATGCTTCGAAACAAAAGGGTATAGAATCTTCCTGCATCATCAAATCATGTATTTCATCTTCCACAGCTTCATCTGTAATCTGCCCTTCAATTTCATTTGGTGGCTGCAAATCTGATGCTACAGGCTACTCAAGAATTTTGTTATCTGTCTCATCCTCAACATTAACACTGAGAGATTGCTGATTTATTATAGGCTGTTCATTTGAAGATTTACTATGCAATCTACCCTTCAAAAACTGAAATGGTTCGACACAGAATGGTACAGAGTCACCTTGAATCATTAAATCATGTGTGTGCACTTCCAAGTCTTCATCTGCAACTTGAAAATCAATGACTTTTGGGGGCTGGATATCTGAATATGAGAAGTCTTGAACAAAATTTTCATTGCTCTCAAGATGCTTCAAATCAAGACTTGTTGACATTTGATTTCTGACTGCATGGTAGTTATCTCTGATGAACTGAAACGAATCAAAACAAAAAGGAAAAGATCCTTCACTTACTTCAAAATTTGCTACACTTTCCTCATCATTGTCATAGTTGATATGCATCATTTGATCATTGTACTCGAGCTGCTGTAAGTGAAGCTCTTCCTCCCACAAACTAGCTGTTGATTTGTCTGCAAGATTAGCTTTTGTTTGGAGAACATAATCATCATCATACTGATCAAACTGAGGTAAATCATCAGTATAAAACATATCATCAAGCATGCAGGTCATATCAACAGTTCTTTCTTCTTCACAATGATCTACAAAACAATCACTATGACAACTGGGATCAGAAACAAAATGTTTTGGGTCAGCAACTTGTTCTTCTTCAATCAGCGAGCCATGAGCTTGAACATCATAATCATTCCTTGCAGTGACCTTCTCCATCATCTTTTCCACTGCACTTACCAAATTGTCAAGCTTCACCTCTAGAGATGTTAATTCGGCCGGATCTATGTTTTTCATCTCTTCTTCCTTCATTCTTTCCCTTCGGATCAGAAGATGTGTCTCTACATTTACTGCACTGTTTTGCATCTCGTGAAGTGTTGCAATATTCCTTTCTCTCAGCTGAAACTCCATTTCTGGATCAAAGGCACCCAGATAGTACAAGAGAGCAGATCTAGGAGTAGGCCTTATATCAACTGGCATTGAATAATAAACTTGATTAAATCTCGTTGAAAATTGTTGTACTGTCTCCCCTGGCAATCTTTTCAGCTGGTTATACTCTTCTACAATCAAGAAAAGGTTCTGCCCGATCATCCACCTGTCGAGAAAAACTTTGACGAACTGCTGGAAATCTGGAATGCTTGCATCAGGCAAGGCTTTGAACCAACTCTTCACTTTGGCTTGCAAAGAAAGAACAAAAAGCCTAATACTAACATCTTCGCTATCAACTTCAAAAAGGTCTTGAAAAGACTCAAAATTCTGCACATGTTGCTCAACGTTGACATTCTTACATTCACCATCAAACCTCGGCAAGTATAGATCATAATTTTTGGGGAAAGCATGAAGAACAGGAGGTAAAACAAGAGGTTTATATCGATCTGGGATTTTACAAGGTGTAGGGGTATGTACAGCAGGTATAGAATCGGTCTTGGTCTCTTGGGGTTCATCAATTTGAAGATGGTCATCACAAAATTTAGAAGAAAGGTCTTGATCAACCTCAAAGGCATGCAAATATTTGGTATTCACAATCTTCAAAGGGAAGGAATCAATTGCAGGCCTGGGATCTTTTCTCAAGCATACTATACTTTGCAAAGCCTTCTTGACATTCTTGGGAAAAGAGAAGAAATGATTTATGACAAAGAACAAAATGTCTTGGATGCAATTCCAACTCGAATACCTGATCTGTCCATATTGTCCTTTCATGTTTCTGCTGGTCAGGATCATCCTCCAGTGGAGTCTTTGGATCTAATCTCGAAAATGATTTAGAGTCGCCAAGTGAATGATTTCAACCTTTCAAGTGTCTAATCGTTGTCCACCATCAACAATCAGATCTGAACTTGATACATGTACTGGGGTGAAATGCAAATGAAGTGCTGTATTCACAAGCTCACGGAGATGGACTGAAGCAACGTTTATCTACTTCCGCTTATGCAAAGCAAAAGCGTTTCGAAGGTTACCTGGCATAACTTCAGGCTCCATCTAAGACTTATGAAACAAACACATCAACCCACAGACAAGTTTGTTCTCCCCAGTATGGTCGCCAATATGTTAGCGCTTGAAATTTCACCTCAGGCTGAGAAAGGTAAACTCCAAGGCAACATCAAACCACTTAGCCTCGTAGCTAGCCCTACGGGGCAGGAGAGGGCTCTCTCTGGTCTATCTCGGAAGGGATCTTCAACGGGTGAGATAACCAATAAGGAAACACTGATTTTAGGCTAGTAAACTGATAAAAAGGTTTGAATTGGGAAGTTTTAAGATTTTGGTGGAAAGTTGGGGAAAGGCAATTTTGGGTGCGGGGATTGGACACAGTTTTTGCAGGGGGTTCTTTGGGGCAAGGTAGGAGACTGTACTGATGCCTTTGAATTAAGTGAATGGATAGGAATGACCGGTGAGGAGCTAAAGAGAGCAAGAAACCTTCAAGGGTTCTCTTTAGACAGATGAAAACATAAATATTAAGCAAACTTAAAAGCAGAGCATGGCAATCATGAATTCTACTTTAACACTTCATTTGCCTAATTTGCAGAAGGAAAAGTAAGAATATGAATCACATAACAAACTTACAAGTACAAAGAGAAACACACCATCAATACATGTAACCACAGGAATCCCAAAAAGGACTGCAAAACCCTGGTCTTTCTTCCTTTGCCAAAATTGCAGAGATACAATGAGTAATACAATAGAAGCTTTCTCCCTCAAGAGTCCAACCATGAAAATGACCAAGAAAGTAAATAATATAGGAAATATAACATCTTTCCTTGCCTCTAGGGGTCGAGCTCACTATCCTAGGAGCTGTTTCAACCAATTCTAAACTGAGCACTAAAAACTAGGCAGTCAAAACAACTTGCCTCTATAAACTAGGAAACCAATTCATTCATTAAATTTTTGCCTATCACATGAAAGAATCTTCTAGAAGAGATAAATAAGTGTCAAAATATCATAAAGTTACATCATTTACAACAAGGAGGATCAAAATTCACTCAAAAAAGTCAAATCCAGTCAAAACTGCGTTTTGCTGAGCTGTAGGTGGATTTCTGTGAAAAACTGCCCAACAGGTCGCGCCCTAATCCTGAACAGGTCGCGCTACTTTGGAGCTGCTTTTGAGGCACTTCCAGGTGTCCAAATGAGGCAAAAGTGGGCTTGTTGGAAAGGTCTGGATGTCTACGTTCCAGCCCAAGTGGCATTTCTAAATTTGGTGGCCATTTTCCCCTCCAAAATTGCAGTCTCCCAAGACTGCTTCTTGTGTGTCAAAAAGGTGGCAGAAAGTCATTTTTTGCTTTTTTTTGACCTTCTGGAGGCTCAAAACTTGATGAAATCTCTTGGTAATTGCTGAGCAGGTGTATCTTTGCATGAAAAATCCAAAAATTCTGAGTTTTCCTGAAATGGAGTTGCCCATCGAATAGGTCGCGCGTGGCGCGTGACCTGTTGGGGAGGAAAACCTGTTTTTTGCCCAAAAATTCACAATTGACAAAATTTTCTCAAAATTTATTGAAATTTGGGCTGGGAGTCCCCAATCAAGTACCATGCTCAGTAAAAGAGGATTTGGCCAAAATTTGGAGTGGATCGGGCCTTTTCCGTCGTTTTAGTGCCTTGGCCAACCTCCTTGGATCTGGCGATTGTATTTTTGACATTTCTCTAAAACCATGGCACCTGTGCAAAAAGTGAAGGAGGTTTTTCTTCTTTGGCATGTTGTGGAAAACAAACTCTCTCATTTTTCCAAAATTAATCTTTGATTTCTCTGAAACATCTTTTGAGTGAAACTTATCCCGATGTGTGGAAAAAGGGATTTTGCCGAAATGAAGCGAAATGAAGGGGATAAGGGGCTTCTAAATTCTTGAGGAAATTTTTGGGAGTAGGGAGGAATGTTAGGAAGTAGGGGAAAGTGGAATCTTAGAGATTGAGTGAGGGGAAGGGGTACAAAAGGGCAAAACACAGGCCCAACCTAGAAAATTGTCAAGTTGTAGCTAGAAACTAGGGTTTGTGCAAAAATGAGGAATTTGGGGGATCTCAGTGATGGAAAGTGTTTGATAAGGTACATGAAGGATAGGGGAAGGTGTATGAATATCTGGATACAAGTTTTGCTAATGATTTGACCATTCAAGAGAAATTAGCTTTCAAAACCCTAGGAGAGGGAAATGACCTTGCCTAGGTGCAACGGAAGCATGAACAAGGTGTAAAATGACTCATTAGACACTGACATGATAATGACAACCCTATGAATGATGATAAACTCAGCTGAATGGTGACATGGACCAACATTTGGACAACTTTAGAAGGAGTGAAAGCAAACCCTAGACCTAATGCCTAGTGACCAAATTTTGCTTGAAAACTCTTTGAAATGACAAAATTTGACCTTGACACTCTGAGACCACTTTGTAAGAGCATATTTGTTCAATTGTTTGCAGATTTTGGACCTAAGAGACCAGTAGGTCTCACTCCTACTGCCCATAGGGTTGACAGAGAGATTGACTTACCACCTCTGGGTGGAGATGCTGAGGAGGAGATAGCCCGTAACCTAGAGGGCTTGACTGAGGGGATCCCAGACTACAGAGGATTCGAGGAGATCCCCGGGTAGTACCAGCAATACACCATGGGTGTGTCGAATAGGATACACTGACTGCTTAGATGTGTGGTTCGAGCAGTAGTTTGCTACAAAGAGCATCATTCTTAGTAGACTTCTAAGTTTCTTTTTTGCATATTTTTGAGAGACATGTGTCTTGCGAAGTAATTGAACACACATATATTTTTCGGACATATATATATATATATATATATATATATATATATATATATATATTTTGGGTGCCACAGTGCACAACACATGATATACATTTATCTATGTTTTACTGTATCTGGTTATTATGTCAAAATGCTTATTTATGATTTATAATTTGCACAAATATCTGTCTAATACATAATTAACATCTGCATCAGTCAATATATTTAACACTTGCATAAAATACAAAAGACACAATAAGCGAGAAATTGCTTTACACACCAAATAAAAAAAGGTACATCTGTGGATGGGTTCATTTTTACGCAAGCTCGAACCATGGAGAACTATGCTTGGATTCGGTTTCATGTTTACACAAACTTGAAATGAAAAACTATGCTTGAATAAGGTTCACATGCCCCCAACATAATGATCCAATCGAGGTACATGCCCCCCAAGCTTCATTGCATTCAACTAGGTGGATGTAATGAAGGTTCACTTTCGAGATCCAGGAAATACTCGACTGGGATTTTACGAGATCTCAATCAAAGACTCAATTGGGAAAAGGGAGTTGTTTCATTTTTTAACGTGGTTGAAACAATGAAAGAACTATCCTCAAGACATTTGTTTCATTTTTTAATGAGGTTGACACAAGATCAAGAACTCTCCTCAAGACGCCTTGATTCATTTTTTAACGAGCTTGACATAGGAAAAGGAACTATGCTCCACACTCCTTGTTTCATTTTTTAATGAGGTCGACACAAGATCACGAACTATCCTTGTGACTCCTTATTTCATTTTTTAATGAGGTTGACACAAGAAAAGAACTATCCTCGGTGAAACTGTTCATGGACCATATGAGAACAGGGCTCCCAAGAGGTCTTCACTAGATGGAAGGACCACGCTCTGGGAGAAAAATAGGTCATTGGGTACCAATGATAGATTGGGTCCCAATGCCCCCAGTACATGATGTACTAGATCATCTGTGTGATCATCAATGGAGATAGAACGAGTAGCCACATAATTGATCTGTGGCGAGGAAGGTACCGCAGGAAAATAAGAGTTGATAGGGGATGATGGTGGTAGAGGAGGTACCTCGTGACCAAAGAATGACAATTGATCGACAGCCACAATTCTTCCATCATGTGGAAAACAAACCATACGAAAAAGCGAATAAATAGGAGCTATATGACATAAATATAGTCGTAGCCAAGGAGAATATTGAAATCCAATGCACCTTGAATGACCATCACGTCTATATAGATGGTTTTACCTTCCAAATTAACAGGGAACTTCAGAAGGATCCCTAAGGGTTGAATGGTTCCTCCATTGAAAGCCAACAGATTCTAGGTGATAGGCATAAGCTGTGGGGAACCCAAAGCTTGCCAAGTAGTGGAAGACATGAGGCTAGCTGATGCACCTTCATCCAATAGAGTGCCAGGTATTGCCATATTATAAGTGTGTATTGTGATCTAGAAAGGCACATAAGATGGGAGGTGGAAAGTAGTCAAGTGACTCCAATCGAAGGAAACGACATAACTACTTGGTGGGGGTATGGTACGATTTTCCCCATGCTCTGTAGGAATCAAAGAAGGACTCTCTTGATCAGCCAAGACAGGAGGGTCACTTAGTGATTAAGGAAAATCTGACGAGACGAGAAGAATATGAGCAGTATGATCATTATGCTCTTTTGGAACAGAGTGAACAACTGGTGGCAAAACCAAGTCGAAACTCTTTTCGACCAGTGGTTGATCAGGAACAAACACTAGAGGGTCAAGTTCAGGAAGAGTAGGGTTGGTAAAAGATGAATCTAAGACAATTTCTACACCAACCAAAGGAGGGTTAGAAGAAAGTTTTTGATAACCAACAAGGAGTTGGGGGGACGAAGCCATAAGGTTTTCCAAAACTGTGGAAGCTTTATCCATGAGAGGATAAAGGTGAAGAAGATGTTCACCTTCACATAACCTATAGGAGAATCTAATATTCCCTTTCTTCTTACCACTGCTAGCTGAAGGTGTAACATCAACATGATCTACAAAGGTCGATAAGGTGGTCGAATCATATCTCGAGACCATACTTTTAAGATCCTAGGAATACCAGGATAATCTCGAAGGAAATGGTCACCCTTGAATAGCTTACAAGGAAATTTGACCTTCTGTGGAGGATCAGAAGGATTTTCTACTGGAGGTGCACTCAGAGCAATAGTCACATGGTTGGCCTCTTGCTTATCTAACTTCTTCTTTGTCTTCCTCTTCTTCTTCTTAGCCTCCTGGTTACTGGATTTAGAACTTTCACCAGGTAAAGTAGAATAGGAGGGTGAAGAAATAGGGGAAGAAGGCAAAGGGTCAACCCTAGAGTCATTGTAGTGTGATTCGAATGAAGGAGATGGCAGAGCAGGAGTCGGGATGCTCGGGACCACCGAGGTTGAAAACAACCAAACAGGTAGGCCAATGGTTAACCCAGGTAGGGACAATGTTGCCATATAAGGAGCACCAGCATTTCCAAAAGAAGGAAAAGGACCAGGATTCCCATCCAGGGGGAGACCTTGACTGGTAGACTCTGGAAATGTTTCCATTGGAATTGACTTTGAAAGAAACACCAACTGTAACCAGGAATATTTCGTGGGTAGTTAATTTTACAACATTGAAACAAAAATTTGCCTTTTCATATTTTAAGAGTCAAGAAAAGGACGAAAGGTGACTCTATCACTTTCGAAGTTTAATGAGCCTGAAAGGACAAGTGCTCAGATGATCCTTTTACTTTTAAAGATTCGAAAATGAATGAAAGTGACTTCTCCGGAATTCTAGGCAAAAGGTTTACCAGACAAATCGTAAAACTGCATATACACCTTGGTAATAAAATGAAATAGAAATGACCAAGGACTTTCCGTACGGTAGTCAATCTTCCCGAATGTTGTGTTCGGTGTGTTACAATCTGTAAGGTTGTAGAATTGGCTTCCTATGGATAATAGGATGATAACCGAGTGGGGTCTCCCAATATATACGCGACGGTACGAGGAGCACAAATCCATACTAGCATCTATTGCACCAAAAAAGGAGGAATCACCCAACCTTAGTGAGAACAATAGGAACCAAAACTCATACAAATGGAACCAAGAAGGATATGCCTTAGTAAATAGAGTCAAAACAAGCTTAATAAGATGTAAGAGACAGCAAAGGACAAGCTACACTAACCTATTCAGGAGGCAGGGCTGTAAAAAGCAACCCTACAGGAATTGTCGCAGGTGTAAGATTGACAACATGAGACGATAGCCAAATCGTCGCAGTCACAACATGGGAAACTGAGCAACGACGTCGCAAGGGTATACTTGTTCTCAACGACAGTCTAATTTCAAGAATCATCGCAGCTGTATGACGGGATATCCACGACGTACAACAAGGTTAAAAAGAGCAGCTGCGATTCATCACAGTTTTTAGGAGTTAAACAACGACGATCTTAATAAAGAGGGAAAACAAGGAAAAATAACTGAAAGACACCAGGCTTATCACTCAGACAGTGAGGTGGACTACTAGATCTACTCAAGTGATCCAAATCATTGATGGTTCAGTCTCAAAACAAAGAGACACTATGTAATTCAATCAAAAACAATAAGAGAAAAATCAGGAGACAACATAGAAAGGATTCCCCAGCAGAGTAACCAACTTGTGATGCAGGTAAGTTCCCTCTGTGGAAAGAGACAACCCCTCTAGCCCTAGAATGGGTCTAGTCACAGCAAGACAAAGACAATAGCTAATTCCTTAAATAGTTATCATTGAATAGGCCTACCTTATACCAGTGTTTGATAAAGTCTTCGTCACGTCATTTCAGCTATCACTTTCTTCCCCTTAACGACTGATTCATTTGAAACAACAAATGAAAACAACAAAACACATAATAGAGCACAACAACGAACTATCTACTTATAGATTCAAGGAACTATAAGCTATCAACATACATTTCATACATGATATAGGAAATAACTATTGGTTGTATTAATATAAACAACAGTAAAGCTTACAACCATGCCTTGACGTCGTAAGCTTCCTTGAAGGGTCCAATCAATATGTCTCCATAAGAATTCACTCTCAAAGGTCTCTGAGAAAGCCTGATGACTCTCTCTCACCCAAAATCACAATTATGAAACTAAGGCACTCAACGCAAGGCTTCCTTCTTACAAAACCATTTTACACTTTCAATCCACAACATGAAAGGCTATTTGCATACCTCACAAGCTATTTCTAGACTATCAGCAATCCAAACTGTAAGCTATCAATCCAACAAACCAAGAACTAGCACTCCAAAAACTAAGCACTAACCAGCTAATCATAGTCATGGAAGATGCTTTTATAAGAGGAGAAGCCTCCATAAATGAGGGGAGAGGAAGCTTATCTTCAAGGGAGGTTACTCAAAAGGTGAAACCACCATCTCAAATGAGGGGAGACAAACTTCTTTGACCCAACAACCAGCTCCAGAACCACCTAGAAGCATTATGTTTGAACTAATTCGCCATATTTGGGTCGTTGTTGGTCAAACACTAAGACTCAGAGACGACGTCACGTGGCATTATTTCATGTAGGGCTATCGTCACAGGCAGGATACTGATGACCTGCAATGATCCCTAAAATCCGAATGTTGCTGAGAACAACTGTACACTTGCGACAGTGTTGTGAGGTTCTCGTTCACTCTGGGCCATCGTCGCAGGCAGGATACTAATGCCCTGTGACGATCTTGAGACATAGGTAAAAAGGGTCAAATTCAAGATTAATGAGCATGGTTAATATTCTTGAGTGATATGGAAGATGTGGACACATATTTTGATGTATGACACAGAGTAGATGCCATTCAGGGACCGACTCTACCTGGGATCAGGGGATGGGGGGTCGGTGACAAAATACTATGTAACAGTTATATACTCGATGGTACCGGGAACACAAATCCGTTCTAGCACTGTCTAGTGCTGAAGCTAACGATAGCTGCTAGGTTTAAAGACGCCAGAATACATCTATAGCCTAGACCTTCTAGATGTGATTGTTAGGTTTCAAATGTGTCTTAGTTTATTTGAGTTCATTTTAAATTTTATCTTGGATTATGTCTTGGTTTTTAGGCCTTAGTGATGTGACTCAAAAAGCCCTAACTGTAGCTAAATGAGACAAGACCCTTTCAATTCAATGAATTGTCTACACTAGAGAGGGTAGAAAACACAATCAAATGCAAAAAACCAAGCAACCGAAAGTAAAATGATTTTTCACTACTTCACTTTTCGAGAAAATAAACTAATGAAAAATACATTCCAATTCCTAATTTCTTAACAAGTACACTCGAATAGTCCTTTCAAAAGCAAAGAGAATTATTTTTATTTTAAAATGCCAATGCAATCCTAGTTTTCAATGATGCTAACTACCGTAACATATTTATGCAACAAGCTAGAATTTTGTACTTTTCATGAAATGACAAAATGAATTTCTCATAAAAAAAACATCAATGAAAAAGTTTCAAGGCAATTGATTCTCAAGCAAATGAAAAACATGAAAAGAGAATCTCTTTCAAACTAATGACACAATGACTTTACCAAAAACAAGAAAATCAATGTGATCTGTGCCGGAAAAGAGGTGTTTAAACAAGCAAACGAAAACTTTTCAAACTCGTGTACTGAAGGTCAAAGCCGTAGAAGGACCATAAACGAAATGCAAGGAGTAAATGCACCAACAACTTGACTCATTGAGTTCACAATCAGCTGAATGGATGACAATCTAGATGCCCTAGTGCCACTAACCATTCAATGACCCAAGAAATCAAGTGAAAAGAGGGCTAATCAACAAGCAAACAAACAAAATGAAAAGAAACTTTCTAGTCAGGGAGAAGACGATCTAAACAACTTATAGGGTAGAAATCATGAGAGCAAAACACACTAGCCAAGATCTAGGGTGAACCCTAATCTTCACTTACAGACATCGGAGTGACTGCCTAACTGAAAAAAAGTTCTAGAAGGGGGTCGGAGCGACTGTTTCTCAGCATATCGTGCTGATCAGCATGATTGTCAGTGAATTAAGCGCGTTGAGCAAGAATGCAAAAAAAAAAAAAAAATCGAAAGTTGGGACTAGACTTGCTACTATGAATTTCAAACCCAGAGCAATAAGCAAAGCAAAGAAAATAGAACTAAAGGGAAATAACAAAACTATAAAAGTTCACACAAAACCATGAAATTCCAAGCAAATAAACAAAAGGATTGGTTCCCTAGCGGAGTTTCCAATTTGTGGTGAAGTAAAATTATAAGTGCGAATACAAATAATTCCTCTAGCCTGATAGTGGGTCTAGCCACTAACAAGACATTCTATTGAAGATTTCCTTAGGTTAGAACCAATTAAGAGGGCCTATCTCTTAGTACGCTTATCCCGTTTGGTGATGACCTTGCTTGATCGCTTCAACTATCTCCTGTTTCCTTCTTCGAACACCTGAAACAAGTAAATAACAAAAAACAACAACCGTGATAATAGAAAAATTGTAATTAAACCTACTTAACAAGTCAAGAAACATTAAGCCATAAAATTGTGATATGGCACATTATGTAGGAAACCAATCGATAGTTGCATATATATTAAATCAAGAAGAGATTACAACCATTGTCTTGACGTTGATGTTCTCCTTTGACAAAACCAAGTTCCCACACACTTCCGTTAGCATTCATGATGGCCTCAACAATGATAGTTTTAAGGCTCTTCCCTTTATGCTTCACACTAAACCAAATTCACACTTCTCCCTCACACACAACTAGAGAGCTGCAACTATGAATAGCTTGTTGTTTACTCCAAACTTAATTAGCACTAGCACACCAACATTAACACTAGCTTGTGCTTGGGAAAAATGGAGGTTTGTATAGCATGAATGGATGGGATATGGTTCCTCTTCTCATGGAAAAAGGTCTTATCTCTTGAGGTAGTTCCATCCTTATAGGGGAGAGGAGCCCAAACTGACATCCTTGACTCCATCTGGCTCAACCATTTACCAGACTTTCGTTATGAAGCTTCTAGAGCTAGAAGCTTCGGCTCCTTATTTAAAAAAAATTCCAAAAGAGGATCAACATGACTGAAACAAAGTTTAGTCACTCTGATTGGCACTAGGGACAGTGTTAATCCCTGCATATCATCATGAGGAGGACAAGGGTCATTAGCGCGGGTCTTGTAAACTGGGAATTTTTTTTTTTTTGGGAAATGGTGCAAAAAGGAATTGTTCTACTAATGAAGAGGGAAACAATGGGAGTTTCTCCATGAAGGGAAAACATGTAGGGTTCACTGTAGAGGTCCTCTAGGATCAAGGAATGGGGAGTACATGGACAATCAGAAAATGGTGTGTAACACACATTCTCTCAGACGAGTTAGACAGAGGAGCCCGAGCAGTGTAACCAGATGCTATGGAGGCAAGAGTCAGGTTCCAGAAAGATGGAACCTTGGAGCACAAGGACACCATTGTGGACTACTGATCTTGGCATCAGTTCGCTATTGTAAATCACAATGAAGATGTCGAAGAGTTGGCCTTCCAATAGTTTCCGAGCCATAGTGATGTCTAGCATGGCTTTCTCAAGCCAATTTTTGTCTCACATGGCTACATGTGCATTGTAATGTAACATCTTGTCAAGTGTAAGTTCAAGTGTCAATAGTTGGATATAACAGTCATAGAGTAGATGAAGAGTCATGAGGGTAGATGAACTGTCACATAGGAGAATGTCATGGGTCACCCCACCCTTTGCTATAAATAGTCCCTCATAACGCATTGTAAAGGATTTTGGTCAACTAAGCTTCTGATAGGACTATCTTAGAGAGAGCTTCAACAATATTGTAATGAACCTTGGCTTCTCCACTTGGCAGAGCTAGTACATCTCTTTGGAGGAGTAGGAGGTTGTGGTTGTAACGTTCCGCTATCAGAACTAGTGGTTGGGGATGGATGTATTCTATGAGTGGAACTTACACTTCTTAATATAACAAAGCCAACACATTTGATGAATATGTTGTATTATATTTCATCTATTTGTTTACTCTAAATGATGTATGTATTTGTTTTATTAAACATGCATGTATAGCTATTTCTGTGTATGTATATATGAATATTCCCGAAATGTGTTGTTGGTATAACCATCACTTTGGATTGCTAGCTAACTTGCCTTCCATGTTGTGATGCATATTTTCTCGTGCGTTCCCTTATTAACTTCGTGCTATCACAAGATTCCAAGGGGTACACTCATCTCAACCCCCATGTGTTATAAACTCTCATGCCCCTCCCTTGTCTCACTACATATGTCACACCCTCACTACCAACAGATTTATCCTACTTTCCTCTATGCAAAATCATGGTCAAGGCATTACCATATGACCAACTACTAGGACCCCTACACCAAACGGTCTGAGGTCTAATTGGGACTTCTTACTAGGGAGATCCCCTAACATGTTGGCAGGTCCAACACCATCAACATTTTGGCACTAGAAGGAGGGTCAGATGACAATCTATGTCCACTCATCCTATTTTGAACCTTTGCAAATCTATCATGGATTCTTGCACTCTTCTCCCTCCGTGATATTTTTTGAATTCTGAATCTGTTACCATCACGAAGGAGTTTTTTTAATCACTTCTCCACATACATGTATGATGGTGAAGGTGAAGTGGCCTGGCCTGAGTTCTTACATGACTTTCCTTCCATGATCCATGAGGAAGATGGATGTTCTGACGAACATGCCAGTTTTTTACTTGCTTACACACTTTGCAAATCTCCACATCGATGGTTGTGCAGCCTACCGCTGATAGCATGCACTCACTCGAGAACTTTTGTGATCTCATTAAAGACACTTTCTATCATTTTGATCCAGACCATCTTGACCAAAGACTATTACAACAACAGAAGGCTCTGCATGAATCACCTATGGATTTTTGGCAGTGCTTCCGTGAGTTGCAGTTTCAAGCTCTGAAGAGCTAGATGAAATTTTTCTATCTTTGGTACTGATTCAAGAATTGCATTAAGAAATTTGCTCGTCCCAAGAAGAAGTTTGAAATCAAGCCTCTCTCTATATTCTTCAGTGATGGAGCTGTGCAATCATAGATGGATATGGTCACTCTCACAAGTGACTATCTGTGTCCCCTCATAAAACAGCTCCACCACTACAGAGTGATGTGGGGGATCATGCTCACACATCTGTTCAGCTGTCACATCCTCCCAACATCACTTCACTTAATTTTCGTGTAGATTTGGTTGTGAGTCCATCGAGTTGTCACATGTATTTTTTTCCACAACCTTCATCTTCGTACTCGAATAATCCTCTGGATGATACTGTGTTGTGTTCTTCCATTTGGACTTTACACTTGTAGTGAACAAGGAACAAGCCATTGACAGAGTTGGTGTTTCACAACCAATATGCATTGTCATTCCTGAAGAATATGAATGGGAGCTGGAGAAACAACACTCGGTGAAGGATGACTCCCTTCCATCTGACCCCCATCTATTCTTTCCTAACATTTTTTGTGAACCTGCCATCCATGATTTCACATGTGTGTCTTCATCTACGGATGCACCCATTGTTGATCACTCACAAGACACATAGGATGTCAATCCATCATCCGACAACAGAGAGGATAAGTTATTCATTGAAAATATACTTGATTTTTCATCTTCCTTTTCCAAAAATACAGAGGATTAATTTGTTCGCTTCTCATCTACCCCTCTGTTTGATTCATCAGACCATGATGATGCCAATGAAATCATTGATTTTTCTGATCATGGCTGTTGTGATCCATTTACTCCCATATTCGATCATGATCATGATTCTATCACAATTGTTTTTTTAAGCCACCGGTTTATGATGATCTATCTGATGATGAAGTCGAAACACCCAAGGTTGTTGAGGCACTTTAGCCCGAGTTGATGGTGATGTCAGGCCCTCGCTCTCTTGGGTTTAATTTCACTTCCAATCAGGAAATCGCTCAATCACCCTAGGCTCCTCATCACACATCAATATGCATTGAAGATCAATCTAACACATAGATCATGCTTCGTCCACTCGAACTGCACGATCCCATCACTCATGCATTGGAGGAATTTTACATTGCAAGCACACGTGAACGGCACAAGATGCCTTTGCTACTTTCATTTTCTTGCATGTCACAGTCAAGAGTATGCATATGCTTCAAAGTTGCACACAGTGTCACACAACATTGTGACAAGTCCACGAACCACATGTCATGCGCTTGCACTCACTTATGTCTGGTGGACACCTTTAAACATGAAGTGTGTTTGTATTCATTGTTATATCTTTCTTGCTTGCGAACCAAGCCTTCACCAACATGGGTCAACCAATACGTCGGTGGATGCATTGGAAATATCACTTCACATGATCAGGCCCATGCACCGTTATCTTAGGAGTAGGAGTAGTGTTCGCTTTTAGTTGGTTTTCTTGCATGCTTGTTTGCTTACTTGTTTGGTTTGTTTGTTTGTTTGCTTGCTTGTTTTCTTACTCACTTTTCTTTAACTTTTTCTTCCGCTTCTTCTTTTTTTGTTGTTTGTTCACTTGTTTTGTTCATAGGTTAGTTCCAGATGAAACCATGCATGACTTATTGAAACAATTTGGGTAAAGTAAAAGAGGCCTTGTACAACTATCACTACTTGGTTATCTTTCATTCTGCCTCTATATGATGAAATTGTTATCTTTAGTCCATGATATGATGAAGGAGAATACGTACTGTTCGAAGTGAACCTTGGTAAAAACAAAACGTCTGCACACTAACTAGTGTCACCTACTCTGGTCGATTGTTTTTGGGTTAACCATTGTCAGCTTAGTCAAGTAGAGTAAGGTGAGGGGGAAAACCTTAACAAGCACATCAGAGGTATATAATAAACTAATTCTCTGAAGGAACAACCTCCTCTGCTCTCAATAAGTTGAGATCCCTCTTCTGCCTTTGAAATGAATAAGTGTTATGCATAGTTGTGAAAATGAAAAAATGAAAAATGAAAATTTCAAAAAAATGAAAAATGAATAAGGCGAAAGAAGAGAAAGTCTTCCTGCATAGAGAGGTGATGTAAGTAACTTCGCTGGGGTACTAACCAGGCTCACTGGCAGCGAAGCGATGCTTAAGTTCCTAGGTGACTCCGTCGGGGTACTGTCCAGGCTAGCTGGCAGTAGAGCAACACCAGAGATGAAACTAAGACTTCGATGACTATAATACTTATGCACAAATATACCCCTCAACCCCAATCGAAACAACTGTGTTGTCTTGGCTTGGAATGTGTGTCAATCAACCAAGATCTTGGTAGATTCTACATCTTACAATCAGGCTAGTGTGAAACCAAGACGGAACTGAACAATACTCTGGAGGTGTTAGACTTGTTTTTCATGAACAAAGTCCATTCAGAAAGCTAGAATTCTACTACTGTGTCACCAAGTGTTGTATCGGCTACAACCACCCTCCAAATTTTTTCCTTAGCTTCATTTTAGAGCCTCCCTACCAACCTTTCATAGCACCATGTCTTTTTTCATCAAGTACACTATCTTTAGTGATTTTCTTGCAGAAAGACAGCCTATATATCAAATCTTGATGCACTCCCCTCATAGTTTGTTTCCTCGGACTTGGTCTGCCTGTAGGCTGAGCAGCTCCCTCAAAAAATTGCACAATTCTGGAGAGAAACAATCCTTCCCTCTGAAAATTTGCATAATTATGTCTGGCAACCTGCTCGGCTCCAGAATTGCACAAATTTACTAGTCAAGCTTCTTTGAGAAAATTACTCAATTCCTCCTGGCAGGGTTGCTCAAATTTACTAGTTAGCTACTCTGCCCAAAAATTGCATAAATCTCCTAGGCAGTCAGGCCAAATCCTATCCAGAAATGTGCATTTTCTCCCAGAAGTTGAGCAATCTCTTTCATATATAGTTGGTTTTACCAATTCCACTTGGGACCAAGGAAACTTGACTTGCATGCATGGACTGTTTTTTCCCATAATAGAAAAATCCACATGCAAAAAATAATTCCTAGATTTTAGGGAGCTATTTTTAGCAGTTGGAGGTTACATGCAAAGATTGCTTTAGAATCCTTCCTCCAAGTGTCACGTTTTCCTAGATTTGTGGCATGTGCATCATGAGCCAAAACTCATTTATTCGATGCATTAGAGCTCATTCTTTCACGTCAATCTTGGAGCTTTGACATCCCATAGCACATCCAGGACTCTTTGACACATCCAACTCAACTATTCATGTGTAAGTGGTCTCAACATTTCTTTTCCAGCATTTCTGTCACTTTTTGTGTTTTTGCTTATGTGAGTTTTGTTTGCTTGATTTCTTTGAATTCTTGCTATCATTTACATGCATACTAGCTTGTACTAGCACCATTTCATTTTTTGTTGCTAACTCACTGCTGTCGCATGCATGAAACTCTTTTACACAAACGACCATCGATTCAATGACTCACTTCACCCACATGCATGTTGTTCCATTTTCTGTATCTTCATTCACTATTTGCATGCTCGATAATTTTCTTCTGCCTATAGTTAGTATTTCCATGCATTCTCTTTCACATTTGCTTCCAGTTTCCCGTCGACGGGTCTGGGTAGCCTTGGCCCGGACTCTGCCTCACCAAGACAACATTGTGCAATCCTGAGAGGGAAGGCTCTGTCTTCTCCTCATGAAATTCCCATTTCTGCCTAGCACCTATTCCCCAAGCCTACTTTATAGAATCATGATGGATAGTGATTGCTAGCCCAAAAATTGCGCAACATAGTCATTGAACCTGCAATCATTGCCAACTGAAATTGCACATTGCTCAATTCCAGTAGTCAGCCTGGATTGGGCATTGCGCAAATACAATAACCTGTCATGCCTCCCAGAAAACCCAGGCTGCCTTTTGTGTAGTTCTGGAAGCCAGTCACTCATCCTCCCAGAAGAAATTGTGCAATCCCTACCATCTTTCCCCAGGTATGTGTTATGTCATTCCTCCAATTTTCTTTGGTTTTTGCTGACAGATTTCTTGCCATGCATTTTTCTTTGTCTCCAGATCTTGCAAGTGTTCGTTGGCCTCTTGACAGTTCAAGATCAATGGCCTCCAAGGGAGTAGGATCAAAAGACACTGATGGAAGTGCAACTAGAGTAGCAATTGAGTGAGTGTCCACAAGTCTACCAACCTATGAAGATACCAAGCTGATTCTAGACAAGGACATCAAACTGAAATGGCAAGAGGTCAATGATGCATTTACATGCACATTTGGTGAATACCTCGAAGACCACCAAGTATACGTGAACATTCACAAGTCTGCCTTGTACGAGATTACATGCAGATACCCTGTGTTCCCATGCACATACATGATACACTAGATCATATCGTACACTAATCCCAAGACGATGACCTTGAGTAGTGTCAGCAGGACGAATATTGCAACCTTCAGGGTAGAGGAGTATGATGAGATGTATCATATTTTGAAGCTTGTAACTATCATGGAGACTCCCTTTAGCTTACCTAGAAAGAATTCCAACTCCAAAGACATTCTGAAGAACTGGGTAAAGGAGCCGGCAATATTCAAGATGACACCCAACCATATCTACAAGACGAAGATACTACGGAAGGTGTATCAATAATTGGTCATATTTTCATGTCAAATGTATGGCCAAGAAAGCACAAAAACCTTCCCATAGAGTTGGGTTATCACACAGGACCAACTAGCTAGAGAGGGAAAACCATGCAATTAGTCCATCATGTTTGCTCATAAGCTGAAGGAACTGGCAACAAGGGATCAAAATTCACCCAAAGGTATGCAAGAAAAAATCTACATGTCTGCCTGCATCTTGGTTGCAGTATGTTCCCGACAGGAGTTCCCGAGCTTGAAGTGTGCATCGTCATCGACAAAGACTATTGTGAACACTTATTGTAAAATAGTCTCTAAATGTAGCTTTAGAGGAGTTATCACACAAATGTATGATCGTTTTGTCACCCCAATCTACAAGATGATATTCGAACAGGATCCACCCTCCATGTTGATGGGAGCAATGGAGGCACTGATAGACATAGCTGATTAGTATGCCTCACCGTCCGACATCTTCATACGAATGTACAATGTGGAGAAGCCTTTGCATGTTCTACCGAAGTTTTCCTTGTACATTCTCTTCATGCAGGAAGTAGCATATCACATCTCAGCAGGATTGACAGCTAGGTTGCACTGGAAGAAGAAGGAAACTTGGCCCGCTCTTCCGTTGCACATTAGGTTATTTGAGATCTGAAGTTTCAAGCACAAGGATATTGAAGCAGAGAAGATGAAGAAATATCCATTCGACCTTTGAAATTACAATCTGTATGACCCACACTGTCTTGTGAAAGATCATTGCATGAGAGTACAGTTCAACTGGATCCATAGGGCATTTCATTGGGAAAGGGAGGACCCATGGAGATATTGCTACAATTTCTGCAGACCCAATGAACAGGTCAACTTTGCTATGGAATGGTTAGTGAAGCAACATGAAGTAGCATTCCAGAGAGCACCAGAAGTAGCAATAGTAGTAGAGGTGAACATACCAGTGCATGAAAAGGGCAAGAGAAAGATTGTCGATTGCATGGAGGAAGAGAAAAGCTACAAGTTCTGAGCAAATCCACTTGTAGAGAAAGAAGCTATGGCTATAGAGGTGAAGAGGAAACAACGTGATAAGTGAATCGTGAAAAGGTAGAGGGAGAAATGGAGAATGGAGGAAATAGAGAAGGAGTTGCATGAGTTGAAGGAGCAACTTCGAAAGGAACAGGAGCTGCATAAATAGGAGAGGGAAGCACAATAGCAACAGGTATAGCAGGGGGTGCAACATGTGCAGATGAATGAAATAAAGCTTGTACAGGTAGTGGAATTATCATAATAGTTGGCATCAGGTGAGCAGGGTGAACCATTGTAGGATAAGTACTTCACTCAGGAGATAGAGTGAGCACTTGAACGGATGGATACAAACATGGAGTAGTAGGAGTTAGAGCAGGACATCGACCTCATGCCTCACCACCAAGAAGTTGACCCACCAGCTTCACTGCATCCAAAATATGAGCAAGTCCCAAGTGAACAAGGAGAAATTGAGATCCTTGTATATCAGCTGGAAGGAGAGATGCACAACATCTCATTCGATGAATCTGAACATAGAGTTGTGCAATCTCGTAGAGTGTCAACTTTGGAAGATCATACAACCCTTGCACAGTATGAGGAATGAGTGATCATGTCTGACATGCGCAAACATCCAACAGCCTTGGCTGATGCCACTAAAGCATATGTCGAAGCCACTAGCTCAAGTGTTTTCTTTTTGATAGCTGAGAATGAGCGAATGGCTAAGGAGATACAGAAAGACAAGCAAGGAGGAGAGTTGGTGACAACGTCCGCCCGAGCAGAAATGAAGAAGGAAATACTAGATGAAGTATTGTTCCTTGACACAACCCTGTGGGCATTGTATTCCAAGTTTGGTATTGTTCATAAGGTAGTCATCCATCTCAATGGATGGCAACTGTGATGTGCTAGAAGAGCACATATCTTTTCAAACGTGCATGCTGCTATTCATTACATGAAAACATGGACAATGAGATACAAGGGATCCTTGCTTCACTTGCCTAAGATGACGAAGCCTAGAGTGGTTGAGTTGAAGGCACACATCCAGAGTTAGATATGGAATTATGAAGAGCTCCCGTAGCTCTTCATTAGTCTATAGGCTTCCCATGCACGTGTATTCAAGAGTATGGATGTTGTGGTGTGTGCACATGCAATCCCATCTATTGGGACTCTCACCCAGGTGAAGACAAAGGCACAGGTCTGACTAGATCTTGACCTGCACTTTGACAAGTTAATGCATATTGCCACCAACCCAGACTTGCCCATCCGTGCAGACATCATGCACAAGTATGTTTCTGGTATGGCCACATTGAAGACAATGATGCGCATGCTTTCAGACAAGTTGGACTGAGGAACCTGAGCAGTGTACCCAGATTCTATGGAGGCAAGAGTCAGGTTCTAGAAAGATGTCACCTTGGAGCACAAGGACACCATCATGGACTACTGATCTTGGCATCAGTTCGCTATTGTCAATCATAATGAAGATGTCGAAGAGTTGGTCTTCCAATAGTTGTCCAAGTCATAGTGATGTCTAGCATAGCTAGCTCAAGCCAGTTTTTGTCTCACATGGGTACATGTGCATTGTAATGTAACATCTTGTCAAGTGTAAGTTCAAGTTCCAATAGTTGGATGTAATAGTCATAAAGTAGATTAAGACTCATCATGAGGGTAGATGAACTAACACAAAGGGGAATGTCAGGGGTCACCCCACCCGTTGCTATAGATAATCCCTCACAACTCATTGTAAAGGATTTTGGTCAACTAAGCTTCTGATAGCACTATATTAGAGAGAGCTTGGAAAGTATTGTAATGAGCCCTGGCTTCTCCACTGTGAAAAGCTAGTACATCTCATTGGAGGAGCAAGTGGTTGTGGCTGTAACGTACCACTGTTGGAACTAGTGGTTGGACATGGATGTATTGTATGACTGGAAATTACACTTCTTAATATAACAAGAACTATCACATTTCATGCATATGTTGTATTGTATTTCAAATATCTGTTTACTCTAAATGGCATAAGTATTTTTTTTCTTACGCATACATGTATAGCTATTTCTGTGTATGTATGTATGAATCTTTCTTAAATGTGTTGTTAGTTTAACCATCACTTTGTATTTCTAGCTAAATTTCCTTCCATGTTGTGATGCATCTTTTCTCGTGTCTTCCTTTCTTAACTAAGTACTATCACTAAGGGGCACACTCATCTTAACCCCTGTGTGTTAGAACTTCTCATGCCCCTTCCTTGTCTCACTACATATGCCACACCCTTTCTACCAACAGAGTTATCCTACTTTTCCCAATGCGAAATCGTGGTCAAGGCATTACCATATGACCCACTGCTGGAACTCCTACACCAAACAATTTGAGGTATAATTGGGAATTCTTACTGGGGAGATCCCTTTACATGTTGGTGGGTCCAACACCGTCAGCACGCAACTAAATTTGAACCTAGGTCAGGACCCCCTAAGCCAACAAATGGTTCTATTTTTGAGACTAGGATCTACTTGAAAGAGATCTGTGATGTTGCATCATTGGAATCTGACCAAGAACGAGATTGAAAAGTGGTTGGATAGCAAGATTCATGAGTTTGTGGCATAAGAAAATAGGAATCCACGGATGTCCAAGGAAGAGTGGTTGAACATGTATCTGTATATGGAGATACATGAGATCTTCTTCTACACTTTCCCTATTGAACTGTATGAGTGGTTAGCTAAATTGTCAGATAGTTAAGGAAGGTGGAAGCTCAATAGTCCTATAGCGTGGAATCCAGAATTAGTGCGATGATTATAAGCCTATAAAAATAAGATCGTGCGAGCTATCGATCATTGGCTCGATCGGATTCTGGGAGGATTTTCTACAGAATTTATGATTGATACCTCAGTCATCTATAGCGAAAATTTTTCAAAGGACCGTAGGTTAAGTATTTAAGATCATTGAATACTTGGATTAAAATGTTTTATGTGAAAAACACGTAATGCCATTACCTTGATGTTCGGAGCTACGCGAAGTGGACGATTCTTTGGAAATCGCAAAGGATCAGGACCAGAGTATAGTCCATTGATTGGACCTCCTTCAAGTGATGATGAAGGGGCGAGGCAGACTACACTGTGAAGCATTGTTCATCTAATCACTCAGGGGATTCCTCGAGTAAATCATCCTTCCACTCCACCTCCTCTGCATACACCTTCGCCCACACCTCCACATCCACCAACATTCAACATGGTGAATGCAATAAAGATGTTGATATTTAAAGGCATAGGAAGTGAAGATGCAGAGTAGTTATGGTTACCTCTTTTCAGGATCACGTATTAACTTGCTACATTAAGTATTGATCAGATAATCCACTTGCAATGCTAATAGAGACTAAGGTGGATTTAAACAAAGAGTTTAGTAAGCCTAAGTCTGACACACAGTCAGTAATTAGATTTAAAGAAATCATGATGAGGGTCAATGAGACACCCTGGGAATTTGATCAAAGGTTGAAGTGTCAGATCAGAGAAGCTAACATGCAGATCATAGATAGCCAACATTATGAATGGTTTATAGCATCGCTCTTGCGCCACTTGAGAATTGCTTTGTCACAACAGAAGATAGAGACACAGGAAAAAGCCTTGGAAATCACAATGAGGCTTCATGCATCACCTATTTAGGATACAAACCTGAGAGTACAATAGATCCACTAACAATTAGCTAGCTTACACCTAGAGTTATAGAGTTTGAAGAAAGACAAGGAGACTAAACCAGAAGTGCGCGCAGAAGTCTGGTGTTTGAAGTGAAATGGCCATGGGCATGATAAAGACCACTATTCAATGTATGCGAATCATATTACAGGAGGGGGGACCATTCCCCTGAAGCCAGAAGCATTAACAGGGCTTAGCGTGGGTGCTGCGCTATGGTGCACTATTTTTCAAGTTGATTGAAAACATGCGACGGATAATTTCCATTTACTTCAAAAGTTCGTCCAGACATCCCAACAGTTGTTCTTTAACTTCTGCAAATATATGGGCCACGATGAGCACCACTTTTGAAGCTATGAGATGATGATGGAAGGGACACCTACATACTTGATGCAAGCAAAAACTCAACCTCCAAATTAGGGTTCCATAGGAGCGCATGGAGGTTATCAAGGTCCAGGACGGGGCTGAGGAGGAGGAGGACCTGCTAGAGGCCGCAATCAATTATCTGCTACAACTGCGGACAACTAGGGCACTACGCATGAGAGTGCCAGAATCCTACACACCCATCATGTCAATACTGTAGACAGTTTGACCATACTATAGAAGAATGCCTAGTGCTAATATCTGAAATGCAAGAGAAGAAAACACAGCCTCAACAGCCTACGAAGCATCTACCGATGATGAGGGTTGAGCCCCATGAAGAAGATCAAAGTGTTAACATTGTGCTAAGAAGTGGAATGAAAACTGGCACCGATAAGGGTAAACATCCTGAAGAAGAAGGATGGGTCCGAAAAGCGCTAGAGAAAGATATCGACTTTGATTTGGATCGTGCTAAGGAAATGTTTATGGAAGCCAAGAAGAGATTCGTTAAGGCCTCCACCTCAGCGAGGTAGGACAAGACACAAGAAATCAATGTGCCTACAGACATTGATCCCTCTGTACTCACTACATTTTTTGAGACCTGCATAAAATTGTTGTGCGATAGCAAAGTTGTGGAAGGCCTATAGGAATTAATAAATAAATGTGTTAGCAAAGAGAAATTCCTTGATGGAAACCAGGTGGTCAGAAAAATTGGCAAACATAAGGCATGAACAGGGCATGAGATGAGGCTCACCATGCAGATAGGTGATTATCACATGGACCATGTCATTTTGGATCTGGGGTCCGATGCAAATGTATTACCAAAACAAACATGCGAAAGGATGGGGAGACCTACACCGCAGTGGTCTTCGATTCAGGTTAGGATGGTGAACCAATAGAAAATCATCCCCATGGGATGGTTATATGGAGTAATAGTTGATATAGAAGGTGTGAGCATGATGACTGACTTTGAGGTTATAGAAATCATTGATAAAAGTAACTCCTACCTCACGTTCTTGGGAATTGACTGGGCTATTGACATGAATGGGATCATTAATTTAAAGAAAAGAATGATGTCATTTGAAAGAAAGTTGTTGTGAGTTATAATGTCACTTGATCCTACAGAAGGGGCGTGCTATATTGAACCAGTCTGCGATTATGACGAAAGTGAGGATGGATTGGATCAGATTTACAAGATAATAATGCAAGATTAGGAATGGATCAATCCGACGATAGATGAGAGGATTGCATGGGACCAGGAGAGTTCCTGTACCTTTGATTCAAAAGAAGAGTTATAGCATTGGAATAATCGCTTGCATGAAGTGTCTACATTGTGATGCAATATGATGACGAAGTCGCTGCGCTGTGTTTCGTTGGAGGTAAGTAAATTACCCTATTATGATGGTTTAACTGACATAGATCTATTTTTGGATGAATTTGAGAGATAAGTCCCTAAGGATCATCACTTCCAAGCATTAGAGTTTGCACTGCACGCTATGCTCACATGATGGTGGGTATGTATAAGGATAATTTTGATGGATGGCAAGATTACTGAAGAATGATGAGGTTATATTTTGGGCGAGCTAACACCAGAATGATTGGGAAATATAATGGAAGGGATGATCCATGTGATCACCTAGTGAAATGGACTAAAGCATGGGGAATGGAACTGCACCCAAAGTGGGTACACATATTTTTCCATACTTTGGATACAATTCCCATGAACTGGTATCTGGAAACGGAGCTCCACCACGGCACTGCGGAATTGGGTCTATTGAGGGAAGGGTTATTATTGACCTTCAACTTTGAATATGGCTTCGCAAGCATCAATGAAGAGCTACAAGAGATTAAGGTGGTTATCTTCATAATGCTGAAGGAACTTATGGAATGGATCCAACCAGACTGGAGCACCTAGTTGCGCCATGTGTTGGAATGCTATAATGTAATCGATGAAGAGGAAGATGAAGATCCAAGAAACATTAATATTATAGAGGAAGAAGGGCATCATGAAGTTAGAGGCCCACAAATAGAAAACTCGGACATCTCCGCACCTTTGAAGACAAAGCAAGTAAACATTGGCACTAAAGAAGAACCAGAGTTCATGAAAATTTGAGATTATTGGGATGACGCTACAGTGGATATAGTAGCTTAGTTACTTCATGAATACCAGTATCTCTTTCCCACTAAGTTTTCAAATTTAAAGGGCATAGTTTGTGACTTGCGCATTATGAAGATCAATCTGAAGCTAAATGCAAGGCCTATTAAACAAAGGTCGTATCACCTTAATCCTAAATACAAGGAAAAGGTTCGCCAAGAGATGGATAAGATGCTGGAGGAAGGCATCATAGAACATGTTGAAGAATCTAATTGGGTGAGCCTGATGGTGGTTCAGGAGAAGAAACCAAAAGGTGAAATAAGGATTTGCATAGCTCTTCAGAAGCTTAATGATGCGTGTGTTCATGACCCATTCCTAATGTTGATTACAAATGAAGTGTTAGACAATGTTGGAGGGCAGGAGGCCTATTCCTTTACTAACGGGTTTTCCGGGTATCATAAGATCAATATCGAGCATGAGGATAGGAGAGAAATGACCTTCGTGATGGAGTGGGGTTGTTTTTAGCACACTGTGATGCCATTGGGACTCAAGAATGCACCTACGATATTCTCCCGCATAGTCATATAAGCACTCAAAGGGTTCATTCATACATTTCTTGAAGTATAATTTGATGACTAGATGGTGTTTATATTAGTAAAGTGCCATGTAGCAAGTCTGCACCTGATGTTGGATACATGTCGTAGATACCAGATCGCGCTGAATTTGAAAAAATGCATATTCTATGTTCCTTTTGGGATCTTGCTGGGTCATATTGTGTGCAAGCAAGGATTGATAGTGGACCCTGAAAATATTGTAGTAATTGTGAATTTGGAGACCCCTAGGAATGCCAAGCAGTTGTGCACGATGCTGGGAAATATGGGATACTATAGAAAATTTATCAAATCTTATGCTCAAATTATTGTGCACATGGAAAAACTGCTAAAGAAGGACACAACATTTTGCTGGGACAAAGAATGCCAGTGCAACTTAGATGTTTTGAAAGAAAAGATGGTCACTGCGTCGATCTTGATATTCCTTGATTGGAAAAAGGAGTTTATGTACATGTGTATGCCTCTTGTATTGCATTGGGTGCAATGCTAACACAGGCTGATGAAGGAGAAATGGACCATCCTATAGCCTTCGCAAGTAGGAATTTATTAAAGGCTGAGAAAAAATATTCAACGACTGAGCGAGAAGGATTGGCCATGGTGTATGCACTATAAAAATTCAGGTATTATCTATTAGGAATGAATTTCAAGATGTACATAGATCATTGTTCCTTGAAATACTTGGTCAACAAGCCTATGTTGGGGGGGGGGGGAATCTGGAGATGGTTGTTATTATTTCAAGAGTACAACTTTGAAGTCATTGTGAATCCAAGGAGGCTAAATGTGGGACCTAACCATCTATCACAAATTGAAACAAGGGAGGAGCCTAATAATATGGAGGAATGGTTGCCAGATGTGCAACTCTTTGAAGTGTGTGTAGCAGATGACCATTTTTTAGAAATTATTCACTTCTTGACTATGGGGATGGCACCGGAAGGATATAGAAACCAACATAAGAAGGAAGTAGTAGTGCGTGTGGCTGATTTTTTAGTTATTATGGGATATTTATATAATATGGGTGCAGATGAAATATTGCGAAGATATGTGCCGAAATTTGAGCGGGATAACATTCTCGCTGAAGTTCATGGGGGAGATGTGGGAGGCCATTATGTAGGCAAGGAAACTGCGTAGAATATTTTGCTCACAGGACTATGGTGGCCAACAGTGCACAAGGATTCCAAGGCGTAATGTAAGGCATGTGATTCATGTCAAAGAACTGGCAGACCATTCAAAGATATGAGTTACCACTACATCGTCAAGTATCTTTGCAACCATTTGAGAAATGGGTGATTGATTTTGTTGGGCCAATTCAGCCCCCTAGAATGAAAACAAGTGTGCATTGTATTATCATTACAAAGAAATATCTAACTAGATGGGTGGAAGCATGGAAATGACTGTGTTTTTGTGGTCGTCAACAGGTTCTCGAAGATGGCTATTATGGTAGCCTGCAAGAAGAATATCACAGTAGAAGCCACTGCTAAACTCTTCTTTGAACGAGTGTGGGTGCACTTTGGGATCCCACAGTTTATCATCTCAGATCAGGACAGTCAATTCCTCAATACATTTTGGTCCAGTCTCTGGTCAATGCTGGACACCAAACTCACTAAGTCCATAGCCTTCCATCCTCAAACTGATGGCCAGACAGAGGTTGTCAATAGGATGATTGTGCACATTCTGTGCATGTACAACTCAAAGCATCCAAGCACATGGGACGAGATCCTCCCCTATGTTCAGCACAGCTACAACCAAGCTCTTCATAGCTCGATTGGCCACAACCCTTTTCAGGTGGGCTTGGGATTCCAACCACTATGCCCCATTGATGTGGCCATGCCACTTGCAGCTACTCACATAGATTCAACTCATGTCCAGTCCGAAACAGATAAGGCAACAAGCTTCATTGAGCACATCCAACATATTCGCCAGCAGGTCCATGACATTCTGGAGAAATCAAATGCCAAGTACAAGCAGCGACATGATCAACATCGGGTGCCACACAAGTTTCAGGTGGGCGACAAAGTCTGGTTGCATTTGCAAAAGCAATGCCTTACTAGAGCCTATCGGAAACTGAGACCACTCCGATATGGTCCTTACACCATTACTAAGGCTGTGGGAGACAATGCATTTGAGCTCAGTATTCCCCCATTCCTTGGCCTGCACCCAATGTTCAATGTGGACCGCCTTCAGCCATACTTTCCACCATTGCTAGACACATCTGACATTGCAGAACAACTCACACCCATAGAATTAAATCCAGATTGCATGGAACAAGATGCAACTGATCGGATTGTGGACACACAGATCAAGAACACTCGCCAATAGAATATCCAACTGTATCGAGTTGTCAAAGTAGGTCAACTCCTTCAGCAGGGCAAGTGGCTCACGAAGGACCAAGTTCAGTAAAAGTTTCCTCATCTCATGGAGGAACTCAATGCAATGGGGACCATTGCTACCTAAGGGGGGAGGAATGATCCAGGTGGATATTGGTGGCTACCTGCCAAGTCAACCTGGACCCCCACCATTGTTTCTCTCAGCATTTTCAGTTTCCTTAATTGTAGCACAACTTACTATTTTTAGCAGTTTTTCGGGTCCTGAACTTCCGGAGCCGTTTTGAGGCCCTAAACGACGTTTTTTTGGAAATCTGGGGGCAACATGGGTCCATGGACTGATGTTTCCCTTCCCAAAGTGGCTGTGCTCAGATAGATCTTTCTAACGAGCTATTGTGCGTGTCAAACGAAGATCACATGCCAAAGTTACGACCCCAGGAAGTTGATGTACCAATTTACCCAAACGGGTCCATAGTTTGGCGTTTCATCTTCTTGGATTAGGTTTTGGAATGTTAAGGGTTTTCCATTGTTTCTCAACAATAAATAGGCCTTTGAGCCTCAATGTAACACAGTTCAGAGGAATGTAGCCACCACATCTCTTCTCAGAGATAAGCTACCATCGCCCCAGCTGGTTTATTTCCGTTACTATTTGTAAGCATATTTCAGTATTTTACATTAATGAAATGAAGTATTATTTCCACTGCATATCTGTGTTTATGGTTATCTCGGTAATTTTTTGCGTTCCTGTTTAAGTCTGGATCAACCGACCCACCAACTTCACCACATCTAGAAGATGAGCATGTCCCATGTGACCAAGGAGACACTGAGAACCTTAGAGATAAGTCAAAAGGAGAGATGCACAACATCTCATTCAATGAATCTCAACATAGAGTTGTGCAATCTCACAGAGTGTCAACTCAGGAAGATCATACATCCCCTGTGTAGTAGAGGAACAAGTGATCATGTCTTATGTGCAAACATCTAGCAACCTTGGCTGATGCCACTAGAGCATATGACGAAGCCACTAGTTCAAGTGTTCACTTTTTGATAGCTGAGAATGAGCGAATGGTTAAGGAGCTACAAACAGCCAAGCAAGGAGGAGAGTCAATAACAACATCTTCCCAAGCAGAACTGAAGAAGACAATACTAGATGAAGTATTGTCCCTTGACACCGTTATGTGGGCGTTGTATTCCAAGTTTGTTAATGTGCATAAGGCAGTCATCCATCTCAATGGATGTCAACCGTAATGTGCTAGAAGAGCACGTACCTTGTCGAATGTGCATGCTGCTGTTGATTACATGCAAACATGGATGGTGAGATACAAGGGAGCCTCACTTCACTTGCCTAAGATGATGAAGCCTAGAGTGGTTGAGCTGAAGGCACACATCTAGAGTTACATACAAAACTATGAAGAGCTCCTGCAACTCATCACCAGTCTACATGCTTCCCATGCATGTGTATTCAAGAGTATGGATGTTGTGGTGTGCGCACATGCGATCCCATCTATTGGGACTCTCACCTAGGTGAAGACAAAGGCACAGGTTCGACTAACGCTTGACCCATACTTTGACGAGTTAATGCGCATTTCCACCAGCCCAAACTTACCCATCAGTGTAGACATCATGCACAAGTATGTTGCTAGTCCAGCCGCCTTGAAGACAATGATGTGCATTGTGGTGAAGTAAAATTATAAGTGCGGACACAAACAATTCCTCTAGTGTGATAGTAGGTCTAGCAACTAACAAGACATTCTATGGAAGATTTCCTTAGGTTAGAACCAATTAAGAGGGCCTACCTCTTAGTACGCTTATCCCGTTTGGTGATGACCTTTCTTGCTCACTTCAGTTATCCCCCGTTTCCTTCTTCGAACACCTGAAATAAGTAAACAACAAAAAACAACAACCATGATAATAGACAAATTGTAATTCAGCCTACTTAAAAATTCAAGAAACATTAAGCCATAAACATGTGAGATGACACATTATGTAGGAAATCAATCGATAGTTGCATATATATTAAATCAAGAAGAGATTACAACCATTGTCTTGATGTTTTTGTTCTCCTCTGACAAAACCAGGTCCCAAAAACTTCCGTTAGCATTCCATGATGGCCTCAACAATGATAGTTTTAAGTCTCTTCCCTTTAGGCTTCACACTAAACCAAATTCACACTTCTCGCTCACACAAAACTAGAGAGCTACAACTATGAATAAATTGTTGTATCTTGTCAAACGTGCATGTTGTTGTTGATTACATGCAAACATGGACGATGAGACATAAGGGAGCCCCGCTTCACTTGCCTAAGATGACGAAACCTAGAGTGGTTGAGTTGAAGGCACGCATCCGGAGTCAGATCTATAACTATGAAGATCTCTTGCAACTAATCACCAGTCTACATGCTTCCCATGCATGTGTATTCAAGAGTATGGATGTTGTGGTGTGCTCACCTGCGATCCCATCTATTGGGACTCTCACCCAGGCAAAGACAAAGGCAAAGGTTCGACTAGCTCTTATCTCATACTTTGATGAGCTAATGTGGATTTCCACCAGCCCAGACTTTCCCATCAGTGCAAACATCATGCACAAGTACGTTGCTGGTACGGCCGCCTTGAAGACAATGATGCGCATTGTGGTGAAGTGAAATTATAAGTGTGGACATAAACAATTCCTCCATCCCGATAGCAGGTCTAGCCACTAACAAGACATTCTATGGAATATTTTCTTAGGTTATAACCAATTAAGAGGGCCTACCTCTTAGTACGCTTATCACGTTTGGTGATGACCTTGCTTTCTCGTTTCAACTATCTCTCGTTTCCTTCTTCGAACAATTGAAACAAGTAAACAACAACAAACAACAACCATGATAATAGACAAATTGTTATTCAACCTACTTAACAAGTAAAGAAACATTAAGCCATAAACATGTGATATGACACATTATGTAGGAAATCAATCGATATTTGCATATATATTAAATCAATAAGAGATTACAACCATTGCCTTGACGTTGCTGTTCTCCTCTGACAAAACTAGGTTCCCACACACTTTCGTTAGCATTCCATGATGGCCTCAACAATGATAGTTTTAAGGCTCTTCCATTTATGCTTCACTCTAAACCAAATTCACACTTCTACCTCACACACAACTAGAGAGCTACAACTATGAATAGCTTATTGTTTACTCCAAACTTAATTAGCACTAATGCACCAACATTAACACTAGCTTGTGCTTGGAAAAAATGGAGGTGTATATAGCATGAATGGATGGGAGATGGTTCCTCTTCTCATGGGAAAAGGTCTTATCTCTTGAGGTAATTCCATCCTTATAGGGAAAAAAATCCCAAGCTGACATCCTCGACTCCATTCGGCTCAACCATTTACTAGACTTATGTTACAAAGCTTCTAGAGATGGAAGCTTCGGCTTCTTATTTAAAAACTTTCCAAAAGAGGACCGGTGTGACTGAAACAAAGCTCAGTCACTCCGTTCGGCACTAGGGATATTGTTAATCCCTTCATATCAGCACGAGGAGGACAAGGGTCATTAGCACCAGTCTTGTAAACTAGAAAAGAACAGAAGATTTTTGGGAAATGGTGCAAAAGAGAATTTTTCTTCTCATGAAGAGGGACACAATGGGAGTTTCTTCATGAAGGGAAAGCATGTAGGTTTCATTGTAAAGGTCCTCCAGGATCAAGGAATGGGGAGTACAGGGACAGTGACAAAATGCTGTGTAACAGAAGCCCCTTAAATCGTGAAGGTTGAACTAGAGTGAGGGATGAAATGCTTTATGAATCAGTGCAGGGAATCGGACTCTGTCGTCGGAAAACCTACAAGCAAGTATATATACATATACATAACTAAAAACTCTGTCAAATGATATATGAATTGTGGCATGGACGTAGCCATCCAGAGAATGATCATGTAAATGGATCTAGGCATGGTTGCAACCATTTGATAAAGAGGATCATAATGAAACCAAGGTATGGTCGCAACCATCCAATAATGAGAAGGATCACATATGATAACTCATGGTATGGTCGCATCCATCCATATGAAAGAGACATGTATATCAACATGATTAGGTCACACCACCTTGTAACCTAGACTTTTTTTATCTCAGCCGAGGGTCTTTCCCTCCAACAAGACCCGATCAAAGTACAAATTCTAACATGTAAATGGATGTGTTGATGTTGAACATGCTAGAAAATTGCTTGATTACCTGCTGATGATGTAAACTGTTAACAAGTGTGAGAGAAACCACCAATAATGAGAATGGTCCTCAAGGTACTATCAACACAATTCAAAAAATGTGAATAGAGGAACTAAAGTCGAACACCCATGAAATCACCTGATCAAAAGCCAATGATGTGAGCTTGTCGTTGAGTGCAAAGAACTCACCATTAGGGCATGCAAGCTCTAAGGTACTGGAAGGGAGTCTCTTGGTCAACTTCCCGGATAATGAGTTGAAGTTGATAGGAAGTGACTGTCTTGAAGGAGGGCCATAATGTATCCCACATCATCGACATGAAACAAATGGATGAAAGATGATTTTGGATGATATAGAGAATCAGGGGTAAGTGTAACTACAGAAGGAAAACTCTTGAACATATTGGTGACACGACTGAAAGTTTGGCAGCTTTTGGATCCATAGGATCAGTGGTCTTGATGATGTGGCAGAGATAAAATGGAAGGAAAAATGAATGGCCCAACCTAGGAAGGTCAACGATAAAAGAGGAGGATATCCCATCCCGACATGAATAATAAAGTTTCATGTTCAAGAGTGAGCTACCGACACAATTTATTATATTTCCAAATTTTCCCACATCATTTCTGGCAGGTACCCCAATTATTTGTTAATCGCAAGATTGAAGGGGATAGCATACACTTGCACTGTAAGTTCATCCTTCGTACGAATCCAACCTAGTAAGTTTAATGAGCCTTAGGAAGGAGAAGCTCATGTTCGTCATGGTGATGAATCTAATGTCATTTAATAATTTAACGAGTTTGAAAAAGGTGTAACTTGGTATCTTTTTCATGTTTAGAGTGTTTGAAAAAGACACGGAAAAATAAAATTGCACATGCTCCCTTTTCGTACATTTGTGTCTCTCGACCCCGAAAAGGTAGAAAATGATACTTGAGAGAACCACTTGACCATTTCAGTCAAGGAGTACCTTTTTCGTAAATAGTGCATCCCAGCCAGAAAAAGGGGTAAATGTATACTGGGCGCACAATGTTTCATATCCATTAATGAGTTCAAAACAACAAGGGCTTGGCTATATTTTTTTTTTAAAGGGTTGGAAAAGAGCTTGAAAGCATACCCCCCATTTTAGTATCTTTTACGAGTCAAAAGGGAAAAATACTCGGAAATATTTTCATTTGGGTTTTACGAGTTGAGAAAAGAGCTGAAACATGACTTGACATCATCATCGAACATCCATCACCTGTTGCTACGCAAAAGGGTAATGTGCATTATCCAATTATTGAGGAAAAATAGGTCAAAACAGTTAAAAAAACCATAATAATTCATGAAAATCTTAATAAAAGGAGGGAAAAGTAAATATTTTTTACCATTTACCATTTTACCTTGCTATGAAAAACTTTTCACCCATTTTTTCCCTAATTTTTCTGGAGCAGATTGTGGGATATCTGGGAGATCATTCACCGAGCCGCTAGTTGCAGGTAAGAGCCAAGTCCCTAAGCTCCATTTCTATACTGTTTATTCTTGTTTTCATCCATTTTTTGGATTTCTAAGGAAGGTTTTGGCAAAAACAAATTGCCCTTAGTCGGCATGAATTCCGAGCACAGAATTGCGCTAGTTGAGGGTAATTAAAATGCCCAACCGTGCCATTGGCACAACTGTTTTTAAAATAGGCACGTTGGCGCCGTGAACAAGGAAAAAACCATTTTTCTCAAAACCACTGTTTGAATCCAAATTTTACTGGCCAAAAATTATTATTGACTTGAATACATGGTTTTTGCAGGAAAGAATCATCGAAAATGGTAGACTGGAAAGAACGTGAGCACGAAGATGTGGACACTCAAGCACTGAATGATCCAAATTGCCTGAATGCTCTGAGGAATTATGGGCTCCTCAAGTTCTTTCTTACGCCAGGGATGCAGGCTTAACGTAAGCTACTTCGATACCTGATTAGTCTCTGGGACATAAATTAGGAAATATTCATCATTAGTGACCAGGAGCTGGAGTTAGAAACTTCAGACATATATTTCATCATAGGACTATCCCGGGGGGGGAACTAGTCAACCTATATGGGTCACAACTGATTAGGGCAAGCATATCCATACGATGTGTTGAACATTGCCCTGAAGCCCTCAATCCAAGAGCGACAAGATTGAGATTGCCACTGTGCAAGATCTGACACTCAGAGTGCTACTATTGACTATCAACAGAGTGGCGGGGTCCCAAGAAGTGCATGAGACTAACAACTCAAAATTTCTATATGCTATTAACTGTACAACACTGATGATCTTCAATTGGGAAAAAGCCATGAAGACCAACATAAAACGCCAGCTGACAAAAGCTAAGGCGTGGAATCTGAAGCAAGTTTGCTTAGGATCCATACTAGTGACCTTTCTCTTAGAATCGGTGTTGTTGTTCCAGTACCAGTTGAATGAGGTAGATCTATCGATTCCATGGGACCCACAGATGGCCTGTTGTAGTCATTTTATTCCTAGGATCACTGGGGGCTAGCATATGTCTAACAAGCCCGCCTTCTTTTCATGGCTACGGTGACAACTGACCATCGTGGAGGATTGGCCATACAGCAGTACCCACTTCCGTGGAGATCCAGACATGTCGCTGCCAGATGGGGAGGATTTCGATGATGAAGGTAAAAAATAAATTTTTAATTTTGTTATTTTTTAATTGTTTTCTATATATATGTGTTTATAACAATTTGTTTTATCAATGCAGATGTTGGACCAGAGCGTCCTCCCGGGATGTCCCTGATATCCAGGTGTGTCGCTTCTTATCAGGAGGGGAGCAACAACGAGGAGGAGACCACGAGGAACCTTAAGGGGTTGACTCGTGGTATCCCAGAGTATGTCCGGGTGGGAGACATCTCGCGCTAGTACCAGAGGCATATGGTGGGAGTATCAAAATAGATCCATCGATTGCTAACTTGTGTTGCATGAGCAGTTTCATGCTATCATGATCACTATGTTGATTAGTTCCTAGGTCCATCATTTACATTTTTGAGGCCTGTGTGCCACATATATATGAGGTTTGCGAGCCGCCGATGTTATTTTAACACACATATTATTTTTTGGGGGCTGATGTATCAAACATTATCACCATATATATATATATATATATATATATATATACTGTATTTTTTTCTTACTATGGTACAAATGATTTGTTTTGGCTTTTCACATGTTTCGTAAATGTCTATCCAACACATAATTAGCTAATGCATCTGTCAATGTATTCATGTGTCTAGGAATATGATGATATGTAATGTAAGAAAAAGTTCTTTCCAGTAGATGAATACGTAGATACATTTTCAATATCTCAGGGTTTCTGATGGAATCTTTCCTGTTGAGTTGAAGGACAACAAGCTATGAATCCAGGTTGACAACCAATTCCTAAACGTCAAGAGTGATGGCTTCTGACAATAATTCGATGCCTGCACTGTATTCAACAATGTTATTAGTTGTGCAACCTAAAAAAATACCTTGAAGATCGATCAAATCACCATGAGGGTCATAAATGGCCTATGCCGTGGAGGATAGATTTCGGGTACTACGGTAGGCACCATTAGCAAAACCGACGTGAGGAGTCATAGATAGCTGCAAAGAAGGGAAAAAAGGAAACAAGAAAGCTATTTGAAGACTAACACTCCAAACCACATGACACAAAAATGAATGACAGACTAATGTATGCAAGTAACCATTGAAGATGACCTAAGCATAGTACTTTTTTAGGGAGTCCATGCTTGGACTCAAGTAATCAATCAACATAGATGAACATTGGAGTTTTACCGTTGACATGACAAGTAAGCATCGACTGGGCCAAATAATAGAGTAGAACTCATATAAGGTGTTGCCTCCATGCCCCCTAGGCGAGGGAGGGTTACGATTTAGATGAAAACCCCATTGCAATAAAGGTGCCCTCAATTGAAAGATCTTGACAATGGCAGACGAAACTGACATGTCAGTAGGTGGTGGAGAAGAGAATTGCTTAAGACACATAGATATGACCGTCAAGCTAGGTAGGAATGAGGAACGATGATGAGTATCGTTCCATGGGGGTTCCTCCAGAGAAATTACTTCGATGATACTCTCATCAGCAAGAAAAGTCTCGACAAAGGGATCAGGAGATGCCGAAGCACCAAGCCATGGGGATTGAGAATATGCATCAAGGGAAGTCCTTGAAATAGGAAAATTAGAGGATATGGAACTTGAGGCCGAAACAATTTCCACATAATTGATTACGGCAGGACTAAGTGGCATAACCTCACCCCAGGTATCAACAAGATCTGGTGAAGGTATGACCTAAGGATTAGATTTTAATGAGATCATGTTGATAGAGGCAACACAAGGAGGTGGGAGAGGAAAAATTCCCATCAAGGAAGAATATTTAAAAAACCCTACCCCCACACTCTCATAAGGAGCACTAGTGTGCTTAACATACAAAAAATTTCCATCCGATGAAGAGGCAAAGAAGGATAGTTGGTTGACTGTGACGATCTTCCCTTGATGGAGAAAATGAATCATGCGGAATAGGGAGGAGGCTACAACATGCATGGCATGGGTTCAACTCCATCCGAGTAGAAGATTATAAATGAGATTAGTGTCAACAATCTCCACCTCGACGTGTACTGTCTTTCCCTCCAAAGTAATGGCAAGGTTGGGTAAGACATCGAAGGATCGCAAATTGTGCTCGTTAAAAGCTTCCAAAGTGTTAGGGGATTGGTTCAAAGTAGGAGAAACAATTTTCTTCCAGCAAGCGACTGACATGATGCAGGTAGAAGCACCTTCATCAATGACAGTCCTATGAATGTTTTTCTCATTGATGATTACCTGAATGAGAAAGGCAATCTGATGAGGCAGGGATGGAATGTGGTTCTCTAGATCAAAACATATCAAATTGGAATCGGTAGGATCAATATCACTGTTGTGGAGGTAAATCCTCTCTGTGGACAGAGACGATCCCTACTAGCCCAGACCGGGTCTAGCAACAATCACACAATGCTATCACGCAAGTCCCTAATTGCAAATACAAAGTAGATGGTGAGAACCTACCTGGATTCCAACGCTAGTGTTCGTAGAAGAGATGTCGCCCTCATTCCTTTGCCTTGGCCGGTCATGATCCCCACAATCTCCTTGATTGGACACCTGCACATGCAAAGAACAACACGAAAACAAGCATAAAATATAGTAGATGCAATTATATATCGGTCAGAAAAGATATAACTCAACATCAAACATAAGACAATGAGAGTGGAACCATAATGATAGTCATCTATTATTAATAAATAACAAAGAAGAATACAACCATTGTTCTGACA
Source organism: Pinus tabuliformis (assembly GCA_031772625.1). Classification (NCBI taxonomy): domain Eukaryota; kingdom Viridiplantae; phylum Streptophyta; class Pinopsida; order Pinales; family Pinaceae; genus Pinus; species Pinus tabuliformis. The sequence continues at coordinate 616,848,495 of CM062804.1, forward strand.
TCAAATCCTCCTTTGGCTGGGTAGTCAGCTACACAAGTCTTGCAAAGCTTGTTGGGATGAGGAACAAGCCTCTCTCTCTTTCGGTGACAAGAATCTCCTTACTTAGATTTGGCCTTATGGGTGCAAAGAAGGCTCTTGCAGCTTCAAACTCTCTATCACTATGCTGGGACTAGAACTATTGTAACTAGCTTGCTCAAGGCATAGAGGCAAGCTTTTATAGATAGAGAGGAAAGAGATAGGATCAACCACATTATTCATGGGATTGGCTTTATCACTTGGAAACTTCCATGAAAGGTGGCAAACCACTTCCCTTCTATGGAGATTCGAAGCCAAACCATCCTAGCTCAACATAGATTCAGTTGGTGAATGGGTTAAGGAGAACCTTCGGAAGCTGGTTCGTTGAAAAATTTACTCAATTCGGTTGGCGTGAGTGCGACTCTGAGACAGAGCGCCAATGGCGCGCCCTTTTTAGAGGATTTCCCTCATTGGCATGCGCAGTGAACTGTGGACCCGCGCTAATGCAAAAAGAGCTATTTTCATGGGTATTCTGCAGGAGACGTCTTCAGGGCATATGAAGCTCATACTTAGAGGAATATGATGCAAGTGGTTTCAGGTCATGTCACTTCTCACAGGTCCCGGAATGAGTCCTCCAGTGTGCGGGTGGGGGGTAACAGGGACGGTGACAAACGGTGACAAATTGTTGTGTAACAGATGCCCCCTAAAGCATGAGGCCCGAGGGAGAGAGAGGGGTGAAATGCTTTACAAGAACATGCGTAACTAAAAACACGGCCGCCGAAGAACCTGTGAAAAGAAGTACAACTGATATCTCAAGTACATGATATATGTGGTATGGGCGCAACCATCCATAACAGAGTACATAACAATCTAGATCCAAGGTATGGGTGTAGCCATCCAATGAGGATCGATAAATAGACTCAGGCATGGTCACAGCCATCCAGTGAATGAGTCATGTAATGATCATAATAAGCCACAAATCGGAGCTTGGATTCCAACAAACAAAATCCAGGGTCTTGCACTCCATCTCGAACCGAACAGAGTACAAGTCCAAGCATGCGAATATAGGAGTTGAAGTCGAACATGCATGAACATCGTCTGATTACCAGCCAATAGTGAAATCTGTTAACAGACACGAGAGGTACCACCAATAATGACAATGGCCCTCAAGGTACTATAGGTACAATCTACGGCGTGCGAATCAGTGAGCTGGCGTCAAACACCCGTAGAATCATTCGATCAGAGGCCAATGATAAAAACCTCGCGTCGAACACGAAGAACCTGCCATTAAGGCATGCAGGCTCCAAGGCACCGGAAGGGAGTCTCTAGATCCGCTTCCTGGATAATGAGCTGAAGTCGACAAGAAGTGACCTTGATCAAAGGTGGGCTATAGTGTTTCCCACATCATTGGCACGAGACAGAGGAAGAATGTTGTGGTGATTCAAAATTATGTGAGGTATCAGAGGGAGGTTGTAATTTTGCAGAGGTCAACTTCTCTTGAACATATCGGCGGCACGATAGTGGACTTGGCGGTATTTGACATCAAATGAGCAGAGGTCATGGTGACAAGGCAATGAGCAGATGAGAGGTCAAATAGGATCACCCAAACCCACGGAGGCTAGTGTAAAACAAGATGAGATGTTCCCACCCAGACACGAATGCAGACTAGTGCCATGTTCAAGAGCGACATACTGCCGACAAGACAATAATTATGGGTCCATTTTCCCCACCATTTATGGCGAGTACCCCAGTTATTTTTAGCAAGCTTGACGGGATAACATATGCTTGTGAGCGTCATTACGACGGAATCCGATGTCATTAAGTTTTAACGAGTCTGACAAAGGAAGAACTCGGCGTCTTTTCCTGTTTAGAGAGTCTGAAAAGACAGCAGAAAAGAAAACTCCAGGGGGGTCCTTTTTCGTAAAGTTGTGTCTCTCGAGCCCGAAAAAGTATAAAACAATGCTTGAAAGAACCGCCCGACCTTTACGATCGAGGAGTACTTTTCATATACAATGACATCGACCTGAAAAGGTAAAAAAGCGATTGATATCACGTCGTTTTGTAACCATTAACGAGCCTGAAACGACAAAGACCCGACAATCTTTTGTTTTTTACACGGTCGAAAAAGAGTTTAAAGATGACTGCCTCTTATTTCCATTTAACGAGTCAAGAGGGAACTCGGCAATCTTTTCATCTTTAAACGGTCGGAAAAGAGCTGAAAGCAGACCTCCATTTTTATTCTATTTAACGAGTCAAAAAGGGAAAATACTCGACAATCTTTTCATATTTTACGAGTCAGAAAAGAGCTTAAAGGTGACTCATCCTAGAGGAACGAGTGGTATAAAGGGTAGCAACTGGTTTCGACAATGGTGGAACTGCTCAAAACATGTAATTCTCAAGTGGCTGGCTAATAAAACCACTCATCGTTGTGGTTCATCAGGAAAGGAAAAACAACCAAGTGAAAGCATATGATCGGCCAAAGAGATGGTGGCGATGGAATGAAACAACCAAGGCTCATCTAATAGAATTCAGCGGATAAAAATGGCAATCACGAGATGTAAATCGGGTATGGGTTCATTTTTACACAAGCTTGAACCATGGAGAACTTTACTTGGATTCTGTTTCATGTTTACACAAGCTTGAAACGAAAAAACTATGCTTGTTATAAGTTCGCATGCCCCCAGCATAATGACGCAAAACGAGGTACATGCCCCCCAAGCTTCATTGCATTCAACACAGTGGATGGAATGAAGGTTCACTTTCGAGATCTTGGAAAGACTCGACTTGGATTTTACGAGATCTTAATCAAAGACTCAATTGGGAAAAGGGGTTGTTTCATTTTTTAATGAGGTTGACACAGTAAAAGAACTATCCTCATAACCCTTGTTTCATTTTTTAATGAGCTTGACACAAGATCAGGAACTATGCTCGGAACATCGAGTTTCATTTTTTAACAAGGTTGAGACGGGAACAAACTATCCTCGCACACCTAGTTTCAATTTTTAAGGAGCTTGACGTAGGAAACCGAACTATGCTCCATCAAACCTAGTTTCATTTTTTAAGGAGCTTGACACCGGAAAGGAACTATGCTCCACCCGAACTTCATCATAATGAATAGAAAGTCGGGGCTTCCAAGATTGCCACTCCCAGTGGAAGGGAAACATCTTGGAAGTCAGGGCCTAATGCCCCCAGGACACTATGCATGATGGTGGCATCACTGGATCCAAGCACAGGATAGGTGGCCACGTAGTTGATCTGTGATGGGGCAGATGCAACTGGTGGATGAAAACTAGGAGGGGACGACAACGGCGCAGGAGGCATCAGGGGACTAACGAATGACACTTGATCGATAGTCACAATTCTCCCATCGTGCGGAAAGCAAACCACACAGAAAAGCGAAGAAACGAGGGCCCCCATGGCGTAAACGTAGTCGTGACCAAGGAGAAGACTAAAGTCTAAAACACCTTGGGTAACCAAGACGTCTATATAGACGGTTTTGCCTCCCAAAGTAATAGGGAACTTCGGGAGAACTCCTAGAGATGGACAGGCTCCTCCGTCGAAGGCCAACAGATTCTGAGTGACTGGCCCAAGCTGTGGGGAACCTAAAGCTTGCCAAGTAGTGTACGGCATAAGACTGAAAGATGCCCCTTCATCCAAAACAGTGCCAGGTACTGCCGTAGCACAGGCATGTACTGTGATCTGGAAAGGTATATGGGATGGAAGGCGACCATCGATCAGGCGATTCCAATCAAAGGAAGCGACCAGAAGGAGAACCTTGTGCTAAAGGAACCGAAGGAGAACCTTCGGGAGCAGCTGGGTTAGGAGAGTCATTTCGAGACTCAGGAGAAGAGACGAGAAGAACATGGGCGTGATTCTCTTCTGAAACAGAGTGAGCGAGCGGCGGACTCGGGTCGACACTCTTTCCGACCAATGGTTGGTCTAGAACAGGCTGGGGACAGCTGGGTTCGGGAAGAGGAGGCTGGACAAGAGAAGAATATGAATCAATCTCTTTGTCAGCAGGGGAACGATCTGCGGCTACAGAGAGACATTGATAACCAACGGGAAGTTGGGGTGAAGGAGCTGTAAGACTTTCCAAGACAACGGAGGCTTTATCCATGAGTGGACAAAGGTGAAGGGGATGATTGCCTTCACAAAGTCTACAGGGGATTCAAATTTTCCCTTTTCCCTTACCATTCCCAACTGATAAGGTAGCATTGCCGTGAGCTGCAGAGGATGATGAGGGGCGGGCCGAATCATGGGACCATACTTCTAGTACCCTGGGAATGCCAGGACAATCGCAAAGAAGATGGTCCTCCTGGCATAATCGACAAGGAAACTTGACCTTCCGCGGAGGAGCGGAAGGGGGCCCGACTTCAGGTGTACTCGGAGTAAGAGCTGTACTTCTAGCCTCTCCCTTGGGAGCCTTCCTCTTCTTCGTCTTCTTCTTCTTCTTCTTAGCCACCGAGTTACTCAAATCGAGACTTTCACCAGGCGAAGTAGAAGATGAGGACGTAGAAGTAGGCGTAGAAGGGGAGAGGTCCACCTTAGAATCAACATGATGTTGTTCAGGTGGAGGGACTGATTGATCAGACGGTGAGACGGCAGGGACCAAAGAGGTTGAGAACAACCAAACCAGCAACCCAACAGTTAACCCTGGGAGGGACAACGTTGCCATATAAGGAGCACCAACATTTCCAAAAGGAGCGAAATGACCAGGGTTCCCGTTAGAGGGGATCCCTGGGTTGGTGAACCCCGGAAAAGTTGCCATCGAGAACGAAAAGAAGCCTACTCAAGCTAACGCAAACAAGATCTAACCGGGTAATGTTAATCGCGGCCAAATAAATTTTAAGACGCAAGGACACAACTTGACCTTTTCATGTTTTAAGAGTCGAGAAAAGGACAAAAAGATGACTCTAGTCGCCTTCGAATGTTTTGTGAGCCCGAAGTGACAAACTGCTCAAGTGAGCCTTTTCTTTTAAGGAGTCTGAAAAGGATCAAAAGTGACTACTCTGGAGAGACTAGGAAAAGGGTTTACCAAACAAATCCATAAAACTACATATACACCTTGGCAGTCATATGAAAACCAAGGACTTCCCGTACGACAGTCAATCTTCCCGAATGCTGTGTTCGGTGCGTTACGACTTGTAAGGCGGTAGACACGTCTTCCTGTGGATAAAGGATGATAACCTATTAGGGTCTCCCCTATATACGCGATGGTACGTGGGAGCTCAAGTCCGTGCTAGACCACTATCGAGTCACAAAAGGAGGAATCACCCAACCGTAATGTGAAACAACAGTGACTAGGTTTAACGACGTCGGAGCACGTCTCTGGCCTAGACCTCTAAATAGTGAGTGTTATTTTCCAATGCGTTTTTAAGTTCATTCAGTTCATTTTATGGTTGATCTTTGATTAAGTTTTGATTTCCAAGTCCTACCGTATGTAATCTCTCACAATTCCCTAAATGCAAACTATTTGCCAAAGAATATCATTTCGTTCGATGAATACTAACTACGAGAGAGTTAAGAACTTTTCAATCAAGCAAAATGACCATAAATAATCAAGAACCACTCTAATGTAGCTAATGGCAATAAACAAAACTTTTCTTTAAAGTTACTAATCGCTAATAACGACGAAAAGCTTTAATTTCCATTAACTAATGCAAAGCAAAAGAGATTGTTTGTTTCTTTTTTGACGGAAAAATGCACTAAACAAATTTTGAGAAACAATAACAAAGAGTAAAAAGACAAATTTCACTCAATGAAAACACAATCAAGTCTTTCAATACCAAGGCATTCCTTCAAAACCAATCGAAGATCTCAAAGACCTCAATGGGCCATGTAATCTAAGCCCAAAATGAAGCGAAGCGGAATCCAAGTGAAAAGAAGAGAATCACTCGAATAACGCGATAAAAAGTTTAACAATCACTGAACAAGTGCAAGAGAGTAACCAAAAAGTTGACTGGACCAACAGAAGACCAAAACTCCTAAGGAAGGCTCGATGCACAAAGCCACTAGATGCCCTATGGCTAAAATGTGAAATCAGTGGAAAATGGCAAACACCCAAAGTATGCAAATGTAATCTATGCACACTTTTCATTCATATCCTGAAAATGAGAATTCTAATTATGCAAGTGTGATCTATGCAAGAGAATTCTCAAACACACGATGATTCTAATGTAATCTAAGAAACAACCAAGTGCAAATCAAGAAAAACGGGTGTGAGTTCCAAAGATCATAAACTAAAAACACTCAAAGGCGATTAACACTCATATGCAATTTAGCCCCCCCCGGCGAATGAGGGGGAATTTTTTTTGCAAAAACGAAAGAAAAAAGATGCAAAATTGTGAAAAGACTGAGACAAACCTCCAAGTAATGATCAAAGGAAATCAAATTAATAATTTTCCAAAAAAAAACTCAAAACCAGTCAAACAAGACTCTGACACACTCAAGTGATTAAAAAAGGTGTAGCTAGACACAAAACCCAAGCTTGGAAGGCTGCAAACAAGCAAACTGGAAAAGTTCACAGGCCTGGTGCGACTGTCAGGCTGCAACTCGCACTTTTATGGGATTGGCATGGGTTGTTTTTGAGAAACTTGCGCCAGTTGGCGCGACTGTAAGGCTAAAAAGCGCGCTAATCGAGTTTGCTAAGTCAAAAACAAAAGCAAGCAACCCAGGGCTTGAAAAAAGTATCTAGGCAAACCAAGAAGCAAGAAACAACAAGAAATCCAACCCAGAAAGCTATCTAAGCAACCAAACGAGAAACCAAAGAGACAAGACCTCCCCAGCGGAGTCGCCAAATTGTTGTGGAGGTACATCCTCTCTGCGGACAGAGACGATCCCTACTAGCCCAGACCGGGTCTAGCAACAATCACACAATGCTATCACGCAAGTCCCTAATTTCAAATACAAAGTAGATGGTGAGAACCTACTTGGATTCCAATGCTAGTGTTCGTAGAAGAGATGTCGCCCTCGTTCCTTTGCCTTGGCCGGTCACGATCCCCACGATCTCCGTGATTGGACACCTGCACATGCAAATAACAACATGAAAACAAGCATAAAATCTAGTAGATGCAATTATATATCGGTCAGAAAAGATATAACTCAACATCAAACATAAGACAGTGAGAGTGGAACCATAATGATAGTCATCTATTATTAATAAATAACAAAGAAGAATACAACCATTATTCTGACGTCAAATCCTCCTTTGGCTGGGTAGTCAGCTACACAAGTCTTGCAAAGCTTGTTGGGATGAGGAACAAGCCTCTCTCTCTTTCGGTGACAAGAATCTCCTTACTTAGATTTGGCCTTATGGGTGCAAAGAAGGCACTTGCAGCTTCAAACTCTCTATCACTATGTTGGGACTAGAACTATTGTAACTAGCTTGCTCAAGGCATAGAGGCAAGCTTTTATAGATAGAGAGGAAAGAGATAGGATCAACCAAATTATTCATGGGATTGGCTTTATCACTTGGAAACTTCCATGAAAGGTGGCAAACCACTTCCCTTCTATGGAGATTCGAAGCCAAACCATCCTAGCTCAACATAGATTCAGTTGGTGAATGGGTTAAGGAGAACCTTCGGAAGCTGGTTCGTTGAAAACTTTACTCAATTCGGTTGGTGCGAGTGCGACTCTGAGACAGAGCGCCAATGGCGTGACCTTTTTAGAGGATTTCCCTCATTGGCGTGGGCAGTGAACTGTGGACCCACGCTAATGCAAAAAGAGCTGTTTTCATGGGTATTCTGCAGGAGACGTCTTCAGGGCATATGAAGCTCATACTTAGAGGAATATGATGCAAGTGGTTTCAGGTCATGTCACTTCTCAAAGGTCCCAGAATGAGTCCTCCAATGTGCGGGTGGGGGGTAACAGGGACGGTGACAAATGGTGACAAATTGCTGTGTAACAATCCCTAATAGCTGATAGCAAGGATTTCTACTACGGCGAATAGCTTTGGAGTACCTTGAGAGCAGACATAGTTGATGGTGCCTGAGCCAAATCCTCAACAATATTATAGTGCTGAGCAACTCGAGCGTTGGGATTGTACTAGGATTTCCTTAGCACACCTCGAGAGCATGGCGGAATAGCGGAATCATGGTTAGGGCGCTCAATATGAAGAGGGATAGAACTTGGGGCAGAAGAAGAAGGGGTGGCCTCTTTGTCTTTCCGGGCTGTCGGAGTAGGAGTTTGGTAATATTTTGATCTAGTAGCCACATTAATAGGCGTAATCATCATGAACACTTGAGATCCTAAGGAAGCATATGATTGAGTTTGGTCTACTATTTGAGTCTACTGAGATGGAAATGGCTCTTTCAGGACAACTGGGGTCCCTTTGAGCAAACAACTAAATTCGGACCGTCGGGGACAATCCTTAGTATAGTGATCCTCCTCGCAAATGAGGCATGGATACTTAGGCTTCTGTTGTGAAGAATCACCAATAGATGACTTAGGAGGACCCAGTTTTGCAGCATTGGCTTTACCCTTGCCTTTCCCTTTCTTCTTACCTTTCGAGGATTTGTCCGCTGTAGTGGACTGGACAGCGTGGACCTCTGAGGTTTTACCAGGGCTAGGTGGATTCTGGGAGGAACTATTGGAAGTAGTGTTTGAGACTGATTTCTGTTTGGAAGAAGATTTGGTAGGGGTTTGGGACACTGAACCAATTACTCCATCAATAGGAGGTGTAATTGGTGACTTGGATGTTGTGGGATCGGATGATGGTTGCAGAGCATTAGGTAATAACTCATACAAAGTGCCAGACTGAGAATAAATGAGATCTAAGTACTGGGCATGAGCAATGTCTTGGTCTTCGGTAATGGAACCACCCATAGCTATATCGCGAGCAATTGGAGCGACGAATGACTTGGTAAACCATTCAGTGAGCAACTGATCAGCAATCTCAACTTTGATCAGGCGACGTCTATGTCTCCATTCATGGATGTGATCAGAGATGTGTGCCACAGTATCTTTCTTAAGCGATGTGAGCAAATAGGTGCCAGTTTCATAGCAAACCGACAACTGGAAATGCGTGAGGAAAGCCATGGCTAAAGAGTTGAAGTCATGGTAAGTACTTCAAGAAAGCTCGATGTACCACTTGGCTACAACACCTGTGAGGGTTTGTTGGAAAAGACAAAGAAAAATAGAATCATCAACATAGGAATTTGAAGAGCACCGGAGGTGATATGTCATCACATGGGCTTGAGGATCTTATTTTTCTTTCCAATCGAACTTAGGACAATCTCTTGGGATCTTGGACGGAAGCAGAGGTCAGTATGGTGAATGAAGAATTGGATCATTCATGAGTTAAGACACATCTAGCAAATCTAGTGTGGCAAAGAACAACAATTGAGTATTAAAAGGCATTGGAGGTCTATAAGCGAGTCCAAGTGGAGGAGCCCATCCCTGTGGGTAGGGATTTTGGCCCCATAGTGGAGGGTTTTGGCCATATGGCATTTGATTCTGCCCCCACTGTAGGTTACCTTGGTCGTAGGGAGGATTTTGACCTTGAACACCTTGAAACTGTCTGGTCATAGGTTGTTGATAAGCAACATACAGGTTAAGAGGTTGTTGAGCCTGTTGACCTTAGACATATGGATATTGCACCTGTTGTCCCTGAACATACAGGTTTTGAAACTATTTCCCTTGAACAAGAGGATTTTGGACCTGCTGTCCTTGGACATAAGGTTTGCACACTTGCTGCCCTTAGACATAGGGATTCTGGACCTGCTGCCCTTGGACAAAAGGATTATGGGCCTGTTGCCCTAGGACATTAGGATTTTGGGCCTGTTGTTGCAGGACTTGACCCTGGCCTTGTCCTTGCAAGGTTTGACCCTGTTGATATGTATAGAAAGGTTGCTACTGCCCGGGTTGGCCCTGCTGCTATAAGGATTGACCTTGCAGCTGCAAAGGTTGTCCTTACGGCTACAGAGGTTGGCCTTATGAAGACATAGGTTGGGAATTTTGCGGAGCATACTACATCTGCTGCTGCATGGTTTGTTGTAAATTTTGTGAGGGTTGCCCCTACGGTTGTTACAGTGGTCCTTGCTACAGTATCATCTGCTCTTGATGTTGCATGGATGGCCCTTTCTGCAACAAAAGTTGCCCTTGTTGTTGCATAGGTTGTCCTTACTATTGCAAGGGTACTTGAACAGTTCCTGGAAAATTTCCAAACTAAATCTAGCCATAGCCACCCTGAAAAGTGGATGGGGCAGGTTGAACGTACTACCCAGACTGAAGGACATAAGGAAAATTGACCATTCCTTGAGAACCATATGGAATGTAAGGAGTTTGGTACTAAACCTGAGCCTCATAAGGCTGCTGATACTAGAAATTTCTTGACCCAGATGAACCAATGGGAATTTGGACCAGTTGGTACTAGACACTGCTTGATCTAGCAGGACCAACAAGGTTTTGGATAATTCCAGAAGAAGGCTTGTTCATGCTAACCATGTGAGCCTATGAGATACTCACATTGGTGGTGCTTGATACCATAGAAACACTCAGATTCAGCCCCCTAGGCAGTGGCACAACGTGTCCACTTACTGGAGGGATCGAAGAATTGATAGTAACATTCTTCGAGAGCATCGATTGAACTAGATGAGAGATGGGGACGAACAAGAAAAGAGGGTTCAGAATGATGGGTTGCACCGAGACTGAGGTAATGACTTGTTGGGAGGTGGGGTTCGTAATGAACGGGCCTATAGTAGGCATGGCGCCAAATGCCCAAATAAGGTTATGATAAAGTGATGAGGCACTAGGTGTACCTGAGACTAATTGTGCCAAAGGTCACATAATTAGGTGGTAAATCTCAATACACACTGATGGGAATGATCCCTGTATCGAGGAAACCTTCAAGAGGAAATTTATGTTCTTCCTCTTCGACAGTGTGTTGAGTAGAAACTTTCAATTCATTCGAAGAGGTAACTGGAGCATCACCTTCGGGTTCCATAGCTAGGAAAAAATGACGATGAACAACCAAAGATGTACAAGGGGATAATTCCAAAGGAACACCCGACTGATTGTACAGATTGTACGGATTCTGCGGTGATATCATAACAGGGTCACACAAAGGATTTAGAGGATATATAAGCAGTCCAAGCTGACTGTAAGTAGGCGATGAACTCTCAGGAGTCTGGATGGGATTGTCCAGAGATTCCAGGCCAATATCAGCAGGTGATCTAGTATCTAAAGTAGGTGGAGGGAGAGATGAAAAAGGTTGAATGCTCAGAAAAATTTTGAGTTCAAAACCTTGGTCCTCGAGTGACTCTGGTAATTCAGGAAAAGGCTACTTAGACAATCTTTCAAATGGAGGAGAGGAAGAGGAACTAGGTGAACTAGATGGTTCAGCCACGATGACCTTGTCTTAGTTAATAGGAAAAGAGAGATAAATTTCAAGGCTTTAAAATGTACTTTAGGGAAAACTCACAACGTGGTCTAGAAAATACTGACAAGTTGTTATAATAGCGTGGGAAATCAATTTTTTAAGCTGCATAAATAAACTGGTGTTCTTTAATGTTTTAAGAGTCGAGAAAGAAACAAAGATGCTATCATTTCCGATTGGAAACGAGCTTGAAAGGACAAGCGCTCAAATGATATTTTAAATTTAATGAGTCAAAAAGATCAAATTACTACTCTGGATGATCTAGGTAAAAAGGATTACCAGGAAACCGTGAACTGCAAAATACCTCCCGGTGAACCGAGAAATACGGGCAGACAATCTCCCCGAATGATGTGTTCAGTGTACCATGTTTGCAAGGTGGTAGACTCAGCTTCCTATGGACAAAGGATTGTAGCCTAGAGGGGTTTCCCATTATTGTGATGCAGGTAAGTTCCCTCTGCGGACATAGATAACCCCTCTAGCCCTAGAGTGGGTCTAGTCACAGCAAGACAAAGACAATAGCTAATTCCTTAAATAGTTATCATTGAAGAGGCCTACCTTATACCGGTGTTTGATGAAGTCTTCATCACGTCATTTCAACTATCGCTTTCTTCTCCTTAATGACTGATTCATATGAAACAACATACGAAAACAACAAAACACATAATAGAGCACAACAATGAACTATATACTTATAGAGTCAAGGAACCATAAGCTATCAACATACATTTCATACATGATATAGGAAATAACCATTGATTGTATTAATATAAACAATAGTAAAGCTTACAACCATGCCTTGATGTCGCAAGATTTCTTGAAGGGTTTGATCAGTATGTCTCCATAAGCATTCACTCTCAAAGGTCTCTTAGAAAGATTGATGACACTCTCTCACTTAAAAGCACAAGTATGAAGCTAAGGCACTCACCACAAGGCTTCCTTCTTACAAAACCATTTTACACTTTCAATCCACAACATGAAAGGCTATTCTCATACCTCACAAGCTATTGCTATACTATCAACAATCCAAACTGTAAGCTATCAATCCAACAAACCAAGAACTAGCACTCCAAAAACTAAGCACTAACCAGTTGATCATAGTCATGGAAGATGCTTTTATAAGATGAGGAGCCTCAATAAATGAGGGGAGAGGAAGCTTATCTTCAAGGGAGGTTACTCAAAAGGCAGAACCACCATCTCGAATGAGGGGAGGCAAACTTATTTGACCCAACAACCAGCTCCAGAACCACCCAAAAGAATTATGTTTGAACTAATCCGCCATATTTGGGTCGTCGTTGGTCAAACACTAAGACTCAGAGATGACGTCGCGTGGCGTTAGATCATTCAGGGTTATCATCACAGGTAGGATACTAATGACCTGCGACGATCCCTAAAATCCAAACGTCACTGATAACAGATGTACTCTTGCGACGGTGTCGCGAGGTTCTCGTTCACTCTGGGCCATTATCGCAAGAAAGATACTGATGCCATGCGACGATCTTGAAACATAGGTAAAAAGGGTCTACTTCAATATTAATGAGCATGGTTAATATTCTTGAGTGATATGGAATATGTGGACACATATTTTGATGTATGACACAGAGCAGATGCCATTCAGGGACCGACTCTATGCAGGATCAGGGGATGTGGGGTCGGTGACAAAATACTATGTAACAGATGCCCCCTAAAGCATGAAGGCCGAGAGAGTGGTAGGGGTGAAATGCTTTACAAAACCATAATTGAACTAAAAAACCATCACGGAGAACCTGCAGATGTAAGTACAACTGATATCTCTGATAGTGAAAGAAGTACATGTAGTCAAGGTATGGGCGCAACCATCCAAAAGACAAATAGAACTAATCTGTGGTATGGACGCAGCCATCTAGTCGAATAGACCACATGAAAGCAAAGGTATGGTCGCAGCCATCTAGAAAGACTCAGGTATGGTCGTAGCCATCCAGAAAGACTTAGGTATGGTTGCAGCCATCCAATCAAAAGAGTCATGTATAAATAAGTCATGCAACCTGGAGTTGTGTAATCTGAGCCCAAGGTCTTGAATCCCGACCTATCCATCGTACAATTTCTAATATGCGAATAGATGTGTTGAAGTCGAGCATACTAGAAAATCATGTGATTACTGGCCAATGATGTGAACCATTAACAAGAGTGAGAGAGACCACTAGTAATGTCAATGGTTGTCAAGGTACTGTTGGTACAATGCATAAAGTGTGAAGAATGATTTGGAATCGAACACTTGTGAAATCATTAAATAATGAATCCATACAAGTGAGGATAGTTTTAGATAAAGGAGGAATGACCTATCATAGAGTTTTGTGAACCCAACGTTTCAGACTATCAAGTGAGTCCATCATCAGGGGATGTGTCAATAGATATTCTTCAGATCTTAATGATGTATCCATGAGCTATTTTTAGGTACATACATACATACATACATACATACATACATACATACATACATACATACATACATACATACATATATATATATATATATATATATATATATATATATATATATATATATATATATATATGTTATTAAGGAGGGAAATTAGAAATGAGGTCGGCCTTTATCCTATTAGTTTATTATTATTATTATTATTACTATTATTATTTTAATAGGATAATGGCCGACCTAATTTCTAATGTCCCTCCTTAATAACCTATATATATATATATATATATATATATATATATATATATATATATATATATATATATATATATATATATATATATATATATATATATATATATATATATACCCTAAAAATAGCTCATGGGTATATCATTAAGATTTTAAGAATATGTATTAACGCATCCCCTGATGATGGACTCACTTGGTAGTCTGAAACGTTGGGTTCACAAAACTCTATAACAGGTCATTCCTCCTCTATCTGAAACTTGTGAAATCACCCGATCGAAGACCAATGATGCAATTCTATCATCGAATGCGAAGAACTTGCCATTGAGGGATGCAAGCTCCAAGGTACCCAAAAGGAGTCTCTAGCTCAACTTCCTGGATAATGATGTCAACAGGAAGCGATCCATCGCAGGAGGGCCACAATGTTTCCCACATCAATGATGCGAGACAAAGGAACAAGATGTAGATGGATGAAATAGAGAATGAGAGGAGGATGTAAGGGTGCAAACTACAGAAGGATTAAGCTCTTGAACATATTGGCGACACGACTTCGAAAAGCGGCAGCATTTTGTACCAAGGGATTGAAGGTCATGTGGAGACAACAAGGATTGAATGGAATGAGGAAAAATGAAGAACCCAAATTCTGGAAGGCTAATGACGAAGTGAGGATATCCCAAACCCGTTGAGAAGCAAAAAGTGTTGATGTTCAGGAGCAACAAGCTGCTGTAGGTAATCAACAGAATATTTCCAAATTTTCCCCCACCATTGCTGGTGAGTACCCCAATTATTTTTTAAACACCAGCTTGAAGGGGATAGCATATGCTTGCAATATAAGTCCATGCTTCAGACAAATCCGACCTAGTGAGTTTTAATGAGCCCTAGGAAGGAGAAGCTCGGGTCTCATCATGGCGACGAGTCCAATGTCGTCAGGGTTTAACAAGTTCGAGATAGGTAAAACTCGGAGTCTTTTTCATATTTAGAGAGTTTGAAAAGACATGGAAAATAAAACTCCAAATGGTCCCTTTTCGTACGTTTGTGTCTCTTGAGCCTGAAAAGGTAGAAAACGATACTTGAGAGAACCGCTTGACCATTTCAGTCTAGGAGTACTTTTCGTAAATAGTGTCTCCAGTCTGAAAAAGTAAAAAACTAACTAGGTACATGACGTTTTTCAACCATTAACGAGCTCGAAACGACAAGGGCTCGATAATATTTTAACGTTTCAAGAGTCAAAAAATAGCTTAAATTTGACTTAGAAAGGACTTTTCTGGTATTGACTAAGTATATAATTCATACATCGATCATCTCTAGTGCTCGAAACACCTGTCCCTACACAAGAAAATGCAAGCATAAGATCTGCCTCACAAAACATGCATATAGGCCAAAACCGTAATTTCAAACCCTAAGGAAAACCCTAAATTTTTGAAATAAAGGTTATAAAAGAGACATTATGGTAAAAACATTTACTTGTGTTTTTTACTCTGGTAAAAAGCTTCAAACATTGCGTACCTCATGAAACTGGGCGATCGATTCCAGGGGGCTTAGTGGTCCATTGCCTTTTGCACTTCTTCCAGGTAAATGCACTATCCTTACCTTTGTTTTTATGCCAAATTTAGATGCAATTTCATGTTTTAAGCCGGGGTTTGGAAGAATTCTTTCGACAAAAATTCCGCCTCGGTCGTCGCAAGCTTCCCCCTCGGGATTGTGATAACTGAGAAATTTACATGGGGCAAAAATGGGATCGTCGTAGTAAAGTGATGTACACCTGTGATGACTCGAAAGTCTGTGAACTATGCAAATTGGCCCATTGCAACGGTTTTAAGAACAGCTGTGATGAGCGCCAGAACCCAAAAATCTTCATTTATAATCAATTTTAAAAGGTGAAAATGGTTGAATGGAATTTAAAAAAGGGATGTCTATGCATGCAGGGATAAAAAATGGCGTTCGTATGGCAGGAATGTACTCATGATAGTGATGATGAGATGGGAATGGCCAATCCCCGCTTCTTGAACATCTTTCGAAATTGTGGGTTGTTAAAATTCTTCCTAACACCACTGCTGAGAGCACAATTGGATCTCCTGGAGTACCTAATCTGAGCATGGAATCCAAACGAAGGAAAATTCATAATCCGCAGGCAAGAAATTGAGTTTGATGCCACGAACATCTACTTTTTCACTGGGCTATCAAGAAGAGGGGAGATGCCTCGCATGGTGGGAGCTCGGGTTACTGGAGACTCTATGGACACACTTATTGCAATATTGTGCCCCCAAGGAGCACGGAAATCATCAACAAGTGGGAAATTACAAATTGTCACTGTTAATGATTTGCCACTATGAGTATTGTTGTTCAACATTACCAGACCAGCTGGATCCCAAGCTCAACATGAGACAACCAAGACACAATTACAGTTAGCCCAAGACTGTTTGAATGCTACTATGTTTAACTAGGCAGAGGCCGTGTCTCTTAATATGAAGAGACAATTGACCAAGTTCCATCAGGGTGAAATGAAACAGTTTGGCTATGGTTCAATCTTAATACCGCTCATGCTCGAACGAGTACCAATCCTCCAGAGACAGGACATGACGGTGGGATGGCCAGGACCATGACAGAAACAGATTACTCGTTGGGCTCTCATGATGTTGGGAGGAGGTGGTGGCCAGCCTGTATCATGGGGTCCATAATTTTTTGAGTGGATGAACCACCAACAAGTCATAGTTGAGGATTGGTCGTATGCTGGGATGGACTTTAGGGGTGATCCAAACATGTTGCTTCCTCCTGGAAAACAATGGGATGAGAGAGGTAAAATACTCAGTTTGACCGACAAAATTTTTGTAGTTTTTTGTTTTTTTTTGGATTTTAAATATACATGCCCTAATTATTATGTTCAATTGTTTGCAGATTTTGGACCTAAGAGACCAGTAGGTCTCACTCCTACTGCCCAGAGGGTTGACAGAGAGATTGACTTACCACCTCTGGGTGGAGATGCTGAGGAGGAGATAGCCCGTAACCTAGAGGGCTTGACTGAGGAGATCCCAGACTACAAAGGATTCGAGGAGATCCCTGGGTAGTACCAGTAATACACCATGGGTGTGTTGAATAGGATACACTGACTGCTTAGATGTGTGGTTCGAGCAGTAGTCTGCTACAAAGAGCATCATGCTTAGTAGACTTCTAAGTTTCTTTTTTGCATATTTTTGAGAGACGTGTCTTGCGAAGTAACTGAACACACATATATTTTTCGGACATATATATATATATATACATATATATATATATATATATATATATATACATATATATATATATATATATATATATATATATATATATATATATATATATATATATATATATATATATATATATATATATTGGGCGCCACAGTGCACAACACATGATATACATCTATCTATGTTTTACTGTATCTGATTATTATGTCAAAATGCTTATTTATGATTTATAATTTGAACAAATATCTGTCTAATACATAATTAACATCTGCATCAGTCAATATATTTAACACTTGCATAAAATAAAAAAGACACAATAAGCGAGAAATTGCTTTACACACCAAATAAAAAAAGGTACATCTGTGCATGGCTTCATTTTTACGCAAGCTCAAACCATGGAGAACTATGCTTGGATTCGGTTTCATGTTTACGCAAACTTGAAATGAAAAACTATGCTTGAATAAGGTTTGCATGCCCCCAAAATAATGATCCAATCGAGGTACATGCCCCCCAAGCTTCATTGCATTCAACTAGGTGGATGTAATGAAGGTTCACTATCGAGATCCAGGAAATACTCGACTGGGATTTTACGAGATCTCAATCAAAGACTCAATTGGGAAAAGGGAGTTGTTTCATTTTTTAACGAGGTTGAAACAATGAAAGAACTATCCTCAAGACATTTGTTTCATTTTTTAATGAGGTTGACACAAGATCAAGAACTCTCCTCAAGACGCCTTGATTCATTTTTTAACGAGCTTGACACAAGACAAGGAACTATGCTCCACACTCCTTGTTTCATTTTTTAATGAGGTCGACACAAGATCACGAACTATCCTTGGGACTCCTTATTTCATTTTTTAATGAGGTTGACACAAGAAAAGAACTATCCTCGGTGAAACTGTTCATGGACTATATGAGAACAGGGCTCCCAAGAGGTCTTCACTAGATGGAAGGACCACGCTCTAGGAGAAAAATAGGTCATTGGGTACCAATGATAGATTGGGTCCCAATGCCCCCAGTACATGATGTACTAGATCATCTATGTGATCATCAATGGAGACAGAACGAGTAGCCACATAATTGATCTGTGGCAAGGAAGGTACCGCAGGAAAATAATAGTTGATAGGGGGTGATGGTGGTAGAGGAGGTACCTCGTGACCAAAGAATGACAATTTATCGACAGTCACAATTCTTCCATCATGTGGAAAACAAACCACACGAAAAAGCGAAGAAATAGGAGCTCTATGACATAAATATAGTCACAGCCAAGGAGAATATTGAAATCCAATGCACCTTGAACGACCATCACATCTATATAGATGGTTTTACCTACCAAATTAATAGGGAACTTCGGAAGGATCCCTAAGGGTTGACTGGTTCCTCCGTCGAAAGCCAACAGATTCTAGGTGATAGGCATAAGCTGTGGGGAACCCAAAGCTTGCCAAGTAGTGGAAGACATGAGGCTAGATGATGCACCTTCATCCAATAGAGTGCCAGGTACTGCCATATTATAAGTGTGTATTGTGATCTAGAAAGGCACATAAGATGGGAGGCGGAAAGTAGTCAAGTGACTCCAATCGAAGGAAACGACATAACTACTTGGTGGGGGTATCGTACGATTTTCCCCATGCTCTGTAGGAATCAAAGAAGGACTCTCTTGATTAGCGAGGATAGGAGGGTCACTTAGTGATTAAGGAGAATCTGATGAGACGAGAAGAATATGAGCAATATGATCATTATGCTCTTTTGGAACAGAGTGAACAATCGGTGGCAAAACCAAGTCGACACTCTTTTCGACTGCTGGTTGATCGGGAACAGACACTAGAGGGTCAAGTTCAAGAAGAGTAGGGTTGGTAAAAGATGAATCTAAGTCAATTTCTACACCAACCGAAGGAGGGTCAGAAGAAAGTTTTTGATAACCAACAGGGAGTTGGGGGGAAGAAGCCATAAGGTTTTCCAAAATTGTGGAAGCTTTATCCATGAGAGGATAAAGGTGAAGAAGATGTTACCTTCACATAACCTATAGGGGAATCTAATATTCCCTTTCTTCTTACCACTGCTAGTTGA
Organism: Pinus tabuliformis; assembly: GCA_031772625.1. Classification (NCBI taxonomy): domain Eukaryota; kingdom Viridiplantae; phylum Streptophyta; class Pinopsida; order Pinales; family Pinaceae; genus Pinus; species Pinus tabuliformis. The sequence continues at coordinate 616,867,840 of CM062804.1, forward strand.
AGGTGTAACATCAACATGATCTACAAAGGTCGATAAGGATGGTCAAATCATATCTCGAGACCATACTTCTAAGATCCTAGGAATACCAGGACAATCTCGAAGGAAATGGTCACCCTTGAATAGCTTACAAGGAAATTTGACCTTCTGTGGAGGATCAGAAGGCTTTTCTACTGGAGGTGCACTCAGAGCAATAGTCACACAGTTGGCCTCTTGCTTATCTAACTTCTTCTTTGTCTTCCTCTTCTTCTTCTTAGCCTCCTGGTTACTGGATTTAGAACTTTCACCAGGTGAAGTAGAATAGAAGGGTGAAGAAATAGGGGAAGAAGGCAAAGGGTCAACCCTAGAGTCATCGTAGTGTGATTTGAATGAAGGAGATGGCGGAGCAGGAGTCGGGATGCTCGGGACCACCGAGGTTGAAAACAACCAAACAGGTAGGCCAATGGTTAACCCAGGTAGGGACAATGTTGCCATATAAGGAGCACCATCATTTCCAAAAGAAGGAAAAGGACCAGGATTCCCATCCAGGGGGAGACCTTGACTGGTAGACTTTGGAAATGTTTCCATTAGAATTGACTTTGAAAGAAACACCAACTATAACCAGGAAGATTTCATGGGTAGTTAATTTTACAACATTGAAACAAAAATTTGCCTTTTCATATTTTAAGAGTCAAGAAAAGGACGAAAGGTGACTCTATCACTTTTGAAGTTTAATGAACCTGAAAGGACAAGTGCTCAGATGATGCTTTTACTTTTAAAGATTCGAAAAGGAATGAAAGTGACTTCTCTGGAATTCTAGGCAAGAGGTTTACCAGACAAATCGTAAAACTGCATATACACCTTGGTAATAAAATGAAATAGAAATGACCAAGGACTTTCCGTACGGTAGTCAATTTTCCCGAATGTTGTTTTCGGTGTGTTACAATCTGTAAGGTTGTAGAATTGGCTTCCTATGGATAATAGGATGATAACCGAGTAGGGTCTCCCAATATATACGCGACGGTACGGGGAGCACAAATCCGTACTAGCATCTATTGCACCAAAAAAGGAGGAATCACCCAACCTTAGTGAGAACGATAGGAACCAAAACTCATACAAATGGAACCAAGAAGGATATGCCTTAGTAAATAGAGTCAAAACAAGCTTAATAAGATGTAAGAGATAGCAAAGGACAAGCTACACTAACCTATTCAAGAGGCAGGGCTGTAAAAAGCAACCCTACAGGAATTATCGCAGGTGTAAGACTGACAACATGAGACGATAGCCAAATCGTCATAGCCACAACATGGGAAACTGAGCAACGACGTCGCAAGGGTATACTTGTTCTCAGCGACAGTGTAATTTCAAGAATCATCGCAGCTGTGGGATATCCACAACGTACAACAAGGTTAAAAAGAGCAGCCACGATTCATCACTGCTGTTAGGAGTTAAACAACGATGATCTTAATAAAGAGGGAAAATAAGGAAAAACAACTGAAAGACACCAGGCTTATCACTCAGACAGTGAGGTGGACTACTATATCTACTCAAGTGATCCAAATCACTGATGGTTCAGTCTCAAAACAAAGAGACACTATGTAATTCAATCAAAAACAATAAGAGAAAAATCAAGAGACAACACAGAAAGGACTCCCCAGCAGAGTAACCAACTTGTGATGCTGGTAAGTTCCCTCTGTGGACAGAGACAACCCCTCTAGCCCTAGAGTGGGTCTAGTCACAGCAAGACAAAGACAATAGCTAATTCCTTAAATAGTTATCATTGAATAGGCCTACCTTATACTGGTGTTTGATAAAGTCTTCGTCACGTCATTTCAGCTATCACTTTCTTCTCCTTAATGACTGATTCATTTGAAACAACAAATGAAAACAACAAAACACATAATAGAGCACAACAACGAACTATCTACTTATAGATTCAAGGAGCTATAAGCTATCAACATACATTTCATACATGATATAGGAAATAACTATTGGTTGTATTAATATAAACAACAATAAAGCTTACAACCATGCCTTGACATCGCAAGCTTCCTTGAAGGGTCCAATCAATATGTCTCCATAAGCATTCACTCTCAAAGGTCTCTGAGAAAACCTGATGACTCTCTCTCACCCAAAATCACAAGTATGAAACTAAGGCACTCAACACAAGGCTTCCTTCTTACAAAACCATTTTACACTTTCAATCCACAACATGAAAGGCTATTCGAATACCTCAAGAGCTATTTCTAGACTATCAACAATCCAAACTGTAAGCTATCAATCCAACAAACCAAGAACTAGCTAACTAAGAACTAGCACTCCAAAAACTAAGCACTAACCAGCTGATCATAGTCATGGAAGATGCTTTTATAAGAGGAGCAACCTCCATAAATGAGGGGAGAGGAAGCTTATCTTCAAGGGAGGTTACTCAAAAGGTGAAACCACCATCTCAAATGAGGGGAGGCAAACTTCGTTGACCCAACCAGCTCCAGAACCACCTAGAAGCATTATGTTTGAACTAATTCGCCATATTTGGTTCGTCGCTGGTCAAACACTAAGACTCAGAGACGACGTCGCATGGCGTTATTTCATTTAGGGCTATCGTCGCAGGCAGGATACTGATGACCTGCAATGATCCCTAAAATCCGAATGTTGCTGAGAACAACTGTACACTTGCGACAGTGTCGTGAGGTTCTCGTTCACTCTGGGCCATCGTCGCAGGCAGGATACTAATGCCCTGTGACGATCTTAAAACATAGGTAAAAAGGGTCAAATTCAAGATTAATGATCATGGTTAATATTCTTGAGTGATATGGAAGATGTGGACACATATTTTGATGTATGACACAGAGTAGATGCCATTCAGGGACCGACTCTACCTGGGATCAGGGGATGGGGGGTCGGTGAAAAAATACTGTGTAACAGTTATATACTCGATGGTACTGGGAACAAAAATCCATTCTAGCACTGTCTAGTGCTGAAGCTAACGATAGCTGCTAGGTTTAAAGACGCCAGAATACATCTATAGCCTAGACCTTCTAGATGTGATCGTTAGGTTTCAAATGCGCCTTAGTTTATTTGAGTTCATTTTAAATTTTATCTTGGATTATGTCTTGGTTTTTAGGCCTTAGTGATGTGACTCGAAAAGCCCTAAAGGTAGCTAAATGAGACAAGACCCTTTCAATTCGATGAATTGTCTACACTAGAGAGGGTAGAAAACACAATCAAATGAAAAAAACCAAGCAACCGAAAGTAAAATGATTTTTCACTACTTCACTTTTTGAGAAAATAAACTAATGAAAAATACATTCCAATTCCTAATTTCCTAACAAGTACACTCGAATAGTCCTTTCAAAAGCAAAGAGAATTATTTTTATTTTAAAATGCCAATGCAATCCTAGTTTTCAATGATGCTAACTATCGTAACATATTTATGCAACAAACTAGAATTTTGTACTTTTCATGAAATGACAAAATGAATTTCTCATAAAAAAACTTCAATGAAAAAGTTTCAAGGCAATTGATTCTCAAGCAAATGAAAAACATGAAAAGATAATCTCTTTCAAACTAATGACACAATGACTTTACCAAAAACAAGAAAAGCAATGTGATCTATGTCGGAAAAGAGGTGTTTAAACAAGCAAACGAAAACTTTTCAAACTCGTGTACTGAAGGTCAAAGCCGTAGAAGGACCATAAACGAAATGCAAGGAGTAAATGCACCAACAACTTGACTCATTGAGTTCACAATCAGCTGAATGGATGACAATCTAGATGCCCTAGTGCCGCTAACCATTCAATGACCCAAGAAATCAAGTGAAAAGAGGGCTAATCAACAAGCAAACAAACCAAATGAAAAGAAACTTTCTAGTCAAGAAGAAGACGGTCTAAACAACTTATAGGGTAGAAATCATGAGAGCAAAACACACTAGCCAAGATCTAGGGTGAACCCTAATCTTCACTTACAGACATCGGTGTGACTGCCTAACTGACAAAAAGTTCTAGAAGGGGGTCGGAGCGACTGTTTCTTAACATATCGCGCTGATCGGCATGATTGTCATTGAATTAAGCGTGTTGAGCGAGAGTGCAAAAAAAAAAAAAAATCGAAAGTTGGGACCAAACTTGCTACTATGAATTTCAAAGCCAGAGCAGTAAGCAAAGCAAAGAAAATAGAACTAAAGGGAAATAACGAAACTAGAAAAGTTCACACAAAACCATGAAATTCCAAGCAAATAAACAAAAGGATTGGTTCCCTAGCGGAGTTTCCAATTTGTGGTGAAGTAAAATTATAAGTGCGGACACAAATAATTCCTCTAGCCTGATAGTGGGTCTAGCCACTAACAAGACACTTTATTGAAGATTTCCTTAGGTTAGAACCAATTAAGAGGACCTATCTCTTAGTACGCTTATCCCGTTTGGTGATGACCTTGCTTGATCGCTTCAACTATCTCCTGTTTCCTTCTTCGAACACCTGAAACAAGTAAATAACAAAAAACAACAACCGTGATAATAGAAAAATTGTAATTAAACCTACTTAACAAGTCAAGAAACATTAAGCCATAAAATTATGATATGGCACATTATGTAGGAAACCAATCGATAGTTGCATATATATTAAATCAAGAAGAGATTACAACCATTGTCTTGACATTGATGTTCTCCTCTGACAAAACCAGGTTCCCACACACTTCCGTTAGCATTCATGATGGCCTCAACAATGATATTTTTAAGGCTCTTCTCTTTAGGCTTCACACTAAACCAAATTCACACTTCTCCCTCACACACAACTAGAGAGCTGCAACTATGAATAGCTTGTTGTTTACTCCAAACTTAATTAGCACTAGCACACCAACATTAACACTAGCTTATGCTCGGGAAAAATGGAGGTTTGTATAGCATGAATGGATGGGATATGGTTCCTCTTCTCATGGAAAAAGGTCTTATCTCTTGAGGTAGTTCCATCCTTATAGCGGAAAGGAGCCCAAACTGACATCCTCGACTCCATCTGGCTCAACCATTTACCAAACTTTCGTTATGAAGCTTCTAGAGCTAGAAGCTTCGGCTCCTTATTTAAAAAAAATTCCAAAAGAGGATCAACATGACTGAAACAAAGTTTAGTTACTCTGATTAGCGCTAGGGATAGTGTTAATCCCTACATATTAGCATGAGGAGGACAAGGATCATTAGCGTCGGTCTTGTAAACTGGGAAAAAAAAAGATTTTTGGAAAATGATGCAAAAAGGAATTGTTCTGCTAATGAATAGGGACACAATGGGAGTTTCTCCATGAAGGGAAAACATGTAGGGTTCACTGTAGAGGTCCTCCAGGATCAAGGAATGGGGAGTACATGGACAATCAGAAAATGTTGTGTAACACACATTCTCTCAGACGAGTTAGACAGAGGAGCCCGAGCAGCGTAACCAGATGCTATGGAGGCAAGAGTCAGGTTCCAGAAAGATGGAACCTTGGAGCACAAGGACACCATTGTGGACTACTGATCTTGGCAACAATTCGCTATTGTCAACCACAATGAAGATGTCGAAGATTTGCCCTTCCAATAGTTTCCGAGCCATAGTGATGTCTAGCATGGATTTCTCAAGCCAATTTTTGTCTCAAATGGGTACATGTGCATTGTAATGTAACATCTTGTCAAGTGTAAGTTCAAGTGTCAATAGTTGGATATAACAGTCATAGAGTAGATGAAGAGTCATGAGGGTAGATGAACTGTCACATAGGAGAATGTCAGGGGTCACCCCACCCTTTGCTATAAATAGTCCCTGATAACGCATTGTAAAGGATTTTGGTCAGCTAAGCTTCTGATAGGACTATCTTAGAGAGAGCTTCAACAATATTGTAATGAGCCTTGGCTTCTCCACTTAGCAGAGCTAGTACATCTCTTTGGAGGAGCAGGAGGTTGTGGTTGTAACGTTCCGCTATCAGAACTAGTGGTTGGGGATGGATGTATTCTATGAGTGGAACTTACACTTCTTAATATAACAAAGCCAACACATTTGATGAATATGTTGTATTTTATTTCATCTATTTGTTTACTCTAAATGATATATGTATTTGTTTTATTACACATACATGTATAGCTATTTCTGTGTATGTATATATGAATCTTCCCGAAATGTGTTGTTGGTTTAACCATCACTTTGGATTGCTAGCTAACTTACCTTCCATGTTGTGATGCATATTTTCTTGTGTGTTCCCTTATTAACTCCGTGCTATCACAGGATTCCAAGGGGCACACTCATCTCAACCCCCATGTGTTATAAACTCTCATGCCCCTCCCTTGTCTCACTACATATGTCAAACCCTCGCTACCAACAGAGTTATCCTACTTTCCTCTATGCAAAATCATGGTCAAGGCATTACTATATGACCAACTACTAGGACTCCTACACCAAACAGTCCGAGGTCTAATTGGGACTTCTTACTAGGGAGATCCCCTAACATGTTGGCAGGTCCAACACCATCAACATTTTTGGCACTAGAATGAGGGTCAGATGACAATCTATGTCCACTCATCCTATTTTGAACCTTTGCATATCTATCATGGATTCTTGCACTCTTCTCCCTCCGTGATATTTTTTTAATTCTGAATTTGTTACCATCACGAAGGAGTTTTTTTTGTCACTTCTCCACATACATGTATGATGGTGAAGGTGAAGTGGCCTAACCTGAGTTCTTACATGACTTTCTTTCCATGATCCATGAGGAAGATGGATGTTCTGATGAACATGCCAGTTTTTTACTTGCTTACACACTTTGCAAATCTCCACATCGATGGTTGTGCATCCTACCGCTGATAGCATGCACTCACTCAAGAACTTCTGTGATCTCATTAAAGACACTTTCTATCATTTTGATCCAGAACATCTTGACCAAAGACTATTACAACAAGAGAAGGCTCTGCATGAATCACCTATGGATTTTTGGCAGTGCTTCCGTGAGTTGCAGTTTCAAGCTCTGAAGAGCCAGATGAAATTTTTCTATCTTTGGTACCGATTCAAGAATTTCATTAAGAAATTTGCTCGTCCCAAGAAGAAGTTTGAAATCAAGCCTCGCTCTATATTCTTCAGTGATGGAGTTGTGCAATCACAGATGGATATGGTCACTCTCACAAGTGACTATCTGAGTCCCCTCATCAAATAGCTCCACCACTACGGAGTGATGTGGGGGATCATGCTCACACATTTGTTCAGCTGTCACATCCTCCCAACATCACTTCACTTAATTTTCGCGTAGATTTGGTTGTGAGTCCATCGAGTTGTCACATGCATTTTTTTCCACAACCTTCATCTTCGTACTCGAATAATCCTCTGGATGATACTGTGTTGTGTTCTTCCATTTGAACTTTACACTTGTAGTGAACGAGGAACAAGCCATTGACAGAGTTGGTGTTTCACAACCAATATGCATTGTCATTCCTGAAGAATATGAATGGGAGCTGGAGAAACAACACTCGGTGAATGATGAATCCCTTCCATCCGACCCCCATCTATTCTTTCCTAAAAATTTTTGTGAACCTGCCATCCATGATTTCACATGTGTGTCTTCATCTACGGATGCACCCATTGTTGATCACTCACAAGACACATAGGATGTCAATCCATCATCCGACAACGGAGAGGATAAGTTATTCATTGAAAATCTACTTGATTTTTCATCTTCCTTTTCCAGAAATACAGAGGATTAATTTGTTCGCTTCTCATCTACCCCTCTGTTTGATTCATCAGACCATGATGATGCCAATGAAATCATTGATTTTTCTGATCGTGGCTGTTGTGATCCATTTACTCCCATATTCGATCATGATCATGATTCTATCACAGTTGTTTTTTTAAGCCACCGGTTTATGATGATCTATTTGATGATGAAGTCGAAACACCCAAGATTGTTGAGGCACTTTAGCCCGAGTTGATGGTGATGTCAGGCCCTCGCTCTCTTGGGTTTAATTTCACTTCCAATCAGGAAATCGCTCAATCACCCGAGGCTCCTCATCACACATCAATATGCATTGAAGATCAATCTAACACATAGATCATGCTTCGTCCACTCGAACTGCATGATCCCATCACTCATGCATTGGAGGAATTTTACATTGCAAGCACGCGTGAACAACACAAGATGCCTTTGCTACTTTCATTTGCTTGCATGTCACAGTCAAGATTATGCATATGCTTCAAAGTTGCACACAGTGTCACACAACATTGTGACAAGTCCATGAACCACATGTCATGCACTTGCACTCACTTATGTCTGGTGGACACCTTTAAACATGAAGTGTGTTTGTATTCATTGTTATATCTTTCTTGCTTGCTGGTCTGCACAACTAGGTTGCTCGCGGACCAAGCCTTCACCAACATGGGTCAACCAATACGCCGGTGGATGCATTGGAAATATCACTTCACATGATCAGGCCCATGCACCGTTATCTTAGGAGTAGGAGTAGTGTTCGTTTTTAGTTGGTTTTCTTGCATGCTTGTTTGCTTACTTGTTTGGTTTGTTTGTTTGTTTGCTTGCTTGTTTTCTTACTCACTTTTCTTTAACTTTTTCTTCCACTTCTTCTTTTTTTGTTGTTTGTTCACTTGTTTTGTTCATAGGTTAGTTCCAGATGAAACCATGCATGACTTATTGAAACAAGTTGGGTAAAGTAAAAGAGGCCTTGTACAACTATCACTACTTGGTTATCTTTCATCCTGCCTCTATATGATGAAATTGTTATCTTTAGTCCATGATATAATGAAGGAAAATACGTACTGTTCGAAGTGAACCTTGGTAAAAACACAACGTCTGCACACTAACTAGTGTCACCTACTCTGGTCGATTGTTTTTGGGTTAACCATTGTCAGCTTAGTCAAGTAGAGTAAGGTGAGGAGGAAAACCTTAACAAGCACATTAGAGGTATATAATAAACTAATTCTCTGAAGGAACAACCTCCTCTGCTCTCAATAAGTCGAGATCCCTCTTCTGCCTTTGAAATGAATAAGTGTTATGCACAGTTGTGAAAATGAAAAAATGAATAAAATGAAAAATGAATAAGGCGAAAGAAGAGAAAGTCTTCCTGCATAGAGAGGTGATGTAAGTAACTTCGCTGGGGTACTAACTAGGCTCACTGGCAGCGAAGCGATGCTTAAGTTCCTAGGTGACTCTGTCGGGGTACTGTCCATGCTAGCTGGCAGTAGAGCAACACTAGAGATGAAACTAAGACTCCGACGACTATAATACTTATGCAAAAATATACCCCTCAACCCCAATCGAAACAACTATGTTGTCTTGGCTTGGAATGTGTGTCAATCAACCAAGATCTTGGCAGATTCTACATCTTACAATCAGGCTAGTGTGAAACCAAGATGAACTAAGAACTGAACAATACTCTGGAGGTATTAGACTTGTTTTTCATGAACAAATTCCATTCAGAAAGCTAGAATTCTATTACTGTGTCGCCAAGTGTTGTATCGGCTACAACCACCCGCCAAAATTTTTCCTTAGCTTCATTTTAGAGCCTCCCTACCAACCTTTCATAGCACCATGTCTTTTTTCATCAAGTACACTATCTTTAGTGATTTTCTTGCAGAAAGACATCCTATATATCAAATATTGATGCACTCCCCTCATAGTTTGTTTCCTCGGACTTGGTCTGCCTGCAGGCTGAGCAGCTCCCTCAAGAAATTGCACAATTCTGGAGAGAAACAATCCTTCCCTCTGAAAATTTGCATAATTCTGTCTGGCAACCTACTCGGCTCCAGAATTGCACAAATTTACTAGTCAATCTTATTTGAGAAAATTACTCAATTCCTCCTGGCAGGGTTGCTCAAATTTACTAGTTAGCTACTCTGCCCAAAAATTGCATAAATCTCCTAGGCACTCAGGGCAACTCCTATCCAGAAAATGTGCATTTTCTCCCAGCAGTTGACCAATCTCTTGCATGTATAGTTGGTTTTACCAATTCCACTTGGGACCAAGGAAACTTGACTTGCATGCATGGACTGCGTTTTCCCAGAATAGAAAAATCCACATGCAAAAAATAATTCCTAGATTTTAGGGAGCTATTTTTAGCAGTTGGAGGTTACATGCAAAGATTGCTTTAGAATCCTTCCTCCAAGTGTCACGTTTTCCTAGATTTGTGGCATGTGCATCATGAGCCAAAACTCATTTATTCGATGCATTAGAGCTCATTCTTTCACGTCAATCTTGGAGCTTTGACATCCCATAGCACATCCAGGAATCTTTGACACATCCAACTCAACTATTCATGGGTAAGTGGTCTCAAATTGTCTTTTCCAACATTTCTGTCACTTTTTGTGTTTTTTCTTGTGTGAGTTTTGTTTGCTTGATTTCTTTGAATTCTTGCTATCATTTACATGCATACTAGCTTGTACTAGCACCATTTCATTTTTTGTTGCTAACTCACTGCTGTCGCATGCATGAAACTCTTTTACATAAACGACCACCGATTCAATGACTCGCTTCACCCACATGCATGTTGTTCCATTTTCTGTATCTTCATTCACTATTTGCATGCTCGATAATTTTCTTCTGCCTATAGTTAGTATTTCCATGCATTCACTTTCACATTTGTTTCCAGTTTCCCATCAACGGGTCTGGGTAGCCTTGGCCTGGACTTTGCCTCACTAAGACAACATTGTGCAATCTTGAGAGGGAAGGCTCTGTCTTCTCCTCAGGAAATGCCCATTTCTACCTAGCACCTGTTCCCCAAGCCTACTTTAGAGAATCATGATGGATAGTGACTGCTAGCCCAAAAATTGCGCAACATAGTCATTGAGCCTGCAATCATTGCCAACTGAAATTGCACATTGCTCAATTCCAGTAGTCAGCCTGGATTGGGCATTGCGCAAATACAATAACCTGTCATGCCTCCCAGAAAACCCAGGCTGCCTTTTGTGTAGTTCTGGAAGCCAGTCACTCAGCCTCCCAGAAGAAATTGTGTCATTCCTCCAATTTTCTTTGGTTTTTGCTGACAGATTTCTTGCCATGCATGTTTCTTTGTCTCCAGATCTTGCAAGTGTTCGTCTGACTCTTGACAGTTCAAGATCAATGGCCTCCAAGGGATCAGGATCAAAAGACACTGATGGAAGTGCAACTATAGTAGCAATTGAGTGAGTGCCACAAGTCTACCAACCTATGAAGATACCAAGCTGATTCTAGACAAGGACATCAAATTGAAATTGCAAGAGGTCAATGATGCATTTACATGCACATTTGGTGAATACCTTGAAGACCGCCAGGTATACGTGAACATTCACAAGTCTTCCTTGTACCAGATTACATGCAGATACATCGTGTTCCCATGCACATACATGATACACTAGATCATCTCGTACACTGATCCCAAGACGATGACCTTGAGTAGTGTCAGCAGGACGAATATTGCAACCTTCAGGGTAGAGGAGTATGATGAGATGTATCAGATTTCGAAGCTTGTAACTATCATGGAGACTCCCTTTAGCTTACCTAGAAAGAATTCCAACTCCAGAGACATTCTGAAGAACTGGGTAAAGGAGCCGGCAATATTCAAGATGACACCCAACCATATCTACAAGACGAAGATACTACGGAAGGTGTATCAATAATTGGTCATATTTGCATGTCAAATATATGGCCAAGAAAGCACAAAAACCTTCCCATAGAGTTGGGTTATCACACAGGACCAACTAGCTAGAGAGGGAAAACCATGCAATTAGTCCATCATGTTGGCTCATAAGCTGAAGGAACTGGCAACGAGGGATCGAAAGTCACCCAAAGGTATGCAAGAAAAAATCTACATGTCTTCCTGCATCTTGGTTACAGTAAGTGTTCGGCAGGAGTTCCCGAGCTTGAAGTGGGTATCGTCATCGACAAAGACTATTGTGAACACTTATTGTAAAATAGTCTCTAAATGCAGCTTCAGAGGAGTTATCACACAAATGTCTGATCGTTTTGTCACCCCAATCTACAAGATGATATTCGAACAGGATCCACCCTCCATGTTGATGGCAGTAATGGAGGCACTGATAGACATAGCTGATTGGTATGCCTCACCGTCCGACACCTTCATACGAATGTACAATGTGGAGAAGCCTTTGCATGTTCTACCGAAGTTTTCCTTGTACATTCTCTTCATACAGGAAGTAGCATATCACATCTCAGCAGGATTGACAGCTAGGTTGCACCGAAAGAAGAAGGAATCTTGGCCCGCTCTTCCGTTGCACATTGGGTTATTTGAGATCTGAAGTTTCAAGCACATGGATATTGAAGCAGAGCAGATGAAGAAATATCCATTCGACCTTTGAACTTACAATCCGTATGACCCACACTGTCTTGTGAAAGATCATTGCATGAGAGTACAATTCAACTCGATCCATAGGGCATTTCATTGGGAAAAGGAGGACCCATGGAGATATTGCTACAGTTTCTGTAGACCCAATGAACAGGTCAACTTTGCTATGGAATGGTTAGTGAAGCAATGTGAAGTAGCGTTCCAGAGAGCACCAGAAGTAGCAATAGTAGTAGAGGTGAACATACCAGTGCATGAAAAGGGCAAGAGAAAGATTGTCTATTGCATGGAGGAAGAGAAAAGCTACAAGTTCTGAGAAAATCCACTTGTAGAGAAAGAAAATATGGCTATAGAGGTGAAGAGGCAACAACGCGATAAGCGAATCGTGAAAAGGTAGACGGAGAAATGGAGAATGGAGGAAATAGAGAAGGAGTTGCATGAGTTTAAGGAGCAACTTCGAAAGGAACAGGAGCTGCATAAACAGGAGAGGGAAGCATAATAGCAACAGGTATAGCAGGGGGTGCACCATGTGCAATTGAATGAAATAAAGCTTGTACAGGTAGTGGAATTATCATAATAGCTGGCATCAGGTGAGCAGGGTGAACCATCGTAGGATAAGTACTTCACTCAGGAGATAGAGTGAGCACTTGAACGGATGGATACAAACATGGAGTAGTAGGAGTTAGAGCAGGACATCGACCTCATGCCTCACCACCAAGAAGTTGACCCACCAGCTTCACTGCATCCAAAATATGACCAAGTCCCAAGTGAACAAGGAGACATTGAGATCCTTGTATATCAGCTGGAAGGAGAGATGCACAACATCTCATTCGATGAATCTGAACATAGAGTTGTGCAATCTCGTAGAGTGTCAACTTCGGAAGATCATACAACCCTTGCACAGTATGAGGAATGAGTGATCATGTCTGACATGTGCAAACATCCAACAGCCTTGGCTCATGCCACTAAAGCATATGTCGAAGCCACTAGCTCAAGTGTTTTCTTTTTGGTAGCTGAGAATGAGCGAATGGCTAAGGAGATACAGAAAGCCAAGCAAGGAGGAGAGTTGGTGACAACGTCCGCCCGAGCAGAAATGAAGAAGGAAATACTAGATGAGGTATTGTTCCTTGACACAACCCTGTGGGTGTTGTATTCCAAGTTTGGTACTATGCATAAAGTAGTCATCCATCTCAATGGATGGCAACCGTGATGTGCTAGAAGAGCACATATCTTTTCAAACGTGCATGCTGCTATTGATTACATGAAAACATGGACAATGAGATATAAGGGAGCCTTGCCTCACTTGCCTAAGATGATGAAGCCTAGAGTGGTTGAGTTGAAGGCACACATCCAGAGTCAGATATGGAATTATGAAGAGCTCCCGTAGCTCTTCATTAGTCTATAGGCTTCCCATGCACGTGTATTCAAGAGTATGGATGTTGTGGTGTGTGCGCATGCAATCCCATCTATTGGGACTCTCACCCAGGTGAAGACAAAGGCACAGGTCTGACTAGATCATGATCTACACTTTGACAAGTTAATGCGTATTGCCACCAACCCAGACTTGCTCATCCATGCAGACATCATGCACAAGTATGTTGCTGGTATGGCCACATTGAAGACAATGATGCACATGCTTTCAAACAAGTTGGACTGAGGAGCCTGAGCAGTGTACCCAGATTCTATGGAGGCAAGAGTCAGGTTCTAGAAAGATGTCACCTTGGAGCACAAGGACACCATCATGGACTACTGATCTTGGCATTAGTTCACTATTGTCAATCAAAATGAAGATGTCGAAGAGTTGGTCTTCCAATAGTTGTCCAAGTCATAGTGATGTCTAGCATAGCTAGCTCAAGCCAATTTTTGTCTCACATGGGTACATGTGCATTGTAATGTAACATCTTGTCAAGTGTAAGTTCAAGTTCCAATAGTTGGATGTAATAGTCATAAAGTAGATGAAGACTCGTCATGAGGGTAGATGAACTAACACAAAGGGGAATGTCAGGGGTCACCCCACCCTTTGCTATAGATAATCCCTCACAACTCATTGTAAAGGATTTTGGTCAACTAAGCTTCTGATAGCAATATATTAGAGAGAGCTTGGAAAGTATTGTAATGAGCCCTGGCTTCTCCACTGTGCAAAGCTAGTACATCTCATTAGAGGAGCAAGTGGTTGTGGCTGTAACGTACCACTGTTGGAACTAGTGGTTGGACATGGATGTATTGTATGACTGGAAATTACACTTCTTAATATAACAAGAGCTATCACATTTCATGCATATGTTGTATTGTATTTCAACTATCTGTTTACTCTAAATGGTATAAGTATTTTTTTTCTTACGCATACATGTATAGCTATTTCTGTGTATGTATGTATGAATCTTTCTTAAATGTGTTGTTAGTTTAACCATCACTTTGTATTTCTAGCTAAATTTCCTTCCATGTTATGATGCATCTTTTCTCGTGTCTTCCTTTCTTAACTAAGTACTATCACTAAGGGGTGCACTCATCTTAACCCCTGTGTGTTAGAACTTCTCATGCCCCTTCCTTGTCTCACTACATATGCCACACCCTTTCTACCAACAGAGTTATCCTACTTTTCCCTATGCGAAATCGTGGTCAAGGCATTACCATATGACCCACTACTGGAACTCCTACACCAAACAATTTGAGGTCTAATTGGGAATTCTTACTGGGGAGATCCCTTTACATGTTGGTGGGTCCAACACCATCAGCACGCAACTAACTTTGAACCTAGGTCAGGACCCCCTAAGCCAACAAATGGTTCTATTGTTGAGACTAGGATCTACTTGAAAGAGATCTATGATGTTGCATCATTGGAATCTGACCAAGAACGAGATTGAAAAGTGGTTGGATAGCAAGATTCATGAGTTTGTGGCACAAGAAAATAGGCATCCACGGATGTCCAAGGAAGAGTGGTTGAACATGTATCTGTATATGGAGATACATGAGATCTTCTTCTACACTTTCCCCATTGAACTGTATGAGTGGTTAGCTAAATTGTCAGATAGTTAAGGAAGGTGGAAGCTCAATAGTCCTATAGCGTGGAATCCAAAATTAGTGCGATGATTATAAGCCTCTAAAAATAAGATCGTGCGAGCTATCGATCATTGGCTCGATCTGATTCTGGGAGGATTTTCTACAGAATTTATGATTGATACCTCAGTCATCTATAGCGAAAATTTTTCAATGGACCGTAGGTTAAGTATTTAAGATCATTGAATACTTGGATTAAAATGTTTTATGTGAAAAACATGTAATGCCATTACCTTGATGTTCACAGCTACACGCAGTGGATGATTCTTCGTAAATCGCAAAGGATCAGGACCAGAGTATAGTCCATTGATTGGACCTCCTTCAAGTGATGATGAAGGGGTGAGGTAGACTACACTGTGAAGCATTGTTCATCTAATCACTCAGGGGATTCCTCGAGTAAATCATCCTTCCACTCCACCTCCACTGCATACACCTTCGCCCACACCTCCACATCCACCAACATTCAACATGGTGAATGCAATGAAGATGTTGATCTTTAAAGGCATAGGAAGTGAAGATGCAGAGTAGTTATGGTTACCTCTTTTCAGGATCACGTATTAACTTGCTACATTAAGTATTGATCAGATAATCCGCTTGCAATGCTAATAGAGACTAAGGTGGATTTAAACAAAGAGTTTAGTAAGCCTAAGTCTGACTCACAGTTAGTAATTAGATTTAAAGAAATCATGATGAGGGTCAATGAGACACCCTGGGAATTTGATCAAAGGTTGAAGTGTCAGATCAGAGAAGCTAACATGCAGATCATAGATAGACAACATTGTGAATGGTTTATAGCATCGCTCTTGCCCCACTTGAGAATTTCTCTGTCACAACAGAAGATAGAGACACAGGAAAAAGCCTTGGAAATCACAATGAGACTTCATGCATCACCTATTTAGGATACAAACCTGAGAGTATAATAGATCCACTAACAATTAGCTAGCTTACACCTAAAGTTATAGAGTTTGAAGAAAGAAAAGGAGACTAAACCAGAAGTGCGCGCAGAAGTCTGGTGTTTGAAGTGAAATGGCCATGGGCATGATAAAGACCACTATTCAATGTATGCGAATCATATTACAGGAGGGGGGACCATTCCCCTGAAGCCAGAAGCACTAACAGGGATTAGCGTGGGTGCTGCGCTATGGTGCACTATTTTTCAAGTTGCTTGAAAACATGCGACGAATAATTTCCATTTACTTCAAAAGTTCGTCCAGACATCCCAACAGTTGTTCTTTAACTTCTGCAAATATATGGGCCACGATGAGCACCACTTTTGAAGCTATGAGATGATGATGGAAGGGACACCTACATACTCGATGCAAGCAAAAACTCAACCTCCAAATTAGGGTTCCATAGGAGCGCATGGAGGTTATCAGGGTCCAGGATGGGGTTGAGGAGGAGGAGGACCTGGTAGAGGCCGCAATCAATTATCTGCTACAACTGCAGACAACTAGGGCACTACACATGAGAGTGCCAGAATCCTACACACCCATCATGTCAATACTGTAGACAGTTTGACCATACTATAGAAGAATGCCTAGTGCTAATATCTAAAATGCAAGAGAATAAAACACAACCTCAACAACCTACAAAGCATCTACCGATGATGAGGGTTGAGCCCCATGAAGAAGATCAAAGTGTTAACATTGTGCTAAGAAGTGGAATGAAAACTGGCACTGATAAGGGTAAACATCCTGAAGAAGAAGGATGGGTCCGAAAAGCGCTAGAGAAAGATATCGACTTTGATTTGGATCGTGCTCAGGAAATGTTTATGGAAGCCAAGAAGAGATTCGTTGAGGCCTCCACTGTACTCACTACATTTTTGGAGACCTGCATAAAATTATTGTGCGATAGCAAAGCTGTGGAAGGCCTATAGGAATTAATAAATAAATGTGTCAGCAAAGAGAAATTCCTTGATGGAAACTAGGTGGTCAGAAAAATTGGCAAACATAAGGCATGAATAGGGCATGAGATGAGGCTCACCATGCAAATAGGTGATTATGACATGGACCGTGTCATTTTGGATCTAGGGTCCGATGCAAATGTATTACCAAAACAAACATGGGAAAGGATGGGGAGACCTACACCGCAGTGGTCTTCGATTCAGGTTAGGATGGTGAACCAATAGAAAATCATCCCCATGGGATGGTTATATGGAGTAATAGTTGATATAGAAGGTGTGAGCATGATGACTGACTTTGAGGTTATAGAAATCGTTGATAAAAGTAACTCCTACCTCGTGTTCTTGGGAATTGACTGGGCTATTGACATGAATGGGATCATTAATTTAAAGAAAAGAATGATGTCATTTGAAAGAAAGTCGTTGTGAGTTATAATGTCACTTGATCCTACAGAAGGGGCGCGCTATATTGAACCAGTCTGCGATTATGACGAAAGTGAGGATGAATTGGATCAGATTTACAAGATAATAATGCAAGATTAGGAATGGATCAATCCGACGATAGATGAGAGGATTTCATGGGACCAGGAGAGTTCCTGCATATCTGATTCAAAAGAAGAGTTATAGCATTGGAATAATCGCTTGCATGAAGTGTCTACATTGTGATGCAATATGATGACGAAGTCGCTGTGCTGTGTTTCGTTGGAGGTAAGTAAATTACCTTATTATGATGGTTTAACTGACATAGATCTGTTTTTGGATGAATTTGAGAGATAAGTCCCTAAGGATCATCACTTCCAAGCATTAGAGTTTGCACTGCGCGCTATGCTTACATGATGGTGGGTATGTATAAGGATATTTTTTATGGATGGCAAGATTACTGAAGAATGATGTGGTTATAGTTTGGGCGTGCTAACACCAGAATGACTGGGAAATATAATGGAAGGGATGATCCGTGTGATCACCTAGTGAACTGGACTGAAGCATGGGGAATGGAACTGCACCCAAAGTGGGTACACATATTTTTCCATGCTTTGGATACAATTCCCATGAACTGGTATTTGGAAAGTGAGCTCCACCACGGCACTGTGGAATTGGGTCTATTGAAGGAAGGGTTCTTATTGACCTTCAACTTTGAAGACGGATTCGCAAGCATCACTGAAGAGCTACAAGAGATTAAGGTGGTTATCTTCATAATACTGAAGGAACTTATGGAATGGATCCAACCAGACTGGAGCACCTAGTTGTGCCATGCGTTGGAATGCTATAATGTAATTGATGAAGAGGAAGATGAAGATCCAAGAAACATTAATATTCTAGAGGAAGAAGGGCATCATGAAGTTAGAGGCCCACAAATAGAAAACTCGGACATCTTCGCACCTTTGAAGACAAAGCAAGTAAACATTGGCACTAAAGAAGAACCGAAGTTCATGAAAATTTGAGATTATTGGGATGACGCTACAGTGGATAAAGTAGCTTAGTTACTTCATGAATACCAGTATCTCTTTCCCAATATTTTTTCAAATTTAAAGGGCATAGTTGGTGACTTGCGCATTATGAAGATCAATCTGAAGCTAAATGCAAGGTCTATTAAACAAAGGTCGTATCATCTTAATCCTAAATACAAGGAAAAGGTTTGCCAAGATATGGATAAGATGCTAGAGGAAGGGATCATAGAACATGTTGAAGAATCTAATTGGGTGAGCCTGATGGTGGTTCAGTAGAAGAAACAAAAAGGTGAAATAAGGATTTGCATAGCTCTTCGGAAGCTTAATGATGCGTGTTTTCATGACCCATTCCTAATGTTTATTACAAACGAAGTGTTAGACAATGTTGGAGGGCAGGAGGCCTATTCCTTTACTAACGGGTTTTCCAGGTATTATAAGATCAAGATCGAGCATGATGATAGGAGAGAAATGACCTTCATGATGGAGTGGGGTTGTTTTTAGTACACTGTGATGCCATTGGGACTCAAGAATGCACCTATGATATTCTCCCGCATAGTCATATAAGCACTCAAAGGGTTCATTCATACATTTCTTGAAGTATAATTTGATGACTGGATGGTGTTTAGATTAGTGAAGTGCCATGTAGCAAGTCTGCACCTGATGTTGGATACATGTCGCAGATACCAGATCGCGCTGAATTTGAAAAAATGCATATTCTATGTTCCTTTTGGGATCTTGCTGGGTCATATTGTGTGCAAGCAAGGATTGATAGTGGACCCTGCAAATATTGTAGTAATTGTGAATTTGGAGGCCCCTAGGAATGCCAAGCATCTGTGCACGATGCTGGGAAATATGGGATACTATAGAAAATTTATCAAATATTATGCTCAAATTATTGTGCACATGGAAAAACTGCTAAAGAAGGACACAACATTTTGCTGGGAAAAAGAATGCCAGTGAAACTTAGATGTTTTGAAAGAAAAGATGGTCACTGCGTCGATCTTGATATTCCTTGATTGGAAAATGGAGTTTCATGTACATGTGTATGCCTCTTGTATTGCATTGGGTGCAATGCTAACACAGGTTGATGAAGGAGAAATGGACCATCCTATAGCCTTTGCAAGTAGGAATTTATTAAACGCTGAGAAAAAATATTCAACGACTGAGCGAGAAGGATTGGCCATGGTGTATGCACTACAAAAATTCAGGTATTATCTATTAGGAATGAATTTCAAGATGTACATAGATCATTGTTCCTTGAAATACTTGGTCAACAAGCCTGTGTTGGGGGGGAAATCTGGAGATGGTTGTTATTATTTCAGGAGTACAACTTTGAAGTCATTGTGAATCCAAGGAGGCTAAATGTGGGACCTAACCATCTATCACAAATTGAAACAAGGGAGGAGCCTAATAATATGGAGGAAGGGTTGCCAAATGCGAAACTCTTTGAAGTGCGTGTATCAGATGACCATTTTTTAGAAATTATTCACTTCTTGACTATGGGGATGGCACCGGAAGGATATAGAAACCAACATAAGAAGGAAGTAGTAGTGCGTGTGGCTAATTTTTTAGTTATTATGGGATATTTATATAATATGGGTGCAGATGAAATATTGCGAAGATATGTGCCGAAATTTGAGTGGGATAGCATTCTCGCTGAAGTTCATGGGGGAGATGTGGGAGGCCATTATGTAGGCAAGGAAACTGCGTAGAATATTTTGCGCGCAGGACTATGGTGGCCAACAGTGCACAAGGATTCCAAGGCGTAATGTAAGGCATGTGATGCATGTCAAAGAATTGGCAGACTATCGCAAAGATATGAGTTACCACTACATCCTCAAGTATCTTTGCAACCATTTGAGAAATGGGTGATTGATTTTGTTGGGCCAATTCAGCCCCCTAGAAAGAAAACAAGTGTGCACTGTATTATCATTACAAAGAAATATCTAACTATATGGGTGGAAGCACAGTTGATTAAGGATTGTACTAGGCCTATGATAGAAAAATTCTTGTTTGAGTATTTCTTAACCATATTTGGTTTCCTGAAAGTATTGATGAGTGACAGGGGTACGCACGTTCTGAACGAAAATCAACGTATTGACTGAAGAATTCTAGGTCTACCATAAGATGATTATGCCATACCACCCGTAGGCTAATGAAATTGTTGAAGCCTTTAAAAAGATTTTGGAAAATGCACTGACAAATATCTGTAATGCATAGCGAAATGACTGGGATGTGTGCATACCTGTAGTACTATGGGCTTACAGGACTACTTGTAAGAAGGTGACAGGGAAAACAACATTCAACTTAGTATTTGGGGTCGAAGCTGTAATGTTGATGGAATACATTGTGCCAAGTTTATGCATAAAAGCTCTGAAAGATATGGAGGATCATGAGGCCTTGGAGGAACAGCTTGCGCAGCTAATGGAGCTCGAAGAAGATTGATTTTTGGCAGGATTGAATCAACAAGTGCAGAAGGAACGTGAAAAAGCATGGCATGATCACCGCATCAAGCTTCCCACATTCAAGGTAAATGATATTGTCTTGTTATATGATAGTAAATTCACTAAATTTTAAGGTAACTTCTAGATGAATTGGTTTGGGGCATATATTGTTAAAGAAATTATAGATGGAGACGTAGTTTAGCTCGTGAAGTTGAATGGGGAATCCTTCCCTGGAAGAGTGAATGGTAGTAGGTTGAAGTTGTATACAAGGGATCTTGCATAATGACTATATGGCAGCATGATAGTCTTAGTGATCTAGGTAGTTTCAAGGGAGCATGGGACTATAAACTACACTGCCCAACTTGGAGGACAATGTAGAGAGTAGGTTGTGTGGAGAATGACGAAGATGCAACCCAGGAAGTTGTGCCATGGGGTAAGGTACCATGTAGCGCAATAGGAAAATAACAGTTGGAGTTACTATTCATGACTTGATGACTAGAAGATGGTTAAGTGGAGTGGGGCGGCGGCAATTAAGGCAAAATTATTTGAAGATCTTCCACCAAAAAAAACATTTATTATTAGAAATTGGGGCGAACGGTCGGATTTGAATTCAAAACCCCCTATAAATTATGTGTGCTGGTCCAACAAGGAACACTTTGCACTCTAAGAACTATTAGTGAATTTCACTGTCTTTTCCCTATGAGCCGAGCGTTTTGGGAAGAGTTAGTCACAAGCCCCATGTTTGTTGAATTGCCTGAGATAAACTAGAAGATAGTTCTTGATCAAATGTCTGCACCAAGTCCTGCTAAAATTGTTAGTACTGGCGATTTTATCTCTAACAAAACTGCCCTAGAAGTTGTAAATATGGAAGCTCTGGCTACTGTGCCTACGGTGTCAAGGTCACCTAGGCTCGAGGTCACCTAGGCCGAAGCATACTCCTACCAGAGAAAACCAACCATCCAATTCCAAACAACCCGTGATGGAAAAGTAAAAGAAGTCGGTGCTTGTGTGTGCATCCCCAAGGAAGAATTCCAATGCACAGGTAAAGCAAAAGAAAGATAAGTAGGCAGAGAGAGTAGCAGACCTAGAGGCGAAACAATTCCAGGGAATAGAGGATATTGATGTTGAAGGAGTGGAACCCATGACAAGGCTACCTAAGTATATCCCTTTGTTGAAGGGAAAATTAAAGGTCATGAAGGACCCGAATATCAAGAAGTTTATAGTATCCATGCCCCTACTACCTAAGCAGTTCCCTTTCGAATTCCCTCACCTCATGAGGATCTCGTTGTTAAAAATGTAGGATTGGGAGCTTGCAGACCACACTAAGTTTCCATATTTGGTGACAGACAAATATATGCGGAATGTTTATTATGAAGAAATAGGTGTTACAACATTAAAGATGAGGGAATGGGTCCACAATGTCAAGAAATCACGGTTTCTCAATCTGCTATGGGTGCCACATTTTCACCACACCTCCATTAATATGATATGTGGTCGCTAGCTCCTCACGCTGATGTATGATGGATGTTTATGGCTAGGAGATCCTATCCCCATCTTGGACATGCTAATTCAAAGAATCACGTGGCTGCCTAACAAAGGTGCGAACCTGGCTAAAGAGTTTGGAGGGAAGACTGGGGAGAAAGATCTCGTAGATAAGATGAAGAAGGATTATGACCTCCTCAAGAGGTTGCGAGGTTATTCCATTCTTTCCATAAAAGACTAGACAGTTCAATTCCCTACCCAAATTTTAGCAAGGAAGGTTATGAGAAAATTCTGTGCAGATGAAGTTCTGGTGCAGTAGCTTTCCTTGTTGCGAAGTGCACGAAAGGCACACAATTTACTTGGGCAAGGTACCTCTGTCAGGAGTTCCTAGTGAATTGCCCAGAATCGCGGAATAAAAGCAAGTTGTTCCACTATGTTTGGGTGTTGCTGTCAATTATGAACGTTGCATGGAGATTGCTGGAGGATAACCAATTTCCTCCGCTTGAGGAAGGATTTTCGAAGGTGGCAAAATTCACCTCCTTATGGTCTATAAAGGATGTCGCATAGATTATAGAGACAAAGATATTTTGGATTCTTGTGGAAATGGATCTTTCTATGGTAATTAATCAACGAGGTTGTCCCCAACCTTATTCATGCAACTGTCAGCGTACGCGGTGTTCAAGGCTGACTTCCACAGAGTCTATATCCAAGCATGGAAGGATCCAAAGTAGAAATGGCACCAATTGCCCTATTTTGTGTCAGAAACGGATGTATAGGAGATTGTAGCGTCATGGCCTATAGAGTGGCGCACCCCATCAGAATTAGATGTTGGAGCAAGCATGGGTGAGGAAAGTGTTGTTGTGCAGAAAAGAAAGGATGCCACTAAGAAATTTGTGTGTACCCTAGCAGAGTAGAAAAAGAAGGAAGCTGTAGAAAAGGTTCGCATAAAGCAAGAATCCGTTGATAAGGAGCAAGAGGAACAAGAGCATTGTGAGTCACACAAAGGTGATAATTCACCTTCGCCAGAGACATAGGAAGAAGAGCTTTCAAGCCATGGCGGAGGAGGTGATGAGGGGAAGAGCACCCCATTTATTATGAAAGTATGTGGAAAGGAGCAGAAGGGTGGAACAT
This sequence comes from Pinus tabuliformis, assembly GCA_031772625.1. NCBI lineage: Eukaryota > Viridiplantae > Streptophyta > Pinopsida > Pinales > Pinaceae > Pinus > Pinus tabuliformis. The sequence continues at coordinate 616,891,559 of CM062804.1, forward strand.
GGAAAAAGAAGAAATCTGATAAAACACAGGTTGATCCCATGGTGTTGACAGAGAGCGATCTTGATGAGATTGAAAATACAGTCAGCGATACAACAATAAAAGTGCTGCAACAGTTTGAGTAGTAATACATGCAGATGCTGGGGAGAATCCAGAAGGATCTGTGCAAGCTGCAGATCCAAATAAGAAGAATACAGGTGGGGATTGGACAAGAGAGTGCAGAGCAAGTGAGCCTGACAACCCGGACAATCCAAGCAGTGGATCTAGTAAGGACCCTGGATCTCATAACTATACCATTGCCTGACAGGTCCATTCACACAGAGTCTACTATCAATCATATTATAGTTAGTACAATCAAGGACATCAGACTGAATATCACAGCACTCTCAAACGAAACCTTCCACGCACTGCATAAGGGGGTGGCAAATGAATTGAGAACCAGGGAGCAACGCGCCCTCAACCTCATAAGTAAGTACAAAGTCAATAATGAACAAATTTTCATTGAAAAGATGTAGGCTCTGAAGGAAAAGGAGGCACTTTAGGTGCATTATTCACATTTGGAGTCAGTAGTAGTAGAGCCATTCAAGATAGTGCCTGAGCTTCAAATCCCAGAGGATGTACAGCCAGAAGCCAAAATCAGAAAAATAACCGCTGGTGTATGTGAGGCTAGAGTAGAAGTTGGACGAGTAAATTTTGAGTTCAACATGAATATTACAGACCTATAGTTGAAGTTTTATCCCATGACTACACCTGAGGTCTGGGAGCATAATGAAATCGCAATAAAGGAAGGCATGGCTACCTTGAATTCCATAGTCACTGACTGTGTGAAATTTTTCGAGCAGGTTATGGAGCTATTGACCACTCTATAAGAGGATTCAAACTTGCAGACATTAAACACGAAGGTAAGGGAGATGAAACAAAAATATGATGAGGTTAAGGTGACTGTGCACACCTTAGCACCAACGGAGTGCCTTGCCAAGTTATAGGAAGGAAAACAGCTACTGGCACAGGTAGAGGAAGCACAGAAGACGGAGGCCTTGCTAAAGGCAAGATTGTAGCCTTAGTTGGAGGAGGCTTATCAAGTCACGAATTCCATTCAAGATAAGCTTAAGGGAGCGCATCAGATGCAACAAATGATGAGGCTGGTAGTAGAAGGACTAGCCACTAAAAATTTAATCGAGGAGATTCAACAGGAAGCGACACAGAGTGCCGGTGAAGTTATAGTAATGCAAGTGGAGCTGGGGAATCTTCACAGTAAGATCGTGGGGCCAGCAGAGTGAATCGAGGGTGAGTCACGATCTTTGTGTTGGG